>CM053792.1:378996576-379616576 GCA_028749045.1 Cupressus sempervirens
TTCCTTAAAATTGACTAAGTAAGAGATCCACCAAAAAAACCAAAACCGCAAAAAACTAGAAGAGGGCCAAGGCACTATTTAGCCTTTTCAAAGCCTTTTCCCTTGAGGAGGACATTCACCCAGTCTTCTACCAAGAACCCAAATAGTAATTTAGAGTCCTCCTAGTTCAAATCTTCATCCTAGTCATCTTTCAACAAATGCAAGGTCATAGCTACTGCATGTGTCACTTTGATAGTGAATTTGGACAAAAGGCAAAACCTTTCCTCTATTTGTGCTCCATTTTCCTTCTATTTTCTTGGTGTAAGCTTCTAGTCCCATAGACCCTTGTTGTAGTCTTTTGTTGGACATTAATAATATTATCTTATCTCATCTATCTTATCTTATCTAGGACCATCATTTTCTCTCTTAGCTCCTTGACCTTCATTTTTAGAGCCGCCACTGTTTCTTCTAGATAGTAGCACAACTTGCCATTCTCCATTTCCAAGATGTTAACTTGCAAAACTAGGAAGTCAATACTATTATCCCTTTTAGAATTCACCCTAGATGAGGAGGACACCATCATGGGGGAGGGGGCCTTATCCATCGTCACTGGGAATTGATTTTGCATGAGATCTGGCGTAGCCATCGTGAGGGATGCAGTGATGTGAGTCACTTCCTTACTCTCCTTTTCCTCCTCCTTTTCCACACTGTAAGTTGTCGTCTTCTCTTTCATCCTTTTCTTGTGGGGGGGGGGGGGGGGGTATCATTAGATTCTAACTCATCCTCCTCTTGTAAGGAAATGATCTTAAATCTCCTCTTGGCATTAGTTTTTGCAAGTCTCCTAGACCTTCTTCTACCCCCTCTGGTCTCTTCCTCCTCCTTCACTAGTTCCTTCTTCTTTTCTTTCTCCATTTTCACCCTCTTCCTAGTGGTCATTAGTGGGGTCTTCTCAATCTTTGTAGGGGACCTACTAGGAGAGGGTTGGGGGGTGGGTACCCTAGGGCTAGTAATTCTCAGAGGGACATGTGGAGGGAAAGGGTCATAAGAAGGGATACCAACTTCTACAATTCTAGGAGATAATAGGGCCAAATGAAAATGGTAGAGACATAACTTCAAACCCTAGTAAAGGATAGTGTAATTAGCACCCTTTTTCATTTTTTCCTTCACATTCGTAACAATGTCCACTAACTCATGTAACAAAAAGAAAGGAATGGAAAGACTATCACACTATCTAAAATGGTTAAGGAGGGGAAATAGTAATAATAACACACCCCATACCTGCTTTCAACAATGAGATACATCATCAAAACTAAACAGACCTTGGTCTAGGACTCCGATAGCTTCTCCCTAAGAAACCCACCACAATGGTGGACAAGTTCTTCTTCCTCATGAAAGAAATAGTTCAAAATAGCCTTGTCTACAACCCTCATCACTTTCTTCCATTTCCTACCTTTCAGAAAAATGCCCATCGCCATAGAAATTACTTCCTTAGACACCTAGAAAGTGATACCATTCACCATCACCCTTTTGTCATCCCAAAAATTCACAAACTGAAGCAAACAACTTTCATCGTAACCATTCATCACCTCCATAAACGAGACCAAACCCTTCTCCTTTAACATGTACCAGGTGAGGGGTTTTCGAGCACTTCCCTCAATTGTCGAAGGTTCAATCCGAAGCAACAATATCCTTCACAACATTGCTCCCACCCTTTTGAGTCCTAGGCCAAGAATGTAAAATGAAACCACACTAACACTTAGGCAAAAGAAGAAGTTGCACAAAATAAAGCTTATACACATAAATGTCTTTAATTCCATGAAACCCCATGTACTTAAATTTTCTTTCCCTCTTAAAACTCACATCTTTATTATTGGAAGTACTCTTTCCATAAATTCTCACCATTTGTTTGTCGTGCACCAATCCCATCAATCGACTCAACACTAAGTTGTCGTCATAATCAATAAATCTACTCCATGTAGACCTAATCATGAGTAGTTGTCTTTATTAATCTAAGGTATTACCAAATTTGGTAACGCTCCAACATCCCTCCAACAATGTAATCCATGCATCGTCAGACCCATCACAACCATCGTGTCTACCACTGCATTCCCTTCTCAGTAAATATGCTGCAGGTCATATCGCTTCAAGGTCATTAATAAATACCACACTTCTTCAATCACCCTTCTAAATGCTCAACCCACTTTCATAAGACCCTTTACTGTGTCTATGATAACCTTCAAGTCTCCTTCAATAACTACAATCTCCCACCCAATGCCAATGGTCAGTTTTAGGCCCCAAAGGAGAGCCACAACCTCAACAACATTATTCAAAGCCTTGCCTAAATTACTAGCATAAGCCAATGACATTCTATCTTTGCTATCTCTTACCATACCTCCTCTTGTTGACTTGTCCCCTCTCGCAACTTCGTCAAAGTTTAGCTTGACCTAGTTTCCTTTGGAAGGCATCATTTCGTCTTTTCTATGGTGAGTTGTTTTGAATTGTCAACCTCGATAAACCCCTCCTCAAATTTCCAATTCTTGGAAATCCTCTATTCACGAAGCATGGGGGGGACAACGGTTTCTTCCACCTGCTATTCTGCATGTTCTCCACTATCAAATTAACAATCAATATGATGAAGGGTGGTCCCCTTAATACCATAAACACATAACAAAAACAAAGAAACTACAACAAATGTGAGAACAAAATATGGACTTCTTATTATTGCCGCAAATGCAAAATTATGAAATTCACAAGTACAATATGTTAATCCACATGGGTGCCTTCATTATAGTAATATGCAAGAATAAGCTACGAACTACCACCCAAAGTTTTTTTAGACAATGTTCAAGCCTTTCTTAAATAGACAATTTTATGCCACCCAAGAAGGTTCTAGACATTTAAACTTAATACCTAGGGCTGACAAACCCTAACAATACAATTAGAGTTGGTCAAATACATCTTTGACATTTATTTTAGGAATTTTGGGTAGCCCAAATTTGGAAGGCCATAACTCTCAAACTGTTGCTCTGATTGGCTATTATAACCACTTTTTTAAAATGCTAGCTCGTGATCTACATACCTAAAATAGGGCAAACACCTTTCCATTGAGTTTTCAAACCTCATTCAGGTACTCTTAGGCCTCAAACAATGAGCCTACAATTTTTTTCTCCTAAATTTTCCACCGAAAATCTGTAATAACTTCTCTGATACTTAAGTTGGAGCAATGAGATTTTTATGGTAGGCTGACAATGCTAAAATGAACCTTCATGTAGAAAATGAGAACATTCCAAGTTCGTATGAAAAATTTACTAAAAATAACAAGTTCCTAGAAATAACAACCCCCCTATCTACTAGCCCTTATTAACATAGAAAAGGCTGAAAAAAAAAATATTTTTGGGCGATGCAAGATTTCTCTTACACCTAGGATGCTCCTACATTAGACACCCAGGGTAATTTGAGAAGTGACTCCGTCATGTCTCAGATGTTAAGAGGAAAACCAAGATGGTTAACCTCCTCTGTTGTTAGCCATGATGAATCCTCTATTGGCCTCCCTTTCCATTTGACTAGGTATTCCTCATAAATTCTGTTCCTTGTAATTTTTCCAACACGACTATCTAATATCTCCTCAATCTCCTTTGTAGCCAAACTAGCTGCTGGAATACTCTGCTACACTTCTGCAACTTCATCTCCATTACCTCCTTCATAATACTCTGTCAAATCTGAAAATTCAATAGGAAACTTCACTTCATAAGCATTTCTAGAATCATGCCTTTTCACTATCTTGCACTATCTAAACTTCTTCATCTTCAGCTTATTATATGTACCACCGAAAAAGACTCCTTTCTCAAATATACACTTTGGAATGGTGATTTACCAATACATCAAATATGTCTTGAACTTCTTCCACAATGTATGCCAAAAATACCTAACAAATTTGGTATCTTGATTTGAAACTATACTCTTTGGCAGACCATGTAGTCTCACCACTTCTTTGAAAAACAACTCTGCCACATGAACAACATCACTAGTCTTCTTGCAAGGAGTAAAATGTGCCATCTTTGAAAACTTATCAACCACCACAAAAATAGAATCATGCCCACGCTACATCCTCGGTAATCCAAGAACAAAATCCATGTTGACATCCTCCCACGACTTCTCTGGTACAAGTAATGGCTAACACAACCCTATATTTTGCTTCACTCATTTTGCCATCTAACATAATTTGCAACTCTGTAAAAACTTCACATCTTGCTACAATTATGGCCAGTAATATTTCTTAGCAACTAAAGCTATGGTTTTATCTTTGTCAAAATGTCCAACCAATCCTCCACTATGCTTCTCCTTGATGAGATTCTCCCTCATTGAAATTTTGGAAATGCACAAATGACTTCCTTTGAACTACATACTATCCTGGATCATGAAATCCAACCATTTTGTCTTGTCAAGTGTAACAAGTTCTGTACAAGCCTTCCATGCTTCACCAAAATTATGATCATATGGATACAAAGTATTGAGTTCCTTGAACCCAACCACCTCTATTTGCATTTCTATCACTAAATTTTACCTTCTACTAAGAGCATCTGTAACTTTGTTAGACTTCCCACTTGTGTGTTTCACAAGAAATGTATAACTCTACAAAAATTCAACCCACTTCAAATGCCTTTGGTTCAATTTTCCTTGACTATTCAAATAATACAAAGCTTGATGAATAGTATATAAAACAAACTCGTTAAGAAGAAGATAATGTCTCTACTTCTTCAATGCTTGAACTATAGCATAAAATTTACGATCATAAACAAAATATTTTCTTTTTGCATCATTCAATTTCTCACTAAAATAAGCAACAGGTCTACCTTCTTGGCTCAAAACAACTCCTATTGTAGTACCACTAACATCACAATTTACTTGAAACACCTTGTTAAAAGCAGGAAGTGCTAAAATAGGTTGCTCAATAACTTTCTATTTCAATAGATTAAAACTCTTATTTGCTCCTACAATCCACTTAAATTCTTTCATATCCCCTATCATTGTTTTAGTTAAGAGTACAAAAATATTGCTAAAATCTCTTATGAACTTTCGGTAAAAACTAGATAGTCCATGAAAAGATCTTACCCATGTTGCACTCCTTGGAGTAGGCCATTCAAGGATAGCTTTCGCTTTCTTTGGGTCCATTTTTAGACCTTCTGCTAAGACTATAAATCCTAGGTACACCAACTCCTTTACAAAACTATACTTCTTCAGATTTATTAATGAATTTTTTCCCTAAACTTATCAAACACCTTTCGAATATGAATCAAATGCTCCTCCAATGTTTTATTAAATATCAAAATATCATCTAGGTAAACAATGACAATCTTATCCAGAAACTCCTTCAATACCTCATTCCTGAGGCTCACGAAAGTGCTTAGTTCATTGGTTAGCCCAATAGACCTGACTAACCACTCATACAGTCCTTCCCTTGTCTTGGAATCACTCTTGCACTCATCACCTTCTCTGATACAAATCTGATGGTACCCACTCTTTAGATCTATCTTTTTGAAATACTTAGCCCCACTCAAATAGTCCATAATATCATCCATCCTTGGCAATGGAAATTTTTAGTTGATTGTGATCTTGTTGAGGCATGAGAATCTATGCACATCCTCCATTCTCCATTATTCTTTGGTACTAATACTACTGGTACAACACATGGACTCAGACTCTCTTGAATCAACCCCTTCTGCAACAACTCATGAACTTGTCTATTCAACTTTTCATTTTCTGTTGGTGTCATTCTATGCTTTGCCTTGTTTGGCAAACTAGCTCCTAGAACCAAATCTATCTGGTGACTGATCTTCCTCATTAGGGGAAATCCATCAGGTACATTATCTAATAAAATATCAAAAAATTCTCCCAACATATTTGGAACTTCTATAGGCACCTCCTACACTTCTTCTTTACTATCTTTTGTAATTGGAGCAAAACACATATGCTTATGCTTCATACCTTTGAGAAACTCTTTTCCATTAACAAAACATATTCGGGCAACACTACACACATTTTCTTCTTTCTCCTTCAAAGGCTTCAACTTATGTTTCACTCCATCCTTGGTTAGAGTGTAGGTGTTTTCTTGCCAATCATGTACAACATATATGTTAAACTACCACATCCTACCCAAAAACATATGGCATATGTCCATAGGTATGATATCACATAGTAACTCATCCTAGTAGCTTCCAATCTAGAACTTTACTGAGCACTACTCATTGACTATGACCTTATGGTCATCTTACACCCAGACAATATGGTAAAAACACAAGTGTTTTTGCCTCTTCAACTTCAGCTTTGTGATCATCATTTCTGACACCAAATTGTCAGTACTACCACCATCAATGATCACATCACAACACTTATCTTCACATGTCCACCTTGTGTGAAACAAGCTCCTCTTTTGATTAGGTTCATTCTCACCACTTAGCATGACTCTTTTGTTAACTAGGACTTCTCTTTCCACATCTTTAGAATGTGATAATTTGGTATCCTCATAAACATGTGCAACTCTGGCCTGATCCTGATCTTTTGTTCTTCAACCTGTCCTTTATTGGCACTAGGAACATTCAAATGCTCTATGCCCTTCTTCTCCACACTGAAAACTTTTCCCACAAAAGCCTCCTCTTCCAAATCGTTGCCCTTTGCCTCTTCCTCTCTGATCTCTATTGTTTTGATCATGGAAATGATTAGAATTGTTTCCCATATGATTTTGACTACTACTTCTAGCCTCATCCTTGTTCTTCTGATCACCATTATAATCACTGTAAGATCATCTGCCAGATCTTCCACCACGACCTCTTCCACTATTCTTGTTGTCAAACCTCTTTCTTAGTTTCTCTTCAACTCTTAGGGAAAACTAGTATGCCTCCTCAATACTGTTCATTCAAACCAGATTCAGCTCGTTTTGAATACTTGGCCCTAACCCATTAAGATAACATACCACTTTCTCCTTATCATCTTTTGCATGGTTGGTTCAAATGAGAACTCGGTAGAACTCTTCGGTATACTCTTGAACATATTTTCCCACTTGCTTCAACCCTTGCATTTTCTTTAATAGATCAAGCTCATAATCCATAGGAATGAATTGTTGCTTTAGTTTAGCTATCATCCAATCTCATCTAGTGATTTTGTCCTTTCCCTTCTTATTTCACTCCAACTGAACCTCCTACCACCAGATCTTTGCATGTCCCTTCAGTTTCGCCTTCACAAACTTGACCCTATGAGGATCCTCAATGTCTTCATACTCAAAGTATCCTCTAGTTCATTGATCCAATTGATTAGCTCCTCTAGATTAAGATTTCTAAAAAATTTGGAAACTTCAAACTTAAGTCTTTTTCCAATCTTGGAGATGGCCTTAAAAATTCTCTCTTCCTCTAGGTTTAGAGCTGCCTTGGCTTCGGTATTTTCTTCTTCTTCGTCCTCATCCAAGTTGTCATCTCTTATGGTAAGATTTATTCCTCTGCACATTTGTTCTTCCAATGCTTGCATTTGTCTTTAGAGGGCTCTAAAACCCTTAGGTGTAACACCTACAACTCTTCTGCCACACTCTCTTCGTGGAGGCATTTTTGCACTTTTGCTAAAACCCTAGTACAAACTTCCTCATAGTCAACGATCTCTCTATAGGCTTAGCCCAAACCATAGTACTAGTGCGAATTGCCTCACAATTGGTGATATGTCCACACACTCAAGAATTATAGCTCTGATACCACTTGATGAAGGGTGCTCCCCTTAATACCATACACACATAACAAAAAAAAAGAAACTACAACAAATGCGAGAACAAAATATGGACTTCTTATTATTGCCACAAATGTGGAATTACAAAATTCACAAGTACAATATGCTAACCCACATGGGCGCCTTCATTACAGTAATTTGAAAACTACCACCCAGAGTTGTTCTAGACAATGTTCAGGGCTTTCTTAAGTTGGCAATTTTATGCCACTTGGGAAGGTTCTAGACATTGAAACTTACCACCTAGGGTTGACAGAGCCTAATAATACAACTAGAGTCAGCCAAATACATCTTTGACATTTATTTTAAAAATTTCAAGTAGTCCAATTTTGGAAGGCCAACTCTCAAACCATTGCTCTAATTGACTATTATAACCACTTTTTGAAAACACGAAGTCGTGATCTACAAGCTTGAAACAATGCAAGTGCCCTTTCGTCAAGTTTTTAGACCTCATCTGGGCACTCTAAGGCCTCCAACAGTGAGCCTGCAAATTTTTCTCCTAAATTTTCCACCGAAAATCCATAATAACTTCTCTGATACCTAAGCTGGAGCAATGAGATTTTTATGGTAGGTTGATAATGCTAAAATGAACCTTCATGTAGAAAATGAAAACATTCCAAGCTCGTATGATAAGCTTACTAAAAATAGAAAGTTCCTAGAAATAGCAATATTCTTGTCTACTAGTCCTTATTAAAATAGAAAATGCCGAGAACAAAATATTTTTGAGTGATGCAAGATTGCTCTTACACCTAGGATGGTCCTGCATGACAATCCCATTACAACCTCCCCATTCCTTTCTTCAATTTTGAAGACCCTATTATTTCTTTCCTTCCAAATGCCCCAGTAGACATGGGGGGGAATCACATTTCACATTTGGGTGAGGAGAGGACGGTGGAACAGACTCTGCCTATTCACAACAATTTTTTTTTATCCCCATATGAAAGACCCATGCTACCTCCAACATTTGAAGAATTCTTCCCCAAATATGTTTAGTAAAGCTACATTCCAGGAAGAGGTGGGGAATACTTTCTTCCTCCTCTTTACATAAACAAAATCTATTAGGTATTTGGAAAACTCTTTTTCTAAGGTTGCCAATCATTAGAATCTTCCCATGCATGGTGATCCACTAGAAAATGTTGACTTTTGGAATCAACTGTTGAAGCCAGACCTTTTGCTAACAATTAGGAGCCATATCCTTGTCAAATATCATCCTATAAGCTGAGCCAACTGAGAATTCTCTAGACGAAGTATCCCTTCATATTAAAGTATCCTCCCATGCCACCCCTGGAATTATGTACCCTTTAAGAAATTCACCAAGGTCCCCCACCAAGGTCCCCCCATTATGATTCCTCTAAGGAAGATATAAATTCATTCACCTCCTGCCAGCCCCAGTATAATCTATCACCTTATTTCCCATCACCGACTGAAGATAATCCCTTAGCACTCCAAATTTTGAATGAACCAATGGTTTGCATCCAAACAAGAATCTTCCTTAAATCCGACTTTACTACCCTCTCGCACCAACCATCTCACACCTTCCCTAAGAAGACTTCTATTCTTGATGATATTTAGCCACACCCTAGACACTAAGGGAAGATCATTCTCCCAAATACAATAAACATATTTCATATTCCCAAGGTACTTTTCTTTGAGGATCCTATACCAACTAGCTTCACCCTTCATCTACTTCCATCCCACTTTAGTAAGGAGAGCTTTATTCAAATCAATAATATTTCTGATACCTAACCCACCTTTACATTTAGGTTTAAAAATAGTATCCCAACTCACCAAGTTCAATTGGTTCTTGTCCTCCCCACCTCCCCATAGGAAGTTTCTTTGAATTCTCTCAAGTTTCTCCACCATAGCTTGACAGATTTTAAAAAGGGAAAGAAAGTAAACATGGATACCCTAGAGGGAGGATGCAAGTAGTTGGAGCTTTCCTGTGCTACTTAAGAGTTTTCCCTTCCACCCAATCAACTTCTTCTGCATTTTTTCAAGTATAGTATTCCAAAATCGACTAGTTACCTCTTTAACTATCAACGGGAGACCCAGATAAGTATATGGGAGGAAGGTCATATTACACCCCAAAATACTAAGATCCCTCCTTTGGATATCAAGCTCTGTGTTAAAGAAGAACACCTTACTTTTATCTATATTAATTTTTTGTTCAGAATTAATTGTGTAGATCTTCAAAGTATGTTTTCAAGCTCTAGCTCCGAACACTAAAGAATCCCCACTCAAGAAGGTATAATCCACAAACTGTTGTATAGCCTCCGTCGAGAGGGAGGTGGCTAGTTTAATACCTTTGATATCTCCCCCTTATGCTATTCGCAAGAAAGCTCTTCCCAAAACTTCAACAACCATGATGAACAGGTATGGTGAAACTGGATACCCCTCTCTAAGTCCCCTTTCCACATTAAAATTTCTCGAGGGCAAACCATTCACCAACATCAAGTAGTTCACAGTCTCAATCATTTTTCTAATGATTTTAATGACTTTCTACTTGAAGCCAATATTCTTGACTTCATAGAGAAATGACCGGTTGACCCTGTCATAGGCTTTTGAAATATCCAGCTTCAGAGCCATACCGAGATTAGCACTCTTATCCATCAAGTGAAGCACCTCATGGGTAGTAATGGTAGCATCTAGAATCTGGCGACCTAGGACAAACCCATTCTGGGTTTGCCAATAAATTTGTGAAGTAACGGCTTCAAGTAATTCACTAAGATCTTAGAGAAGATCTTGTAGGTTTTATTGCATAAGCTAATAGGTTTGAAGTTAGTGAGAGCCTTTGGGTCCTTTATCTTTGGGGCCAGAACAATAAACGTTTTATTAAGTCTTCGAAGTTTATTGCATAAGCTAATGGGTTTGAAGTTAGTGAGAGCCTCTAAGTCCTTTATCTTTGCGGCCAGAACAATAAACGTTCTATTAAGTCTTCAAAGTATCTTCCTAGTCTTGAAGAAATCCCTAGCAGCTCTAACTACATCAACTTTTATTATATATCTTTGTTATTTCCATCAAATATTCTACGTTGCTTATATCAAGAACTATATATCATTATGAAAGTTATTGGAAGAGAGTATCAAGTAATAGTTGTGTATCTCAATGATCATATTTTATATCATAAACAACATGAATTTGCAATAGAATGTCCTGAATGTCATATCAATAGACATCAAATAGGTTTACTAACAAAAAAGGTACCTTACAAGGTTGTTCATTATATTCCCATTATTGCATGTTTGTAATGATTATTTAGGTGTGAAAGCTTGGCACAATTTATGGATTATCGTGTACACAATAGAAGTCAAGATGACATTATTCAAATGTCTATGGATAGTTCTGAATTTATGGACATAGATGAAATATAACCACACTTTAAAGAAGAACCTCTTAAGTTTTTGTTGGCTGCCAACTACATTAATCCATTTGGAGAGAAGATATCTATTTACTCAGCGTGGTTTGTTTTTATTATCAACAATAACATTCCTAAATGAATGCCAATAAAGAGGGAGCACATAATGTTGGCAATAATTATTCTAGGTATTTTTACATTTAAAAGTCATCTACATTAAATTATAAATATTGAAGTAAAGTGGTTAAATTAATTATGCAATGTTTTTGTTCATTCAATATAATGTACCCCCATTAGATAAAGAGAACGAGTGTCATTCCTCTAACCAAATTTACTTGAAATTGGTGTATTGATTAACTTAACCTTTCCTATTTCATATATAGAGGATTTAAAGGGTGTTCAACATGTTTACGATGAGGCTAGACAAAAATATCAAGAAGATGATGTGGCCCCATCAGGGAAAGGACACTCCTACAATGTTCTTTAATTAATGAAATACTCGTAACAATAGTAAACATCTAATGAATTTAACTAATTTATTTGTTATTTTAGTGGACTTTCCTTTGCATAGGCCTCTGCAGCATGAGTGCAAGACTAGGCATACATTAAGATAATAGCCAAAAGGCACAAGAACTGAAGAGGAAAAAATGATGAAGAAAATGATGCTCCACTCCATCTTTTCCTAGCTTCAAAAGAAGATAAAAAATTGTTTATAATCTTATCATTTGTTAACGAATGGATTTTATGTGCTAATGAATGTTGAGGAATGCTACATATTAATGAATGTTATGTGTTAATGAGTGTTATGTGATAATGACTAAATATTATATGATAATGAATGGTTGTTATGTTTTATCTATGGATGAAAGAATGAATAAATGTTAGATGTTAACAAGTAATCAAGAGTGATATTAGAAATGAAGCAAACAAGTTTCCACCTTCACATGGTTGGCCCTATTAAGTAGAGAATATTAAACTATTCTTGAATCAAAGAAAAGTTCAATAATGTTACACACTTTTCAATACTTTATTATGATCTATTGTTAATCTTATATAATCATATGTATTGAATCTTAATTTTGAGATTTGTTCGAAACAAGTAGTGTTTCCAATGCATTAGGAAATCTTGTGCTTGCATATATTGGTGTTTATCTTCAATATTAGGTTTGGTTCCTTTTAGCAACATATGAAAGTTTCTTTATACATTTTGATTTTTTGAAACTTATTAAAATTTATGATGTTTGGGTGTCTAAACTTGGTGAATTAGTTAGTTTGGAGTGTAAATTCATATGTGTGTGTCGTGTTTTAGGTCGCAGGGTGCAGTTTTTAAGTACCTTATTTGTTAGACAAGGCTGCAGGGTGCATTTTTTAAGTACCTAATTTGTTAGGCAAGGCTATTTAAGACATACACTTTCCATGTGGGTATTTGAATCAGCTCTTATGTTTTGCTAATGATCAAGGGCCAGAGAGAGTTGTTGACCAAAAACTAGTTAATTAGACTATTAGGCCTATAAGTGCTTTATGAAGAAAATGTCCTTGATCCTTAGCCAAGGTGATTAAAAAGTGTTCCATTGTTGTTTTTGGTGCTTCCTAATGCACAAAAGGCCCTTAAATCAATTTCCTCGTGTTGTGAAGACCTCATGAATGTTTCCCTTATAGCATGCTTGGTTTTTCCCTAGTTGTCAAGTTGAGTTAGTGATGCATGAGCATCTTTGGTGTAAGGGCAATCTTGCATCACCCAAAAATATTTCTATTTCTTATTTTATCATTTCAATAAGGGCTATTTCAGTGCAAAGTTATTATTTTTGGAAGCTTCTTATTTTTAGTAAATTAGTCATGTGAACTCATAATGTTCTAATTTCATAGGTGGAGGTTCATCTTAAATATACCAACTTGCCTAATGAGTTTCATTGCCGCACCATATGTATTAGTAAGGTTATTGTAGATTTTTGGTATAAAACCTTCAGGCTCAATGATGAAGGCCTAAATGGCTCTAAAATGAGTTCAAACCTCAATTTATGGACACTTGCACAATCAAATGTTGTACAACACGAGTTGCCATTTCCAAAAAGGGCTTATAATAGCTAATCAAGTCAATGATTTGTAAGTTGTGGTCTCTAGAAGTTGGGCCATTTGAAAATGTAATTTGAAAATTGTCTTGAGTCAATTCTATGTAATAAAGTGTAATGAAATAATATACTTTGAGTTTGGTTGGCCTCAAGAGTTAGGGTTGAGTGTCTATAACCTTCTTTGATGATGAAAAATGCCTATATAAGGAAGCCCTGTAGGTTGTTGGCTCTAAAATGAGGTCAAACCTCAATCTATGGACACTCGCACAATTAAATGTTGTACAACACGAGTTGCCATTTCCAAAAAGTAGTTATAATAGCCAATTGAGTCAACGATTTGTAAGTTGTGGTCTCTAGAAGTTGGGCCATTTGAAAATTGTCTTGAGTCGATTCTATGTAATAAAGTGTAATGAAATAATATACTTTGTGGTTGGTTGGCCCCAAGAGTTAGGGTTGAGTGTCTATAACCTTCTTTGATGATGAAAAATGCCTATATAAGGAAGCCGTGTAGGTTGTCTAGGGAGGTTTACGGTGGTGGACCACAACATTGTCTTGATGAATATTTTAAGAAAGACACCCATGTGGGTTTGTATATTGTATTTATACATTTTATATTTCCACACTTGTGTGACAATAAGAAGTTGATATTTTATTCTCGCAAATTGCTGTTGTTTCTTTATTTTCTCTTTTGTGTTTGTGGTATTAAGGGGAGCACCCTTCATCAAGTGGTATCAAAGGAGTTCTTAAGCGTGCAGAAAAATCGTGTACTGTGGGATAGTTTGTACTAATGCCATCAATTTAGCCGAACATGTAAATAGATCACCAAGGTGTAAATCTCGAGGATTTTAGAACACTCTAGAGACAACTACAAGCATTGCAAAAATAGATGTGCAAAGTTAACAAATCCTACCATAAGAAATGAAAGTGAGAATAAAAAAGAAGCAGTTGACTATGAAGAAGAAGAGAAATTTCTAAACCCAAAGGAAGAAACATTTTTTACAGTCATTTCCAAGATTGAGAAAAGAGTTAAGTTTGAGGTTCCCACATTTTTAGGAAATATTAATCCGATAGAATTGATCAATTGGATCAATGGATTAAAAGATTATTTTGAGTATGAAGATATTGAGGGTCATAATAGGGTCAAGTTTGCGAAGGCCAAACTAAGGGCCATGCAAAGATTTGGTGGCAGAGATTCAACTGGAGTGAAATAGAAGAGGGAAGGCTAAAATCACATAATGAGATCAGATGATAGCTGATTGAAGTGACAGTTCATTCCCATTGATTATGAGTTTGATCTGTCGAAGAAAATGCAAGGGAGAAGATTTGTTCAGGAGTATACAAGAGAGTTCTATTAAGTCCTCATTGGAATAGGCTATCTGGAAGCTAACAAGGAGAAAGTCGCTCATAATCTTAATGGGTTGAGGCCAAGCATTCAAGAAGAATTGAGTCAGGTCCGAATGAATAGTATTGAAGAGGCATACAATTTCACCTTAAGAGTAGAGGAAAAGTGATACAGGAGCATCTAGTGGTGTAAGGGCAATCTTGTATCACCCAAAAATATGGTCAGTGTTAGTTTTTGTTTCATGTGTTTGTATTTCTAGATACCCATTTGGGTCAAATAGAGATTCCAACTCTCATAAATCCACTATTAGATTTTTTGATTAGTATTTTTGAGCACCTCGAGATACGTATCACTCTAGAAAATGGGTTACTTTGTAATTGAGACATAATTATGATGAGTTAGAGCATGTAAGTTGGAGGGATGGTTGTACTTGTAATTTCAAGCACTCCAGAAAAAGAATCTGGTCAAAACACTTTACAATTTGAAATTTATTGCAATTTTAAGTTCCTTGGAGACCCCCTAAGAATGTTTCAAAGCAAGGTATTTTTTAAGTGGCTAATATTCGCCAATTGGCTAATTTTAGAATTTTTTGGCTAGTAATTTGGCTAATAATTTAAGGATTTAATGCAACCTGAATCACCACATGTTTTATAAAATTTATTTATTAAATATTTAAAATCACTCAATAATTTATTTTATCAAAAACTTTAAACTCGAAGTTTCGCCCCAATATTCAATACATGATTAAATTTGAGTCACCTAAATATTATATACTATTGGAGACATTAAAATTAATTCACCAAAAATCATCATAATTATTAGTATATCACGAATATTTAGTTCTCACTACTGATTTAAAATATAATGTAATGATCCTCATAATATTCCATAAGGTAAAAAATATTCAATTTTGATTTGTAATATTGCATGGTGATTAATGAACTTCCTATTGTTATTGAGATTTGTCCATATTTTCTACACAACCATTCTGATTCTAAAATAATCACCAATAATATTTAAAATATAAAAATTGAGAGATTCGCCAACATAAATAATTTTTTATTTCAAAATAATGAAAGATTCACCAATATTTTATATCTTTTTTGGACAGGGGTTTCTTAAAGTTTACCCTACTTCAATGTCAGATTTGAGGCACTAAACAACCTTATATGAGCCCAAAAAATGGGTGATGAGAAAAGATGGTTCATAGAGCTATAGAGCTCTCAAAGAGCTTTCCAAAAATGTAAACAATTTGTCGAGTGGAGCCCCAGATCAAAAGCTATGCCTCCTGAAAGTTGGACTACCATTTTTGGATTCTTCTAATTTTGTACCGACTTCTAATGTGTCTTTTGGAACCTTCTGCTTTTGTGGTGGATGCCAAATGACATATTCTAAAATGTATTCCTAACCCTAAACCTAATTTGGGTTACTTTAGGTCATTTCTTGCAATGTAAAGGCAATTTTCGTGGAGTTTGGGAGAAGGTACTTTGAGAAAGGGTTTTTCTCTAGACTGTGATAATATTGTAAGCCCATAGGGCATGTAGTTGAGCCTATTTTCACTACTAAATGTAATAAAATATCATTTTTGCTAAAAAATTATCATTTTCCCATTGTGTTCATTTTGTTTTAGGTTGTGCCCTCGTCAAGTGGTATCATAGCGAGAATTCCTGAGTGTATAGACAGAGCGCCAACTATGAGGCATTTGCACCAAAAATGTGTGGTTGTGGGTTTGAGATAATGAGAAAATGTCTCCACGAAAAGAGCATGGTGGAAGGGTCGGAGGTGTTCCCTTTGAGGTTAGAGCCCTTTAGAGGCAAGTTTAGGCATTGCAAGAGGAGATCTATAGAGGGATGAATCTTGTCATAAGGGATGAAAGTGAGGAGGAAAATAAAGAAGGAAATAGTGTGTAGAAAGGAGAAATCCTAAACCAAGTGGAGGAGAAGCTTTTTAGGGCCATTGCTAAGCTGGGCAAAAGACCTAAACTTGAGTTCTACATGTTTTCAAGAAATCTAGAACCAGATGAGTTGATTGACTGGATCAATAGGCTAGAGGAAACTTTTGAGTATGAGGATATTGAGGACCCTGATAGGGTTAAGTTTATGAAGGCCAAATTGAAGGGCCATGCCAAAATATGGTGGCAAGAGATTTAGTTAGAGAGGAATCAAAGAGGGAAGGAGAAAATCACAAGATGAGATCGCATGGTGGAGAAACTAAAGAAGTAGTTCATTCCTGTTGACTATGAGATTGATTTTTTTAAGAAGATGCAAGGGTTAAAGCAAGCGGAAAAATCTGTCTAAGAATACACAAAGGAATTTTATCGAGTCCTTATTAGGATGAGGCATGCAGAAGCAAATAAGGAGAAGATCGCCCATTACCTTAATAGGTTAAGAGCTAGCATTCATGAGGAGCCTAGTCTGGTTAGAATGACCAACAATGAAGAGGCATACTAGTTCACCTTGCGAGTTGAGGAGAAGCTAAAAAAAAATTGATAGAAAGAAAATAGGGCATAGTCAAGGAGGAAGGCGTGGTGGTAGGTCTTTTCGAGGTCGAAATGAGGACTAAAAGAAAAATGAAGATGTGAGTAATAGTCAAAACCAGAGGAACGAGGGTTTCAATAGAGTGATCACAACTTTAGAGACCAAAGAGGAAGAGGTAGAGGATGTGGACAAGGTTTGGGAAGAGGAGGCTTCTGTGATACATCTTTTCACTGCAATATGGAAGACTATCGAGCCTATGAGTGCCCTTAACGCTAAGGAAGGATAGATAAGAGAGTTAATGGTCAAGCAAAGATTGCTCATGTGGATAATGATGCTAAGACATCACATTTAGAGGATGCAGAAAGAGATGAGGTTCTGATTAATAAAATGGTCTTGTTGAGAGGTGAGATTTTGCCTGGACAAAAGAGGAGTCTGTTTCGTACTAGATGCAAGTGTGAGGGTAAATGTTTCGATGTGATTATATATGGTGGGAGCACTGACAACTTGATGTAAGAGGAGATGGTATCAAAGCTAAAGCTCAAGAGGGAAAAACACCCCCATCCATATCAAATTTCCTAGGTGCAGGATGATCATAAGGTCATGGTTAGTGAACAATGTTTGGTGAAGTTCAAGATTGGGAGTTACCATGATGAGGTTCTCTATGAAATCATATTGATGGATGAATGTCATTTTTTGTTGGGAAGGTCGTGGCAGTATGATAGGTGTGATATACATGATGGTCGTGCAAACACCTATTCTTTGACGAAGGATGAAGTTCGTCACAAGTTGAAGCCCTTGATAAAGGAAGATGAAAATGTATGTTGTAGTGCTAGGGTATGTCTTGTTGATGGAAGAATTTTTTTGGATGGCATGAAACATCAACATATGTGTTATGCTTTAATTCCTAGAAAGGATAAGGAACCTAGTAGTGAAGTTCCAGTTGAAGTCTGGGCTCTATTAAGTGAGTATGGAGATATCATATCTAATAATGTCCCAGAAGGGTTTCTACTAGTAAGTTAAATTGGGCATCAAATAGATTTAGTCAGTGGAGTTAGTATTACTAACAAGGTTGATCATAGGATGACTTCTATTGAGACTGAAGAGTTGAACAAACGAGTTCATGAGCTATTGAGGAAAGGTCTAATTTAGGAGAGCCTAAGCCTATGTGCAGTACCTATAGTACTAGCACCAAAGAATGATGAAGAGTGAAGGATGTGCACAAACTCTAGGTCTATAAACAAGATAACAATCAAGTACCACTTTCCTTTGCCAAGGATGGATGATCTTATGGATTGCTTAAGTGGAGCTCAATACTTCACAAAGATAGATCTCAAGAGTGGCTATCACTAGACACTAATAAGAGAGGGAGATGAGTGGAAGACTGCATTCAAGACCAAGGAGGGTCTATATGGGTGGTTAGTCATGCCCTTTGGATTGACCAATGTGTCGAGCACCTTCATGTGGCTTATGAATGAGGTACTAAAGAAATTTTTGGAAAAAAATGTTTGTCTAGTTGGATGATATTTTAATTTTCATTAAGTCTCTAGATGAAAAATTGTTGCACATTCATAGTGTCTTTGAGAGGTTGAGGGAAGAGAAATTTTTGATTAATTTGAAGAAGTGTAGCTTTTACAAAAAGATGTTAGTGTATTTGGGGTTTGTTGTATTAGTTGAAGGTCTCAAAATGGACTCGAAGAAGGTACATGTCATCCTGGAATGGCCTACACCAAAGTCTGCCACTAAGGTGAGGTCATTCCATAGTTTGGCTAGTTTTTATGGGAAGTTCATTAGGAATTTCAGTAACATTTATGCAACCCTAATTGAAAAAATGAGGGGATAGAAAATAGTTCAACTGGATTGCAAGAATTGCAAGGAGTCTTAAATTGCCGAAGAAGGTGACATAACAACCTATGGTAGCACTTCCTAATTTTAACAAAGTGTTCCAAGTGGATTGTGATGCTAGTGATAGTGCTATTGGAGATGTATTGAGCTAAGAAGGTAAGTCTATTGCCTAGTTTAGTGAGAAATTGAATGATGCAAAGAAAAAGCATTATGTTTATGATCAAGAGTTTCTATTCAATAATTTAGGTCTTAAAGAAATGGAGACATTATTTGTTACCAAAAGAGTTTGTCTTGTATACTAATCATTAGGCATTGTACTACCTAAATAGCCAAGGTAAATTGAATCAAAGACATTTGAAAAGGGTAGAGTTCTTGCAGAGCTATACATTTGTATTGAAACATAGAAGTGGAAGATCTAATAGGGTTGTAGATGCATTAAGTAAGAGACAATTGTTGCTGACAAAAATGGAGGTTGAAGTGGTTGGGATTGATGAACTCAAGAATCTGTACCCTGAGGTTCCTGACTTTGCAGAGGCTAGGAAGGCTTGTAGAGAACCTGTTACTCTAGACAAGGCTAGGTGTTTGGATTGCATGATCTAGGATGGTATGCTATTCAAGGATAGTCAATTGTGTATTTCAAGGAGTTCCATGAGGGAGAACTTAGTCAAGGAGAAACATAGTGGAGGGATGACATGACACATTAGTCGAGATGAGACCGTTGCTATTGTTAGTGAACATTATTTTTGGCATCAGTTGTCATAGGATGTGAAGAAGTTTGTGCAGAGTTGTCGAATATGTCATACAACAAAAGGAGTCCTTTAGAATACTGAAATCTATCACCCATTGCATGTTCCATCCAAGGCCAGGGCAGAAACAAGTATGGATTTTGTTCTTAGGTTGCCAAGGACACAAAGGGGTAATGACTCAATATTTGTGGTGGTTGATAGGTGCTCTAAGAGGATGCATTTCATTCCATGCCACAAGACTCACGATGCAATGCATATTGCAAATTTTTTTTTAGAGAGGTAGGGAGGCTACATGGTCTCCCAAAAAGTATTGTTTTTGACAGAATTACTAATTTTTTTGGTTATTTTTGGAAGACTTTGTGGAAGAATTTGAAGATAGCGTCCAAGTTCAATTTTGCACATCATCCGTAGACTGATGGAAAAACATAAGTGGTGAATAGAAGTCTGGACAATTTGTTGAGGTGCTTAGTAGGAGACAAGCCCAAGGGATGAGATTTGATTCTACCACAAGAAATTTTTTCTTACAATAGTTTTGTGAATAGGAGTATTGATAGGTCACCATTCTAAATTGGGTACAGTAGTAGTCCAAGGACTGCACCAGAGTTGAGGAAGATGGAGCAAGGAGAGAGGACTAGTGCTGAGGAAGAAGACTTTGTTGAACATGTTAAGACCCTACATGAGGAGGTACATGCACATATTACCAAGATTAAGTTGCAGTATAAGGCTAGAGCAGATCAAAAGAGGAGACATAAGGAGTTCCAATTTGAGGATTTGGTTATGGTGTATTTGAGGAAGCAATAATTTCTAGTGGGCACCTACAATAAGTTGAAGATGAAGAAATTTGGACCTTGCAAGATTTTGAAGAAACATGATTTAGGGAATGCATTAGAAGTGGAATTGCCAGATGGGATCCATATTTCCCCTATTTTCAATATTAAAGACTTAACATAATATTATGAAGATGGTGTAGATAAGGAGTTTCTACAAGAGCCATGTCTCGTTCCTACTTTTGCAAAGGAGGAGATTGAAGAAATATTGGATAATCATATGGGTCGGAGCACTAGAAACATCCAGTATGAGGAGTGCCTAATGAAGTGGAAGGGATGATCGATGGAATATTCAACCTAGTTATGCAAGATGGAGGTTGCCCATTTGGGTTTTCCTCACCCGATTGTAAAATGACAGGGTCACTTTTCAATTTACCCTAGGTGTCTGATGCAAGAACATCCAGTGGTTTAAGGGCAATCCTGTATCACCCAAAAATATGGTTAGTGTTAGTTTCTGTTTAATGTGTTTGTATTTCTAGATACCCATTTGGGCCAAACAAATATTTCGACTCTCATAGTTCCACTATTAAAATTCTGGGTTAGTGTTTTTAAGCACCTTCAGATACATCTCAGTGAAGGAAATGGGTTTTTGTAATTGAACCATAATTATGATGAGTTAGAGGGATAATTGTAATTATAATTTCAAGTACTCTAGAAAAAGAATCAGGTCAAAAGGCTTTATGGTTTGAAAGTTATTACAGTTTTAAGTTTCTTAGAGACGCCCTAAGAATGCTTCAAAGTAAGATTTGAGGCACTAAATGACCTCGTATGGGCCTGAAAAATGGGGGATGAGAAAAGTTGGTTCATAAAGCAATAGAGAGCTCAAAGAGCTTTTCAAAAATGTAAACAGTTCGTCAAGTGGAGCCCCAACTCAAAAGCCATGCCTCCTGAAAGTTGGACTACCGTTTCTGGAGTCTTCTAGTTTTGCACCGACTTCCAATGTGTCTTATGGAACCTTCTGGTTTGGTGGTGGATGCCAAGTGACATATTCTAAAATGTATTCTAACCTTAAACCTAATTTAGGTTACTTTAAGTAATTTCTTGCATTGTAAAGGCAATTTTTGTGGAGTTTGGAAGAAGGTACTGTGAGAAAGGGTTTTTCTCCAGACCTTGATAATATTGTAAGCCCATAGGGCATGTAGTTGACTTTATTTTCGTTGTATTGAATGTAATAACATATCATTTCTGATAATAGAAATCTCCTTTTCCTATTGTGTTCATTTTTTCTTGGGTTGTTCCCTCATCAAAAAGTAGAATAAGAAGTTTGAGAGAAAGCAAAGCAGAAGAGGTCAAGTTGGAAGATTTGGTGGATGGTTTTATGAAAGCCAAAATGAAGATAAGAAGAAGAAGGACGAGGCCATCAGTAGCAATTGATACTAGAGGGGAAACATTTTTTAATTGTTTCTACGATCAAAAAAATAATGATTTGAGAGGAAGAGGAAGATGACAAGTTTTTGGAAGAGGGGGTTTCCGTGGAACATGTTTTCATGATGGAGAAGGAGGTTATAAAGCCTTTGAATGTCCTCAATGCCAAGGGCGGATAGGAGAGATGAAGAAAAGGTCAGAGTTGCAGATGTGGATGAAGATGCCAAATCATCACATTCTAAAGATGTTGAAAGAGAAGTCCTAGTTAATATATGAGATAAGATAAATTTATTAATGTCCAACAGGAGACCAATGAGGGTCTAAGAGATTGGAAATAGTACAAATGACAAACGCTAGCAAGAAGGAGCACCAAATGGTGTCTGCAGAAAGAGTGTGAAAGAAAAACAACAAAAGAAGCAAGAAAAGTAAGAGCAACAGCGAAGAACTCACATACAAGAAGTAGTCTAGAATGGAAAGGTGTGCATTAGAGCAATTAGGTGCCTTGGAAGGTCGCCTCTAAGGTCTATGGAAATTAGTAGTAGTAGTAGTAGAGAGACACTGCCGAGTGCGATCTCTATGGGGTCTCATAGATCTGGTGTGAACCAAGATAGTGCAAAGAGGTCGCTTCAATCCTCAGGAAAGAATCGTAGGACTAAAGAAAGAGGTGATGAGCTCTGTAGGGGTCGGTGTCAAGCAAAGTTGGAGTTGTATAGTCTGCTCATGAAGCCACATGGTCTCCTGAAGCTAGAGTGCAAGACAATGCTAGTCAATATATTTGATTAATGAGGGAAGAGACTAATACTCTTTTAACAGACAATAGAATCTCCCTTGGATCTCATAGTATATGGGACAACAAAAGATAAAGTGAGACTCGGTCTCAACCTCCCCGAGGTGACAAAGTTGACAGATCCTGTCATCCTTGTAGATATGCTAATTAGTCTGAATACGTAGCCGATGAGATCCCACTCTAAAAGATACCAAGGAGATGTGAAGAGCATGAATCCAACGACAAGCAAGGTACCAGGTCTGTAAGATGATCTTGTCCTACATATCAAGGAATTGCTCAACATAGAAGGCCATATGTGGACAGAACCCACTTGAGAGATTCCTCCAGGTCGTGATAACATACTATCTGTAGATGTCAAGTCTAACATGCTCGTTCAACTCCTTCTGAGGTGGAAGAAGGTGGGCTGGAGTGTCTAGAGAAAACTGAAAGGGGGGAAGACGATCCAAAGTAATACCAATTGAGCCCAAGACGGCAGAGACCTAGGTGTACTAGCAATGAGACCTGTGACAAAAGTCCAAACCTGCAACCTCCTTAGAGGAATAGTAAGCCAAGTAGGAATATCTGTGACAATCATTGGGGGAATCGAAAAAGCTTCAGAGCTAGTGAAGAAGCCAAACTAAATTAGAGATGGTCACCAATCTGAAACGGTGAGCCCCAAACTTTTCTAGAATGATGCTATGTAGTGTGGACCAGTGACATCTGATAATGCACCAAAGGAAAAGAGTTTAAACTCTCTTAATAGAGGCCGAGTCACACTCTAAGAGGGAGGGGCCCCAAACAGTAGAGCCATAGAGGATAGTTGGCGTGACCAAGGAGTCAAGAAGGGACATCTTAGTCATGGTGTCTTGGAAGTGGTGTCAAAAGAATTTTCTCTCAAGAATAGCGAGGGAGTCGAGCCCCTTGTTGACTCGGGGCTACATGGCTGGTCTTAGGCTAAATCAAGGTCCAAATAACTTAACCCCCAAGTAAGTATACGCAGATGTAATCTCGATCTCGGTACCCTAGAGGTAAAAATGGAGGTGTGATGTCTTCAAACAATTAAAGACCAAGAATCGAGTCTTGTCTTGATTTACAACTAGCTCACATGAGTCGCAGAAAGAGGCCAAGCCATCAAGGAGCCGCTGAAGAACATCAAGGGAAGACGCTAGGAGAATCACATCATCAACGAATAAGAGAATAGAGATCAACACCTAATGTAAGTAACAACCATCACTAGGGAGTGAGAAATCATGGAGAAATGCCTCAAGTTCGTCAATGTAGATGCCAAAGAGAGTGGGGGGGAGAGGACAACCGTGCTTCATCCCGATAATGCTTTGGATAGGGTCAAAGAAGCCTTGTGGAGTCCTAAATCTACCCACAATGCACTCGTATAACCTCATAATAGTTGTAAGGAGAATCTCTAAGATCCTGATGTCCCTAAGATGTTGAAAGAGAGCCGCCCAAGGAATAGAGTCGGAGGCTTTGCAAAAGTCAACAAAACAACAATAAACTTTTGCCAAGTGGTGGCGAACCTCCTCAATGATGGCCTGTAAGGTTAAAATTTGATCACTAGTCTAAAAATTTGTACGAAACCCAACCTGACCCCTAGCTCAACAATGTCACTGGTCGAGCTCTCTAGACAGGATACCGTTCAACATTATCGCAGAGAGTTTTGCAAAGGTATGCCCAACCATGATGGTCTTGTAGTTCCTGGGGTTGAAAGCTAGCCCAGACTTATGAATCCAATAGATAATATGTCATGACCAAGAGTCAAGGAAGCTGATGCAAAGCACTCAATAAATAGTACTATAAGAAAGGGATCGAGGATAGAGATACCCAACTTGAAGAATTCAGCTTGGAATCCTTCTCCATCTGGTGTTTTGCTACTGTTCATAACTCTAATTGCCTCACTAATGTAGGAGAAGGAGAAGAGGTGATAGCGGGTGGGGAGGAGGATGAGATGGAGAGGGGGCTAGCCAAGAATATCATAGAGGGTAGAGGTGTGAGAGTCAAGGGAGTGAAGGTCCAGAGTGGAGGGAGGGACGGGGTGGCAAGGAAACATGGTGCACCAAAAGAGCTTTGGAGACTGGAAGATTGTGGCACAAAGGGATCTACACTGCAGCAAAGTGAACTTCTGTTTCTTATGCTGAAGAAAGCAGTGGTAGTCGAGCCTCAACTGAGAGGAAGAACTGGGTGGAGCAGAGCGAAGCATGAAGTGAAAGGATTTACAATCCTCATCGAACCACTAGTTCATGGGGCAAGATCTACCAGTGGGGGTGAGAGGTGAGCGAGGAGGTGCAATGGGGAATGGAGAGAAGGGCAAAGTCCCACAAGTTGGACACAAGTGAGTGGAGCATGGAGGTGACGTCTCTAGAGTCAAAGAAGGGGTCCTGGGATAGAAGTTGTGTGAAGTGATGGATAAAGAGCTCCACGTCACCATCGGTGAAGTGAAACAAAGTGTGAGCATGGGGGGAGAGCGGGGAGGCCGCTAGAAGAGGGGGGGAAAGAAGAAGGGAGAGAAGGTGTCAAGCCCCCCCGAAGCGTGTTGATAAGGAGGGCATGGTCAGCCAGAGGAAGGCGAGAGATGGTAAAACGATAAATGAGAGGGATGAAAAAGGTAGTAGAGAGAACATAGTCCACAATGCTACCACCACCACCATGTGGCCAATATGTGAAGAGCTCAAAGTCGGGAAAGCAAGAGAGCCCATTTAGGATCACTAAGTTTGAGGACTCACAAAGCTCTAGCAACTTAAGACCATCTCGAGTGAAGGGACCGTGACAATCCTTGGAGAGCCGATGCAGACCCATAAAACCTGGATCATAATCAGTCATACATATGGGATTAGATCTACAATCATGGAGGGGAGGCTATAGGTCTCTAGTCCACGCATTAA
This sequence comes from Cupressus sempervirens, assembly GCA_028749045.1. NCBI lineage: Eukaryota > Viridiplantae > Streptophyta > Pinopsida > Cupressales > Cupressaceae > Cupressus > Cupressus sempervirens. Next base: position 379,022,003 of record CM053792.1, read on the forward strand.
AGTTTCCCAAAATGATAATTGTCCCCCATGGTAGATAATTTGGTAATATGTTCTAGAAGGTCCTCATAAGGGTCCTCACCCTCAGTGTTGTGAACTGCATAGTACGAAGATGCTGGCAGGATGTAGCTAACAACGATATAGGTATCTCTATAGAGCAAGGTCCCTCGATGAAAAGAACCAAATCAAATGAGGAGTTTTTTTCACACCAACAACAAGTGTGAAGATAAGTGTCGAGATGTGATTATCGATGGTGGAAGCATTGATAATTAGGTGTCATAAGAGATGGTCACAAAGTTAAAGCTCAAAATGTAGAAAAAACTATATCTATATCAGATTGTATGGGTGTAGGATGACCACAAGGTCGTGGTCATTGAAGAGTGTCTAGTAAAGTTCAAAATTGGAGGCTACCATTATGAGGTATTGTATTATCATACCTATGGACATAAGTCATATGTTGTTGGGTAGGTTGTGGCAGTTTGATAGGCATTTTGTGCATGATGGTTGTGCAAATACCTATTCCCTAATGAATGATGGAGTGAGACATAAGCTAAAGTCATTGAAGGACACAAAAGAGAAGGTATGTAGTACTATTAGAATATGTTATGTTGATGGAAAGAAGTTCCTGTAAAGTATTAGGAATGAGAATATGTGTTTTACTATAATTCCAAAATATGGTAAAAAAGTAGAAGAGGTATCTGCAGAAGTTGTAGATTTGTTAGACAAGTTTCTAGATATTGTATCTGACAATGTGTCTAATGGATCACAAGTAGTGAGGAATATCAGTCACCAAATGGACTTGATTCCAAGAGCTAGTTTCCCAAATAAGGTAATGCACAAAATAAAACCAACATAAAGTGAAGAGTTAAACATACAAGTACATGAATTTTTGCAAAAGGGGTTGACTTAGGAGAGTTTGAGTCCATGTGTTGCACCGATAGTATTAGTATGAAAGTAGAATGGAGAATGGAGGATGTGTATTGATTCTTGAGCTATCAACAAGATCACAATCAAGTATTGATTTCCATTGCTTTAGATGGATGATATTATGGCATGTTTCAATTGAGTTAAGCATTTCACAAAAATAGATCTAAAGAGTGGAAATTGGTAGATTTGGATTACACAAGGAGATGAATGGAATAATGCCTTTAAGACAAGGGAAGGATTGTTTGAGTGGTTAGTCATACCTTTTGGGCTAACCAATGCACCGAGCACTTTCATGTGGCTCATGAATGATGTATTGAAAGAATTTCTGGGTAAGTTTGTCATTCTTTACTTTGACAATATTTTGATCTTTCGTAAGACATTGGAGGAGCATATCATGGATATTCATAGAGTGTTTTAGAAGTTGAGGGAAGAAAAATTGTTGACTAAATTGAAGTAGTGTACTGTTGTAAAGAAAGAGTTAGTGTAAATGGGATTTGTAATTTCAGTAGGTGGTCTAAAAATAGACCCTAAAAAAGTGAAGGCTATCCTCGAATGACCTAATCTAAGGAATACTACTGAGGTAAGATCTTTTCATGAATTAGCTAGTTTTTACAAAAAAATATATCAAAAGTTTTAGTAGTATTTATGAACCCTTGAATGAAACAATGAGAAGGGATAAGAAACAGTTTAAGTGACCTCTAGAACTAGATATAAAAAATTAATTTATTGAAAAAAGAGAGTTATAAAACTGTTTGTTTTAGCACTTCTAGATTTTAATAAGATGTTTGAAGTAGACTATGATGCTAGTGGTACTATAATAGGAGTTCTTTTGAGCCAAGAAGGTAGACTTGTTTCCTACTTTAGTGAGAAGTTGAATGATGTCAAAAGAAAATATTTTGTTTATGATGATAAATTTTAAGCTATAGTTCAGGCATTGAAGAAGTGGAGCCACTATCTCCTTCCTAAAGAGTTTGTTTTTTATATTGATCATCAAACTTTGCAATATTTAAATAGCCAACAAGAGTTGAATTAGAGGCATTTCAAATGTGTTGGGTTTTTGAAGAGTTACACATTTGTTTTGACCACTAGTGAGGGAAGTCTAACAAGGTTGTAGATGCTCTTACCTCTAGACATCCTTTGGTGACATAGATGTAGATTGAGGTGGTTGGGTTGAAAGAACTCGCGAGTTTGTATCCGAAGGATCTTGATTTTGGTGAAGCTTGGAAAGCTTATACAAAACCTGTCACACTTGAATCACAAAGTGGTTAGATTTCATAATCCAAGATGTTATATTATTTAAAGGAAGTTAGTTGTGCATTCCAAGAAGCTCTATGAGTGAGAATCTTCACCAAAGAGAAGCATAGTGGAGGATTGGTCGGACATTTTGGTAGAGATAAGACTATTGATTTGGTTAATGAGAATTATTACTGGTCACAATTGCAACAAGATGTTGAGAAGTTTGTACAGAGTTGCAGAGTATGTTAGATGGCAAAAGGAGTGAAATAGAACATAATGTTGTATCAACTATTACCTGTACTAGAGATGTCATGGGAGGATCTCAACATGGATTTCATTTTTGGTTTACCAAGGACTCAGTGAGGGCATGATTCAATTTTTGTAGTGGTTGATAGGTTTTCAAAGATGACACATTTCATTCCCTGCAAGAAGACTAGTGATGTTCAAGTGGAAGAGTTATTTTTATAGAAGTGGTGAGACTACATGGTTTGCCAATAAGCATAGTTTCAAATTAAGATACTAAGTTTTTTGGGTATTTCTAGCGCACATAGTATAAGAAGTTGAAGACAGATTTGAAGTTCAACACATCATATCATCCATAGACTGATGGACAGACAAAGGTTGTGAATAGGAGTTTGGGGAACTTGCTAATAATTTTGGTTGGAGATAAGCCAAAATGAAGGTATTTGATTTGACCATGGACATAATTTGCATACAATAATTATGTCAACTAGAGTATTGGTAAATAACCATTCTAGATTGCATATGGGAGTAGTCCTAGAAATGCTTCTAAATTGAGGAAGTTGGATAAAGGAGAGATAAATAGTGATGAAGTTGAGGACTTTGTAGTCCATTTGAAGAATATCCATGAGGAGGTAAGGAGCCAAATAATAAATATGAATACACAATATAAGCCTAAGGTAGATGAGAAAAGAAAGTATAAGGAATTTCAAGTTGGAGATGAAGTCATAGTTTATTTGAGGAGGGAGAGATTTCTAGTTGGTACATATAACAAATTGAAAAAGAAGAAGTTTGGACCATGCAAGATACTGAAAAAATATGATCCAAGAAATGCCTATGAAGTAGAATTGTCTACTAAATTGAATATTTCAGCAAAATTTGACATTTTAGATTTGAGAGAGTATCATGACGGAGGAATTGAAGATGAGGTCACAGAAGCTGTAATGTCCTTGCTTGTAAGGTTTATAATGCTTTCCTATTTTTCACTAAAGAATTATTTATAAATGATTATTTCTCTATCAATTACAGAAACTCTTCTTATTTATTTCTCATACGCTCATTATGTATGCATAGGCTAGGTCATCCAAGGATTGGACAAAGAGACCTAATTAGAGTTTAGGTAGAACCTTGATCCTTTTGCCAAGGCCTCTCCAATCTTTCAATGGGTTATTTCCATCACTTACCATGCCTAGGTGCTATACTATACTAAAGTACTCGAACATTGTGGTGGGGTCCCATAGCTCGACAAGCCTAAACCCAAGAGTGGAGTACATACCCCTCTTGCCTTAGGGATCAACCCTACCCTCTTATCCACCTAGTCCTTTACTTATTAACATATATTTTGAGTTAACTTGAATCATTATATTCAAGATGATCTAAACTTATTTATTAAATAATTCATCAAATATTTACTTCCTCTTACTTAATTATCCCCTAAAATAGTTATTTCAATTTACTTATATTTCCTACCTAACTATATCCTATATATCATTTCCTATCTTTAAAAATATTCAAAACAAATCAAAATTCATAATTTATAATTGCCAAAGGTCCATACATTCTTACCTTAACGTTGGCGGCTTGTAACTATCGACGTGGGGTCTACTAATCTGATCCACTTACACGTGGCATAGTGGTACAAATGCTTAATAGTCTCCTTACTCCACATTCCTCTTTTATGCTTGGTGTGTAGCGAATATAATTGTTCATTAGAATATGCTGATTGAGGAGTTGGCTTCTTCCTTTTATGTCATTTTGTCATCTCCCCTTTATACATTGTTTGAGGGGTACAACCTTTCCTTGTGACACTTCCCATGCATAATAATCAAGTGGTTATTATATGTGTCAAATTTAATAACAAGTATTGGAATGGTAAATTATATTGCATTCAATTTACAATATATATATATATATATATATATATATATATATATATATATATATATATATATATATATATATATATATATATATATATATATAAAGTGTGTGTGTGTGTGTTTCAATATTAAAATATTTATTCTATGTTTAGATTAGTTGATGTTATTTATAACATGGATCAAATGATTAGTTAATTAAGTTTGACCATGTTTATTATATTAGCAACAATTACATTCTATTGATTAATCTAAATATCTTCATTACAATCATTGGTTTATCACAATATACTCCATAATTATATATATTCAGCATAGTATAAATTATAAATATATTAATGGTGGCTCATGACAGTCCACCCCTCTTGAATTCGCTTGTCCTCAAGCACTTTGGATGAGACATGATTTCTTTTCCTACCCATGTAGCAACTTCTTTTGGAAGGTTTTTCCATTTCACCAAGAATTTTGAGATGATTATATTCCTCAACCTTTCCTCATGCTTATCGAGGATAGCTTCAGGTTCTAATACAAGCTTCCCTTCATCATATAATTGTGGCAATTAAATGCATGGGGTGATTTGTCTCCCTAGAACTTTCTTAAGTTTGGATACATGAAAGACATCATGAATCTTGTTATTCTTAGGTAACTCAACCTCATATGCTACTTCGCCTATTGTTTTCATGACTTTGTACGGTCCATAGAATATAGGCTTTAACTTTTATGCTCCACTTGACTTTATTGATGTTTGTTTGTAAGGTTGCAGTCGTAAGGAGACCATGTTTCCCACTTCGAATATTATCTCAATATGTTTCCGATTTGCATAACTTTTTTTTGTTGATTTTAAGCATGGTGAAGATGTTCCCTTAGAGTTTTCATCAAATCTAGATTGTATTGTATGAAGTCCTTAACTCCTAGTACTTTGCTATCCATATAAATCAAATTCCCAAATGATGTGGCCTCGTTACTATATATATAAGGCTTTAAAGGGACTCATTCTTATAGACATGTGGTTGATAGTATTATAATAATACTCTCTTAAGTGTAACCATATGGCCAAGGCACTTTGTTGTCTTGTGATGTAATTCTGAAGGTAACCTTCTCTCCATTTGTTTACAATTGTTATCTGTCAATCTCTCTGTGGGTGGTAACTTGTGCTAGGACTTAAATTTGTTCCTACAAGCCAATAAGGTTCTTGCCAAAACACACTAAGAAACCTACTATCTTTGTCTCTTATTATATTTCTTGGTACTCCACGTACCCTAAAAATTTCTTTGAAGAATACTTCTGCTATTTTTGGGGCGTTGTAATCCATGGCTATTGCAAAAAAATGTGCATATTTAGTCAAACAATCTGCTACCACATAAATACAATCTTTCCCTTGTACCTTGGTTAGACCACTGTTTAAATCCATTGAAATACTCTCTCATTTTTGTTTAGGGATTGGGTAAGGGTTGTAAAAGGCCTATTGGGGGGTTTTGTTATGCTTTATTCCTTTGGCACGTCATATATTCTTGGAAAAATTTCACCCCATCCCTTTTAAGACCCTTCCAAGAGAATCTCTCCCTTGTTTGTTTATAGGTTTTGTAATATCTTGGGTGTCATGTTAATAGATTATCATGATATTCTTTTAGGATCTTCCCCTTAACTCTTTAGTTTGAGATTAGCCATATTCTTCCTTTATACAAAATGAGCTCATTCATTACCTTATAGTCATCATTGGGTAATGTCCCTTCCATCATCTCATTGGCTTGGGGATCTTTTACATTTTCTAGGATAATATCATTCCTCCAATTGATTGTGATGCTAGTTATGGTAATCATGAAACTTCATTGTGATAGTGCATCTGCTACTTTGTTATTAGTTCCATTGATATATTCAATGTCAACATCATATGATTGAACTGTACCTACCCATTTTTGTTCACAGTCATTGAGGTCCTTCTAGTTCATAAAGAATCTTAGACTATTATGATTTGCTTTGATATGAACTTACCACAAACAAGGTATTGTCTAAATTTGGCTAACACATGCATTATTGCCAAAATTTCTTTGTCATAGATAGAGTAGTTCCTCTCTCTTTTTGGAAGTTTGCAACTCTCAAAAGCTATGGGGTGTTTGTTTTTCATGAGGACCGCTCATATCCCTTCTCTTGAAACATCATATTGTAGTTTAAAGGGTAATGTGAAATCTAGAATGGCCAGAACTGGACATGTACTCATTGCTTCCTTCAATTTGTCAAAAGCCTGGTGTCTTGTGTCATTCCATATAAATGCTCCTTTCTTGGTTAAATTTGTCAAGGGGGTTGCTATTTTGGAGAAGCCTTTAACAAACGTCTATAATAATTGCATAATCCCACAAATCCCCTGAGTACTGTTAGGGTCATAGTCTTTGGCCATTCCCTGATGGCTTTGATCTTTTTATCATAAACACTCACTCCTTTTGCATTGGTTTTATGTCCAAGCTAGAGGATTTCTTCTAATCCCAATTCACATTTTCACTAGCAGAATTGGCCTCATTTTTCAATGAAAATTGGTCAAATTTTCTACCCGCGTTGGTCAAATTATCTACAAACCGTTTTGTCACTATTTTCCTTGTCAAAACTTCGACCAATCCTTGTCAACATCAAAATTTTGACGTACTATTTGGTCGAAAATGACATCCCTTATTTGCGAGAACATCGGTCAAACTTTCAACCACATCATTGTCAATCATATGATCAACAACCAATAACAATAGACATGTTATGTTAATTAGAGAGCATTCATCACATAGACTACTAATTTTATCAAGCTCACCAATATCCAAAAAACTTCTAACAACATCAAGATCAAGTACATGTGATCCATTTGACAAAGTTTCAAAAACATTTTTCCCTTCTTCTTCACCTTTGGAAGTATGAGCTTCACTATCAACACCAACATCACTCTCATAAACTAAAATCACCCATGCTTCCTTTCATTTCTCACTTTCCCTTAACCTCTTGGATTCAGAGGGTGATATGTCAATATCCACTTCCAAATTACCATGTTTCAAGTTGGAACTAACAATAGTTTGTGCTATTGGTTAAGTATTGATAGAAAATATGCCTCACAAGCATCATCTTTGTAATCTAGTTCTTCCAAATATCTATATATCTACCTTCTAAAAGGAATTTTGGTCTGCCAAACTATATTTTTCTTTGTTAGACAAATAATTCATAAAGTAGAAAACCAAGTACATAAACAATGAATTGAAATGGAAATTGTAACCTTCTTCTTTTGACATTTTGATATTTAATAACATTTTATTTAACAACTTTCTGCACACATCCATTTTGACATCCTCATTTATCATCTTACGTGCCATGAGCATAGCTACAACTGAGGTTCAACCTTTGCAATTTCTAAATTAAACTTTATAAGTGATGCCGTATGTAACATACCTTATAATGGGATCATCAATGGAGTAGATAGTGAAAGCACGCCAATCTTTTTCAATTTTTGCTAGGATCTATATCTCTTCATAGATTTCATATTTCCTCATTGGAACATCTCCTTCATCACACAAACCGATAATAGCTTTAATTGTCCTTTGCACAAAATTTTATGCCAATAAATGCACTAGTTTTTGCCACCAATAGAGAACTAATTTGCAACCATCATCACCTTCAATAGGGGAGATATAAATTTTAAATTTTCCACAAGATCACTCTAAGCCAAAAAAAAAAAAAAAACTTTAATTATCCATAGAGCCAGTGCCAGATCTTGGCACCACTAAACTATCTTCATTATCCATCCTCTTCTTTCATTCTTTCTTTTGTGTCTCAATAACTTCCTCATTTTGAACATCTTCCAATTTGTCAACTGACATAACCTTTGATCTAGATACTTTAGCATAATCTCCAACTTGTCCATGTTTTTAAATTTTACCATTCTTCCTTCTAGATCTTAACTTGCATTGACTAGCCCTATGCCTGAAGTGATGGCATATGTAACAGGTTCCATAGAATATATTGATCATATTGTTTTGATTAAGTAAAAACAGGTTTTAAAGGAACTGAAACCTTTACAAAATAACAAAAGTCTAGAGATAAACAAGAGATGTAAACATTAGAGAAAAGCAACACAAGACAACATGAAATAGACCTCCAAAAAGAACAACCATGAGGTCACCCAAGACAGAGCTAGAAAAGATAGCAAAAGAACAGTAAATGAAAAACAACTGACCAGCTAAGAAGTCTTAATCAGGTCAATAGCCCGATCCGCCAAAATATGCATATTATCAGCACTAGCCTTCACCTTGTCCTTCTTACTAACATCCTCATTCTTCTTAGAATGAGCTCGGGTGCATTTTCTTAGTTCCTGAGTCTCTGCCACCAAAGGGGAGTCCTGCCCTTTGTCATTCTCATTCCCCTTCAAGAGGTTACCCACATTGTCTGCCATCTATTTGAACAATTTTTCCAAATTGCCCAGTTTAGTATCCATTTTTGACACCTTCCCCTAAATACCACTAATCTCTTTATCCATCACCTTTTGTTTGGCCTCGAGTAGTGGTATCTTATGCATGAGGTTTTTAACTTCTTTTGTATTCCCAATAACCTCTGAAAGTCTGTCTATATGTTTGTCCATTTCCTTGCCCAACAACTGCATTTGTTGCTTAAGAAAGTCAATCTAATTTAGAATTCAACCAAGGTTACCAAAAAGACCCTTGGACGACCTGAGCCCACCTTCAATGTTATCATCCAAATCTGGAATGTGCCTTGTTCTCCAACATCCTCATTATCCGAGTCCCCATTCTTCCTAGCTTGTAACCTTTCTCCTGTTGCCTTAAAGATTTTATTTTCCTTTCCAGCCAGTGAGCTAGAGGCTCATCATCAGAAGGAGGAGAAACCCGATCATCTTGAAAGCCCTTACTACTCTTTCCTTTACCTCCACTCCTCTTATTATAGTGGTCTCTCACTAATTCCTCCATGAAGTCGCTCTCCCAATCAGAATCATCTTCCTTAACAATCTTTTTCTTCTTTTTGGAACTGCAACTAGAGCCCTTTTTCAAACTACCCAAACCCCCTTTAGCTTCATCTTGGGTATTAGAATCATAACCCTTATCTGGGAGACTCCCTTCCGTATCCTGGTCTGCCACTTTCAAACTACCCTTGAGTTTCACAATCTTATTGGACTTTAACACATTTCATTATTAGGATCATAAGACCCTCATGGAAAACATGCTCACCATTCGGGTCTTTATGAATAGCCTAAGTGGGAATACTAAGAGACTGCAATAAATAAAATGGAAAATTGATCCTAACATCATGTCGAAAGTGATTTGCCAACATGAAATATTACCCATACAACTTAGTGAATCTCCCATCTAAAGTTAGATTTTTTGTTATCACAAAAAGCAAAAATCACCATGGTCGAGAAATAGAGGCCGAGTTGTAATACAAATTACCTATTTTAACCAAGCGACTTTTCTCCTGCTCTATCTCCACAAAATCATCAATGACCTTGTCCGAGAGCTTCCTCTCTCAATAAAAATTAATCTTGTCCATGTCCAGCCCCGTTGCCTCTGCAATTACTTATTCGATAACATCCATTCATTGGTTACCAACCATCACAGAGCCATCCTTCCAAGATTTGATAAATTGGTGCATAATAGCCAGATTGTTACCTCTAAGCCTTTCCATATACCTTGTGAAATTGCCTCGCCTTAAAATATCCCAAACCTCTGTCTTGTTCCTCCACTCTGAGCAGCTTATCGGCTCCACCCTTTTCTTTTTTCCTCCCATATTCTCTGCACCAAATTCGTTGGATTTCGTTCTCTGAAAACCCCAAATTGCTCTATTGCTAAATGCCACACCACAAACGAAAAGAAAAATGACAAAAACTGCCTAAAATCCATGCGAAGTGCTCGACTTTCTAAAAATCATAACCCACCACACTTGAAAGAGTTCACCTCATAATTACAAATCACTGACACCATCATAATTAAAATATTTTTACTTAGATCTCCATTTATCATACTCGATAAGTTGGTGGCAATTTAGAGGTAAGGACTCATAAAAATCCCAAATGATTTTATGATCATTGAAACAAGCCACATTCGCAGCCCAATCAGTAGTATGATTGGCTTCTCTAAAATTATGAGTTATAATGCAAGTTTGAATTTTTTTTATAATGTTAATAGCCTTGAAGATAATATTTCTGATAGTCCATGATGGTTCAATAATTTTATTTAAACAATTAATAATGTTGAGGGAGTTGCCTTCCACCCATATGTTCCTCAAGTTCATACTTTTGGCATAGATAAGACCATGAAGAGTACCAGAGGCTTCTGCAACATGATCAGTTTGATCCCCTATTGGAATAGCCATACATCCCACATAGTCACCATTAGAGTTTCTACTGACAACTCTACATCCTACTTTGCCCAAGTTCCCTTTCGAGGCCCCATCAAAGTTTATTTTAAACTAATTCGTCGGAGGACAGTCCCATCTAGCATTATCCCTTGGATTAAGATCCTCAATATTCATTCCCAAACTCCTTATATTCCATCTATTAAGCACCCCTTCTTCCCACCAATAATTTTAATATTTTCAATCATAAGGATCTTAATTTTATAGAACACCTGATCGGGATTGGATTCCACTCCTCTAAAGATCCTATCGTTGCTCTCCTTCCAAATGCCCCAACATAGATAAGAAGGAATGAAGTCCCACAATTTGACAATCAAAACATTCTTGGAAGGAGCCATCCAACTAGTAAAGAACAATTGGATGGTAGCATGGAAAACCCAATCCACTTTCAGTAAGCTACAAACTTTATCCCAAAGCTTCTTGGTAAAGGGACAATGCAACATGATATGATCCACCGATTCCCCATCATTCTTGTAAAGAACACATCGATTAACAATACTGAAACCTCTCTTCTTAAGATTATCAAGAGTCAAAATTTTATTTTGCAGAAGAATCCAAAAGAAGATATTAACTTTGGGTGTCATGCCTTTCACCCAAGCCTTAGCCCAGCAGGGTTCATCATGATCATCGAAAGAATTAACATAGGCTGAGGCAATAGAGTACATATCACTGGGGTCAATTTTCCATATCAAAACATCCTCTTCATGGTTTAAAGAGAATGCATTCAAACACTTGCCAAGCTCAACCAAGTTATGGTCCACACTATGAAGATCCACCCACATATCATCTTTCCAATAGTCACCCACAAAAGTACCAAACTAATTCTTGCATTGCTCCATATACCTATTCCACCTTGGATCATCACAAAGATGGTGGTCCAAGATCTAGATGTCTTTCGAATAAAGAACTTTTCTACCATTTCCCACCTTTCATTTAACCCCTTTCCTTAAAATATATTTGATCATATTGTTACCTTACAATTCAACCTTCCAATTTCAACATTCTTTTTCTCTATGGATGATATTTTCACAATTAAAGCATTGAACCTTCTTCTTAACTTTTCTCAAACTAAACCAACAACTTTTTTGACCAAAATTATTGCAAATGTACCAACAATTACTCAAAGTAAAGCAATTTTGAGTATTTGGTTGTCTTTCAACACACTTTGTATCAAGGTAGCTTGTTTTTGCGTCTCCCTTGGAGTTTTTCTATCAACATTATTGTCGTTCACTTTCTCTTTTCCCTTTTATTTATGATATGAACAATCATAGATACAATCTAAATAGTTCTTCTAATGAATAAGTATCTAATTTGGAATTGCATTACTTTTTACTTTTTACTTCACTTTCTCAAGGTCTTTTCAAGTTTTTCATTAGTTCTAAGGCCTTTCAGGCATCTCCTTGAATTTTTCTTTAGTTTTCTTCAGTTCTTGAATGGATGTCTCAAGTTCAAATCAAGTTAACCAACTATTAACCAGATCATGTTTCATGGCACCATTTTTGTTAACAAACTTCTTAGAATCTTCATCTACATCTATGATCTCCTTTGATTCTTCATATTCTTGATTAGGTTCATTATCATTTTTTCTAGGGTTCTTCAATATTCATAGCTTCTTCAAGTTCAACAACCTTTTCTCCACCTGTCTTCAGCTCATGATTTACTTCCTTGTGTCTAGCTTTGAATTTTTTGATTGGATCTTTGGGTTTAGAAATGCATTTGTTACCTTCCCTTAGATTCTCTTTGAGTTCCTTGTTCTCTATTTCAACACTTAAAGTTTTGTTTATCATAACCTTCCAACTATGATCATAGGATATGCCTCTTCCATTTGTTCAAACATCCAAGATCTCCCTCAAGCGATGATGCTCTATAACTAAGGGACCAAGATCTTGTACCAATAGTTTAATAAGATGAGTGACTAGGAGGGGGGTGAATTAGTTATTATCACACAAACTTAAAAAAATTCTTCTGTCACTTAAAACTTAACATACATCCATTGTAACTTAAGATATTTCAGTTAAATTGCAACAATACACCATCAAACGATAAGCATTAAAGAATAGGTACACCAAGAAAATGAACACAAAATTTTACATGGAATACCAAACTAGGAAAAATCACGGAGAAGCTAATTCTGATAATATAATAATAACACTAGTTAAGGTGACACCAATTAGGTTATTTTGAATAAGGCTAACTACTTGAACAAGGGGTACTTTTAGTAGGTTGATTGCCTAAGTAGATACACCTTGAAATACAAAAAGGCTCATTACCAATATAATGGAAATGAAACTAAAACAAAATACAGTGTCAAGTCTCTGCAAGTCCAGTTGGGAATTGCATTCACCTCCTCGATCATCTATCTAAGTAGTTTTGCACTTCCATACTTTACAAATAACTCACACCTATCAAATACAAAAGGTCTTCTTTACTTATATTGGTATTAAATATTACATATGTTAGTTAGAATAACAAGATGGATAGCCATGATACCCTAGCTTGATTGCAATGTGGTGTTGTTTTGGTATGGTTGAGCCCAATTACATCGATTGAGTTAGCCGGATCTTGAAACAAAACCTAGGGTTATTGCCTAGGACTTCAGTTGTTGGACATATCCAGTGGACGTTAGTTGTGTAGTTGGGTGAATTAAAGATAAACTATGATAGGTAGTTGAATGAACATGTGACGCTAAATCAATGCAAAGTCATTTGTATTATATCATTTCCAAAAAGTATCCAAATTTATGTATCTATGACATGAAAGTAGTAGTTTCTCAAACATTCAATATGAAATTTGATGAGGCACTAAAATTAAATGACTCCAGTGTGCACACAGAGCACCTCTAAACAAACTTTGTGAAATAAGATAGTAATGACGTCTATTTTCTTTATTATTATTATTATGAATCTGATTTGGTCAAAACTTTGACCAAATTTGGAAAACCTAATTTGGTTGAAATTTCAACCAACTTCAACATGAAAGCAAAAAAAATATTCAACAAGCCAATTAAGGGCTTGGTCAAAATAAAAGGTTGAAAATTGACCTATAATGTACCAATGTTTAATGCTATAGCAAACAATGATTCTAATTCCAAAATGTCCAAGACATCTTCAATATGTTTAAGGTGCTCTTCCCATGTTTTACTATACAAGAGAAAATCATCAAAGAATACAAGTAGAAATCTTCGTAAGTGCTTCCTAGAAATGTGATTAATGCATGATTGGAAAGTGGCTAGAGCATTAGCCAGGCCAAATAGCAGAACTAGGAATTCAAAATGTCCATAGTGACATCTAAAAGTATTCTTATGCACATCTTCTTTCCTCGTATGAATTTGATGGTACCTTGATCATAGGTCAATTTTTGAGAAGTATCGTGCACTATGTAACTCATCAATCCTTGGTATAAGATATATATTATTTTTTGTCTTTTTATTGAGGGCTTTGTAGTTTATGCACATTCTGTATATCTCATCTTTCTTTTTAACCAACACTACAAAGGAAGCAAGGGGTTGGAACTAGGCTGAATGAGAGCCATCTCTAGTAATTCCTTTATGGTTTTTTCAATCTCTTCCTTAAATTTATGAGGATGCATGTAGGGTGTTGTTATGACGAGTTTGGCTCCAGCTTCCAATTCTATAGTATGTTCAAACCCTCTTTTAGGAGGAAGCCATGGGGGAATATCTTCAAAAACCTTTTTATGTTTTTTAAAGATAGGATGGATATCTACATGGGTTACTTAATTTTGTGGTGTAGATTTGTCAATTATCATACATTGTGCAACCCACTCTACTTGATCTTGTCATAATATCCTTTCTATTCTATTACATGAGACTACCCTTGGACATCCATTTGGTAGTCCTTTTAGGGTGATTTCTTTCCCCTCATGTTTGAAGCAAATTTCTATGTTGGGGTAGTCCATGATAAAACTCCCTAGTGAGTCTATTCAAGGCAATCCCAAGATTACATCATATTGTAAGTTCACCAGATAGAAGTTTCTCTTGATTGTGTGCTCACCCAATTTTATTTTAAGTTCAAGTATAATTTTTTTTGCATTTCTCAATTTTCCCATTTGCAAAAGCCACCCTAAATCCCTTGAAGTCTTTAGTTTCTAATTTCCTCTTTTCAACAAGACTTTTACTAATAAAGTTGTGAGAAGCTCCACTATCTACTAAGGCAAACACCTTTTTCCCTTGATGATACCTTTGATTCTAAAATGTTGATTTTCATTGGTTTGAGAAATTTTGCCTATGGATCCTAGTACTTCTTCTTCTACTAATTTTGCTTTCTTGTTTAGATCCCTTTCTTCTTCTATATTGTGGACATAACTCTCTATTTTACATGTGTGATTATGCCTCCAAGATTCTTTACATTTAAAACATAGATTTTTTCTTTTTAGTTCATTAATTTGTTCCCTTTTCTCCTTTTCCTTGCATTTGTGGCCTTTGTCCCATGGACTCTTGCAAAAGTAACAAGATTTTTGGGTCTCTTTAGATGATGAATTTTTGAACCAATCTTTGGATGGCGGACGATCAAATTTCTTGGCCTTATAAATTGTATCTTCAAGTGTAACGAGTTCCATGACACTAATCATAATGCGAATTGAATCATTTCAACCTTCTACAAATGGGTAAGTAAGTCTTCTTTGAGATACTTTTGGTACAAATGCAAACAACCTTTGGAATTCATTTGCAAATTCACCCACAATCCCTTGTTGTCTTAATTGAGTCAACTCCCTAAAGTACCATTTTGGGTCTTTCTAATTAAATATTTTGATGAGTTTTCGGGTAAATTCATTAAATGAGGTTATGAGCTGATATCCATGGTTTTTACGTCCATATTGCCACCATTCATGGGATATTCCAATTAAGTGTAGTGCAACAAATTTGATTGAGTTTCCTTCTGTCATGAGGGTGTATAATAGATGTGTATAATTTTTCTACCCATGACCATACTTGAATTTTTTTTTGTCTTGTCAAAGTCAGGTAGGATTACCTTGTTGATCTTTTTCTCTGGATCTTGGTCACATAGAGTTTTTTTCTTACGATTGGAGATAGATTTCATTTTTGTATCATAGTAAACTTTAAAGGATAGATTATTTCTCAATTCAAGAGCTAATTGAGAATATGCTTCTAAGATTTCCTCTACATTATCATTTGAGTTTTCATTTGCCTCCTCTCGTCCTTCCTCTTGGTTTTCTTGGGGTACAAAAGGAAGTGTGGTAGAGTTATGGTTGTTTTCCAAATGATTTGAATTAATATCCCTCCCAATGGTTGAATTTGGTCTAGGATTAGTACTGCTTGTGTTTTGAATAACTTGCAGAAGTTTATTTGTTTCTCTATTTTGTTCCATGAGGGATTGAATGATTTGTGTCGTTTGTTCCATGAAGGCTTTTAGATCCTTAACTTGAGCACTCAAGGTGGTGTCGATTTTCTCCTCTCTTTCTAATATTCTTTGATCTCTTAGGGTAGTTTGCATTAACTATCCCTCACAGGTTAGCAAATTTCCTACTCTGATACACTATAATGTCCCTACTTGTAAGGCTTATAATATTTTCTTGTTTTTCGCTAAAGAATTAATTAGAAATGATCATTTCTCTATCAATAAAGGTAACTCTTCTTATTTATTGCTCATACACTCATTATATATGTATAGGCTAGGTCATTTGGGGATTGGACAAGGAGACCTCATTAAAGTTTAGGTAGAACCTTGATCCTTTTACGAAATGTAACGCCCCGCCAAGGGATCCAAAAGAATTAACCTAGAGTTTCACTAAGTTTGCTAAACATTTTTTTTTTTAAGGTAAGAATGTATAACATACACATCAAACACATAGTAGCGGAAGCAATAACATGTAATCATCAACAAACATACATCACAAGTTACATTCCTTAAGGATCCCAAGACGTTGAGTCACATTTAAATTTAATTAATTCTAAGTCTAACAACTACCACATACATATGAAAGAATAATCAGAAAGTCCAATGTCCATAATATACATTTGCTCTGAATGCCTCTTGGCAAATTAATTCGGAATGCTCAATCATCCATTGTACATGTCACAGGGTATGAAAGGCTTAAAAGAATATACATATGTAAAGATAAAGATACATCATCCTCAAATCCATGATACAAAGTACAGTAGAATAAATGAAACTAATAACATACCTGATACATCCATACATCCATAATGATAAAACATCTATCATAAAATCTAACCATCCATCCTAATAATCCAAGAACATAGTGAAGGTAAATGCCAACCAAGAAAGCTCCAGCCACGGTGACCACGGACAGATCTCAATGGTAAGAGTAAAAAGCACTACCACCCGACCGCGTGGAACTTAAATGGTCCACTCCCACCGTGCTGAGGAGATAGTCTTAAGTCCCAAACAAGGTATCAAAACACAACACAAGTACTCTCTAAGTCTAGAAAATCCTAAAAGTACACTAACGCAAAGGTTACAACATAGATAGACATCTAGACCCAGAGGCACCACAAAGACACGTAGGAAACCTGCTATGCAAGCGGGAAAGTGTCATCGCAAAAGTCACGTAGAAGTTACCCAAGCAATCCCTTAGGAATCCCGGGTCCCTAGTGATCCCTGCGGCTACTAGTATCCTCTTGTACTGACGAGGCATACTGCAGAATGCAAGGTCGTAACCAAGCGTTCTCTCTACCCCATCCTAGCCTGTACTAGCACTCAAGGCATGGGAGAGAACATACAATTATCTTATTAGGTTCATTTAAGTCAGTATTTAGGTGAGATGTTTTCACTTGTTAAAACAACTTACAATGGGTTACTCCAGGTAGCCTCTTAGGGCCCCGATCCCCATTGCAAGCCACTTCTCGACACTACACATAGATAACCTACCCTAGGCTCATGAAATCACGAATTAAAGAATCATAATAAAATCACCTCAGTCCAATACTAGCGACTGAAAAACATCATAAAAGATAAGCCACAAAATTTACATCAGTTCTTCATGAGCAACAGGTAAGCATCAAATAATAATCATATGATCACACTAGTTCTCTATCAGCAACTAAAGGCATCAATGATAAATCACAATACTGATCAAAGACTCCAAAATGGTCAAGTCAACACATGACATTATCAAGACATAACAAACACTTCAATCCTCTCAAGCGATCGAAAAGCAATCCAAGTATAACTGATCGATGACTCAAAAATGGTTATCAAATATAACTGATCGATGACTCAAAAATGGTTATCAAATATAACTGATCGAGACTCGAAAATGGTTAAGTCAGGTATCTCATAAACATACACCTCAGCTTCACACAAGAAGACTGAAAGCAATAACAACCAGTAAATACAATCATGTCATAGAGCACTCCATCACATTACCATGTTCGGGTTAAGAAAGATCGAGACCAAATCATCATGACATCACATTCACAACCTCGAGCCTCTGGTAACAACCTAAACTGGTCAATACTAGAACAAACCCCAAAACCTCAAAACACAGACGGAACAATAAATCAGTACAGTTCATATCTTGGGTTTGATTTCAAATACACAATAGGGTTAAAAGTAAAGTTTCAGTTTGCGTTTCAAAGTATGTTTCAAGTAAGAAGATTCTTTTATTACCCTATAGTTAACCCATATATTTGTTGAATGAAAATAAGGATTTATTCCCATAATTCTCGAAATCGATTTTCTAAAAGATAAATATACTTAACATTATTAAATGTTATTTATCAATTATTAATTAATTAATCAACAATCATTAACAATTTTCTTTAAAACAATATATATATATATATTGTTAATTAACTTAATTAATTAACAACTAAAATTTATAGTTTAATCCTCTTTAAAATTATTATAAAACTTATTATTAAAACTTTAAAAAAAAAGTTATTATAATAAAAATTATTAATAAAATTATAATTAATATTTAAAATTATATAAAGTAATTTCAAAGTTTATATTATTAAAACTTATAACAAAATCGAATTATATATAACAAATGCATATAATAAAGTTTTATAAAACAAAAATTACTAGCGATTTAATAAATCGCTATCTGTGCAGGGTACTACAGCGCAGGGTACTGTTGCCGCAGCAGTACATACTGCGATACGCAAGTGGCAGGGGGTGTGGGTCAACGACCCCCCCCATATAACACATATTTTATTTTTGTTTTAGTTTAATTTAATTTTATTATTATTAATTTTTTTTTTTAAAACAAACTTTTAACTTATATTAAATTCACTCATTTAAAATATAATTTTGTTTATTAATCAATTTCTTGACATTAAATTTTAGTATTATATATATATATATATATATATATATATATATATATATATATATATATATATATATATATATATATATATATATATATTTTAATTTAATTAATTAATTAATTTATTTTTAGAAACATTTACAATTATAATCTGATAGAGAAAATAATTCCAACCCTACGAATATTCTTTTTAATCTCAAAACTCTCCCCAATTAATTCTATCTCTACTCCATTTTAATTCAATTCTAAATCCCGATTTAATTTTGTTGAAGGATGTTCCTAAACAGTTTTTCAATCTAGATTACAAATGAAATCGAATAGCAAAAGATCCAGAACGAAGAAATGATACATTCAAGAAGACAAGATTCTTACAATCACGAAGTAGACAGAACAAATTAAATTTCTTAAATCATTTAGGGGTCAAAATACGAGATCCTACCTGAACCTGATGCTAATACGCAATCCCCAAAATCTGTAAGAGAACTCGCTCCTCTTCAATAACTTTCTTCTGAAAATCTTTCCTAGAATTCTCCTTCTGAAATTTGCTTCCAAAAACTCTCTCCAAAATTCCTGTCTCCAAAATTTACGGTCCAAATTCGTGTCCCCCAAAAATGAACCCCAAAGTTGTGATAAGGAGTTTTCTCCTCAAATCGGGGCACTAATTGTGCGTTCACCCGAGAGGACTCTTTGCTCAACTGAGTTAACTCCAAAATTAACTTTTATTAATCTTTGCTTTATCTTTTTAATGCACATTAAATAACTTTATTTAATTTTTCCACTTGACTTCTATTTTTAATCTTTATTACTTTTAAACCCATGCGCACTTTATGAAATTAAAATAGCATTATAATTTCCTCTTATTTTATCTTTTTAATTAATTTCTTTATTTTCAACACATGCTCGCATCATGAAATCTTACAACTTTTAATAATTAATATATTTTCACTTTTTACTTTATTTTAGAAACTTTAATTGATAAAATATTTAATTAACTTAAATAACAATAATATTTAGCATTTATTTAAAAATGAACTCTAAATATATTATTATTAAATTAAATAAATATTATAATGTTCTAAATTATCCTTAAACTTTTATCTCCAAATTTAATTCTTTTTATCTAATTAATTTCTCAATTAATTAAATATAATTAAATATTAAAATACCATAATAATCTTCTATTAAATCATTAATTAATCTTTTTAATTAATTTCTTTTATATTTAAACTCATGCTTAGATCATGCGATCTAGAAACCTTTAATAATTTAATATCTTTTCCACTTTTAATTTATTTAAGAAACTTTAATGGATAAAATATTTATTAATTCAATTATTAATAATATTTAGCATTTATTTAAAAATGAACTCTAAATATATATTATTATTAAATTAAATAAATATTATCACATTCTAAAATTATACTTAAAACTTTTTATCTCCAAATTCAAATCTTTTTATTTAATTACACTTAATTAATAGGAAATACATCAAGGACTCATAAGGTAACATACAAAAACCCGTCATAGAAAAATACATATTAAATCAAACAAAAAGGGTTATAATCACGAAATAACATCATTTGATGCATTCAGAGGGTACTTAACTCAGATACTTGTCCTAATTATCAATTAGGACAATTGGCTAAAGGGTTTAGGAATTGGACTTAAGAGTTTATCTCCCCTCTCTTACCATTGAGATAATGTGATAGGGTACGCTCATCTTGGCAATTCAGGGAAGTCGATACCCGGTACCTGCAACCTGCATAAAATTCACGCATGTACAGACACAATATTCTAAGCTAAACAGACAATGACAGGAAGTGGTGCATCGTGTAGATCTTAATTAGCAGGTGACTACGACTCCCTTCCTTAACCACATCAGAAACACCATACATAAAGAAAACAAACACGCACACCATACACATACAGTATGGGGTAAGTATCCATAAGAAAGCACATGTGATAATAAACCATATAACTAATCATCATTGATAATTGAAAACATTGAATAATCATCATACATGCATGAAATATAGAGTACCAAGTCATCTCATCATATAATAAATTGAGTGTAAAACAACATCTGATAATCTGAAAGTAATGCTACTAAACATCAAGTATAAAACTGGCCTAAAAGAGTTTGGCAATTAAAACAAAATGTGAACTAAGGGTAGGCACTACACGAAGGCTTCTCTAATCTTTCAATGGGTGATTTCCATCCCTCACCATGCCTAGGTGCTATACTATACTAAAGTAATGAAACATTGTAGTGGGGTCCCATAGCTCAATAAGCCTAAACCCAAGAGTGGAGTGCATACCCCCCTTGCCTTAGGGATCAACCCTAGCCTCCTATCCACCTAGCCCTTTACTTATTAACATATATTTTGAGTTAACATGAATCATTATATTTAAGATAATCAAAACTTAATTATTAAATAATTCATCAAATATTTACTTCCTCTTATTTAATTATCCCCATAACTAGTTATTTCAATTTACTAATATATTTCCTACTTAATTATATCCTATATATCATTTCCCATCCTTAAAAATATTCAAAACAAGTCAAAATTCAACAATCATTCAAGGGTTCTCACCTAGACCTCTTAATAGTCTAAACTTTCTTGCCCACTCTTAAACCACCATACTCCACATTTTGACAACATTCATCCTTTGGTCACACTCAAAAGTGTTGATCACATATTTCAACAATAACTCCATGCACTACTCTTCACATGCGTGTACCCCAATCAACCTTAGGACCACATACATACACCTTCTTACCAATCCACAAGCCCTATCAAAGGTTTCACTCCTCATCAACTAATCCTTTCAAATCTATCTTCTATAATCAGAATAGTCCCTAGTCACAAACTAATCAAGTCCTAACCTGACTTTGATCTCTTATCTTTGGTCAAATTGCCTATCTTTAGTGACTAGGTCACAACTATGTTGTGGCAACTGTAAGTGTTCATCTTCCTTCTAACTCAACCTACGATCCATTCACATCTCTGATCCCATGGATCTCTCATCCTAAACTTCTTCACACTCTAAGTCTAACCTCTTGTTAGTACCCAAGGTGGTCTCAGTTTTTAAACTTTTAGTTTCAGAGGTTGAACCTCTTTGAACCACTTCGAAGTAGTTCAAAGTAGTTCAACAGTTCAAAACAATTCAGTTCAAAAATGCAGAACGGTTAGAAAAGTTCAGAATTCTGTCTCAATGCATTCGCCAGGTTCGGTTTGTTAGTCCCATGACTTCAAGAAAGTGCAAGGGTGCAAATTAAGATGAAGTTCATATGCAGTGGTTCAAAGTGTTTCAGTAGTTCAAACTGGTTCGATAGTTCATTGGTTCAGTGTAGAAGTTCAGAGGTCATAGTTTGGATATGCTCCTTAGTCAAATAGTAAAATACTATCATGGTGAATCTTCAAACTTCTTTCAAGGAAATGTAACCTCATGGCCCAAATTCTCAGATATTCAAGGTTCAGAAGGAAAAGCTCAGAATTTCCCACATTCCTTGTGACTTGATACATATTAGTTTAAAGGTTTCGAAGTTTCGAAGTTCGAGTTTCAGGATCTAGCCTAGGAGCTTTTCATTTGGTTAAAGAGATAAAGAAATGAATTCAAAAGAGATTGCGAAGGGTTCAACTCAACGTAAACATCCTGTTTTGAACCAAATAGCACAAGCCTCTACAAATCCCTACACATGCTCTCCATCAGATGTATATAACCAGAGATGATTCAAATGCTAATGCGAAGATGTCAATTTGAATTCAGCAAGGCACAATGAACAACGGGAGATTGTGGTAAATAGCTAAGGGAGGAAACATAAAGACATAAATATTTGAATCAGAATATTTATGCTTAATCAATTCCTAATATGTGTATTAAGCAACTCATTAGCTGTCAGCTTGATAAAGAAAATGCTTCACATTGCACCGTAGTTTATTATATTTCTGTCATGGCTGATCATACCAAACATCACGTCTAAGGAAGAGGTGATTCAAAATCACAATTCACAAGTTTTTAAACTTCTTTCGAAGCCTTTTAGTTGATCTTTCTAGCAAGAAAAAGGAGTTTATGAATCATGAACTCCATGAGCTGTGATTTTCGAAGGCATTCCAAACACATTAATGTCAACATTTGTGTTGTGGCAAAGCAGCCATTGTGAATGAAGCTGGTTCCTTCACAAAGAACGTGAGGAGATTATAAAACACACTGAGCATAAACTAAATAATAAACATGCCGAGTCAAAGCACAAATATGAAGATACAGCCAAATCTTGCAGAAGTATAGAAAATATTTTGAATTAATGTTGAATGATTTTCAGAACACGTACCCTCTTGGCTTCTCTACACGGCTTCAACATTCATTCAGAAGACGGTGAAAGTATGCATAGAGTTTGCTATTACATTCAGCCTTATGGAAGGGTCATGCGAAGAATGTCTCGAAGGATTGTACTCACACCCAAAAGAAATCATTCATAGCCCGCACTGGTATGCATGAAGATAGCAATTAGAGCTGACAAAGATCTCGGTTTCATAGTGTGTTTGTGGGATTTGACTTGACAACGAACTAACTATTATGATCTGGGCAAAGACAACAGACTGTGGGATTCCACCACCAAGAACTAAGTCTTCAACAAAGATCATGCATTCATTGAAACCAAGGACGGTTGTAAACTATGTCCTATGATGTCAGCACTACATTTAAAACATAGGATTGTGGAGCTGATAACATGCATTCAAGCTCAAAACAAATGGGAAATTAGCTATCGGGTTTTACATTCAAAACATGCAGAATTCATAGTCATAACCGCTAAGGGAGAAGCTCAAATATGACCATAAAGGAATGCCAAAGCTTCTTGAGATATGAAGACCCGCAGATATGAACTGTAGTAAGGAAAAAGTGCTCAATGCTAGGTACAAGGTGCGGATTCTGTCTAATACATCTGTCACCATCCTAATAATAAAGGAACCTTTCGAGCCATTCTTTGTTATAATAACTAGTGAAGGCAGTTTGAATCTTCTATAAGAGGAGGTTGCCTCTTTCTCAAATACAAATGCTCAAACACATCCACAGTATTTGATACCCGAGATGATGATGGCTGAGTCAATTCGAGCTTCCAAATCAATGCAAAATACAAAACACGTGGCAACAGACAGTGGGCAGATTATCAGTCTAAATAAACCAAAAGGTCACTTTATTTTAAAATAATAATAATTAATTAACCCGAGAGCAATAATCTAAAGGGAATGATTTGATGAGTCATCAGCTATATACGCCACCTGTCAGAAAACATATGAGCCCTCGTAAGCCTTAATTCTCATCTTTATTAAAGAAAGATTAAAAGTTAAAAAAGAGGGAGGATTTCAAAGAACGCATACTTCCAAGAATCAGTTATGAAACTGAAAGGTCACGGGAAGGAGAAAGATTAAATAAGTGGACAACAGAGTAATTAGGGGTTCCATTTTTGGCTTCCGAAAGCTACAGACTGTGTGCTGTGGGCAGAGGGAGATTTTTCAATCCTGAGGGAAAGGAATACATAACAAAGCAGAACAAAGCTTTATTTGCTAAACTTTGTGTTAGTGATTAAAGAGGCTTTTGATTTTGAAATGTAATGTAGGAGAGATGGTTTTCATTTTCTGTTGCATGTGTAAAAGTATCTTTGTAGTCTTTTACATCTTAAAGAAGGGAGGTTTGAAAGAAATCTGCAAATTGGAACTTTGAGTCCATGTAGTTTTTTCTTTCCACTGATGGTTATATTGATGTAACTTTCAGTTTTCTTTAAGTGCATCAAATGTGCTGTTTTCTATATGCATTTGATATCAGGATCTTTTGGAAGCTTTGATTCGTTTTTCCTCAGGAGAATGGGAATCGTTCTTTAACTTTATCCTTTGTAATGCAGTATACAGCAAGTTAACTTTGTGTAATCTGTTTCATTCTATATCCTTTCTTTTTAGTTCTTAGGTTTCACGTCTACTCTGTGTTTACAGGTCGATGTTAGATATCCTTTCGTGCTTTCTGGTAAAAACACTCACATTTAATTCACTGTAAATCTTGCACGGGGAGCTGTACCCAATAAAATTCAGAGGAAGGTTATTAATCTAATAATAACCTATCCAACTGTTGGTGTCAAGTTGTCCTTTCACTTGGGCATTCAGGGTCGGATTTCCACATATTCTCTTGAAGGACAATCTGTTCACTAACACCTCTGATCCAAACTTGTCTTATTCCCTAGACAATTAGGAATCTACTCTTTCTCAAACCCTTAGCCTTACTACTTGATTCTCCTCACTATCAAGTTTGACACTCCTAAATACCCTTGCAAACAATGTGTGGATTGCCCTTACCTTGGACCATAGTCTTCTTCAAGGCACTTAGTATCCTCCTCCCTAGACCATACACCATCTCACTATGCACAAACTCACAAATCTTACCCGATCCTTATGTAAGAAAAGTCCACAATCTCCATTGCCAATATCTAAACAGTAACCATCCATAGTCATCTTTCATTGCATCAATGCACGTGATTGTTGTTGCATGGTTCCCTTCAACTCTCAGAGATGATAATATACACTCTTCCCTAACTCCATGACAAGTGTGGGGTATATCACATGTAAAACCAAAGAGAAATTATATTTTATTGGTCATTGTTTACCTTGAACAACAAATTTTTCAGTTTACAAAGAAATACATGTATCTATACTAGTCCTAAGAGAAAATGATTACTTGAAATGCCAAAATGGTATTGATTCACAATCCTAACATGCCTAATCAATGGGCATTCCAAATAATAGCATGCCTAATCAATGGTAATGTCAAAGGTGACTAAAAGTTGAACTTATGACAGAGAATGGACAAATTATTTCTAGTGCCCAAGTTTATTTCTATACGTTGATTAAAGACAATGCCAATAACCTCAATATCAAGTTTGACACTCCTAAATAACCTTGCAAACAATGTGTGGATTACCCTTACCTTGGACCACAATCTTCTTTAAGGAACTTAGCACCTCCCTCCCTTGATCATACACCATCTCACTACACACAAACTCACAACTCTTACTCGATGCTTATGTAAGAAGAGTCCATAAACTCCACTGCCACTTTCCAAACAATGACAATCTGTATTCATATGTCATTGCATCAAAGCACATGATTGATGTCGCATGGTCCCCTACAACTCTTGGAGATGATAATATACACTCTTCCCCAACTCCATGCCAAGTGTGGAGTAGCTCACATGTAAAACCAAAAAGAAATTACATTTTATAGGTCATTGTTTACCCTGAACAAGGATTTTGTTAGTTTACAAAGAAATACCTATATCTCTACCAATACTAAATGAAAACGATTGCTTCAAATGCCAAAATGGCATTGATTCACATTCCTAACATGCCTAATCAATGATAACACCAAAGGTGACTAAAGGTTGAACTTGTGACAGAGAATGGACAAATTGTTTCTAGTGTCCAAGTTGATTTCTACATGTTGGAAGTGAATGGTATGTTGGATGAGTCTTTACTCATGATATTTGAATGTAAAAGGGCTATTTTTATGTATAATTCGTGTGTAGGCAATATGAGATTAATGTATTATTTGTGATTAGAAAAACATAATTGGTTGTTGTGTGTTCACTATATTAGACAATGTACTCTCTTTAGTGGACGAAGTATAATGTGGTCATCCAAGAAAGGTGTCAAGCGATGGGCTCAAATAAACTATGACAAGGTGTAAAAGGTGATGCTTGGTTGGAGGTTTCCAAAGGTATGAGTCATGAGTTAATAGTTATATAAATGTGACGTAGAGTGTTGGGTGGATATGTTGCAACTGATAGTTTTGGGTAAAATCCAGTTGCAAAATAGGTAGACCAGCCACATCATGTCAGACAAAGTCTCTCCTAGCTTAAAGGAAATTTTTTGGATCAACTCAAGGTAAGCAAGAAGTTGAGAGATTTGAAAGGGTATGACCAATAATCTTTCTTCTTAGCTTTCAGGAAAGAATCAACTTACTCACGAAGTGAGTAATAGGCAAGATGAAACCTTGAACTACACTTATATCTAGAGTTATAAACAGTGCTACCAATAAACTAACACCAACTCAAAGGCTAGCTGAAAGCATACCAGTTTGGCTCTAAGTCTGGTCTTAATATACACTATACGAATAACATATACTATTGCAGCAAAAAGACTTCCGAAAATAAAGTATTCTAACTATTTTGTGAATTGAGGAAGAGATATAAGCTACAGTCAAAGCTCCTAGTCTATATATCTCCACAACCGCTTCTAGTGAAAGCTTCAACTCTGATTGCTTCCTAAATTTTTAAAACTCAATTACCAAGAATGCAAAGAAGATATGAATCAAAGATAACAAATGCAAATCACAGTCAAAGCTACACAATCAAAGTTATGCTTGCACAATTTCTCTAGAGCTCGCTTGCATGCAATAAAAGATTTTTTTCCAATTAGGGGACACTCCTTTATATAGGCAAATGAGCTAAGAAAAAAATGAGGAAAAGGTGGGTGCAACTCAACCAACTTTGACCCGATCTAACTAACAAGAGAAATTATTGGATTACATGTCATTACACATGTAAATTGTATTACATGTAATTACACATTTTCATGTAATACATCCTCTTCAATCTGCAAACATGAAAGAGAAAACAAATAACAATCTTAAAGATTTTTCTTTAGTGCCTTGAATTTGATGATGATATCACACCCTATAGGAAGATCTGAAATCTCCATTGTATTTGATATAACTTGTATTCTTACTATATTGACATATGCTGATTTCACAACCTTGGAATTTGTCTTGAGAGAATCTTGTAAGCGCTTTGCTAAGGAAATGTGTTCATTATATGAGAACCAAAATCTTCATAATCTAAATCAGCATTTACCTTGATTGTATATTCCAGAGTCATTTCTTCAATTGCAACCAAGTTATCACATTCATCAAGAACTTGACATCCCCTTTGTTCCAAGTCGCACATGATTCTAGTTTCTATTGCCTGACAATCTTCTAAGATTGCTTGCAACATTGTTACAAGTTTTCTTAGTGTCTCTTCTTTATAACCCATGAGTTTGTGGCACCTATAGAACATTTGACAAGATGGAACAATGTCACATGTGACCATGTCGTCCAAATCAAATTTGGCAATCTCATCCCAGTCACTCAGAATTTGTTTTAGAGTGTTAGCTTCCATATTCAAAGATCCTATTATTTACCGCATAGGTTAATTAAGAAATGCACATAGATAATGAACAAGCACACGAACAACAGAACTCCTTTTATTATATTCGCATATGTAGACATTACATTATGCTTGATAAGATAAGATCCATGATCAATAATGAATTACAATGATCCCAGATGGGATATAAATACTATCCCTCGAACCTTCCCGAAGGAGTTCGTTGGCCACACACATTATATTCGCTACAAACTATTTACCCGTCGACTACAGAATACATAAACACCGATGACAATCACCCCGTCGGCTATAGAAACACCGACGACAATCCAATCGGTTGACACCATCCCCCCCAAAAGGAAAAGTCGTCTCTTGACGACTAAAAAAATATCTGAGACAAATTAACAAACAAAATACATTAACGAACTAATTACAACAAGATAAATCTGCTTTTGACACATCACTTTCACCTTCGTCCCATGCCTGTAGCCTCTGCTAACACAACACTGCCTCCTTAATGAAGCTGACCTTGATAGCCACCTGTGCTGCTTTCTCTGTTTTCAATTCCTTGGTACCCTGAGCCAAGTGTTGCTACATTGCCTCCAATTGGATGATTAGCTCCTCTCGAGCTCTCTATGCATCCACCAAGACAGCCTCCCGGCCAACACCTATTCCCAGTGCCTTTGGTACACAGAAAGTCCATGCCTGCAGCAACTTCAACTCTTCTCAACTGGTTAGACTCCCACGATTGATATCCGGAACAACTAGGGGTCCAGGGGGCAATGCCCCCGACGGGGTTGAGGGGCAGCGCCCCCGTGAAGTCCTGGGATAGCGCTCCAAGTGCGCTCCTTGTCGCAACCACTGATGCTTCCCCTTCCCTTTGGCATCATCTGCTACTCATTCCGAACAACTTGAATCTATCGTCAGTTTTTTTTTTTGTTTTTTTTTTGTTTTGTAAGAAAACCCCTCACACCCATCTACACAAACTTGAATAATCTCTCCTCCGCAACTGAGAAACAAAACTCCAACAATCTCTCGCTGAAACATCTCCTCCAACAATGTGAAACACAAAATTCTATTCTAATACTGCTTCTTACAGTCAAACGGGCAAGAGCACAACAGAATCCGCCAAGCACACAAAAAAATTCGAGCACCCCTGCCAACGCTATCAAACTTCCGAAAACCTGAGCTTCAGATCTCCCAACACACAAACAAACCCTTCCTGAATTGGAACAAAAACTTTTATCCAACAATCTGTGAATGTTCCCCCAAACTCACATCACATCGCTCCTAAGCATCCAATGATTCGAACCATGATCCTACAATTTGACCATAATGCTGCTAATCTCTAAGCACACAACTAAATATACGCCGCATTTTTCCCACTCCTCCCAAATTCTGAGCTTCTGTTGGTTATACGCATTTAGTTTTCCCTCGTCTTCCCTGGCTTTGAGGTATACAGATCTGCCTAATCGAATTGAAACATCGTTCCCCCGTGTGAAGTTTACTTGCAACGAAGATGGCATGGACTAATAACAATGACGATATATTGTTTTTCACCCACGGCCTCCAGATAACGCCATAGGAACAAGTCCTCCACCAAATGCAACGAAGATGAATCGAAACCCGCAGCAGATGTAGAATTCGCGGCTTGACAACCCCGAGGGCGGACAGGTGCCCGCGGAGCACCTCCCGTAGATGTTTTTTTTTAAAAAAAAATTTTAATTCAAATTTTTTCATAAATTGAACACCTCAATTTTGCCTCTTGGCATCGCCATTTTGCAACGACGATGATGAGGGAATCATCTGATCAATCTGCAACGGTGACGGCGACATCTTCCTGGCACAGTAGGATCCATTGACTGCGTGAGGTACATTTTGCCCGTCCAACGTTCCCAACTTTATCACTCGATTGTCGCCGACCTCCCGAATCTAATATGGTCCAACCCATCTTGCCTTAAATCTTTCCTGTTTGATTTCATTCCGACAGTCATACTTGAGTACCAACTACCCCGGCTGGAACTCGTTGAGTTTGTCATGCCATGCCTTATGTCTATTTTGTGTCACCTTCGTCATCCACTGTGCCTGCGGTCGCCGCGCGTCTAGCTTATTTCCTTGCTGTCGGTACCCTTCAAGTAATTTTATGGTGCAATGCATTCTTTTCTTCTTGTGCGGTCTGTTCATCGTGTACCGAATGGTGGGAACTTTCTTTTTTTTAGGTTTGGACTTTATGTTCTTCCCCTTAGCTTCAGGTGGAACTGCCTTTCCTTCTTCCGCTGCTCTGTATTCCTTCAGACACTCATTTTCCTCTTTTTTCTCACCTTCGTTGACCCTTAGCATATTACAACTCGGAAGGAGTTCGTAGTCTTCTATTTGCCAATGGTAAAAGGCCATTCACCGAGTCTAGGTCGTCGTCATTCGATCCTTCTTCTAGTGTCAATACTCCTTTGTCATCCAGTTCCATTCTCCTCTTTCCTTCATCGTCATTTCTTTCATCGTCACTGTCGTCTTCACCTTTTGAGTCTAATGATGCTGCCTCCTCACCTACCATTTGTGTGTGCAGGTCAATTATGAATCTTTTGCCTCCACGCTCCATTGATAGGGTATTTCGTTTCCAATCATGTTTTATTTTTGCTTGCACCAACCAAGTCCGTCCCAGAATAGCATCATATCCTTTTCTTTTCAATGGAATGACCACGAAGTCCAATAAAAATGGTTGTGTTCCAATAGTTACCGGTTGCACCCTTAAGGTTCCCAACGGTTTGATCCCGTGTTGGTCTGCTGTGAGCAACTGGAATGTAGGTGGCCACAGCGTCGACTTTCCCAACTTCTTCCAAGTATCCTCCGGCAACACATTCACACCGGACCCTCCGTCGACAATTGTGTCTGTCATAACATTTCCCAAAATCCCCATCTCGACGACTACCGGATGTCGTCCAGATGTGAGTGCCAACAGCATTGGATCTATTGTCATCACTTCCCTACTGTCCCTTCTTGTGTCCTCCGTTGCTTTCGAAAACGATGTATGATTCAGAATGGCCGTCCGTAACTGGGGCATTGTGAGGAGGTCACTTATCTTGACCGGTATCTCCGTTTCTAGGATCTACCGTACAATGTTTTGTTCTGCAAAGTTCCTTGCCAAGGTGCTGGTGATGTCCTTCAACTGAGATGTCCCTGCCGACAATGCCTTTCCAATTTCTACCTGTGCTTCCCCCAATTTTCTTTTTTCCTCCGTCGACAGTTTTGCTTGCCTCCGCGTAATTGCCAGAACCTCCTCTTCGTCCGTGCCGATAGTGATTAAGTTTACTCCAGACTTTGGGCACTTGGCATCTTCATGGTCGTCGAGTCCGCACCATCTACATAATAATTTCGGTGTGTTTGCTACTGTACAATTCCTGGCAAAATGACCCCACAAATTACATGATCGGCATTAAACGATCGGTCGTCTGTTTGCATCATACTGGGTTTGACTTCGGCTCTCATTATTATTGTTATTGTTTGCATTGTTGTTATTTTTCCCTCTGTTATTATTCTTGTACCCTCCAGATGTGGCACCTGTGCTATTCGTATTTCTGCTCTTGCCTGACGGGGAAGCCTCCTATGTAAGAAGCACCTGCGGAGATCCTCTTATCTTCATGTTAAAGGGGCACTCTTTTGTCAAATGGCCCATGATCTGACAAATGTCACAAAATTGGTTCTTTGGACACGATCCTTTAGTATGATCATCGGTCTTACACTCCGTGCACCACAGCTCACTGCATTTTGGCTCCTTCTGCATGTTTTTAAACTCAATCATGCGGATCATGTCCTTTTGTAGGGCACGAACCTTCTTACTGTTGCCTTCATTGTCGTTGCTATCACCTCCGACAGGCTCGTCGTCATCCGAATCAGATGAGCTAGTCTTCGTATTCTTCTTTGTCTTCAACTCACTTTTGAGGTCCAATGCTCTGTTATAAGCTTCCGTATATGACGACGGTGGCACAATTTTTATTTTCCTCTGCAACTTTGAGCATAGGCCTTCCACGAACCATCCTTTCTAAAGTCCATCCGCCGGCTTACTTTTCATTTTATTTATCAAGTCTTTTAATTTCCTGGCGTAAACGCGAACGGTTTCATTCTTGCTACAATTTCATTATCATCCCGCAATAGTTTAAATTATGTCAGAAACTCCTTTTTAATGTTATCCCAACTGTTTAGCTTTTTTGGATCTGTATCAGTGAACCAATCAATTGCTACGCCTCGTAGGGTGGCCGAAAATTGCCTCATCTAGTCGTCTTCATCAGTTATCCAATTTTCCTTCCAGATTGTTTCACATGTTTTGCAATGTCGAATGGGATCAGTCATACCATCGCCATTGAACTTCGGCAATTTCTCTTTCGGTCTTGCCATCACGATTGGTTTCTGTAAACAGACGTTGCTCGGTCTTGCAATACTGGCGCTATTCAATCCCACACTGGCAGACTAGTCTCCCACACCGGCAAACTGCACTCCCACACCGGCAGACTGTTCTCCCACACCGACGGACTGCACTCCCACATCAGTGGTCTGCACTCCCACACCGACGGACTGTTCTCCCACATCGGCGGACTCAACAGCTACGAACCTTGGTGAAGAAGGGTGTTCTGAAGTTGTCCTCTGCGGAAGTATATCTCGGACGAAGAGTTCACTCCATGCTCTTGCTTCGTCTGAATTCTCTTCCCTCGGTGAACACAAATTCAAGAACTCCTCCCGTGCTTCTTCCACCAACTCCACCCGCTGTCAAGTCTCCTCCAACAATTCCTCCGCGCTCCTGTTTCTGTCCGCAATCTTCTGAAATCTCCTTCGGCGCTCTACCTACTATGCCAGAATTAAATGTTCTTGTGCAGTACGGATTCCATCTTTTCCCTTGGCCTTATTTCGATCCTTGTTAAGTTGATTTGGCATTAATCTTCATTCCTCCCACCTTCTAGGTTCATAAGGCAATGGCACCAAATGTTTACCGCATAGGTTAATTAAGAAATGCACACAAATAATGAACACACACACGAACAACAAAACTCCTTTTATTATATTCACATATGTAGACATTACATTATGCTTGATAAGATAAGATCCATGATCAACGATGAATTACAATGATCCCAGACGGGATATAAATACTATCCGCCAAACCTTCCCGAAGGAGTCCGTCGGCCACAAACATTATATCCACTACAAATTATTTACCCGTCGGCTACAGAATATAGAAACACCAACGACAATCACCCTGTCGGCTATAGAAACACCAACGACAATCCAGTCGGCTGACACCTATCAAGTCATGTAGCATTTCTCCATACTTCTTACACGTCCAAGTACTTTGATCATATCTACAATGGCATGTACTCCTTCAAAAATTATGTCCACAAACCAAGACTCTGCAACTTCTACTACCCTCTTTCGTATAGGCATCAAGGATGCAACAACTACATGTTGTGAGGATTGTTGTCGAATGACCTCATTTAAGCAAGCAACCTCCAACTTGGGCTGATTTTTCTTCTCCCATATCTCATGATTACTCTTCAATAGATTGGCAAGTGCATCCTGCACATCTTTCAAACAACCCAGTCATGATTGTTTTCCAATCTCAACTTCGGTCAACTTTTAATTAGAATGGTTAAGTTTTTCAATTGGTTTGTCCACCAATGGCTCAACAACTTCTACAAACTTAGTCTTTTCAGAATCAACTGCAATCCTAGAACAATCTTATCTTTCAAAGATATAGACTTAGTTTTATTAACATGAAGATTATCTGGGGATGCCACAACCTTTTCTTCTCTTCATCACAATCTTGCTCAATCATGCAGGAAAACTTAAAATTTCATTCACAGAAACAGGTGCAGTGGTGACCATGGGCATTGATCCTAATTGTATCTCTATTGTGACTGAGCATGACTCAATTTGCACAGTTGAATTCATGGGTACATGATAGGAAGATTCTATCATAAACAACTCAAAACTAGTCATGGAAGTATCAAGCTAGGAAACGTGACCTTTTGTCAGGGTTGAAAAATCATCAAGCACATTCCCCACATTTTCACATTGCTCAACTATTAAAATGGGAGGAGCCACTGAAGATATAGGAAGCACCAATGTATTTACATCTGATGTAGGGATAGAAGGTGTGAACACAATGGAGAATGAATCCACATCATCATCTATTACACCCAAGAAAGGTGTTCCCTGCATAGATGGTCTCTGATTGTTTGTACGTCATGAAGGAGATATGATCATGACTTCTCCTTCTTCATCCTCATCTTCTTTATCAAATTTTTCATTGGATTCTCCTTCTGATTCTTGAGCTTGTTCAAGTGTTTGAGATGATTTAAATCCTTTTCCACCTTTCAATTTGAATTTGAGGGATTCCTTTATATCAAAGGAAGATGCACCATCTTTGCCTACAACCTTTAATTGTGACTTCATTCCAAGAAGGCCAAAAATTCCACAATCCACTCGTATCTTGGGATTCACCCTTCTGAGACCTTTGATATTCAACCATTTATTGGTGTTTGCCAAGATGGGTTGAAATCGATCAAGGATAGAAGTACCTTCCTTTTGTTGCCATTGTATAGGAAAAGGCCATTGTTTAAAAAAATTAGCCTGATCATATTCTAGATCAAGAATATTACCATCATCCTCAATTTGAAGAGCAAATGGAATTCCAAGCATATTAAGATCAATAATTTGTTGCAATGTTAGCCTGCAGTAGTCCATCTTCATAATATCTAGCTCTGTTCGCATATCAATCCAAATGTCTTCTATATGATGAACATGAGTGAATAAGCTCTTAATTATTGAATTCATCCCTCAGAAATCAAAATCATATCTGGATTTGAATATCCTTAATGTAATCAACTGAAGTGTTGCTTCCATGGCCATAGCTTTGTATATTGAACTGGTTGGGTAATGACCAATTACCAAAGGTTTGGCAAAGGTGATACCAAAACTTGGCCTATGCATAACATTTTGATCAAATTGTACCTCCATGATTTGCTTCGCCAACTCCATTAGAATGATTTTGTCAATAGCATACCTAGGTAAGCTATATGGTTCTCCTTTTAAGTACTAAACTCTCCAATAGGTTTTCGAAACTAAATAAAGATGCAACCATATTGATTAACCTTATCCTAGGCCTCATCATAAATCCTTTTGACAAACAACTGTTTATCAAATAAACACCAAAAATGTCCAAAACATGCATCTTGGACTCTCTTGTGATATCTATTATTTGTCAAGGTAATTTGATCATAGTACTCCCACTAGACTAGAACTTGAAGACAATACCCTTTGGTTGAAAGTCTTGAAAAAGATCCCATAACAACAACGATGTAAAAAAGGTAAGAATTAATGTAGAATGGTGTTGAAGTCCCTACATTGAGTAGCTGCTCAGAAAGCGAAGTGCTGATAAGCTCTACCCAAAAGATATGTGAACATGAAAATTTCAAAATGTTAACACATCATCAAAGGATATTGCTTACATAAAAACATTGATTCTTGATCAACAATGAATGTTTGGAGTATGGATAAATACTTCAAAGATGCAGTGTAATGATCTTGAAAGGAGATAACATGCATATGCAAAGGCTTAAATGTGACTTGAGAAGGTGGAAGCATGTGTAAACGATGAGTTTGTATGTATATGGTTCAAGGGATGAAAGTAGGATGCATGGGAATGCATGCAAATTTAAAAAAATTGACCTTTAAAGAGTGACTTTTAGTAAAAAAACGAGTTCTCGAGATGCAATTACACAAAGGAATTTACAGTAGTCATGACATGCGATTGGGTTTAAAAGATGAGATGATTGTATGTGGGATTTGAGAATGAGATTACATGTAAGTGTGAATGGAGGGCGAGTTAACATGTAATCACATATGGAGAATGGGATGCAATATGCTATGACATGTAATGATGAAAGTGAAATAAAATGATGCACTTGCATGAAATGATGAGATGGTGGAATGTACTCAAGTCATTGGAAAAGAACTCACAACTTCTTCCACAACAAGGAAAACAAGAAAGCAAGCAAGCAAACAACAAAAACAAGCACAGGGCAAACACATACCTTTGGTTTTAGACTCAAACATGTCAAGAGGCAAGCTACTTTAAAGTGCAAATTCGAATTTGGAAGTTTGGGAAAAATCAAAAAGTATGAAAATGAGGATTTTCATCATATTTAAAGAAAAAATGTACTTTTCATGGCATCTAAATCAACAAATGTGCAACATCAAGCTAAAACATGCATGAAAATAACAAGATACACACGAATTAACGAGCAAGATGGAAAATGTCCACTTGGAGGTTAATGAGCAAAAATGGAGGAGAACGAAGCTCCAACTTTGAAAAATTCTCAAAAAACTCTTTGATTTCTTCAACCTCGCAATGATGAATCTGAAATGAGCAATGAAGAATATGGATGGCAAAAAAGTACTTAAAACCCATCAAAAAATAGATTGTTTTTGCCTCAAAACATGTTGTTGGACATTTTTAAGAAAAAATGTGTTCTTCAAATAGATGGAGATGGGTCATTTTTGTCATTTGAGAGCAAAAACATGATCTTAACATGCAACAAAATGGATCAAAAGGCCCAAAAGATTCTTCTTGGGTCCAAAACGTGATAAAAAATGACCTCAAATGGACATTTGTAGGTTAAAATGTGGCTTCAAATCTTCATAAAATGCAACGATTTCTTCATGGATTTGGACACCAAGTGCATGGGAATGCATTCAAATGTAAAAACAACCCTAGGTAGAAGATTTCCTTGATTTGGAATGGATGAGATGGATTTGAAGATTTCAACCAAAAATGTGTTCTTGAGGAGCAAATGCATGAAGTTTTCCCTTTAATCTTCAAAATCGGGTTCTGTGAAGACATGCATGTATTCAAAGGCAAATCACACTCTTGGGTAAAGATTGCATGTTTTAAAACACATGTAATGGAGTCTCTCATGCAAATCGCACTCTGGGGGTGCATTTTCATGTTTTAAAAACATGTATTTTAGACTCCATGTGCAAATCACACTCTAGGGAGTGCATTACATATTTTTAAAATGTGTTGAAAATTGGTCTTTAGTGCAAAATCACTCTCTAGGGGTCACTGCACATTTTTAAAACACTTTGACTATGCAAGTCTCATTATTGGAGAGTCTTTGCACATTTTAAAATGTGTATTTACAAGTTTTGTGTTTAAAAATGCCTTTTAGCTCAAAATCATGGTCTATAGAGGCATTTGCATATTTACATGCAAATGGGTTGAAAAACATGCTTCACACAAGTGATGAATTAAACACATGTTTATTTAACTTTTGAAGAAATATTACTTAATTGGGTGAAATAATATTTATACTATATATTAATATATAATGTGCAAATATCATTCAAAAGGTGATACTTACTAAGATGTTTTTAAATTAAAGCACAAAAAATAAATCAAACTATGTAGTTAATATAGTCACTCAAGTGAAAAATTAAAAAGCAACTCAACTTAAAAAGATCAAGCCCTAAGATTGATCGAATCGAAGGGAAAACCAAAAGCAATTATTTGAGTAAAAACAAAAGACCAAAAGCTAACAAACATACACTCAAAAACACAAAAAAAAACAAGAAGGGTTCAACAATCATGTATAGGCTCAACAAACAGAAAAACTAAAATGACTAGATGAAAGCCTTCAGTAAAAGAGTTCATTAAATCAATTGGGGTCAATTGATTAAGTAGTGTTATTCAATTAAATAATGAACTAACTTGAAGACAAAATGAAACTAAGTTGAAAAGGTTTTGTATTGTTACCTACATTTTGTGGTGACAAAATGCAGGACAACATAGAGCATCCACAAACCCAATCGCCAACAAGGACTTCATGTCCCAACCTACTTGCTACATCTTCCTTCTCCACAAATTCATAAACACATTTCATTTTCCCAAGGCTCCCTAAACATATCCAAATTCCCCAATCTACTCAAGACATGCTTACATATCCAACAATATCTCCAATCTATTTACCTTCCCAAATTGTCAATTCATGCCCTCTCATGAATACAATGCACTTATAAGCTCCTAGCCACACCAACTCTAACCTTACACCCTTTCATCAGATCAAGGGCTCCCATGGACTCTCTCAAAAACCTTTCAAGCCCTCGACAACTTTCCAAAATTATGACCATATCTTGAACAAACAATCGAATCATGATTGTCGCCAATTACTCTTTCCAATCAACATACATTCCTTTTGATGCCTTACTGAGGCATATTCCTTCCCAAAGGAGTCTTCTATCCCTCAAAATGATAAACAACCTTTTCCAACTCCACACCAACACTCAGACCCCAACAATTTAACTTTGATCCAATCTATACACATAATATTTGTTTACTACTCAACTGTGACAATTACGTAAAACACTTTTGACACAAACACCTTAATCCCTCCAAGTTATATAATTTTTTTGGCCTATCCACTTAGGAATTTTTGGGAATCAAGAATTCAAAAAGTGCCTATTCCAAATATGTATAAAATGTTTCATTATTCCAAATGAGAGAATTAGATTAATGTAAAAAAATGAGTCTCCATATTTTTATTTGTTTACTAGCTACCCTAGGGTTTTATTGGTTTTCACAAGAAATTTGATAAATTGCTGAAAACTAAATGAAATCTCACCAAATTTTCTTTCGATGGAAGGTATCCTAATGGTCAAACAATCCATGAATAATTAGAGCATGAACCAATCTATATAAATGATCAAATAGGTATGACAACACATTTTATGAAGAAAAAACCAGTACCTTTTAGATGTGTTTCATTGCACTTTAATCCAAATCTCTTGTGCATTGACCAATCTACCCGTTGGAGGCACTTTTTCACATATTTATACCTTTCTAATCCATTTGAAGTTATCAATTAACTCCACTTCCCTTAATCACACATTGCAAGAAGTTTTCAACAACTTTTGAAAAGTTGCTTGACAACTTTTAAACGATTTTGCAACTTTTACATATATTGTCTTTATGACCAATCTATTGGCCCAAATAGATTACATTTCATGCTCTTATATCTCTGCCAATACTAAATGAAAATGATTGCTTCAAATGCCAAAATGGTGTTGATCCACAGTCCTAACATATCTTATTAATGGGCTTTCAAAATAATAGCATTACAAGTTTGAAATGTTGTTAAAAAGAATTGTCAAAAACTGTCATAATAAGGAAATATATAGGAAATTCATTTTCATTGATTATTGATTGATTACATTGACCCTCTCCCTTTTCATCAAGCATTACATGCTCTAATAAACTTCCAAAAACTGAATATAGACATCTAATCGACTGCAACTACTTTTCTAAATGGTTTTAATTGACTAATTTATGTTGTCAAGTTGACAACCAAGTTGCCAACTTGACAGCCTTGATAGTCTTTTACAATTTAATATCCTCCCATCACATTTCAACAAAACCATAATAAGGAAATACGTAGGAAACTCATAATTGCATTGATCCTTGATTGATTACATTGACCATCTCCCTATATCAAAGATTGTTTACATTGTTGACAATGTTGATTGATCAACTAAACATACCTTTAACCTATTGACTAGATGGTGAAATGAATGATGGTTCCATATTTCTATTGTTTGTATTGATTTAAAATGCCTCTAAAGAGTTATCCTTGTCTTCTTGGTTGATTGGATCATTTGAATCCTAGGAGAATGAAGTTGTTTGCAAGATGCAACATAATACCATGTACAAATGTTCGTTGAAATTTCAACGTACAAGTCAAAATTCCAACGAACAATCATAATGGCAATGCCGACAATGCCAAACATGCAACTGTCGTAGATTTGGCAACCTCATTGGTGGTATGACGACTCTTTGTCACTATTTTGATAAACCTCTGTCACACCACCACCAAGGTTACCAACCTACGAGGATTATTTTCCATTGTAGGTTTATCAACAACATCGTTACCATTATGAATGTTCATCAGAAGAATTCTGACATGTACATCAAAATTCCAATGAACATTGCAATTTTTTTTATGACAATATAACTTTGTTTGGTCAATCATTTCCGATGTGTACTTCATTGAAAGTTCAACGTTTCTATATTTGTTAGAACATCTGACAAAAAAAGTAGCGACGAGGGTTTTTGCCCTTGTTCGTCGAAAGTTTGATAATTTATTGTCAAAATTCCAATGTAAACTCTTGTTAGAAATTGGTCTTGAATGTGCTAGCGAAGGGACATCAATTCAACAACAAAAAAATATCAACCAAATTATAAGTTAAAGTAGAATCCTTAGATAATCATACATTTTAGTATTGTATAAAAAATGTTATATTAAATCAATTCTTTTCAAACAGCTAAGGACTTGCTCAATGGGAAGACCAAGCCGAAGGCATTCACCACATATAGAAATAGAAGTGACGTTGATGAAGGTGGTGATGACATTTCCCAAACATTTGATGAGAAATTTACATTTTTTAATGTTATTGTTGAGAGTGGGTGATGTTCCTTAATTGTAAATGTTGTTTTCACAACATGTTAGTCAAAATCAATTATTAAGTCATCCACCAGTCTTGATAGACAATGTAGGACAAAAGAGGTGTTGTACCAAATCTCAATTCAGATTACAAGCTGTAAGGGCCCATTTGGCTACAAGAATAGGAATACGTATTCTAGAATAGAAAATGGGGCTACGTATTCCTGTTGTCTATTTGGTTCAGCCAATATTTGATGGGAATTTGCAAACCCCAAAATTTATGTTTTCTAAAATTAAAAAAAGTGGAATAGGAATACGTATTCCAATAAAACCTATTTTAATGGAATTGCAAAACCCTATTTTTGAGCCAAAATTGGAATACATATTCCTATTTTACTTCGTATTCCAATTCTGTTTTGGTGCATCCAAACGAGGAATTCAAAAATTTTGGAATTTACATATGCCTATTCCGCTTGTATTCCGCTCGCCAAACGGACCCTAAGATAAATCACTAGGAAGGTATTGGGGGTAAGTGTACATGTATTCTAACTTTACACTGAGATAGCACATGTAGTTTGAGAGAAAATGAGTTGTCTTTCTTTGATATATGAAGTTTAAGGAGCATTGACAAGATTGATAGATTTTTGTATGGATCTGCTATAAATCTCTTTGACACACAATGCATCTTGTGGATTTCAGGATAAATTCATAGAAGTGAGAATATTAGTATGTCCAAGTTCATCAAAGAAATGAGTGTTTGTTCAAAGTGATGTAATGACAAAAACTATTAGGTCTGTCAAAGGGGCGGGGGGGGATTGGGGGGGGGGGTGGGTGTTGCCATTATTTTTAGTAATATAACATTATTTGTTAGGTTCATTAGTCATGTATGGACTTATTCTGTTGTAAGAGCACCTTAGTTTGACTTGTTAAACAACTAATATATTTAGGGAGTGATTCTATAATGTACGAACTGAAACTCTTATATGTAGTGTATTCAGCAATAGATTGTGTGTGAACTATCAAATTATATAATTATTGTTGTTTTGCACTCTGAAAACTAATAACATATGAAAGTAATTTATGGGTAGATTAATTGTATTAAATTTTTTTTATCCCTGGTCATTGTACACTAAACAGGATGTAGTACTAAGGAGATCATGTTGTGCACGAAAAACTAACAATTTTCTAAGGAAAAATACTATATCTAAGCAAGTTCATTTTACTCTTTGAATTTAAGCTTTGATATTAATGAAATAATGTGGCAGCTTTTTGAGCTCATAGCTAACACCCGAGGACCAAGATTTGTATGGCCACTCAGAATAAAATGTTCGACTATCTGACTATTAATTTCTGTACTATCCTGAAGGAAGAAATACAAGACGGCATTCAATCTTCTACACGTTTCTCTTCCAGAGACTATTATAATATCCAAGGTTTGTGTAGTGTCAGTGAATTTTCTGACTTTGAGAGTCGTATATTTGTCCAAAACAACAAAACAATATATCTGAGCCAATCGAAGAAGTTCATTTCAAATACAGCGTGATATTGGATGACCATAATATGCAGGGACACATGCAACTAAGGTATTTCTCTTTCTTACATGCATCCTAGTTTAAGCCTTGCTGCTGCAATCTGTAACTTTCCTCATCCGAAATAACATAAGGTATATTCCATGATCCCATGGAATGTGCAGATACCTTTGCCCCTAATTGCAGCACCAAAATTATTATTAATTAATCTTCTAAACTCCATTATAAAATACAAACTACTCGAAGCATTCTTCAACTCCATTTTTCAGGAAGCCTGCTGATAACAAGCACTATTCCAAAAAATTATCTTCGATAAATGAGCAAGCATACTTTCCAACATTCTAGCAGTTGTTTGAACAGACAAGACAGTTGTTTACAAAAGAACAGAGATTCCTTGAGAAGCAAAAGTTAGTTCTATTGACAATAGCCAATTTGCACTTACAGAAAAAATCAGTTTTACCTTCATTGACAGCTTCTTCACAACGCTTTTGGTATGCAGAAGCAAGAACGGGATTAAGTTGATTTAATAGATGCTGATATTTATCTTCAGCTTCAGAAATGTACTTTGCCTGGCACAATTCAAGCAAGCAGTAAGGAAGCTTTGTAATTGTCAGTCATCTCTCCATGCAAACACACAAAAGTGCAGAGTTGTGCCGGATGACTAACATGATAGTGTTTTTACTTATATTACATCTCAAATAAATTTACATTGTATTCTAGTATCTTATGAAAATTATACTGTTTGATTTCTTTGAAATATATGTTCACAGTTTTAGGGAGAAAATTTATGGTATAGAGGACTTTCAACTACCCCGTGTTGTAGGTATTGCTTTAGTTGATAAGCTCTTTTTAATGTGATTTTTTTTTTCTAAGATGCATGTTTGTGAGATACTTTTTAATTTACTTCCTTTAAATTATTCTTTAATAACAAGAATCGGGAGCTTCTTTTGGGTTTAGAGGGGAGACTCCTGGAGAAAAAGTGAATCCTTTGGAGACATAAGGGGCTGTTTTACAGGGAGAACTCCTTTACATAGACAGTTCTTGTAGTCAAATCTGTCTTTAACTGCGACTACCATATCTTTACCTCTTGCCGTAGGTTTTGTAGCTTCTTATAGCAAGTTCCATAGTAGTTGTAACATGTTCTGTAGCTGCTTGTAGTGATCTAAATTTGCAGCAATAAGTAACTGTATGTGACATTCAATACTGATGGAAACTGCTTACCTGTAGCATGTCATAGCATTAAGGTACTTAATAGAGAAATCCAAATTTATAGAATGCATTCTCGGTTGCTTTGTATATACTAAGGGACAAGGGACATGGATGCAAGGACAATCTTTTCTTAACTTAATACCTTATCCTTGTTTCCATACCTAATTAGTTCACGTAAATTATTGTTAGGTAAAACTCACCATGATGAAGGATACCCATGGCTGATCTTAATAATTATAGACCAATGAAGTCAACTAATTGGATCCAGATTAAATAGTGTAAAATCCTTTGTTACTCATAGC
This sequence comes from Cupressus sempervirens, assembly GCA_028749045.1. Lineage (NCBI taxonomy): Eukaryota > Viridiplantae > Streptophyta > Pinopsida > Cupressales > Cupressaceae > Cupressus > Cupressus sempervirens. Next base: position 379,065,661 of record CM053792.1, read on the forward strand.
CAGTAATATGCTTCTTCTAGCATCATAGCTATTAGCTTGGACATCCTTCCATGATACACGATATTCATATTTTCTCTTCTACTTCATTCACCCTATTGTTCAAGAAATTATAGTGTCATATGCATTATAAAGATAATTTAACAATTACATATTTTGAAATGGTTTTAATACTCATTTACACACAACCAGCATAGAAATATGAAACCATAAATATTGAAAGAATACTCCATGTTGCAGGCAATGACATGGAATAAGAGCCTATCCAGGAGCCTCTATTTGGTGAAGAGTTGTTAATTCTAAACTACAGGTTAGGCATCTGGAAATTTCCTTTATAGTTTGCTATGTCTTCAATCTGGAACCTCTCCAATCACACCCACTTATCATGTCCTCTCTTTATCTAACTACTAGAGTTATGTGAGTTAGTCTATCATGGTGGTCTCGTAGGCTAGCAGTTGTGGATAGAGATTCATACACGATATTCAGTGATCGGGCTTGACTTTACAGGTAGTTGAGAGCCAATTGGGTGCAGTTCCTTGATATTTGGGGGTACCCCTACATTTTAGGAGGATGTGGCAGTGTCCAAACGTGAGGTTCCACGGGACCATTCCATGGTTTCAATTTCAGGATGACAAGGTGTGTTCCCTAGTTTGTAGGAGCGTCCCTAGATTATAGGGAAGGGACTGCTAGTTGACCCATCTCGTCCGGAATCACTCACAAACAAGTGACATGGTCAGTTTCACATTTATTTGGTTAGGTTGGGCTTTCAGAGGCAAAATGGGGAATATTTAAATATTTCCCAAGTTAGCATTTAAATAATTTATAATAAGGCTATTTATATAGCCATTTCGGAGTAATAAGGAGAATATGGCTTCATTTGATCAAATGTGCCCTTGTGTTACAGCTTGTTGGAAAGGTCTTGAATTATTATAAACTATTTTCACTATTCAGAGACTTTTTTGCACTGAGTTATGACATTTTAATAAAGTAATTTTTTCCTATAGCCTGGACGCCTTTATTTGTGAAAATGTTATTTTATTATAAAGTGCAAAGTGTAATTCTCATTTGGGGTTCCATTTGCACTTAGGAGTTATAAGGAGATGAAGACCTAATTGTTCATTATCTTTTGGCATTTTGAAACTTATGAATTGTGAAATTTCTCTAGAAGGACAATTTTGTCACCGAAACTGGGAATCTTTCAGTGGTATCAGAGCCTTGATCTTGCCAGCCTGTGAATCTTATTGACACTTCTATGGATCTGGGTAGAGTTGAGATAAACAAGTTTTACACACAGAGAAGAGTTCAACTCAAGCAAGAGTTTGGAATTGAACAAGAAACTATTATGGCAGATGAACACAAAGGTGCCAGACAAAACCAAATGAAGGAGGAAGAGAGGGAGATGATGCGAACTCTCATCACTACACAACCGAGAATAGTTCAGACCTTGGAAAGGTTACAGGGTACCTTGGAACAAATGGAATTGGATAGACAAGGAGGAAGGCATGAGAGACAGGGGCGGACTAGATTAGTTTCAGTTGCAAGAAGTCAGCATACTCATAGATCCCATAGGAGTTGGGAGCTCCCTTCATTCCAACGGACATGCACGCCCTCATACACTAGTTAGGGAAAGACCCCTACTTCCACAATTTGTACTAGGTGAGCAGCTGACACAGGTAGAGGCACCCGAGGTGGGATTCCAAGATTCAACTATGGCAACTACGGATGAGTGGAGAGCCCTACCTTCGAAGGTTAGGGATGCTTTTCCTCTTCCCCAGTATTGTGCACAGCGAAGAGATGCTGCCAAATTCAGAGGAGATAGGGGTCATAGGCCACAGTAGAACAATGACCTTAGTAGAGCTACTAGGAAGATCACATTGGTTACAAATGATGGTACTAGTGGTACGAGTGCACGAGCTTGGGTGCACAAGCTAGATATATATCTATCTTTGAGGCCCATGCTTGAGCATGATGCTACTTAGTTCATGGTCTTACATTTAGATGGGGTTGCCTATGGCTGGTGGCACCATGGATTGGTCACCCAAGATCATGCCATGGTTCACTCCTATACAGAGTTCACTGAGCATCTCATTACTTGGTTTGACCATAAGGACACAAAACTCTACTGTAGGGAGTTGGTGCATCTTAGACGAATTGAGCATGCAGAGGCGTATGTTAATGAGTTCAGCGTATTGCAGTTATGGTACTTGATATGCCTCAGAGGCGGAGTGTGATGTTATCTATTGAGGGACTGCAAGATAGGCTTGAGGGATTGGTACGTGCTTTCAAGGATGCCATTGATGTGACATTGAGACTGGACAACACCCCTACTTATCAGACAGGTAAGTAGCCATTCAGAGACTCACGGCCTCCACAAAAGGCTAATACCTCACAAAAATAGAGGTGGACAATCAGCTAGACCTCCCAGGATAGACCAGGAGACAAGGAATGATTTGAGAAAGAGGAAGCTATGCTTCTCCTATAAGGAGCCATGGGAGCCTGGACACCGTTGCCTTGGTAAAGGCAAAGTTCATTTGATTGAGGTGACATTCAAGATGGGAGATGAGGAAATTCCTGACATTGACATTGAGGATAGTCTACAGAAGATTGAGCAGGAGCATCTGCAATCGGAGTTGGACACTTCTGAGCCCTTGGCGTCAGTTAAGGTGACTATGGCTACTTTATCCAATTATCCTAGATTTCATGCATTTCATTTGAAAGGAACACTTCAAGGTCAGTGGGTTATGAGCATGGTAGACACAGGCGACAGGCACAATTTTATTGATCAGAAATTAGTGGATAGGCGTGGCTTGCAGTATGAGGTATTCGTTGGTTTTGGGGTGAAGGTTGCAGATGGCACAATATTGGGATGTACTAGGAGGATTCCTCAACTTAGCATTCAGATGGGGGATTATACCTTGGTAGATGATTTCTATGTAATCCCACTAGAGGATTATGATGTGGCTTTGGGCATGCAGCTGTTATAGGGTATTGGATAGTACATTATTGACCACCGTTGTATGTAGTTAGAGTTCCTTTCTGGAGGGAAGAAGATTATCTTGAGGGCAGCATCAGATGGTGGACCTAGGGAGGTGTCTTCTCGCAGGATGGAGACTATCATTAGACATGATGACATGATTTGGGCTACACATTGTTATGTGAAGTCCAAGATACCTATACCTTAGGATGGCAAGGTATTTCATGTTGGTATACAATCAATGATGGATCAGCATGGTCAGGTGTTTGGTGATATACCTCTAGGTGTACCTCCTGATAGAGGATTTGAGCATGAGATAGAGATGGAGGATGGAGCTAAGCTAGTAATCACTACTCCATATCGTCATCCTAGAGCATACTAGGATGAGATTGAGAAGAGCATTCATGAGTTGTTAGACATGGGGTTCATTTGTCCTAGCACTAGTCTTTTTGCTTCTTCTATGGTACTAGTTAAGAAGAAGGATGGGACTCTGCGGATGTGTATAGATTAGAGGGCCTTGAACAAGAAGACCATAAAAAATAGATATCCCATTCCACGCATTGATGAGTTGTTGGATAAGCTTCATGGAGCTATCTACTTCTGTAAGATTGATCTTCATTGAGGCTATCATCACATACGTATGCGAGATGAGGACGTACATAAGACTGCATTCCGTTGTCACTATGGGCATTATGAGTTCTTGGTGATGCCTTTTGGTCTCACAAATGCACTGACCACTTTCCAATCCTGTATGAGCCATATCCTCAACAAGCAGTTGAGAAAATCAATTCTACTATTTTTCAATGATATCTTGATTTATAGTTGTACTTGGGAGGATCGTCTAAGACACCTAGAGGAGGTACTTAGCATCATGCAGAGTCAGTCTCTATTTGCTAAGTTATCCAAATGTGAATTTGGACTTAATAAGATTGTATATTTGGGCCATGTGATCAGTACTGATGGAGCGAAGGTGCACGAGGAGAAAATCCAGGCAATTTAGAATTGGCCCTATCCCAAGAACATTACTGAGTTACATGGTGGTTACCGTACGGGTAAACTAGATTAATGCATACAGATAACTAGAACACGAACAGCAGAATTTATATTATTATTCGCATATGCCCACAGTACATTATACTTTGATGATAAGATCTCATATCTACAATGCTTCCCGAAGGGGTTATAAATACTTTTTGAAGAACTTTCCCGAAGGAGTCTATCGGCCAGATACATTATGCCCGGTACAAACTATTTACCATTCGGCTACATAACAAGACTTTTTCCGAAGGGACCCGTCGGCCGATGCACAATTTCTAACGATGACATCATCCCCCTCAAAAAGAAAAATCGTCTCCTAATGACTAGCAAAATTAGGAGACAACCCACAATCAAGAAAGGAAATACTAGAGAGAAGATGTCCCAGAAGAGTGTTGTTGACGACGTAACTCATACACCTAGTCAGTCCGGATGCGCAGATCTGTCTGAATCTGTGAATTAACCTCTACGGCCTCCTTTAGTATAAGCGCAGCATCCATAGCCTGCCTCTTGCCCACCCCTAACTCATGCTCTGCCGCATCTTTATCTCGGATAGCTGCGTCCCTCTCCTGTACTATTGCTGCCATATCCTTTAATAGTGTTGCCCGTTCTGCTGCCCAAGCTACCTGCTTGTCGGCCAAATCAGTGGCTAACTTTTCTCTTGTCTCTTTTTCAACCGCGAGAGATCTCTGGGCTGCAACACTGTCTGCTGCCCTATCCGCCTCCGCGCGCTGCCGCGCATAGTAAACCTCTTTGTACAGTCCCACGATCTCATGTGCCAACTTCATCATCGGAGTGTCACTCGGTCCCATTTCCGGCTCAGTGGCCCAATCTGCCAACATCTCTGGTGTCTCAACTACCGGCCAACCTCTATCCACAAAACAAGTTTGAAATCGCTTAGGACAAATCCCCCGAATATACGCTCGAATCAAATGCCACTCCCTTTGCCAAGTGAGAAGCTTGAATCGCCACATCATGCCCCTTCTTCAATGCAGACTTCATAGTCCTAAGGTAGTCCCTGCACCTATCCTCATCCGACCCGTAATCCTCCTTGGCGAAGTCATCCAATGACCATTCTGCATCACTATTGTCCTCCTCATCAGCGGGAGCCATGCCCACATCCGGTGCCGCCTCCTCTGCTATCGGCGCAATCACGGCATGTGGCATTCCCTCCTCCTGAGACTGAGGCTCTGGTACAGGTGCTACTCTGGAATAGCTGGGGGACTGAATGGATGAGCCACGCCTATCAGGGACGAGTCGGAACTGCTGCCTCAGAAAAACACTAGCTCTATCCATGACCTTTGGTTGTTCGGGCTGCGCTGGGTCCGTACACTCCTGCACTCCTCTGTCTGGTACGTTCTCTATTGGAAGTGCCTGAGCTTCTGCTGACTGTGCTACGGTAACAACTGTTGCTGGCTGACTTATGGCAGGCACCACGGGTGCTGCTACCGGAAGTGCTTCAGGGGCTGAAGAAGTCTCTCGGTTGACGGGTGCTGTCAGTTGGGCAAAGCCGACTGTAAATCCTGCTCCCGGCCGGATAGGAGAAGGCTGTACCCCGTGTTGCCATGGTGCGACTAGTGTAACTGCCTGGTGGGATCCTCCAATCATCAATATCGGTCGCCGAGTCTGTCCAAACCCCGAAATGTGAGACATGTAGACTTCGGGGCACCAACTCGGAAGTCATAGGAACTGTAGTACGCGGAAATAGCAAGGGGGTAGCCGTGACAATCTGAACCTCCTCATCATCCTCACCCTCCCCTTCTTCTTCCTCCACACTATCCTGCTCAGAAGATGTCTCCTGTCGACCCCTGTCAGTATCACCTGCCATGTCCATCCGGGGCCTCTTATGGCCTGCTGAACCCTTCTGCCCAGAGGTTGTGTCCAAGTGCTTCCATTGCATGATAGGAGGTTCTCCTGGAGCTAGTGGTCCAGGCTTTGCCTCTAACTCCTCCGTTGGAATCATCCATGCTACGGCATCAAGGAATAGACCAATGGCGTAATGGGGCATATACAAGGTCTTGTGCTGGAGAGTCATGAATTCATGCATCTGTTCAGCCAGCACAGACGCCCAATCGTACACTTTCCCAGTCATTACGTCGTTCATCAAGGATACCTGCAGAAATGTGATATCCGATGCCCTAGAGGATCCCGTGAGCCTGCTTTTGACCAAGTCCATCAAACACCGCCATGGCCCTTCCTGAATGTCGATTTTCTTTAAACCCCTTCCCTTCGATGTCTCGGCTAATACCGCTTGTTCTGCTTCAGTCAAATCTCTACATACTAATCTGATTAAAAATAGCTTCCCATCCTTTGGAATTTTCTTCAGCTGAATCTTTCTGCCCTGCTGCCCTGGAATGCCAAAAACACATGTGAAATCTGCTGCCTTAAATGATACCACTAAGTTCCGTCCCAGATACTGAAATGTGCTCCTCCGAGAAGCTCTGCCATATGTCTCGATCATAGTACGCAAATACCCTTCATAATCTCGAATGCAAAAAACAAGCATCTGAATGGCCCATTCAACCTGCGCTCTTCTGATAGCAGAACTCTTATATTATTATTCGCATATGCCCATAGTACATTATACTTTGATGATAAGATCTCATATCTACAATGCTTCCCGAAGGGGTTATAAATACTTTCCAAAGAACTTTCCCGAAGGAGTCCGTCAACCAGATACATTATGCCCGCTACAAACTATTTACCAGTCAGCTACATAACAAGACTTTTTTCGAAGGGACCCGTCAGCCGATGCACAATTTCTACCGACGACACATGGATTCCTTGGTTTATGTGCATATTATGTGAGGTTTGTGAGGGGATTCTCTCAGTTAGCAACACCCTTGACAAATCTCACGAAGAAGGGAGCCTTCAGATGGACAGAGTAGGCACAGGGGGTCTTTAACAGACTCAAGGAGGTTATGAGCACTCCTTGATTTCTCACAACCTTTTGTACTTAGAGTGTGATGCTTCAGGTGAGTGTATAGGGGTTGTTTTGATGCAGAACAGACATCCCATTGTCTAGGAGAGTAGCAAGCTGCGTGACAATGAGAGGTTGTATTCTACTTATGATAAGAAAATGTTGGCTATTATGCATGCATTAGTCAAATTCAAATAGTATATTGTTGGCAACAAATTTGTGGTAAGAATTGACCACAATAGTCTAAAATATTTCCTTAATCAAAAAGAGCTCAATGATCGTCAACAAAATTGGGTAAGCAAGATTCAAGCCTATGATTTTAACATAGAAATTATTAAGGGGAGGAAGAATATTGTTACTGATGCACTTTCTACGAAACCTTCACTTGATGTCCTATGTTCATTGAGTGAGATTTCAGCAGATTGGAAGGTTCAACATTTAGTTGAGTATTCTAAAAATCATGGATGGATTGGCACAAGATAATAAATATAGAGTGATTGATGATGTCAACTACTGCAAAACCAAAGTCTACCTTATTCCTGAATCATAGTTAAAGGGGCAAATTTTGCATGCTCTTCATGATACTCCAACAGTAGGGCACCCCAGTTATGGTAAGACATATAGAGTGGTACGGGAGTGATTCTCTTGGAAGGGTCTCAAGGATGATGTCTTACGCCATATTCGTGAATGCATGACTTGCCAACAGAACAAGACAGAACATACTTTCCCGACAGGTTTACTACAGCCCTTGCCTATATCGAAACAAAAGTGGACGGAAATCTCTATAGACTTCATTACAAGTCTTCCTCGAGTGCAGGGGAAGGATTGTATTTATGTTGTGGTGGACAAGTTGACTAAATATGCCCACTTCTTTCTGATTGCAATTGATTTCACAGCATCCCAAGTAGCTGAGATATTCTTCAAGGAGGTGTTCAAACTCCATGGTCTCCCTAAGACCATAGTGAGTGACAGGGACAGCAGATTCTTGAGTTGCTTTTGGCAGGAACTTTTTAGGCTCACAGGCACAAAATTGACACCTAGTACTAGCTACCATCCTCAGACGGATGGGCAGACATGGATAGTTAATAAGTGGATTGAGGGGTATCTGCTTAACTATGTGTCGAGCCAGTAGAAGGCATGAGTGTGTTGGTTGTAATTGGGCGAGTATTGCTATAATACTACACACCACATGTCCATTGATATGTCTCCTTTCTAAGCTCTTTATAGCTACGATGCATTATCTTTTGTTGATCTGGCTTTGAGTGACAACAGAGTTCCTTTGGCACAGGATTGGTCACAAGAGAACCAGGATATCATGAGTTTTCTCAAGGAGAACTTACAACATGCACAGAATCAGCAGAAGATGTATGTTGATTGGCATAGAACCAAGAGGGTATTTGAGGTGGGATTACATGGTTTTCCTATGCTTACAACCCTATCGACAGAGCACCCTTAAAGGAACTGAGAAGCTCAAACGTCGTTTTTACAGACCTTGTAGATTTCTCAGGCGAGTTGGAGGTCGCTTATGAGGTTGATTTACCACCTAATAGTAGGATTCATATTGTGTTCCACGTATCGTGCCTGAACAAGGCACTGGGGCAGCATATTATAGCATCACCCAATTTATGTCCTTTGGAAGAGGAAGTTAAGTTGACTTTGGTTCCTGAGGAGATTCTTGAGGTGACGGAACAACAGCTAAGAAGCAGGGTGATTCAAGAGTAGTTGGTATGCTGAAGTGGTCTACCCATAAAGGATACCACTTGGGAGGGTGAATCCATTTTGCAGCACCCAACATTGCAGTTGCTTGTGGCCAAGCATCTCCGAGAAGGGAGGATTGTCATGTCCCCTCTTTAGTTTGACTAGCAAAGTTATGTGAGTTAGCCTATCATGGGGGTCTCATAGGCTAGCAGTTGTGGATAGAGACTCATACAGGATAGTCAGTGACCGGGCTTGACTTTACAAGCAATGCGGAGTCAGTTGGCTGCAGTTCCTTGATTTTAGGGGGTATCCCTACATTTTAGGAGCATGTGGTAGTTTTTAGATGTGAGGTTCCAGGGGACCAGTCCATGGTTTTAGTTTTAGGATGATAGTGTGTGTTCCCTAGTTTCTAGGAGCATCCTTAGATTATAGGGAAGGGATTGCCAGTGGACCCATCTCGTTTGGTATTAGTCATAGACAGGTAACATAGTCAAATTCATGTTTATTTGGTTGATTTGGGCTTTTAGAGGCAAAATGGAGAATATTTTAATATATTTAAATATTTCTTAAGTTAGCATTTATATAATTTATAATAAGGCTATTTATAGAGCCATTTCAGAGTAATAAGGAGAATATGGCTTCTTTGATTAGATGCGCCCTTGTGTTATAGCTCATTGGAAAGGCCTTGAATCATTATAAACTATTTTCACTATCCAGGGACTTTTTGGCGCTATGAGTTATGCCATTTTAATAAAGTAATGTTTTTCCTATAGCCTAGATGCTTTTCTTTGGGAAAATGTTATTTTATTGTAAAGTGCAAAGTGTAATTGTCATTTAGGGTTTGATTTGCACTTGGGAGGAGTTATAAGGAGATGAAGACCTAATTGTTCATTATATTTTGGCATTTTGAAACTTATGAATTGTGAAATTGCTTTGGAATGGCGATTTTGTGGCTTGGGATGAAACCCTCAAGTCTGGACTCTTGAGACACAAACCTCAACAGGTCTTGGTGATTGGAGTTGTATTTCATTGCATTCAGATTGACAGAGGAGGTGGTCGATTTATCTTAGTATTATCATTTGAGTGGAGTAGGGCACTTGCAGCTGGGCGGTCAGCTTTTGGCAACAGGCATTTCATTGCAGTAGCTCACATGGGGGTTGGAGAAGGTCTTTTCTTCATCACTTGACGCCATAGCTTCCCTTTGGCATTGGACGGTTCATTGCAGCAATTTCTTTAGAGTTGAATCATTCTCAAAGCATCTCCCTATAGCTGGTGTTGATCCCTGTTTAAGACAGCATTGTATATTGGCAATGATCTCTTTGAAGTTAATATATCAAGTTGCTGGTTGGTTCAAGTATGCATTGTTTCAGAATTCAATAATGATAAAATTTGCAGCATATGTTTACATTTCTTAAGTGCTATTTATTTCCTATTTGTTATGCAATTATTTTATTTTTGAAAAACCCCAAAAAACTGAAAAAACAAGGAATAGAAAAAAGAAATCAGAATTCAGCTAAGATCATTCAGTGGTAACAAATGCTAGTCATAGATTTAGATTTCGAAACAAACGGTAATTTCTACAGTCACCGGAATTGGGAATCTTTCACCACTACAGATTTACTATACACAAGGGATGTTGCATTAATATTTAGCATTGTAAATGTTGCATATAGATATATTGAATTAAGTTTGTGAGTTGTGTTGTAAGGAATTGCATTTAAATTTCAAACTTGTTTTCCAATTCCATATATTCTGAAAAAAATACATAAAAAAAAATGTAACTCAAATTTTCTTTTAGAAATTGCAAACTCAAAAACTTTCAAAACACACAAACACAGTCCCTGTGGTCAAGTTAGAGCCTGCAGGGCTCTTACAATATGCATCTATGAAAAGTATTATAGTTCTGGGCTACATATTTTATTCAAATAAAACAGTCATAAACAGATCTCTTAAGTAAACACTGTCACACGATGCTCATGTCCAGATCACAGATCTGAACTATTTTCTGTTCTTAATCTTATTTTCTTTTTTTCCTTCTGATAAACAAATAGATGAATGTGGGCATAATAAGGTGACACATAAATGGTTGATGTTTGAATAATAAATTGATTGATTTGATAAAGATTTGATGATTGATTTCTGATTACAAGATTTGAATTGATTGATGATGATTTGATTGCTTGTTTATTCACTCTTTTGAATTGATCTTTTCTACTTGATAAATGTTTGATGCAACCTTTGTTGAATCATTGATTGCTTGATTTCATGATGCATTGACAAGCGATGATGTAATGATGCTTACATAGAATGATCTTCCATTTATAATTTACAGTAAGAAACTTTTGATGCATTGATAAGTGATGATGTATTGATGTTTGCGTAGAACGATCTCCCCTTTATAATTTATAGTGCAAAACTTTTTCAACTAAGTATCGCTCTCTAAGATGATTCACTATTTAAATGGCCAACATTGATCAACCAATCGTTCCCAATTGATATAATGAATTCGTTTGCTGAAGGTTTTCGTCAAGTCCTTTTTGTTTTTCATTTTGTTAAGCCTATGCTTGATTTTGAAGACCTTAAAGTCCCTTTTTGCATTTTTGAGTGTTAGTTTGGATTGTTTTTTTCTTTTTGTTTCATTCAATATCTTGCTTTCGATTTACCCATCGATTCGGTATATCTTAGGGCTTAATCGAACTTGTTAATCAAAAGATATGACTATTTAAGTGCCCAAAAAGTGGACTCTCCAAGCTCAATTGCATATTTAAAATATTGATGTTATATTTTAATGTTGAGTTGCAATATTCAAAAATATAACTTAAAATGACTTTATATTATGTTTTTACGTTACTTTATCACCTTTGATTTATAAGTTACTTTATTGTCAAAAAATGTTAGGTGGAGCAACTGTCAGTTTGTTCAAATTCAATCGCAAAATAGGTAGACCAGCCGCAACGTATGAGACAGTCTCTCATAGCTTAATGTGAAGACTTCCCCTTCTCACCGTTCCTTAGATCAACTCAAGGTAAGCAAGAAGTTGAGAGATTTTGTAAGGAGTGTTATCAATATTCTTTCCTCTTTATCTTTCAGGAAAGAATCCACTTACCCGTGGAGCGAGTAATGGGAAAGATTTATCCCTAACTACACTTCTATCTAATAGCTACAAACAGTGATATTGATAAACCAACACCAACTCAAAGGCTGACTAAAAGCGTACTGGTTTGGCTCTAACTTCTGTTTTAATCTATTTTCTAAGAAAAACCTCTACCATTGGGGTGAAAAGACTTCCAGAAGTAAGGAAATTCTAACTATTTTTGTAAAATTGAGATGATAACACAAGCTACAATCAAAGCTTCTAATATATGTATTATCACAATCGCTCCCAGTCAAAGATGGCTTCTTGGTATTCAATGATACGCCATGTCTACATTGCTCCAAGACTTGTCAGGGATGATAGAAATGATCTTGATGTGCTTTGGAGAAAACAATCAAGTCATCTAGATACACAATGATGCTTTCATTAATGAAACCTTTCAAAGTAAGATCGATTGCTCGCTGAAATGTCACTCCAGTATTGATGAGACCAAAAGGCATCCAACGGTATGGAAATGTGCACCATGGGGTAGTAAACATCATCTTATACTAATCATCTTCCTAGACCTATATTTGTTTGTAGCCCGAGAAACTGTCCAACAAAGATAACAATTTGGAACTAGCAACACTTTGTAACACTTGATCCATGACCGACAGTGCATAGTTATCCTTGAGGGATAACTAATTCAGATTGCGGAAATCCACACATTTGCAGATTTCTCCATTCTTTTTCCTTATAGGAACTATGTTAGCTACCCATGATGAATGATGGATAGGAAAGATAATACCTACCTCCAACATCTTTTGAATTTCGGAAAGAATGGTTCTCAAAATCTTTGGATTGGACTACCTCTACTTTTACCAAAAAGGAATTGTACCAAACTTCAAAGGAATGTCATGTTGGGCTTCTTTGGGATTGAAAGATTTTAGATCTTTGTAAGAGTAAGCCTAAACATCCTTGTATTCACAAAGCAATATTATGAATTTCTCCTTCTCTTCATTAGAGCGCTAGTTACCAATGTTAACCAGTTTAGGATCCTCTTTAGTCCCAATGTTGTATTTTTCATATTGTCTCGAGGAACTTATCCTCGTACTTTGTTGCTCTTTGACATATCTATTGTGCTTGTTAAATTGTTTTTCTCAGGAAATTAGACCCTTGAGGATCTTATTTCCTTTCAATCGATTAACTTCATGACCAATATAAGGATCTTCATCAGAGATGACCTCATTTGGTGAATTTTCACCTCCTTCAACGTATATATCATCAAATCCTTCCTTGGATTCAAGGAAATTTATAATCTGGGTATCATCATTGAACACTTGCCAATGTTTGCAATTATCTAGGACACTTAGTCAATAAACCAACTCTATCTTGTATATTCCATCTTCGGAGTCTTGGTGAGGAATGAGCAGTGGCTGAAACGACAAGTGAATCAGCCCTATCATTTAGCTTTGTAGGAATCACTAAGTTATTGAAAGCATCAAATATCTTGATGATATCCTAGACTAAATCACAATAATATCTAAGTCGGTCATTTTTGGCTCAATATTGACCCTTGACATACATTTTGCCTTGGACCTCTTCAAGGTAATGAGTCAAAGTATGAACTCCATAGCTTTCACCTAATACATTGGGTTGAATGTATATTGAGCAATTTGGAGGGGTTTGGCAGTGGTAATACAAAATCTTGGCCTATGTTGACTGTGTTGGTATGTTTACACTTCCATGAATAGTCTGGCCATTTCCATGAGAACGATCCTATTAGTAGGATATCTCAGTAAAGTGTATGGTTCTCCTTGAAAATACCCCTCTCAAGTAGGTGAAAGTTGGAAATTGCAAGAAAATGTACCCAATTGATTTACTCTTTCCCATGCCTCATCTGATACTCTTTTGATTGCCAACTCCTTGTTGAAAAGGCACCTAAACTACCCAATGATTTGCTTCTTGTACCCTCTTGTAATGATGCTTGCTTTGTGTTAGCGTAATTTGATCATATTAGTTTCAAATGGGGACTAGAGGTTGATTTCCTTTGGTGGAGAGTCCTGAGAATGTCCCCATGGTTACAACAATGTAGACCAAATATGAATTTAAGTTTAATGGTGATGATGTCCCCACATGAATCAATTGCTCGCACATTGTTGCGCTTATGAGCTCTAAATGTGTTCTTTGATTCAAAAATCTAAAAGATGAACTTAAACATCCAGGTCTCAAATGTTTACTGTATGGGGTAAATAGATTAATGCATATAGACAATTAAACAAGAACATGCAACAATAGTACTCCTTTTATTATTCCCATATATGTTGAAGAGATTACATAGTGCTTACAATGATGATCATTACAATGATCTCGGATGGTGTACATAAACTTTCCGAAGAACCTTCCCGAAGGGGCCCATCGGCTACATAACAATTAACGACCACACGCTTATCTACCCGTCGGCCACACAATATTTATCGACGATATCAACCTGTCAGCTACACAATATTTATCGACAACATCAACCCGTCGGCTACACAATATCTACCGACGACATCACCGCCCCCCAAAAAGAAAAGTCATCTCTTGACGACTTCAGAACTAACAAAATAGGAGACAACATAAAATATAGAAATAATATATACTAGAGAGGAGGCTGTGTTCCTGAAGAGATTCGTCCCGGCAACGGAACCATGAATCTACATTTCTTTGGATTTAAGGCTAGTCGCGCCCTTCGACATCTTTCCATGCATTCGCCCAACGCCGCGAGATGTTTGTCTTTAGTGCTGAATACGGACCAGTCATCCAAGAATGCTTTGAAATTTCCGACAAACATTTCGTTGAATATGTCCAGTATGATTCTTTGGAACGTAGTCAGCGCATTGCATAGGCTGAATGGCATTCTGTTGTATGCATACACCCCGTCTTCTACCACAGATGTCGTTTTCAAGTTGTCCTCTTCTACTATGCACATTTGATTATATCCCGAGAACCCATCCATAAATGAATAAATCTCATGTCCAGCTACCTTCTACAATATGCTGCCTGTGAATGGTATCGGGAAGGGGTCCTTGATCGTTACTGCATTGAGACATCTGAAGTCGACACATATCCTGATTTGGGTGGTATCCTTTTTCAGGGATATGACTATGGGTGACACCCATTCACTTCTTTGGACCTTAAAGATAATACCAACCTCCAGCATTCGGTTAATTTCTTCTGTAACCCGCGCCGCATAATTTTTATTCATCCTGTAAGGTCGCTTCCGTATGGGCACTGCACCTTCGACCAACGAGATGCGGTGAACACACAGCTTCGGCAGAACTCCTTTCAAAACCTTATATGTCCAGGCGAATACATCTTTGTATTCCAAGAATATTTTAAATGCCGCTGCTTTTAGTACTGGATTCCAGTTATCCCCCACTAGTATATTTTTTGGTTCGGCCTCATCTTCCAAATTCATGGTTTATACTGTGGCTTCGTCGTATCTCATCGGCTTCCCCTCACCGAATAGATGTGCCGGTGTTTCATCCAGTGGTGCATCCCCTTCTTTTATTTCCCTTAACTCTTTTGGAAATCCATCTCCACTATGCCCTTCCTCTATCATTAGTATGTTGCAGCTCTGAAATAGCTTGTAATCCTCCATCTACCAGTGAAATAATCCATTCATCGAATCCAAATCATTGTCCGTTGATCCACCTTCCAACCGTAGGACTCCTTTTGGATCTGGTTCCATTCGCTGCTTTCCTTCATCCTCTTCTTCGGAATCAAATGAGAGAGCTTCCTTGCCCACCATTTGTGTGTAAATCAATAATGAATTTTTGCCCTTTGCTTTCCAGTGACAGTGTATTCTTCTTCCAGTCATATGCTTAACATTTGCGTGTACAAGCCATCCATGGCCCAAAATGGCGTCATATCCTCTCCTCTTTAGTGGGATAACAACAAAATCAATTAGGAATGGCTATGTTCCAATAGTTACTGGTTGTGCCATCAGGACGCCGAGATGTTTAATGTCGTGTTGGTCCGCCGTAACTGGAAGGTAGGTGGCCACATCAATTGTCCCAACTTCTTCCAAGTATCTTTTGGTAACACATTCACGCCTGACCCTCCATCCACAATTGTGTTTGTCAGAATAGTTCCTAGAATTCCCATCTCGACGACCGTCATATGTCGTCCAAATGCAAGGGCTAGAAGCATTGGGTCCTCTACACTTGCTCCAATTTCTTTCTCCCTTCCTTGTTCTCCTAGTAATTTAGCAGTTGGAGCAACGTTTGTGAGTGTCGATCGAAGTTGAGGCATTGTGAGCAGCAGATTGTTTATTTTGACTAGCACTTTCATTTGTAATATCTGTCGTATGATGTTTTGTTCCGTGCAGTTCCTTGCTGAGGTACTAAAAGTGTCCTTCAATTGTGATTTCTCCGTCTACGTTGCTTTCTCAATTTCTGCCCGCGTTTCTTATGATCTCTTCTTTTCTTTCATTAGGATAGGGTACAGTTTTGCTTCTTTACGGGTGATTGCCAAGACTTCGTCTGCGCTGATGCTGATCAAATTCACTCCCGATTTCGGGCACTAGGCATCTTCATGATCTCCAGGACTGCACCATCTGCATAACAACTTTGGTGCGTTCACTGATGTACAGTTCCGTGCGAAGTGGCCCCACAAATTGCATGTTCGGCATTGAACCATCAGGTAGTCATTCGCATCGTACTGAATTCGACAACGGCCCCCGTTATTATTGTTGGTATTGTTGTTTTGCCCTCTTCAATTATTTCTGTACCCACCCGAAGTGGCACCATCACTGTTGGTGTTTCCACTCCCACCTGACGCAGAAGCCTCCTGTGTTAGAAGCACTTGTTGATGTCCTCTTATTTTCATATTGAAGGGGCATTCTTTTGTGGAATGTTCCATAATTTGACAGAGATCACAGAATTGGTTTTTCGGATAGGATCCCTTCATGTGATCTTCTGTCTTACATTCTGTGCACCATAGCTCGTTTCCCTTTGTCTCTTTCTGCATATTTTTAAATTCCTTCATCATTCAAATCATATCCTTCCAGAGAGCTCAGACCTTCTTGCTGCCCTTTTCATCGTCACTGCTATCTTCTCCGAAAGACACGTTATCTAAGTCGGATGAGCTACTTTTCTTCTTCTTTTTCATTTTCTGTTCACCCTCTAAGTCCATCGCTCGATTGTATGCTTTGATGTATGATGATGGCGGCACAATCTTCATTTTCTTCCTTAACTCCGAGCGTAGTCCCTCAATGAACCATCGTTTTTTCAGCCCATTTGCCAACTTACTTTCCATTTTATTTATTAATTATTTTAGCTTTTTGGCATATACATGGACAGTTTTATTTTTCCCTTGCTATGGTGTAAATCTCTGCTACTATCTCATTGTCGTCCTACAGCAATTGGAACTCGGTGATGAACTCTTTCTTAACTCCCGCCCATGTAGTTAATTTTTGGGGATCGCCATTGGCAAACCAATCCACTGCTACACCCCTTAGGGTCGCTGGAAATTGTCAAACCCATTCATCTGTGTCGGTTACGCCATTGGCTGTCCAAATTGTTTCACATGTCTTACAGTGTCTGATTGGATCGGCCATTCCATCACCATCAAACTTTGGCAATTTCTCCTTTGGTCCTGCCATTATTACTTGATTTTGTGCACGGGCGTTGTTCTATACTCCGACACGAGCACTGTTCTGCACTCCCACATCGGCGCTCTGCAGTCCCACACTAGCACTTTGCACTTTGACACCGACACTTTGTACTCCCACACCGACACTCTGCACTCCAACACCGGCGTTGTTTTGGACAGTTGTCTTATTTCCAACAGCTATGTTTTTTGGTGGAGAAGAGTCTTTGTTAAGCGAAGTTGTCCGTTCTGAAAGTGTATTGCAGACGAAGAGTTCACTCCATGCTCGTGCTCCCTCGGCACTCCGAGTCGTGCGAGTTAATTCCCTTCTATCTAGATTCTCTTCCCTCGGCATATACAGGTTCAAAAATTCCTCCCTTGCTTCTTCCACCAAATCCAACCACTGTCGAGTCTCTTCCAACAATTCTTCGGTGTCCGTTGGCAATATACTGAAACCTATGTCTGCGCTCGACCTGTTGTGCGAAAATTAAATTTCTTGTGCAGTGTGTATTCCATCTTTTCCCTTTATCTTATTTCTATCCTTGTTAAGCTGATTTGGCATTAGTTTTCATTCCTCTGCCTTCGTTCCAGGTCCATTGGGCAATGGTGCCAAATGTTTACTATATGGGGTAAATAGATTAATGCATACAGACAATTAAACAAGAACATGCAACAACAATACTTCTTTTATTATTCGCATATATGCCGAAGAGATTACATAGTGCTTACAATGATCTCGGATGGTGTATATATACTTTCCGAAGAACCTTCCCGAAAGGGCCTGTCGACTACATAACAATTAACGATTACATGCTAATCTACCCATCGACTATGCAATATTTACCGACATCAACCCGTCGGCTACACAATATCTACCGAAGTTCATTTTGATAAAAAAACGAAATATAGAGAATTCCAAGTTGGAGATCTTGTTCTACTTTGAGACAAGATGAGAACCAAAAGGAATGCATGAAAATTTTGACTTTGGCAATTCCTTTCACAATTCAACAAGTTGCAAGCAAAAATAGTTTTTTGCTTGCAATTTGTGATGGAAATTCAATGCCACTACCATATAGTAGACAACATTTGAAACATTACTTCCAGTGATTATCAAATAAGTACCCCTTGTACATAGTTTGCACATTTTTTGGTAGTAGGTTTTTTTGCTTTTTATTTTTGTTATTGATCAATCTCTAGACTCTACAACCCAATGGAGTGGATGAAGGCACTTAGACAACTAGATTCTATGTCACTATTTCTTTTTAAGAACAAACAAATGGCATTCCCCAAATAGAGTCAGTTGTCCTCTATTTTGTCATCACAAAATGGAGGTAACAATATGAAACTTATTCAACTAAGTCTCACATCTCTCTAAGATGATTCACTATTTAATTGGCCAACATTGATCAACCAATCATTCCCAATTGACATAATGAATCCTTTACTAAAGGCTTTCATCAAATACTTTTTCCTTTTCATTTTATTAAGGCCATGCTTGATTTTTTAAGCCTTTATAGTCCCTTTCTGCATTTTTTATTGTTAGTTTGGATTGCATTTATATTTTCATTTCATCCAATCTCTTGCTTTTGGTTTTCTCGTCAATTCGGTATATCTTAGGACTTAATTGGACTAGTTAGTCAAAAGATATGACCATTTAAGTGCCCAAAAAGTGGACTCTCCAAGCTCAATTGCATATTTAAATATTGAAGTTATATTTTAATATTAAGTTGCCCTTATTGAAAAATATAACTTAAAATGAATTTATGTTATGCGTTTAAGTTACTATACCACTTTTGATTTATCACTTAAGTGATTTAAGTGACTATAGTGCATTATATAATCTAATATAATGTTCAGATTTATTTTAATGTTTTGTTTAAAATATTTAAGTAGAATGTTACTTTTAATTAAATATTTACACATAATATGTAAACTTTTTAGTGTAAATATTCTATTTGACCCCTTTAAGTGATAATTGCTTAATAATCAATTAGACATGTACTAAATAGAAAATTTAAGTTATGCAACTCAATAACATGTCTTTTTTGAAATATGGCACATGTTATTGGATCTAGAGAATGTGATTTTCTTCTTGCATGCAAATGCAAATGACCAAAATATGCAAATGCATCTCTAGAGTGCAATTTTGGCTTGTCCAACCCAAATCCATTATAAGTCAAGACATATTTTAAAACATGCAAACACATCTAGAGAGTGCAGTTAAGGTAAAAATAAAACATGTTATTGCACTTGGAGAGTGCAATTTTTTATTGAAGATAAAAGGTTGACTGAGGCAAAGTTTTTGCATATTTTAAAACACGCATTTGCATGTCAAGAGTTCAATTTGCATCAAACATACCTTTTCCAGCCTAGGCATTACATGTTGTGAGCCTTCTATAGTGCTATTTGCACTATAAACACATTTTTCACATGCATATGCCTCATGCGTTTGGGTTTCTAGAGTACGATTTACACTAAAGAAATAAAAACATGTTGTCTCCAAGGTATTTTAAACATGTAATGAGACTTCAAAGAATGTGATTTGCCTCTTGCTTGCATATAAAGAGCATTTGAAGGGCATTTTCTCCAAATACATGCAAAACATCACAGGCAATGGCAGCCCAAGAATGCGATTTGCACTAAAAACCATAAATGCATTCATTTTTAAAACATGCGTTTGCATTCCTAGGGTGTTATTTTGGCTTTGACTCCACGCAAATGCTTCTCAAGTCCACTTTTTCCGTTAGGACCTAAATAACATTTCATGCGTATGCAGGTCTAGAGTGTGATTTGCACCAAAAATGCTTAAAGGTTGCAATAACATTAAATGTTTACATGTAAATGGTGTTTGAGACCACATTTTGCATCTTGGAGCCAAGAAAGCCCATGTTTTAAGGCCTTCTAAGTCTGATTTACATCAAATACGTTTGAAGAAAGAGAGTTGCAATAAAATTTTGCTTATTCATGCAAATGCGTTTGCCCTTGGAGACCACAATTTGCCTTAAAACTTTGAATTTTTCAAAGGTTTTTGGTTGTTGCATGCAAATGCACTTGGAGAACCTGATTTTGGAGAAGACTTGTTCATCCAAATTTCTCTTTCCTCCATTTTTGGCTCATTCAGCTTCAAGTAAATGTAAGGATTCAACTTTGTTTACATTTCTTACTTCTTTCGCTGCAATATTGCATTATTTGGCTCATTTTTTTCCATTTGTTCAAATGCAGCCCTTGTTTTTTGCATTTAATGTATAAATAAGTTTGAAATAATCTTCTTGTTGCAAATGCAAAAGTTTTTCAATTCCAAAAACGAAATTGCACCTAAGAAGAGATTTTGAAGTTTGTCTAATTTAGTCAAAACCAAGAGGTAACTTTTTATTTTATTTTATTTTTTCTTTCTTGTTTGTTACTTGTTTTTATTTATTCTCGGAAGAAAGTTGAGGATGTCCACCCAAGAATGCAAGTGCATATACATGCTTTCATCTTCCATGCCAATCCACATTTCATTCAGTTTCCAAACTCCATCCCCCAACACATGCAATTACATCCTTCAAGCCCAACTACATATTTATCTCAAATAAAAATGATTCATTTTTACCACACATAATTACCTCTAGAGAACTCGATTTTGGTAAAAGGTCACACTTTTAAATACCAAAGTTATCATTTTCTACTTATCCATATGCATCCGACTTGCATTCTTGATCATTCAAACAAAAGCCTCATCCTTGCTGTCATGTCCCCTTCTCAGCGTTAGTGTTTTGGTGCCAAGTTAATCTATCTCTACATCCAGATAGATTAACGGTATTAACTAACAGGATGCCTACCAGTCACAACGGAGGTTTAATTTTATATACTTAGTACTTTATTAAAGTGTGAATAGAGTCACTTTATGTTATAAAGTTATTTACTTTATAAAGTGGCTTTAAGTGACTACAGGACGAAAATGGTATTTTTATCCCACATTCCTTGGTCCTTGTTTTTCCCCTCACTTCAAGGTTATAAAAGAAGAGCTTATATTGGGATTTGAACATACAAGAAGTTATGAAAATAATGCACTTCATTTTCTGGTTGCTTTAATGTGACTGGTTTGAAAAACTTAGAGGACAAAATCCTTTGAGTTTAGTTGCCGAGAGATTTGGACAACACCCCAAGTTTCTCTCTCTGAATTCTACAGTATGGGCAGAAAATCAGCAAGGATGGAATTAAAGCACTGGAGGTAAGAAGTTGTAAATCCCTAGCAATATTGTGGAGTTCATTATCTGATTTTAAGTCTAGAAATAGACATTTAGGCAGAAGTTTAGGGGTATGGATGTTTAAACACAGAATTGGGTTCGTAAGCTCCTTCCAACAGGTTGAAGACAGAGTTCAAGACGACATTCCCAATGCTTGGGTCGAGTGACATATTTACATCTACATTCCATGTACAGTCGCGAATATTGAGAGGACGGCACAGTCACTTTATCTCCGGTAGATACAAGACTCCAGTCTAGGCGTGATGTGATTCAAGCTGCCAGGATTAGGTTTACCTCCAATGGCACGTATCTACTGTATTTACACCACAAGGTATCGTGCGGGTGGAAATCGTGGAACAGAGACACTCACATCTTCACTAGCTGCGGTCTGGGCATTCTCTTCTATACACAGGTGCCGGAAATTCCTTAGGCAAGTGACAATCGGCATTGATATGCAGGGAAGCCGTGGAAGACTTGAGACATGACTAGGCATCGGGTTTATTGCTGCAATCACATCCGCAGGCATCTCCCAACAAACCTGGGTCTGAAACTCACTATTCCTTCTTCATGGTGAAAGTGCCAGGGCAGGGCTACGTTTCATATTGTTTGCTGAGTTTTGCAAATGGCTTCAGAAGCCTGTGTTTAATATATTTTGGTTTTATTTTGGTACTGAATTTAAATATTCAATTTCTCCACCTTACATTGTATTCAATGGAAATATCTAAATAAAATAGACTATTCTGATTATACGTCTATGAAAAAATAGAGTGTTAGACAACTGTTTGACCAAATACTTCTGATATAGTTCTGAATACAATGGTTGGAAAATTCACTAAGTTTATTACACTTGTCTATAAGAAATCCATCATTCTAAGTCCGATCTTGGCCCTTTTTGTCCAAATACATGTTGTTATGTTCATTTCCAGTCATCATATGTGTTCCATAAGTATATAATCAATACTTCGAACACCTATTCTTCATAGATCTTCTATTGCAAACCAAAATCTATTGCCTTCATGGATCCAATCCCTTCACGAGATGTATTTAAAGTTTGCAATTTCCATGTTGCAGTGCAAGATATGTTCACGCCACCAATACACAAAGGAAAGAAGCAATATCAATATGATAAGGACCCAGCTCACACAACTGCATCACTTGTTTCATTTACTCTTGATCGAATCTCGGATCCATAGATTGGGCATGTTGACATGTCCAATTTCTTGTAGAGACTCCAAACTCTTGCCAACAAGAATATGCAATGTATCAAGTAGACTAACATTCATCTAGTATCCACCTTCCATAAGGCTGCCCTCAAACCCAAGTTCGTCATGGGACGTGCGTGTCATTTTAGCCCCAAATCTAAAATAGTTAAGGATGTGGATGGTAAGGTACTTTTCACCTTAGATTGAATAGTTTGCAACTTCCATGGTGTAGCGCAAGACATGTTCACACCACCAAAACACAAAGGAACGAAGCAATATCAATATGATAAGGAGCTAGCTCATGCAACTGCATCACTTGTTTCATTTACTCCTGATCGAATCTCGGGTCCATAGATTGGACATGTTGACATGTCCAATTTCTTGCAAAGACTCCAAACTCATGCCAACAAGAATATGCAGCATTTCAAGCAGACTAACATTCATCTAGTATCCACCTTCCATATGGCTGCCCTCAAACCCGAGTTCGTCTAGGGATGTGCGTGTCATTTTAGTCCCAAACCAAAAACAGTTAAGGATCCAAATGTTGTTGAACAAATCTTCAAAGTCCATCCAACTTCACATTGTGTGGATTTGTCCAAAGAAATGTTTGTGCAATTGTGGAATCAAAGCAAAACAGATTATCGAAGGCATGCAAATGACAAGTGGCTAGAGAATAAGAGACCCAATTTTTCTAGATGGCCGAAAACAATACATAAATCTGACTTCTCTCCAAAAGCTAATGATTTAATAACTCTCCTTAGCAAAATCTGTGGTCTCAAAGAATCCAGTAACTTTGAGACATGGATGTTTAAGTTCTTCTTTCAGATTTTTGAAAACAAAGAATTCATCTATTGAGGGGAGCTCATAAACATAACATTATGCAAACAATTGATTCATATGGGGGCATAATCACCATTCTACATGAATTCACATTTGGTTTACATTGTTGCAGCCATGGGGACGTTCCCAAGACTCTCTACCAAGCGATCAATCTCTAGTTCCCATCTGGAATAACTATGATCAGATTATGCTAACATAGAGCAAGCACCATTACAAGAGGGTAGAAGATGCGTTCCTTGGGCATTTCGGGTGCCTTTTCAACAAGTTAGCAATCAAAAGAGTATCAAATAAGGTATGGGAAAGAGTAAATTAGCTCGGGTGCATTTTTTTGCAATTTCAACCTTTCACCTACTTGAGAGAGGGGTATTTTTAAAGAGAACCGTACCCTCTGCCGAGATATCCTACTGATAGGATCATTCTCATGGAAATGGCCAGACAACTCATGGAAGTGCAAAGATACCAACATAGTTAGCATAGGCCAGGATTTGGCATTACCATTGCCAAACCTCTTCAGATTGGTCAATATACACTCAACTTAGTGTATAAGGCAAAAGCTATGGAGTTTGAACTTCAGGTCATTACCCTGAAGAAGTTCAAGGCTAGATCCGAGTTTATCTATCGAAGAATACATTCAAAGATAAAAATGGCATTCACCCATGTTCATCGCATGAAGGATGTGCGGATTGACTTGCGCACTGAGATTGATATCATGAAGATGGAGTACTCTAGGCTTACGTTGCAGCAAATCAGCGATCTTAACATGGTTAAGATTCCAGAAGGATTTGAGTTTGAAGACAATGGTGTGATCCTGGATCTAGAACATCACAATACTCAACCTGAAAAGCTTTCCCTCTTTCCTATTCAATAGCAACAAAAGGAAGTAATTTTGTCCATTTTACTGAATACCATCAAGTAGCTAAAAAGATAAGGTCTCAAAAAAGAATACATGCGAAGGTTGGCATATATTGCAATCATTTTGGGCCCATTGGAAGGAAGTCTCAAGGGGAAATCAAGAAGAAAGATGGTTCATCCTCCTCAGTGCTAGATAAAACTCTCAAGTTTAAGGTCAAAGGAGAAAAAGATGCAATTTTCCCCTCGAATTCTTCTGAAGCACCCCTGCAAGCACAAGAATTTGATGAAGGAGACGTAGAGGAAGAGGGAAAGAGAATGATTATATCTCCCCCACAACCACTAAATAACCAAGAGCCATCTAATCAACAGGAACCACTCTTGGATGT
Organism: Cupressus sempervirens; assembly: GCA_028749045.1. Lineage (NCBI taxonomy): Eukaryota > Viridiplantae > Streptophyta > Pinopsida > Cupressales > Cupressaceae > Cupressus > Cupressus sempervirens. The sequence goes on from CM053792.1 coordinate 379,090,504, forward strand.
CGTAGACAATGATGTGGGTTCACTCTCCACTATATTTACGCCTACCATTTCCATCTCAAAGGTGAATATGTCAGAAATCCCTATTTCTTCTGTAGCTACTATCCTCACAATAGAGCAATGTGAAAACTTCGGAAAGGTATTTCATGATTTTCCAACTCTCATAGAAAGTCAAGTTTCCCAACTTGATACCTCAACTGTAGGGTTTGAGATGTTTGTGACAAAGTCATCTCAAATGACACCCATGGTTCCAGCTATGCAAACTGAAGCGTGTACTATGACAACAAAAATACAATCAGGATCAATGTCTTTTGTAGCCAGTATTCCAGTTTCAACAGATGAAGGTTTTAGTCAACCTGCATGGTTGGGAAACATCACCGTGAGCAGAAAGATCATACTACCCCCAGATGATCGCCTTGCAAAGAAAAAAAATCTAAGATCCCAAAAGGCGAAGGTTGTCTGAAGAATCTTTGTTGATTCTGAGATAACCAGTTATGCTAAGATTGCAGAGCCTTTGGTGGATGAACAAGTTGTAGAGCTTAATCGCTCAGATTATAATTTCAACAAAATTGACCTTGGTAAATAATCACGGCTGGGATGTTTACAGGATGCCCTGGATGCACTCTTGAATTTCTCAAAAGGCAATCACAAGCTCTGGGAAAAGAAAAATCAACTGAAGCACGAGAATGCTCGTCTTCACAAGATCATTCGCCAACAATCCTCGCAACCCATGGTCATCACATCACAAACAACTTAGGTGAATTGGATAGCTGAAGTAGCAAAGGCTTAGTTTGAAGAGATTATCTCAAATGGAGATCAATCGGTTATAGATGCGCTCAAAGTCCTTGAACATATCAGAGGCGTTGAAGAAAGACTTCATGAAGTGATTGCTTCTTTCAATCAAGAGACCAATACCATGAAAGAAGATTTGGGTACCTAGGATCAAATGGTGAGGTGTGATTTGGATGTCTTGATCTCATACGACATGATTCCATCCCTTGATATATTCTATGAATATCTAGGACTCATGGATCGATCATAAGGAGCAGGTGGTCGAAAAGCTTTTGACAAAATTACAAAGAGCCTTAGAAAGTTGTTAGGCGGTAGAAATGGAGATCATGAGTGATCTAAGACAAATGGGATGTAAAACTTGTTCACTGAAGACAAAATGACTTTAGGGTACACTGACATAGTGAATGCTGAATTTGATTAAGAAGATTTTGGATCACATATAATGAACAAGTTTGTGGCAAAACACTTGTGGGATTCTCTTGCAGAGAATTACTAAGTTGCAAAAACGATACATGCCAATGCAGTCAGGGTTGAAGAAATTTCAAAGACAATGAAGATTTCTGATCTTCAAGTGGTTCATGATTGTATTGCCAAGTATAAGGTTTTTTTTGACAATCTTAAGGATTGATTCAACTTGTTCCGCATTTTTCATTTCTATTTCTAGCATTTTGTCTTTGTAGACGCAAAAGGTAGATTACATCTAATTGCAATTGCATGCAATTCGATTACATGGACCTTCAGTACATGTAATCCAATAAATCTTCTTTCTTAGTTTTACTGAGTCAAGGTGGTAGTGTTGCTCCCATTTTTTCCTCCTTTCTCTCACTTCCTTTTCTATATAAAAAGTGCCCCCCTCATTGCGAAAATCATCTTTATTTTTTATGCTAGAGGGCTCTAAAAAAATTGTGCAAGCATAACTTTGATTGTGTAGTAACAATTTTGAAGAAAAGTGAATACAAAGAAACAATTGGAACAGAAACTTAAAATTGAGAGCAATTGTGATAGTGCAAATCAGAGGCTTTGACTATAATTTGTATCTATGATCTTTGATTCATGTTGTTATTGTCTGTTTAATAATAGAGCATAGTGAGTTAAGAAACAAATGGAGTCGAAGATTTGACTAGGAGCAATTGTGATAATGCATAGACTAGAAGCTTTAACTGGAGCTTGAGTTATCATCTCAAGTTCACAAAAATAATTAGAATTCCCCTACTTCTGGGAGTCTTTGCACCCCAATGGTAGAGGTTTTTCTTAGAAAATAGATTAAAATAGGACTAAGAGCCAAACTAGTATGCTTTCAATCAGCCCCTAAGTTGGTATTTGTTTATTGGTATCACTATTTCAGGAATTAGATAAAGGTGTAGTTAGGGATTAAATCTTGCCCATTATTCACTCCGCGGATAAGTGGATTCTTTCCTGAGGGATAAGAGCAAAGAATATTGCTAACACCCCTTACAAAATCTGTCAACTTCTTGCTTACCTTGAGTTAATCCAAGGAACGGTGAGACGGGGGAGCCTTCTCTTCAAGGTAGGAGAGACTCTGCCTCATATGTTGTAACTGGTCTACCTGTTTTGTGATTGAACTTGAACAAACTATCAGTTGCAAAATATCCACCCTACAAAAGGGTCACCATCTTTCATAAGATTTGAGTCACCACTTTCCCAACTAATCTCCCTTTTTGATTCCATGCTCCTTCATTCCGCCTATTGTGGTAGTCATTAGATATGTTGATACTAACTCTCCTAGCCTTGGAGAGATTTATGAGATTTTTAATAGCATATTTGGGTAGACCAAGCATGCTATTCATGCCAAGGACCCCAATTTGATGTTTTATGAGGAGTAGATTAAGCCCATTGTGATGAGGAGGTGGAACATAATGAACACTTCATATGGCAAGCTATACGGTCAATCCTAAATGGTATGCACCAAGGCCTAGGAGAGTGTCTCCATCTAGGGATGAGGAGGTGAGTCTCAATTCTAAAATCTCAAATATTTTGTTTTAGTTTCCAATTTAAATTTAAATTTCTAAATGTTATTGTTGTTATATGACAGCAAGCTTTAAATTTTCATTTTTATTTATTTTTAAATGCTATTGCTGTCATGAATCTGTTAGAGATACGAAATACTGAGGGTGAGGGAGGGAGCGGTGAATCAGTATTTCACAAACTTTTGCCCGACTATTGATATCCTTAATAATCTTTAAACATTCATATGTAATCAAACTGAAAAGTAAACATAACAGCAACAAAATGCAATTCATAATATCATTATTTCTTAACTAGGGGAACCCTGGCGAAGAGAAAACCTCGGTGGGGATAGTACCCACAAAATGATCCACTAATCAATAGTATTTTGTGAAGGATATTGACCCTGTGAGGAGTCTATTACATCTGTAGAGTGTATCTATCCTTGTTAGAGGACTAAGATTTGGTAGAAGCCTCAACCCTGTTAGGAGTTGGTATTACAATTACAAATATAGCAAGATGAGCCCACTACTCCAATGTGTGTATACAATGATATATTTTGTATACAAAAGGTATAGATACAAAAAGCTCTTGACAATGTTGATATCTTTAATATTTGATTTGCACTTGGTGGCTCTCTTTACATAACTTCACCTATACTACCTTTTCTTTTCTCTAACACAAAGTTCACATCATATAATTACCACAATGTGACATAGTCATCACATAAATTTGCATCCAAAACTCTTTCCTTTATACCCATATGTTTTGTCTTGTCAGCCTTCAAGTCTTCACACGTGTCCGAAAACATAAAATCACTTCATGCTAAGTTACGGTTAACATCTAGGATGTCGTTCGATAATAGTTAAGTAAATATTTTGGTAAACCAAAATTATTATTTAACACAATTTACCAATTCCTTGCCTCTATTCTGTTCTGTTCTGCATGAACATGACTGTAACTGGTAAAATTAAAGTTTATTTGTTTGAAAAGCTCATTATTACATGTGCACTTGGGGATATGATCTTCAATGTCCGTACTACCTCCTATTAACTACAGATGTGCCAATTCGCTCCCTGTGAAGTTCCCCAATCAAAACGGTGTCTCGGCTAACAATTAGCCTCTGTTACAATTAGACAATTTTCTGAGTTACCTCCTCCAGAACATAACTCTAGAGTATGCTCACTGAATATAGTATATATGTTGCCGTAGATAAAAACCATAGTGTCCCCAAAGCCAAATTCCCAAAAATCTCTCACTTTGGCATTGATGGCAACATATGGAAAAATTGGCAAGTCCTAAAATTAAAAAAATTGTGAAGTTGTTCACATGGCCATACAAAGTTTGACAAAATGTGGATCATTTTCATTATATTTCAACTTTTACATTATACTCCCCCTTAGTTTATGCCTACTTATTCCCAATCACTACTACATACACTATTATGTAAGTGGTAGATTTATTCTTCAGAGAGGTATTCAGATTGCATGGCTTACCTCAAAGCATCATCATTGACAGGGAGAGCAGGTTTATGAAACACTTCTAGCAAGAGTTGTTCAGATTGTGCAGGACAAAACTCACTCCGAGTACTAGCTACCTCCTACCTCCCCCAGACAGAAGGTCAGATAGAGATAGTGAACAAAGGGGTGGACGAATACCTCAGGAATTACATAGCACGGTAGCAAAAGGCTTGGGTTAAATGGATATATCTATGTGAGTATTGTTATAATTCCACTTATCACATGTCTATCCAGATGTCACCATTCATCGCATTATATGGATATGAGGCACCCAGTTTCATGGATTTGTTGCTATCAGATAGTAGACTGCCTAGTGCTGGAGACTTATTATAGGAGAGCCAGGACATTGTAAAGTCTCTTAAGGAGAATATCACTAAGGCACAGAATCAACAGAAGTAGTATGCTGATCAAAAGAGGACTCAACGAGTTTTTGAGGTAGGTGATAAGGTATATCTGATGCTACAGCCTTACTGCCAATCCACTCTCAAAAAGAGTGGTGTTGAGAAACTCAAACCGCACTATTATGGGCTTTTTAGGGTGATCAGGAGAGTTGGAGAGGTGGCTTATGAGTTGGATTTGTCCGTAGATAGTAGAGTGCATAATATCTTTCATGTATCACGTCTCAAGGAGTTAGGACATCAGATTGTTCCCTCCACAATGCTTCCTCCCTTGGATGATGAGGCAAAGTTGGTGTTCGTACCTAAGGCTATCATTGACTTCAGGGAAAGGAATTTGAGGAGGCGCACTATCAAAGAGTATTTGATCAAATAAAAGGACAAGCCAGTTGAGAATGCTACTTGGGAGAGTGAGCAGATTTTAAAGCATCCAGAGTTGAAATTGCTTGAGGACAAGCAATTTCAGAAGGGGTGGACTGTGATGTCCCCATCTAGCTAAATACTTTAGTTTAGGTGTGGTTTAGCCTATTATTGGACCCTCATAAGCTAATGAGGATGGTTAAAGGGTCTTTTGAGGATTGATTCATCTCCAACATTCAGGGATTTATGCATTTGGCCTTCATTAGATATCATTTGGACTCCATTTCCCATACTATGTATAGTAAGTCAAGAGTAATAGAGATGGACCCTTTCTATTTTTAGAAAGTGTATTTGGTCACATGGGAAATTATGAAGAGAGATTCCTATTTCAAACGACATGGCAATCAGACAAGTATTTCAAGAGATATTAAAGTTCAAGTGACTTAAGTAATTTATTTAAATATTTTTATGTTATTATAAAGTTATAAAGTAACTTATAATAATAAAGTCACTTTAATATTATAAAGTGCAAATATAAGAATATCTTTTATCCCACATTAGGGAGAAAAGTAAGTGAGCACCCACAAGGAAAGAATAAATTAACTTGAAAGGTTCTTTCCTATTCATCCGATTATGGTCAATTGCATTTGATATGAACTTGGGAGAAGGAACTAAGGGTTTTTTATTTCAGTTAGCCATGGAGAGTGTCAATTCTTCATTACTGCAACCATTTGAGGGGGTGAAACATCCACTGAATTTGGCATTTAGAAGAGCTTCATTCTAGAGTTCTATTTGTGCTTAAAGTAAAGGAAAAACTCAAGGGTTTGAAAAATATTGAAGGACTATCGAGTGCAGACCTGAAGATTCATCTTTGGTAGCTATTAGTAATCATTATTTTCGTGCTGCTACTGTATGCCTGAACAATGTCGCACTACAGTATTTGTGTTTGATTTCAATTGCAACTTTCATCTCCATCCTTGGGCATCACTATTATCAAGTTCCTTTTGCAACTATTAGTAGTTAGCATTGTAATCTTAAGCATACAATTTTGCTGTTGTAAGTCATAACTCAGAATCAGATTTGGCATTGCTGCAGTCATTATTGTAAGCCCATTTGTTTTGGCAAATTCATAGCAACATTGTACATGGGAATGAATTCAGAAAAGGAGATATATGTTGCATACCATTTCTTTGACAAAATGTCCATCTAATAGCATATATGATAAGCTTAATAGTTGTATGCCAATTGTTTGTCAAAATGTTAGTTGGCTGTAGGTATGCATTCCATATCTAGTTTTCATGTATATGCATTGAAAATACCAAAAAGAATTGCACTTGCATATTAGTTCATTGTAAGAGGTATTGTAATATCATTTGCAAACATTCTAAATTTCTTACATCATTCAAACTATATCAAACAATTTGAAACACAAAAAAAAAAAATCAGAAAAGATGAAGGCAGCATACAAGTGTTTGACAATATTCCTTGAGCCAAAATCAGTCAGTTTTGGCAAGGGATATTATAGTGTTATCAAAGTTAAATACTCCCATCCTGAGGATTTAGCAATCACATGCAGCCACCTGGGGTTGGCTCTCACAAATTTTACACTCACAGGCGAGCTTTATTTGATAGGGAACAAGAATTTGACAAGTAGCTAGACACCATGGGTGATAGGAAAGAGTGTAGGCCACCAAGAGACAATAGGAATGAGGATCAAGAAAGAAGGAAATTTTTTAGAGCAATGGTTGTAGGAAAGGAGCGGATGGCTCAGGCTTTGCAAGCACTCACCACTATGGTTCAGTGCATGAACCCATAGGACAAATAGAATTAGGAGCAAGGGGATAACAAAAGTGCAGTGGGATCACCTAGAGCTCATAGAACTCTTTCCAGAATAGCAGACAGGCCCACACATCCTACCTTTGTTGGAGAGCAACCAATACAAGAGCCGATAGAGGAAGCTAAGGATGGGACATTTGCAGATATCCTTACGGCTACTAATGATGAATGGGAATTATTGGCACCGCAGGTGCGAGAGAGAATGACTTTTGAGAGGTTTGTGAACCAAAGAAGTGAAGTTGTGAACACTACCGTGCAGTCAGATAGGACAAGAGACCTAAGGGATAGAAAAATGAGTTGAAGCATGCTACAAGCAAGCCTACTTTGTCCACTTTTGATGGTAGTAGTAGATTGACAACGCAAGCTTGGATCCACAAGCTTGATACTTATCTAACACTAAAGCCTATGACAGAGATTGAGGCAATAAAATATGCGAATTTACATTTGGAGGGAGTAGCACACGATTAGTGGTATTATGAGTTGATCACTCTTCAGCACAATCAGGTGACTTCGTACCAAGACTTTGTGGATAGATTGGTTGAGAGGTTTGAGAGTAAAGACTTAGAGGTTTACTTTAGAGACCCGGTACAGCTCAAACAGACAAGGAGTTTGGAGCATTTCATCAATGAGTTTCAATGGCTTTCAATTATGGTGCCAGATATATCAAATAGGAGGCTGATAGTTTTATTTATTGAAGGCTTAACTGAACCACTGAAAGGTTGGGCAAAGGCTTTTGATCCTTTCACCTTGCAAGAGGCTATGACGAAAGCCAGAAGCATGGAGTATGTAGCTCTCGCAAATAAATTTCAGCCCAAGGGTGCCTCATTTAGCAAAGACAACAAACCATTCTTCAAGAAACTTGAGAGGAATGAAACAAAGACTAAAAATAAAAATAAATCATTTGCTCCTTTGGATACAAAGACATTGACTGAACTAAGGAAGAAAAAACTTTGTTTTTATTGCAAAGGACCCTATGACATGAACAATGACTGTCCTTTGAGACCAAAGTGGAAAGCAAACAAGGTTATGTGGGCTTATTATGAGGATTTTGATTCTGAAATTTTGGACCAACACTCTAAAAATGAGGAATCAATTGAAGAAAAAGAACCCACATATGATGAAAAGTTGAACAAAATGGCTACAAGTGATGAGAAGATTGAGGGTAGACTTAAGGAGGCTCGTCTCACTAGTGTACAACAAGAGGGATCATTCAAGATGAGAGGGGTAATGGATGGACAGTGAGTTATCAATTCGCTTGCTACAAGTGCTACTAATAATTTCATTGATTCCAAGTTGATTAACAGGTGTGGGATACAGGCAGAGCAGTTTGAGGCTCTGAGAGTGAGTATAGCTGATGGCTACATCTTCAAATGTGACAGGAAGATTACAAGTCTGCCCCTAAAGATCAACAACTTTGATTTCAAAGCAAATATTTATGTTGTTAACATGGGTGATACGGATTTAGTTCTTGACATGACTTGGCTACATGATATTGGAGAGTTCACTCTTAATTTGAAAGATATGGAGATGAAATTTCTATAAGATGGGAAGACACATATACTTAAGGCCATTCGTGACAGTGGGTTTAGGATGATGTCTTGTAGATGCATGGAGAGCTTGTTGAGACACAACCAGGTTGATTGGACAGTCGTTGCACTTTAATGCCATCACAGGAGCAGCAAAAATCAAAATATCACCTAGACATACAGGAACTAAGAATCAAGCACTACGAGGTTTTTAGTGAAATACCACCAGGTAGACCTCCAAAAAGCATATCATTGAGTTAGAGGAGGGTGCTAAACCCATCATGATCACACCCTATAGGCATCCAAAGAGATTGAGAAAATCAACAAGGAACTACTCGCTATGGGGCACATTAGACCAAGTAAGTCTCCTTTTGCTATGGGTGTTGACCTGAAGTGCACAAATCTTTGCACACTTTTGCTTTAGCAAGATCGGTGGAAATAACAATTCGGTTGCAGTTCCAATTCCCCCTCTACAAAGCAAGCCTTTGTTGTTGAATCCTTTCAAAAGGATAAGGGCAAGTCTCATTCACAATAGTCTTGTCATTGTTTTCTCTCCTGCGATGTCTCCCCCCGCGACCTATGACCTTTTCTCCCCTCGCGATTTTTCCCGTGCTCCTCTTTCCCGTGATGACTACTTCCATGGTCATCGCTAGTTTCTTTGCTACGCTACTACTGGTGGCCAAGTGTCTCTTGTCGGTGACTGTGTGCCCTCTTTTGCCATGAGTGGTTGAGATCGTGTTTGTATTCTACTCAGGTTTTCTCTGACCACGGGTTTCCTTTTGCATATTTGTTGCCTTGCCTCTTACCTTAGATGCCAAGATTTAATGGAAATGACGAGCTCGGGTTTTCTATCCATTGCCTATGAGTGTTGCGATTGACAACCTAGGGTTTACTGTCTTTTGTGGTTTATGTTTGTGCTTTTCAAGACAGTGCTAGGTTCTCTTTTTCCAGGGTTTGTTGCGACCTGAGTTTGTTTGCTGCAACCAGAGTTTGTTACGACTAGAGATTAAGCCTCCTGCTATGACTAGTTTCCATTCTCCAGTTTGCGGGTGATCTTCTTCGCTACGACCAAGGTGTTTGGTTTTTTCTTTGAGTGCTTCCATCTATGGCTAGACATCATTTCATGTGACTAGTGGTCTTTGGATTCCACATTTTTGTGCTCTTTTATTAAGTGTGAGTTTCACTCATTTTGCTGCTACTAATGACAACTACAACTGGTGATTCATCACAGCCAAAACCTCTAATTTATTAGAGGCTCTGTGATCGAGTCACTAAGCTGGAGTCTGATAATCTAGTGCTTAGAGAACAAATCACTGAACTCAAACATGCTACAGGATCAAATACCTCTCAGGGTAAGCATTTCTCAGATACCTTCACTTCTAAAACAACAGATTTGAAAAGAAATCTGGAATCCATTATAGAACAGTTTGAGGGGCTAGATACAATCAAAATACAACAATTTGAAATGACAGCAAAACACTCCTATCTCATTTTGGAATCTGAACAGAAAGTTAAATCTTGGGCTTCTATCTGCAATGCGTTAGTGATTACTGCACCTTCTCCTTATCTGGATAAGATTGTTCAAGGGAAGATTGAGAATGAACGTGTAAGATGTGCTCGTGAGGTCAACCTACAAGTCCGTGGTCTTCCTCCCACTTCCAATCCTCTCTTCGTTGGATGCTCTTTCCTTACCGATCAACTTGGTCTCTCAACTCTTCCGATAGGCTTCGTGGTCTCAGAGCAAAGAGGAAGTTATTCTCTCTCCCATAGAAGATCTTTCTAGATGAACATCTCACGAAGGCTCAAGTGGCAGAGCTGAAATATGCTCGTGGTATTGTTGCAGAGGCTAGACATGATGGGAAGTGGGCAATTATTAGGAATCTCAAGGTAGTTGTTCGGGATTCTCCCCCTAGTGGTTGGGAAGCAAGACAAACTAAGGTCTCGCCAGCAGTTGGACAAGAGGGAGACTCCCAATTACTCTCTTCTTGTTAATTGTTGGAATGGTAATGGTTCTCTGTGGTCATTTCTTGGTCTTTTGCATAATGCAATGGGATCCGCTGATATACTTGTCATCACTAAGACCCATGAGAGTTTTGTGCATCCTCTTCCGGGGTTTACAGGGTATCAGTGGTTATCTATTTGTAGAGAGGAAGTACGTGCTTCTGGTGGGGTCCGTGGGTCTAGTGGCATTGCATGTTTGGTCAAACATTCTATTTTCAGTTGCACTTCTATTGTCCACTCCCATACATTTGCCAAGTTCATGTGGGTCCGTATTGATTGTGTCACTAACAAAAAGATTTCTTTATTGTAGTTTGTTCTTTCCACCAACTTCCATTATGCTATCCATGGTACAGAGGATAGAGACCCTTTTGTTGACCTCAATGAGTGTATCTCTCAGTTTGCTACTTTAGGTGACATCATCATTCTTGGGGATTTCAATGGGAGGACCAGAGAACTCTAGACATCGATATATGACCATGGCTCTGATTGCATTTGTTCTACTGAGATTGCTCCGACTACTATGGATCTTCAGCGTATTTTTGAGGATGTTCTTGGAACGGTTTCCTGTTATGGTCGCCATCTTTTGTAGCTTTGTGAGTCATCTAGGCTGGTGATATTGAATGGTCTCTCTTGCTTTCTTGGTTCAGAGCTCTTTACTTGTTGGCCTCATTGTGGGGGTGCTAATGTTGTTGACTATGCCCTCACCTCTCCCTCCATCTCCTTCATTCACAGCTTCACCATCTTGCGCCTCCCTCTTGCCGACCATGCTCTCCTTAGTATTCATATTCATATTTCTCCGCTTTCTTCACCTTCTCCTCCACTACCCATCCCCTTGCTCGCTTTCACTTCCTTGATGGTGACTGTGAGCTTTTCTTCCTTTCATCTTTCTGAACTCCTCATTCTTGAGTGTTTTACTAATTCCTTTGAGGCCTCCTCCATGTTTGATATGCTTGCTTTGGCCATTTGGAAATCCGCCACCCTTTCCATACCTCACCGTCCTTCATGCTCCCTCTGTAGCAAGCGTCATAACACTTTTCCTATGAACCATTGGTTTGATGATGATTGTAAAGTTTTTCATCGCTCTTTGCATGCCTCTTTTGAGACTCACTCCCCCGACTTTGCTCACCTTCGGTTGTCGTATATTCGTCTTCTTTGCTGCAAGAAATGTTCCTTTATTGCTTCCTAGTGTAAGTCCCTTTGCTCCATGTTGATCCGCAATCCCCATCTTTTCTAGCGCACCCTTTTCCCTTGTTGTACTCCTCCATCTTCCATTCTTGACTTTCACTCCCTAACCTCTCACACCACAGCTCTTTATGACATTCCTGGGCAGCCTTCTATTCATCCCATCCCACATCCTTTATCTCACTTGTTCACCCCTTCTCACATTTATGAGGCCATCAAATCTATGAGATGCAGCAGAGCTGTAGATGAGGAGGGGTTCTAGGATGAACTCTTCAAATTTGGTTCCTCCATCCTAGGCCCCTATCTCTCTATTCTTTTTAATAAGGTGATTTGTATTGGGTTTCTGGTTTCCTAGTCCAAACATCTTATCTACCCAATCCATAAGACCAGTTATGTTTCTGACCCTGGGAATTAAAGGACAATTATGATTGGACACACATTTTACAAACTGTATGCCACAACCCTCAACGCTATGTTATCCAGAGAGATTGACAAGAAAGGTTGCAGAGCTAGAGGTCAGGTTGGTTTCCGAGCTGATTACTAGACCATGGATCATATTTTCACTTTACGGGCTATTATCGAGGAAGCTAGACACAAATCAAAGAAAGTTTACTACTGCTTTGTTGATTTTCGCAAGGCCTTTGACTCTGTTCCCAGGATGGCTTTATTTTAGAGGCTTCGGGAGACTAGGATTTCTGAGATGTTACTAACTACTATCATGAAATTGTACGAAACTATGGTGGGCAAATTCAGGACTCCAAAGGGTTTCTTAGTTCTGATCCATAGCACCATTGGCGTTAAGTAGGGATGTCTTGTCTCCCCCACTTTGTTCGGTTTATACATTAATGAGCTTGAGGATTTCCTTTTGAAATCTTTGCTCCCTGGTGACACTTGCTACTTACACCAGGTCTTGATCTTCATTCTTCTTTTTGCAGATGATGTGATTCTTCTTGCTTCTTCTCCAGAGAGTTTACAGAGACTTTTGGATGGTTTGGCTTCTTTTTGTGTTCAAAGACAGCTTATAGTTAATCTAGGTAAGACTTGTGTTATGGTCTTTAATTGCATGAAGACTTCTCATCTTGACTTCTATTTTCAAGGATAGGAGATTGAGATCACTTCGTCTAATACGTATCTTGGAGTGAAGTTTTTCGAACCCTGCTTTGAGTTGAGGTTGGCAATTCAGTCCAGAATAAGTAAGGATATGGGTTCTCTTGCTATGCTTGAGAAACAGTGTTTCAGACACCTCGTCGAAGTTATCCCTCTTGGACTCCCTTGTTCAATTGAATATTCTTTATAGTTCCGTGGTTTGGGGCCCTTCTCTCCTTGGTTCCGATTGGGCCTCGATCGAGTAGGTTTAGACTTTGCTTCTTTGGCACATCATTAGATGTCATAGGTTCACTCATAGTATTATTTTTCCCGAGTTTGGTGCTCACCCTTTTAGTCTTGCAGCCATCTTTGATCTGATTTGGTTCCTTCATCGCCTACATGGTTTTGTGGATGTAGTTGGTGGACGTGATAGATACTCCTATATGGCATATTGCTCCTCTGTTGCCACTATGAGTTCTGATACTAACTCTCAGGCTCGTTGCTAGTATGCTCAGGCATCCTCTCTGTTGAACCTAATTGGAATTGATATTGATTGCCTTCCTCCTTATCAGTTCTCATTGAATGCTCCTGCTCATCTCTTCTCATCTCGGAAGGAGTTGAAGGAGCATGTCAGACTTGATATTTACAGACAGTATATTACCACCACCTGGACTATCCCTCATGGTAGTTTATGTCCAAGGATGGCTTTCTATGCAGAGCATTTTCTGGAGATTACTGATGGGATTACTGTTCATCCTAATTATCTTTCTCGACAATGGAGCCATGCCTTGTGTATCTCTCTGAGGTCATTCAGAGTTGGTTCTCACCTTCTTTGTGCTCAGACTGATCATCATATTGACAGAAGAGAGAGTATCTGTAAGTTGTGTACTCTTAATGAGATTGAGACGAAGACTCAATTTATCTTCCAGTGTCCTATCTTTTATGAGATCCGAGGGAGATTTTATTGTTTGTTCTCTCTCAGCCTTCTTTCGTTATTGCGACTAGTGATGTCTTGCTATTTATCTTTAGGTGGCCACTTTGTTCCGTGCTAGTATTTTACAGTCACTACTTCCTCACAGGCATACCTCTGATCATCTTATTACTACCTTTTTCACACCCTTATCTCCCCTATGGGGTGTGAAAAGGCCGTCTAGTTCTACCAATTCTACTGGCCATTCTAGATCTGTCAGGCCCCGCAGCGGTTATTTACGTCACCGACATTCTTCCACGAGTTCACTGCGACAATCCAGGGCTCCTATATATTCACAGTCTTATCCTTCTGTGACTGACTTTTTTTTACCAAGGAAGGACTCCTAGTCTTTGCCTTGGCCTCTCTTTCTTTTATTGTTTCTGTTTAGCCTTTCTCAAACAACGTTTGGCGCTCTTGTTGTTGACAGCTTCATGGTTGTAACTCTTAGTCCCATAGACCCTTCGTGGTCTTTTGTTGGACATTAATAATCTTATCTTATCTTTTGTGGTTTTGGTGAAGGATGGTACTCCTATGATGTGCATAGATTATAGGGTCCTGAACAAGAAGACTATAAAAAAGAAGTATTCCATCATACGGATTGATGAGTTATTAGATGAACTACATGGAGCATGTTTCTTTTCCAAAATTGATTTGAGATCAAGCTATCATCAGAACCGAGTCAGAGAGCAGGATATAGAAAACATGGCATTCAAGTGTCATTGTAACCATTTTGAGTTTGTAGCTATATCATTTGGGCTAACTAATGCTCCAGCTACTTTTCAATCCACAATGAATTGGGTCTTTCAGCATCAGTTGAATAAATTTGTGTTAGTCTTCTTTGATGACATTCTCGTGTATAGTAGGACATGGGATGAGCATGAGCGACACTTAGACACTATATTGAGCATTCTAAGTAGGGAGTCCTTATATGCAAAAGAGTCAAAGTGTGATTTGGGATTATCAAAGTTATTATATCTGGGTCACATCATCAGTGCTCAAGGAGTACACATGGATCCTGAAAATATTTGTGCTATTATTGAGTGGCCTACTCCAATGAACCTGACACAGTTGAGAGGATTTTTGGGGTTGTGTGAGTTCTCCAAGAGATTTGTTAGTGGATATTCCAAGCATTGAATTCATGGAAAGGAATTTGAGGAGGCACACTATCAGAGAGTATTTGGTCAAATGGAAGGACATGCCAATTGAGGATGCTACTTGGGAGAGTGAGGAGATTTTAAAGCATCCAGAGTTGAGATTGCTTGAGGACAAGCAATTTCACGAGGGGCGGACTATGATGTCCCCTTTTAGCTAAATACTTTAGTTTAGCTGGGGTTACCCTATTATTGGACCTTCGTAGGCTAATAAGGATGTTAGAGGATCATTTAAGGATTGATTCATCTCCAACATTCAGGGATTTATGCATTTGGCCTTCGTTCGATATCATTTGGACTCCATTTGCCATACTATGTATAGTAAGTCAGGAGTAATAGAGATGGACCCTTTCTATTTTTAGAAAGCGTATTTGGTCACATGGGGAATTATGAGGAGAGATTCCTATTTCAGATGGCATGGCAATCAGGCAAGTATTTCAAGAGATATTAAAGTTCGAGTGACTTAAGTCATTTATTTAAATATTTTTATGTTATTATAAAGTTATAAAGTAACTTATAACAATGAAGTCACTTTAATATTATAAAGTGCAATATCTTTTATCCCACATTGAGGAGAAAAGTAAGTGAGCACCCACAAGGAAAGAATAAATTAACTTGAGAGGTTCTTTCCTATTCATACGATTATTATCAATTGCATTTGATATGAACTTAGGAGAAGGAACCAAGGGTTTTTTATTTCAATTAGCCATTGAAGAGTGTCAATTCCTCAATGTTGCAACCATTTGAGGTGGTGAAATATCCACTAAATTTGGCATTCAAGAGAGCTTCATTTTGGAGTTATATTTGTGCTTAATGTTAAGGAAAACCCCAAGGGTTTGAAGAATATTAAGGACTATCGAGTGCAGACCTGAAGATTCATCTTTCGCAGCCATTAGTGATCATTTTTTTTTGCTGCTATAGTATGCGTGAATAGTGTAACGCTAAGGATTTGTGCTTGATTTCAGTTGCAACTTTTATCTCCATCCTTGGGCATCACTATTATCAAGTTCATCTTGCAACTATTAGTAGTTAGCATTCTAATCTTAGGCATATAATTTTGCTGTTGTAAGTGATAACTCAGAATCAAATTTGGCATTGCTGCAGTCATTATTGTAAGCCCATTTATCTTGGCAAATTCATAGCAACATTGTACATAGAAATGAATTCAACAAAGGAGATATATGTTGCATACCATTTGTTTGACGAAATGTCCATCTTATAGCATATATGATCAGCATAATGGTTGTATGCCAATTGTTTGTCAAATTGTCAGTTGGCTGTAATTATGCACTCCATATCTAGTTTTCATGTATATGCATTGAAAATACCCAAAAGAACTACACTTGCATATTAGTTCATTGTAAGAGGTACTGTAATATCATTTGTGAACATTCCAAATTTCTTAGCATCATTCAAACTATATCAAACAATCTGAAACACAAAAAAAAATCAGAAAAGAGAAAGGCAACATACAAGTGTTCGACAATATTCCTTGAGCCAGTCAGTTTGGGCAAGGGATATTACAAATTATGTGACAAGGCACATCGTCCATATAAGGTCTTCCCTTTTATCAGACATCTTCTTAAACTCTCTGATGCAAGAGTCAAGATTCACTAAATCTGCTCCAATGTTGTCACATACTGTGCCAAATAACTTTGCATCATGACTTACTTGAGCTTTTGTTGATGCAACTTGCAAGAGAGTGGTAAACTGATTATCAAATGCATTCATTACCTTGCACTCTCTTCTTTGAATGTCTTCTCAATGATTTTGTTTGTGGCAAATTCTAATATTTGACTAAACATCTCAATGTTTGCATCTTCTATGGCTTCCAAGGGTGTGCTGCTCAAAATGTTTGCTAAAAGTGAATCCAATGGAGTCTTGAATGAGTTGGGTGACTCTTTACTAGGATCTTTGGTGGGTGTGATCAATTGTAATTTTAGATTCTGGCTGTCATCCTGCTCTTTGGTCTGCTTTTCTGTCTCAGTCTTCTCTCTCTCTTTCTTGTTTTCCTTTTCTCTGTCTTCTTGTGAAAGTTGCCGACAGACCTCAGAAATAGATATGTTCTGTTGAGGTTCTGCAACCTCTTCAGTCCTTTAACTATCTTCTTGCCTCTCCTCTTCTCTTCCTTCTTCTCCTTTCTTTTCTTCTTCATTTTCTTCTTTGTTATCAAATTTCATTTCTTCTCCTCCTTCAACATTTCTTTCTTCTTCTTCATCTAAACTTGAGCCAGAATAGGACTCAACAGTATTCTCAGCTGCCAAATTGCCAAGACTCAACTGTGATTGACTTCCAAATAGATATGCTGCAACATTTGCAAAGGAATCTCCGCTGGGTTCAACTGTGATGATTGCTCCACCTATCATCATATTTCCCTCGCTTTGTTGTGGCATATGCATCTGATCATTGATTTCTTCCTGCTCAAGTGCATCCAAGGTTGTGTCAATGTCCCTGTTATTGTTTGAGTTTCTGTTGCTGCTGTAAAAGTCCATCTTTGATAAACTAGGTGGCGCTATTGTTGATGAAGGTGTGATCATTTCATTTCTGGCCTCTTAAATGTAAGCCCTGCTCACATGTTCACTCAATACTTTATTAAGAAGTTCTTTTGGATCTCTTGTGACCTCTTCTTTCAAACCTCCCATGAGTCTTATAACTCTCATTTTATCTCACATAAGCGGTTTAAGTCTATGCATGATCCTTTCCATCTGCGCAGTGTTCTTTACATCATAACATTTTCTAATAATCTCCTCTCAAGGTTTCCTCTTCCTTCTTTGTTTTCAATCTAACTTCATTCAATCTTTCATACAATTCTCTTGGAAGTTCCCCATGAATAGTAAGGTAAAGGCTTCTCGAACTTAATCATGTATTGGATTATGGTTACATCCAAGTTTCTTTGCCCGTTCACTAGATATTTGTCATAGTATTGCATTACTTTCTTAAGATTGCCTTCCTTTAAGATAGAATCATTCAGGTTCAATATTCTAGGCTTCCAATTTATCTTCTTTTTGCTTCTATCCTCTTCTTCTTCTTGCTGTTGTGGTTGATGTTGCAGTTGGACTTCAAGTGGAAGAACTTGTCCTCTTATTTTCTCTCCTTCATATGTGGTTATCACTTTTTGTCTTTTACCTGGACCAGCGGCCATCTCTTTAACTCTTTTGGCTTTAGATGCATTTCCCTGTTCTTGTTTCACTTCAACCAATCTAGTTGATCTCCTTGTACTAGCAGGTGTGGATGATTGAATATGAATTATGTTAAATTCCTCTGCCATGGGCTAATCAAGTGTGACTAATGGTGCTGATTCAAATTGTGGTGCAGGTGTAACTGATGGTGCAGTACTAAGGCCTACTTGAACTGCCAATGGTGGAGCAACTAGAATATCTTTTTGTCCAATCTGCTTCATCTCAGATAGAGTTTTCTTCACATCAGTAAACTCTTGGTGTGTCATCTTTTTTTCTTTCAAAATCTTCTTCATCTCACTATCAACCTTCTTCCTTGCTGTCTTTTAAACCTTAATCTGATAAGTCATCCTCATATTCTCTTCACAAGTAACAAGTCTTAAACTGTTAGGATCTAAAGCAGTATTTCGGATCCTTTATACATATCCTTCAATTGCTTCCTCTGTAATCTCATATCCAAGTGGGTCAACATACATTTCTCTAGAAGTGATTGCCTCTATGCTGGTGAAATCAATATCTACCATGAAACATATTTCATCTTTGTACTTATCAACCATAGACTTCGGAATTCTTGACCTTTGCTTCATCTCAGAGTGAGAGGTTTTCACAATTAATGTTGTGTTGTTGTCAATTTTGTCCATAGGATTCCTTCTATACAAATCTGTAATCTTTTTCATTGTGCACTTCTCATTGTTCCAATCAGGTATAGGCATGAATCGAAATCTCTTCAAAAGATGGAAAAACATACATGTTATCAAACAATAAAATCTGAATTGTGCAATCTTGGTTTTCTTTATCCTTTCCAGATTGTTTATCAGTTGAATTCTCAGAATTTCACATAAGTTTACTTGAGTCTTTTCAACACGTAACTTATATGCTGCATGTACAAATCCGGCTGCCAACTCACCTTCCCTTGAACTAGAACATAGCTTAATGGCAATAATCTTCCTGACAAATGTCACATCATCCTATTTTGTCTGACTAATTACTATACCTCTGCCATTGTAGGTTGATTTGGTGTTTTCTATAATTATCTTGTTGACATTTTTCTCATTTAATGGTATTGATCCTTGGCTAGATAGACCTATAATTTCATGAATCAATTCAGCTGAAATGCCTACTAATTTGTCACCCATCAAAAATTTCTCATCATGAACTTTGCTCAAAATGATTTTGGTCCAGTCCTCATTGTCAAAGTTATGATAAAACATGTATTTCACTACATCAACTCGACCTAGGTATTCAAATCCTTCCTTGTAAGACAAATCTTGTTTGTATATCTTCTTAAATTAATCTGAAATGTTGTTTTCTCCTACAGTCTCAAACTTGCAATGGGTATAACTTCTGACATCCTCTAAATGTAAAACTTCGTCAGGTATTTGAGAAAATGTTACGTTGGGGTCATCCTCTATAGGTGGAATAGGGTTTTTCTTCAAATTAGGTCTAGTTACCTCTATGACATTATGCAACATTGATTCTTCCATTTCAACAGCTTAAAATTTCAACAACACTTCTCAAAACTCAAATTAACTTAGCATAAAGTAAAATACCTCTAAGAATGCAATTTAGGGCTTTCCATGTGAACTGACAAAATCTTTTAGAAACCTACTTCAAGTCGCTCTCAAATGCTCTTTTGCTCTTCAATTCACTGAATGGCGAGTAAATGATTCAATTTTAGTCATTAAATCCTTTGCCCATTACTTCTACATTAATTGTGCAAGTATGCATCACTCAAAGTTTTTTTCCTTAACTAGAAAGTTGTTTTCCTTTTGCACACTCACATTTGAGCTCCAAATGATATGCCCTCTTGACTATAGCTTCCTCTTATCCATATCAAACTACTTTGAACTTTGCAGTTCTTAGATCAACCTATCAAGGGTTAATTAGTTTTCTGATGTCATTTTCCCTTACCTTTTAATTAGTTGATTGCTTAGATTGATAAGGGTTTGTCAACTACTATCAGTGGCTTCAACATACTCTCAAACGAGTTATTTGTCTTCTTTTCTACCCATTTGCTCTTTCACATTTTCTTTTTGTCTTTCATTGTTGTTATCATTCCTTCTCATACTGTTGCTTGCATTCCTTCTATAACCATTTGTCTTCTTTTCTACCCATTTGCTCTTTCACATTTTCTTTTTGTCTTTCATTGTTGTTATCATTCCTTCTCATACTGTTGCTTGCATTCCTTCTATAACCAAGATGTCCTTGCATTCTGTGAACTCCTGTTATTTCTCATATTGTTTCCAAAACCACTGAATCTGCAAAATCTTGTTGTATGCCCAAGGTTGTTGCAATTATAACAAACCATGACATTGTTTCCATATCTAGATCTTGATTGACTGATCTGTAATCTGCAATCTCTAGCAATACGTCCAAAGTTTTTTCATTTATAACACATAACTACATTTCTTATGATATTAGTTGCACCAATAGGTCTACTAGCTACAGGGTTAGTACCTTGATACACATTATTACTAAATCCAGGTTTTCTACATTCATTGGTTTTATGTCCATAAGCATAACAATTATAACAATAACCAGAAAAAGGGTTAGTGGACTTATATGTACATTCCTTCATGTGACCAATTTCATTGCATGCAAACCATCTTCCAGTAAATTGTCTCTTCACTTCTTTAGGTTGTTCAAATTGTTTAGGAACTTCCTTGTTCGGATCTTCTTGTTGTTGTTCAAGTTGTTGGACTACTAGGTCTGATTCCTCAGTAACTTCAGATTTCTTCAATGATTCTCCTTCATAGTAGCCAATACCAATCATATCACCTTTAGGTCCTTGTGTCTTGATTTACTAATCTAGCTTTTCAGCGTTGGAATACAATTTCTCAAGGTGTTGCTTTGTTTATGTAAGCTCTCCTTTCACAATAGTGTTGTACTTCTCAAGTTCTGTAAATTGTAACTTTGTAAATTGAAGGTCAGATGTCACCTTGGTAAGTTTGGATTTCAAATCTGCATTCTCAGATCCTAAATCAGATTGACTTTTCTTTCCATTTTCCATCTGTTAAGTTTTGGAGGATCACTGCAAATGTACTAAGCACTGTCATTATATTTGGTATGTGTTTTCCAAATGGCAGTGACCTCCTATTTATAATGAGAAAGGGCTAAGAAGAGACATGTCCCTTCACTAAACTAGTCTATTCGTTAATTTGACAATTAATATAATAATAAATATAATCATATATATATATATATATATATATATATATATCATTTAATAAACCTATATCTCATATGTAATTATATTTCATATATTATATATAGTCATAGGTTTATTCAACTGAACATCAACACTCCCTCTTAGCTAGGGAGGATAAACACACATATTCCCTCAAAGTAATATCAAGTTAGCACGATTAAGGATATCTTCGATCAGAAGATATCCATCATTTTGATATCAAGAGTATTGGTCTCCTAGAACATCAATATATGATATTCACCAAATACTCAATAAGGTTTGATATCATCACTATTGATCTCCCATAATACATGGTATTCACCAAATACTCATAATATGTTTGATATCATGCGTATTGGCCTCCCAGATTATCAATGATATTCACCAAATACTCTTTTGAGTAATGGCCTTCTAAAATGTTGAGATACAAGATATTCACCAAATACTATGAGTAATGACCTTCTAGAACATCAAATCGCATGAAATTCGCCAAGCGCTCTTTGAGTAATGGCCTTCCAGAACATCAAGACGTCTGATATTCACCAAGCACTCTGTGTAATAGCTTTCCAGAATATTAATATGTGTAACATTCACCATGCACTCAAAAAATGTTTATAAGGTATGTGCACATGCATTCTCATAATGCTTACCATATAAACATCCACCATACAAAGTATAATCTATCATGATTTGCATAGGCATCGTAAGATATCCATCATAATAGAAAAGTTAAGTTATTGTAAGATCGTCACCTTTCAATAACTTCTCCAAATACAAGTGACATCATTTGGAAGTCGTCACTTCCTTACGATGTACACAAGGGGTAGGCCCATTAAAATCACATATCACGAGGTATATTCATGAATCACAATCCTTTTGACTGCTACAATTTATTAATCATTGGAGAATCCGTCTCAACATCGTTTACTCCCTCGGAATCACTATGAACGAGATCACCGAAGGTCAACTGAAACATATCTATCTGCTCCTTCAGACGGATGTGTCATTCTCTGAACATCAGTCTTCTGAGCTTGTTATCCAAACTTGCCTTTAACAAGGCGTCAAACTCCCTCTGAATCTAATATCAATCATTTTTCATGTACCTCTTAATAAGGAAGTTTTGTTTCTACACAAATGGCTCCTTTTTTAACGTTTGCACCCTTCCCTTCATGGTTATCGAGCTGGTCTAATATCCACTTGACCATGCATCAAGGTTTGTGCTTGCCAACTTGCTATGCCCAATTCGAGCAAATATGTGATCATTACTTCCACTTTGTTCCTTATGTAACTCTTTTATATAGACAAATTGATGAAGCTTTGCTAATACCATATATCTTGGGAATATCATTCTTCAACCTTCACTTGGTAATTCATGGCTTCTAATCACCCAAGTTCAATATCTTCTTCCATAGTATCATTTGGTGGATATAATGTTCATTCTTAATTCATAATCTAACTGCATTATTTATGTCTATGATAGCTACATCAATCGCTATTATTATGTAGCTGATTCTCAGACTTCATTGTTGTTTTTCCAACGATATTTATGACTAACCATAGATCAGTCCACTAATTTAATGCTCGGTGAGCATTCACCCGTAAACCTTTGATTCTTATCCTTTTTTATTTATTCGTAGGGGCAAATAATCTCTAGTCTTTATTTTGATCCTTACAATTGCGTCCCTAGCAAATAATATAATGCCATTCATTATCATTTATGAGAATTTATCTCTAGTCTATTCTTTGGCTATGACTTGAACCTTGTTTAATGTATCGTATAGTAGTGGCTTTACTTCATTACAGACACCAGTTTCTGATGGGAATTTATCTTCTAATTCAATTTAATCTAGCATATTATACATTTACGTTATTCATCAAGCTTCAAATGCAAACTTGCATCCATACTAGAAATGGTCTGCAACAGCCTTAACATAGTTAATGTTTGTAGCCACTATCAAATTCATCCACTATCACAAAAAAATAATCTTTGATAGCCCAAGTTATACAATATTTCATCGTATTCCAGATTCATTCTTTTGTTAATAATGTAGACATCTGTTTAGAAAAAAATACAAAGAACAAATCAACCAACTAATTTGCAGCCTATATTGTTATGTGGCAGTTCTATTATTGGTGGCACTTGATCTCCATTATTGGTCTATAGGTGGTGCTTATGCTCACATCAGTGTGGAGGTATTTCATTATGAGATCCGTCTCTAAAGTTAGTTCTTTCAATTCTTACCTTCTCTATACACCTTGTGGTGCATTCGATGGGAATCAATACAAGTCCCCTTCCTTGTTGAGTCTTCTCTCAAACTGTAGTCGCTGACGTGGAAGTCAAGTTACATGGGTGATGTGTAATCGTTCTATTCTATCATTTCTTATCTGTAGACTGCACAGGATTCACTGTGGGAATCATATTAAATACTCCTTTTAGTATGCACGCATGTATCCTCTTTTACTTTTAATCGCTACTATTCTTTATTTCCTTACATTAGTAGTTTGGCTCTGATACCATGTTAAGTTTTTGAAGGTTGCAGCAAATGTACAAAGCATTGCCATTATATTCAGTATGTGCTTTCTAAATGGCAGCGACCTCTTATTTATAATGAGAAAAGGCTAAAAAGAGGCATGTCCCTTCATAGGACATGTCTATTCGTTAATTTGACAATATAATAATAAATATAATCATAGTTATATATATATATATATATATATATATATATATCATATGATAAACTTATATCTCATATATAATTATGTATAGTCATAGGTTTATTCGACTGAAGCTACCAAACATCAACACCATCAAACTCATCCTAAGATTTGTGATCTCAAGTTCATGCTTTAGAATCTTATTCTGCTTCTTTAGCTTAGAAACTACATCACTATCTTTGATATAATCATGTGAGTCTTTCTTCTTGGATTTGATTGATTCAATCTTCTCTTAACTTCTGAATGTAATCTTGTGCATCTCTAAGTTTGATCTTCATCTTGACTCTTTCTTCTATGATTACATCAAGTTCCTCAAGAGCTTCGTTCAGGTTCTTCTCTAACTGATCCATATCCAAAGAGATCTTACTCAAACTGTTAGGTCTTCTTTAAGTAACAGTGCTCTGGTATCAATTGTTAGAAATAGGAAATATTCGAGGGTGGGTGAATAAGTATTTCACAAACTTTTGCCCAACTATGGATATCTTTAACAATCTTTAAACATGCATATGTAATCAAATTGAAAAGTAAACATAATAACAACACAATGAAACTCATAAAAACATTATTTGTTAATTAGGGAAACCCTGGCCAAGGGAAAACCCGGTGGGATGGTACCCACAAAATGATCAACTAATCAAAAGTATCTTGTGAAAGATATTGACCCTATTAGGAGTCTATTGCATCTTTATAGTGCATATGTCCTTGTTAGAGGACTAGGCCTTGTTAGAAGCCTCAACCTTGTTAGGAGTTGGAATTTTAATTACAAAACGTAGCAAGATGAGCCCACTGCTGAAACATGCATATACAATGATATATTTCGTATACAAAAGGTATAGATACAAAAACCTCTTGACAATGCTAATATCTTCAATATTTGATTTGTCCTTGATGGATCTCTTTACATAACTTCGCATATACTACCTTTTCTCTTCTCTAACACAAAGTTCGCATCATATAATTATTACAATATAATGACATAGTCATCACATAACTTCGCATCCAAAACTTTTCCTTTAAACCCATTTGTTTTGTCTTTTTGGCCTTTGAGTCTTCACGTGTCCCAAAAAACAAAATCACTTCATGCTAAGTTAGGGTTAACATCTATGATGTCCCATAATAGTTAAGTAATTATTTTGGTAAACCCAAATAATTCCTTAACACAATTTACCAATTCCTTGCCTCTGTTCTATTTTTCCTATACATGACTATAACTGGTAAAACTTTAATTACTCTGTTTGTACAACTCATTATGACATGCACACTTGGGCATATGATCTTCCATGTCCGTCCTACCTCTTGTTAGCTGCACATGTGCCAATTTGTTCTCTATGAAGCTTGCCAATCAAAAAGGTGTATCTGTTGACAAGTAGCCTTTGTTACACTTAATAAATTTTCTGAATTACCTCCTCCAAAACATAACTCCAAAGTTTACTCACTAAATATAATACATATGTTGCAATAAATGACAACCTCATAGTATCCCCTAAACCAAATTGCCAACATAATCATGATTTATTATTGATTTAGTTGACATTTCGTAATTTTACTAATTTAATATATTTTTTATTTCTTCAAATAGGTGAAGGAGGGCATCTTCAAGGCCCTTACAAAAATGTTTAATGACAGAGATGCTAGTATTCTTTGGGAGAAGTGGCTTGACTTCGCCAATTTTCATGGTCGAATATTTGGTAGGCCTGAGGCCAAGACAGATAGAGCTACATTAGCTCAAAGAGACCCTATTATATGGTGGACAAGGCATAGTAGAGATGCACTTGAGCTAAGAGTTTTGTTTTCGTTCACAAGTTGCAAGTTCTTCAGCTTTAGAGAGGAATTGGTCCACATATAGCTTCATCTAATCAGTTAAGAGGAACAACCTTTCCTCTAAAAGATAGAAGAAGTTAGTTGTTGTTCACAGTGTCATGTGCCTATGTGACCGATAGACTCCTCAACATCGTCAGACTTCGGCATTATGTTAGGATATTAATCTCGAGGATGCTATGCAGATTAAGGAGGATGACACACCTACAAGATTGGTTGGGCTTCCATTGGATGAGGAGCCTCTACCTATAGCTACTACTGACTCAAAGGATGATGATGTTGATTTAGATTTAGACTTAGATTTAGAATTGTAAAGGATAACCTGCCATAAATTTGGCAATGCAATTTATTATTTGACATGTGCAGATACATTATGCATTTTGATTTCATGAGACCTTATTAGTTATTACGCATCACTATTGTTTATCATTTATGTCATTTGATTTCATGCATGACACTTGGAGCCTTCGGGCATTTTGGCTACATGTACGCCATATATATTACAATGAATTATGATTATGAGAGTAATTAGTATTTTTATTAATTTCAATTTGTTATGTTACATGTACATTGTGATTGTATCAATGTATTAAGCTTCTTACTTTTTAATGTCTATGATGAATGGTTTATCAATGTTATTTTATGCATATCTGAGTTTTGTCTCTCTATATAAAAAAAGCCATATGTTTCTAATCGGTGTCTCTTGAGGTCACGTCTCCTAAATTTTGGCTTCAACCCATACCCACACTACAAACACGTCCCCATCCTAGAAACTCCATGGAGTGTGTGTGTGTGTATCTTTGAGTGTAGGGAGCCACACCCTTTCATTTGTTAATGCCCTTATGGAAAGGTCACACCCTTTGGTTATGAAAAGATACATCTGCTTGACAACAATAGTTGTCCCTTCCACTTCCTATCTCTTGCTACTCATGTATGACTTTACTACTTTTCAAATATGCACATATCCCATTTAAGATCTGCATATCTTCTTCTTCTCTACGTAGCATATCTTCTTCTTCTCTACGTATCATATTTTCTTCTTCCCTTCCTAATTCTTATTTCAGATCCCTTAGAATACTTATGCTTTGAATTTGCTCTAGATCTCTTCTACTCCCTTTTCCCTCATTCCATTTTATTCTCCCCCTTAATATCTTACCCTCTGAGGGAGAGGGCACACCTTTTCATCATGTCTGCCTTTTGGCAAGAGTTATGACCCTTCACAATTGTCCCTCTTTCAAAGAGTCACAACCCTTCATAATCATAACCTTGCACACTTCCTTATTTTATTCCCTTTGCTTTACTTTTAATCCTTCCAAAATTCTTATTCGTCCAAAACTCTTTCTCCCTCCTTCCCTTTCCCCCTCAAATGAAGTTCTCTTCTCTCACTTTTATGCCTCTAATTTGAGGGGGACACAACTTTTCCATTCAGGCATTTTAACCGTTTGTGTTACTTAACTAAATTTTATTTATTTATTTATTTTTATTTAATTACTATTATTTATTATTTGATCCTACATCAAGAAGGGGACATGACAAAATTTTATTTATTTATTTATTTTTATTTAATTACTATTGTTTATTATTTGATCCTACATCAAGAAAGGGAAGTGACAGTCCACTTCACCCAAGATTGCTTATCCTCAAACAATCGTTAACTAGGATGTTTTCTTAGAGAGACGGATCAATTATATACCAAACATGCAGCATACACATTAAAGCATGAACCATACACATGGCTATATGCAAACATAGAGCATACATGCAGTAGACATATGAACATATCTGGACGCAAAATATAAACATGAATACATGTAGACATAGTTTACTTGGCATGTACACATGAATATATCTGGACACAAAACATAAACATGAATATATGTAGACATAGTTTACATGGCCAGGACAAGATTCATCTTTTGGAGTAATCAATTCATCATAATGTCCCTCAAGTTGGCACAAAGTAGGCTTTGATATCACTTGTAATGCCCTCAAATTATGAAAGCCCAAATTTTTCCCTCAATTATAGTTTCTATATAAAAGAAAGTAGAGTTTTAAGGTTACCTTTTGCTTTGATTGAGATCTCGTGAGCTAGGAAACAGTATATTCATAATTCATTATTTGACATTCTTGAGTTATAAATAACCAGATATCAGATTAATGGATTGCTTGAATCAGCTATTAAGATGCCTCAAACATAGAAGTAATAAGATAGGGTGCTTTGATGAGGTGCCCAAGAGACCCCTACCCTGCTCAAGAGAAAATATACCATCCCTCCTAGCCTCATGCAGCCCTTTCCATATAGATGAGGTATCTTATCACCATTCTCCTCATCCGTGTCATTTCTACCTCTCCTCCACTAATTGAGCATCCATATGCATTGATTCATCATGATAGAGGTCGTGAGGAGGATCATTCACAGCAGAGTGAGCAGAAAGTTCCTCCTTAAGCCCAAAGGCAATTCCCTTGTCCCCCTGTTGTTTAAGAAATAATAGTATCATTTGTGTTATTAAAACGCTTTAACAGTTGCATATATTAAAATGATTTTAATATTTATTGACACTCTCAACCAGTGTAAAAACCATTAATATTGAAAGAGGGCATACCATCATCAACAAATATTATTGCACAACTTCTTGATTATTAACAAAGTTTTCAAGTTAAAAGAAGTTTTTAGGTCAACCATCAAAGTGAGACATGATTTTCGGCAAACTATTTCACAAGCCACAATGAATCAAAACTTTGAAAATAAACTTTGCAAAGGATAAATATAAAAAAAAGATCAGTTATGCTTAGTAACGAGCATATTAGGGGCTTTAGTGGTCCATACTTATACTTACAAGGCATGTAAGAAAAAAAGAAATTCAGAGGTCAACAATCAATTTGACACATGATTTTCAGTAAATTATTTCACAATCCTACAATGATTCAAAACATTGAAAATGACCATTGCAAAGAAAAACTTTTAAATCACACAGTTAAATCCTGATAGCAATATCACAAGCTCAGTTATACTTAATTACCAGCATATTAGGGGCTTTTGATGGTCCATACAATCTTGCAAACATGCGTAGTACATTGAAGTTGTTGTTTAAGACATCTTCCTGTCACTAGACAATTGCTAGTTTTAGTATATTTCCAAAACAAAATTACATCAATAAAATCAAAAGTAGACAATATCAATTGAGATTTTAAAAAAGTGAAAATCTTCACAGAAAAAAACAAGTCTTATCATCCAAAAAAGATAGATCGCTCCCAATATTTCCGAAATAAATTGGAGTCCAAATATTACATATCACCAACCTCATAATCGTACCTGTGACATCAAATATCTATAAGTTATTAGTCAAATATAAACAAATTATTGTTGAGTCTAAGAAGCATCAATAATTACCTCCTGACAGGTTTTTTTAATTTTCTTTTTAGAAGTTAAATAATTGAAATTATAGAGAACCAAGTATAACAGTTCGCCTAATGATGGAAGACCAGTTACAGTAATGCATAAAAAGCAGAAATATCACGCTGCTTAAAGTGTAATGTTACTTCTCTCCCAATGCAATTTAAGTATTAGCAACAGATATAATGGATTAAATATTATAATTAAAATAACTTACAATATCTAGACATGAATAATCAATGTAAAATCCATGTGAAAATTTAGTAAGACTTCCAATAAATTATTTAAAACAGAAAATTGAATAACACATCCATATAATATAATCAGATCAACATCTTACACATGTATTATATATAAATACCCTGTATCTTTTAGCATCAATGGCTTTCAATACTTATCTGAACCATAGCACTTGAAAATGCCACTCTCACCCAAGGGAGATTTCACTGATATCTGCTATAACATTTGTCATTGATGTCAAATGCAGAAATAGAAAATCTGATGCAAAATTGAAGAACAAATACATTTATATGCAAATCGGATGACTTTGAAGATGGATTGGGTTGATGAAATATATGTTCAGATAGTATTTGTCTCATAAGATGATGGAACAGTCTATAAAGATTGTTGTAACAGAGTATGCAAATATATTAGCTTCTGCAGAATGTTTGATTTATTTATGCTGCAAACTGTGTGTGAAGACAATATCATGTTCAGATCAGACTTTTTATGAATAGGGTGACTATTTATGAATAGGGTGTGTTGGAAGTAAATGAAGCATTGGCTGGGTTCCATCCAATTGCCACCTGTATAGAAGTTTAAAACTGCCAACCAACTACTATGTAGTTGTAGTTGCAAACTGTTTCACACATCTATCAACTGTCTTGAAACTGCCACCCAATGGGAAAAAAGATAAACACTATTTAAAGTGCTTACATTCAATAAAGTCGAAAGAAGTGTGTGTGGGTGATGATAAGAACTGTCAAAGACAAATACAAAGTAAGTTGTTGAAGATGTGAAGTTAGATGCTTAGAATATTTAGTCCATTGGCATTCAAAATTCAGAGAATATCATCAAGGTTGTAAATTCTGAAAATGTCAATGAGTTTGTAAGTTCTGAGAATATCAGTGAGGCTGTAAATTATGAGATAAGATAAATTTATTAATGTCCAAAAAGAGACCACCAAAAGGGTCTAAGGGACTGAAAGCATACAACCAAAGAAGCAATTGACCACAAGACACCAAATGGTATCTAGAAAAGAGCAAGCGAGAAGTTGAAGAAACAAAGGAAAACAGCCCCAAGGCAAGAACTATGGATCCTTCTTCGTCTGAAAGAAATCCAGCACCTAAGGTACGGGCTAGCGAGTAGGAACCCCGAACCGTCACTAAGAACTACTAGAGGAGTGTCGCCAACGAGTATAAATGCTGCGGGGTCTAACAAATCTGGAGTAACCAGTGGTGGAGGCACTAGACGACTGCTTCATCCCCAGTGTCGGAGATGAGGGTGAGTAAAAGACGGTGATAAGCTGATCGGAGGCCTATCTCTTGGGGAATAAGAGCTGCGAGGTGTGGTCATGGAGCTGCAAAGTTTCTCAGAGAGAGTGACAGGGACCTTTCATTTGTATAGCCAAAAAAAGTAGTCAGGGATCTGCACACTATGAAAAAGCAATAGAATCTCTCTCTGATCTTGTAGTAAGTAGGGCAATGGAAAATGAAGTGGGTCTTTGTCAACCTCAACCAAGGTCCACAGCCAATAGACCCAGTCCTCTCTATCAATATGGTAATTAGTTTGGCCCTGAAGCCAGTGGCAGCCAACTCTGAAGGACCACAAGGAGATGCATAGGGCATGGCACCGGCGCCAAGACAAGTAACCAAGGCAAACAATAATCCTGTCTCAAATATCCAAAAAGTGCACAGCAAAAAAGGCCATCCTCAGGCGTAATCCCCCACTAGGGTTGCACCAGGTCGTGTTGATGTACTATCTGTAAATATCAAGTATGATTTATTCGTTAAACTCTTGCTGTGAAGGGAGGAAGTGAGTGGGAGTGTCCACTAAGAACTAAAAGGGAGGAAGGTAGTCAATATCAATCCTGATGGAGCTTAACGAGGAAGTAGCCTGAGCATACCAGCACCAGGCTTTGGAGGCAAGAGTCTAGAAATGAGTCTATTTGTCTATAATGTCTAACATCTATCACTTATAAAGTTGAGAGACATGTTTTAAATAGCATCTGCAAGTTCAAGAGGTTTGAAAGAGCAAAGATTTTTGCAATATCTAGTAGGTTGGTGCCTCAAGGATGATGAATTGATGCTCAATATGAGACATTGATGCCTCAGTTGAAGTCGGTGCTCTCAAGAAAGGAATTCAATTATTTCCTAGGGTTGGTGCCCTTAAAAAGTGTATACATTGCTTTTTGTGAGGCTAGATAAGGATAATAGATCTAGCAACATTTTTCATTGTGATTTTCTACCTGTCCTGGATTATCCATGTACTCCTTGTGTGATTGCTCTTTTTTCGTTAAAGTTTATATGCTTATCGTTTTAAAAGTTTTGAATTGTTTAAGGAACTAAAATTATATCATCTACTAACTCACCCCCCACCCCCCCAAGTAGAACAGTTGTGTTCTACAATATTGGCCCTCACTAAGGCACACTTGGAGGACTTGTGTGAAAATCCCATATATGCCTACTCACATAAAAGAGTGCACTTATTGCACCATGCCTACTAGCACAAAGTCTTGGCCAAGACAAGGCTGGGTGTATGGTGCCCCAAATTGGACACTCCCATGTGCCACTCTCCAATGCACATACCTTGCCAACATACCTAGAGAGTTATCAATACCCTTTCCAAGTTGCATATAAATGCTTGATATGAGCCTTACAGGGTTTCAAAGCATTACACCCTTCACAGAGGTTGTCATTAATTGTAATTTAATAAACATAATTATTCCTCTCTTTTAAAAGAGTTCTCATAAAAATCCTTCATTAATCTCCATCTTAACCAAAGGATGAACAATATCATTTATCTCTTTGTAATACTCTCATAACTCTATTCAATTTGGAGAAAAAAAATCATGACATTAAGCCATGGAAAAATATGAAACTCAATCACTTTATAGTATTATGCTCATATATGCATACATTCTCACAACTCATAACATATAAGCATATAGGAATATATCTTTTACAGTTGAAGTATCATTCTAAAACAAGAATAATAATTGAATATATCTTTTTCATTCAATCTAGTGAGATCGCCTTATTGAAGAGAGATGGTGGAAGCAATAAATGAAGCACCTTGTGGTTACCAAGGCCCTGGATATGAAAAGTTGAGAACCACCATATTGCATAATGAGAGAAAGAATGTAGAAACCCTCCTCAATCCAATAAGAGATTCTTGGATCTAAACAGGGGTGAGTATGTCTTTCATGGATGGAGAGATTGCAAAAACCATCCATTAATAAATGTGATTGCTGTCTCTCCCAAGGGGGCAATGTTTTTGAAGGCAGTTGATTGTGAAGGGAGGTAAAGGATGCAGATTTTAGCTTGGCTTCTCATTGAATCCATAGAATTTGTGGGAGTTGACAATGTTGTCCAAGTAATACCAAACAATGCTAAAGTTTGTAGGGCTACAGGTGCTTTGGTAGAAGCACGATATGATCATATCTTTTGGACACCATGCACCATCCACTCCTTGAACTTGGTGATGAAAGCAATTGGCACTCAAATTGATTGGGTGAAAAAGGTGTATGAGGGTGAGGAGATCCAAATGTTCATGACAAACCACCATATGTCACAAGCAATTTTGAGAACTTTCTCCCACTTGGAATTATTCAAGATAAATTTTGAACTTTATTTAGTTTCATTTATCATTTTGTGTCAACTTTACATAATTGAATAAAATGTTTTTTGTGTTGTTTACATATCTGAAATGTGTTATTTACTTACAATTTAAATTAACATGGTAATAGGTTATTGAAACAAGGTTTGCTTTGCACATAATCGTCCTTAGACGACTTATGAGGGTGAAAGAAGCATTGTCCCAAATGGTTATTAACAATCAATGGGGTGGATGGAAGCAATTTGATACAGCAAGGGCTAAAAAAGTAAAGGATATGATCTTGAGTGATGATTTTTGGAATAGGGTGGAATATGTATTAGAATTCACTGAGCGCATCATGTCTATGCTTCGGTTTGCCGACACTGATGAGCCTTGTTTGGGGGATATTTATGATGCCATGGACTCCATGCTAGAGAGTTGAAAATGGTAAGTTTAAATTTTTTTATAAAATACTCTATCCTTGTTTATCGAAAGATTTTGATTTTTAATTTTAATTAACACTACATCAAGATAACTTACATAAACATTATTTAACATCCCAAGTCATTCATAGGAGAGAGCAGGATCCTAAGGAAACCTTCTACAAAAGGGTGGAGAAAATTGTTCTACATCGTTGGAAAAGGATGACTACACCTTTACACCTCCTAGTGTATGCACTTTCTCCGAGGGATTATAGTGCTGAGATACTTTCTATTCCTGGTAGAGTTGCGTTGCACCATTAAGAGATACTGAGGTTGCTAGTAGGTATAAGAAGGCATTTAGCAAGCTCTTGTGGCATTGAATTTTAGAAGAGAGTTTACAGACTTTGTCTCAGAAAAAATGCAGACCTTGACGAAATCAATGACCAAAGTAGAATGGATGCCACTGGATGGTGCTAATTACATGCGCAAGGTTCCATGTACCTCCAACCTCTTGCCATTAAGATCTATCGAGAGTATCTAAGTTTTTTTCTCCTTTTTTAATCATCACTTAGCTTGTAGAATTAGCGCTCTTAAATTCCTATTGTATTATAATTTACAATTTCTAATTTTTTAACATTTTGTTGGTTGTCTCTCTAGGTTACAAGCTCTTCTGTTGTTGGGTGGAATTGTAGTACATACTCCTTTTTCCACTCAGTGAAGCACAACTAGTTGGGTTACAAGAAAGTAGAGGACTTGGTATTTATTCACAACAATTGGCACCTCCTGTCACGCAAGGATCAAAAATATAAGGAGCCAGAGAAGTTATGGGATGTATTACACGAGACTACTCATTTGGATATGATCGTCTAGAATCTAGTTAGAATTGTCTTGCTAGATGTTGAGGAGGACGAGGAGGATGTAATAGCATCCAGGGCTAGTGCAACTGGTATGGGTTCCAACGATGAGGATGTACATGTAGTTGGGGATGAAGCCATTGATCCCTCATTTTTTAATGATCCATTTGACCCTTGAAAGGCATTTGCATCGTTCATACTGTGAGTCTATGATCATTGATAGACTATCAAACATTTTTCATTTATCATTACATCACAAACTTTACTATATGTTAATCTGATGATTTTGAAATTTCATTCTGCAATTAACTAATTCAATGTATGATTTTCTTTACAATCATGAACAGAGGTTAATGAGCGAGTATTTAATGTTTAACTTTGACATTTGGCATTGATCAATAATCAAATAACATTAATATATTCGTACTATGAAATGACTTAGTTAGTTTACTCTTTTTATTTTCACATATATATATATATATATATATATATACCTACAAACCCACCCACGAACCTGAACTCAAACCCAAATCGGTAACTTAGTATTTAACCCTTGGTATCTCCTAGGAGATAGATAGGAGTTGTAAAAATAAATATTTTCCTCACGTTAAAACAATTAACCATGGCTGTATTAGCCTCTAAATTCTTCGGGTATCTTTCTATAATGAATTTAACATGTGCTACAGGCGCAGACCGGATAGACTATGCTACAAGAACTAACATCGTGAGATATGTTACAAGAACAAACAAAGATGAAAGAATACTTCAGAATTGTGTGACGGGAAGATATAATAAAGATGATGCTACAGGAAACTAAAGAAACTATAAAGTTGATGTCATGTTTTAGTGTGTTTGTTAGTAGGATTAAAATTTTGGTGTTTGTAATGAAGTTCTACGGTGTGGTGGCATAAATGAAATAGTAATTCTATAAGCTCTCCAATTATAGCCACTTAGGACAAAGTTAATTTCCATTTTCCGTTGAGACGGTTTTCTTTTAAAGTGTTTGCGTATGTTTGAAATAATTAAGCTTGCTAAGTAAATCGATGGCTACAGGAAGCTCCAAACAGCTGGAAGAGTTAGCAGCAGAATCTGATTTCTGACCGATCCTTCATGATTTGAAAATCAGTTTTTGTTTTCTTGTTTTGTCGTTGGTGTTTTATCTTCCCAATGTCAGAGATGGGAAAGTATGAAAAGGAGGATTTTGTAACAAAAAAAAGATCGGGCACGACAAAAAGAATAGAAAGAATTTTGAGCTTTTTTTCTGATTTTTCCATGGGATTTCGCATTGGATGTTTAACTTTCTTTCTTTTTTTCCTAAATCCAAGCACTGATTTCTGAGAGCATGTCAATGACCTAGTTGCAGAATAATAAAACACCGATTCGGTTTTAAATTCAAATTTGATTTGCTGGTTTTGAAATTTATTATAGGAAACTCGATTGTCTGAGTTTTTGAATGTAACTACATGCTGTTTTGACGGTCACAACAGTAGATGGGAGTCTTTTAGACTCTCTGCGATCTATTTTCTGGGATCACGGAGGGTTATGTATTATATAATTATGTTTTTATTTGTGTTTTCATTTTCGGTTGTTTATGTCTGGGTTCATGCGGAAGGAAGCTTAGGATAACAATGAATATCTTCATGTATTCACCAATGTGTTGAAATTAAATAATTGATATGTGATAGTGGTAAGGTTGGTTTGAATCAAGGATTTGCAAATTTTGTTAGTCATAGAGAATTTCATGATTGAAGGTTTGTCTATTATCGAGTCCTAAAACCACGCACATAGGAAGGTGTTATATGTTAGGAAATGGATTAATATTGTTTGATGATCATTTTGTGATCGGTGTGGGACCCCAATTTTACATTTGATGGTGATTCAAACATCTATGTATTTCAATTGCATTGAAGAAGAGTCTGGTTGATTTCCATTAAGTTTGTGTAGGAAAGCTAATGTTGCTACAGGAGGTCGAATGGGCTCTTGTCACATGTCTGCATATTAGTGGTTATTAAGAGGATCATATAATTTTTAATCTGGGTTGTAAAATTATTGATCCCGAAGGTGCACGAACCCTTTCATGCAAACTTAGTTCAATGATTTATTACCTCCTATGTTTTCCAAGGTGAGAAATGAAACAAAATAGAACTCTGTGAATACAAACTTACTCCTAGTTTGTATAGGTGCAAATTTACTCCCAAATTCACTATCAAAAATATCATTTTTTGCAAGTGCAAATAACATTCCTCCATCATCCACATGATATACATGCAAATGCGATTTTCCATCCCTATCTTCCCATTAATGCTTGAGTACCTAAAAAAGGAGTTCGGGCACAGCAGAAAGAATAGAAAGAATTCGAAGTTTTGTTTCTGATTATTTTGTGGGATTTCGCGTTTGATGTTTTAACTTTCTTATTTTCTTTCCTAAATCGAAGCACTGATTTCTGAGAGCATGTTGATGACCTAGTTGCAGAATAACAAAACACCCAATTGGTTTTGAATTCAAATTTGATTTGCTAGTTTTGAAATTTATTACAGGAAACTCGATTTTCTGAGTTTTTTAATGTAACTACATGTTGTTTTGAGGGTTGTGACAGTAGATGGGATTCTTTTAGACTCTCTACGATCTATTTTCTGGGATCGTGGAGGGTTATCTATTATATATTTATGTTTTTATTTGTGTTTTCATTTTCGGTTGTTTATGTCTATGTCCATGCAGAAGGAAGCTTAGGATAAAAGTGAATATCTTCATGTATTCACCAATGTGTTGAAATCACATAATTGATATGTGACAGTGGTAAGGTTGGTTCGAATCAGGGATTTGCAGATTTTGTTAGTCACAGAGAATTTCATGATCGAAGGTCTATCTGTTATCGAGTCCTAAAACCACGCACGTAGGAAGGTATTATATGTTAGGAAATGGATTAATATTGTTTGATGGTCATTTTGTGATCAGTGCGAGTCCCCAGTTTTACATTCGAAGGTGATTGAAACTATCTTTGTATTTCTATTACATTGAAGAAGAGTCCGGTCGATTTCCATTAAGTTGGTGCAAGAAAGTTAATGTTCCTAGGGGAGGTCGAATGGGCTTCTATCGCATGTTTGCATATTAGTTGGTATTAAGAGGATCAAATAGTTTTCAATCTGAGTTAAGTAGACTTATCGATCCTGAAGGTGCACAAACACCTTGATGCAAACTTAATTGAGTGATTTATTTCTTCCTAAGTTTTCCAAGGTGAGGCGCTGCATCATTTTTGGTATCAGAGCAAGAGACCTTAGATTGTGTGAAGTTACATGTTGCATATACCTGATCAAGAGTCCTCTGTAGGGTCAAGCAAGATGGTGACCAATGCAAAATTAGCTAAAAAGATTGAGGAACAAGAGGAGCTCTATTAGAAAGAGAATAGAGAAGTGAAGGGGATGTTGGTGGAATTAGCAAATAAGTTCGAATACATGAAAAATGTGGTTGAGAAGAAATAAATCAAAGAAGAAGAGGAGGAAGAAGTCCCAACCGATGAAGAGGATGAAATATCTAAACATGAAAGGCCATTCATTACAGCCTTGAAGGCTTTGGGAGGAAAATCCACTGAGTTACCTATGATTACGGGGAAGATGGATGTTAAAAAAGTTTTGGAATGGATTGAAGCTTTAGAGAATTTCTTTGAATGTGAGAAGACTTCATAATTGCAGCAAGTCAAGGTGGCTAAGTCTAGGATGAAGGGAGCAGCCCTTACATGGTGGAATTTTCTACAAGAAGAAAATGTGAAGGAAGAAAAGAAGAAAATTTGTTCATGGAAGAAGATGGTATCTATGGTGAAAGAGACTTATCTTCCTGAAGACTATGAAATACAGCTACACTAGAAGGGCAAAATCTCAAACAGAGAGATATGGATCTCTACACTTATATAGAGGAATTCCAAAAATTGAGTCTAAAATCAAAATTTGCAAAACCTGAGTGTCAAGGTAGCAAGATACATAAATGGTCTAAGAATGAATATACAACAAGAGTTGCAGCTATTGAGTCCCAACATAGTAGCTAAATGTTACCAACTAGCTTTGAAAGTGGAAGAGAAGGTCAAGAGAAGACAAGAGAATAGCAATAGAAGTAGAGGAAGACAATCATTCAGAGGAACAAACACATTTAGGGGAAGAAGCCCAAATTTTCAGCTACAACCAAAGACACATCATGAAATAACTAGATTTGATAATTTTAGAGGAAGTTGCAGAGGTAGAAGACCAAATTTCAGAGGAAGGTCACCAGGAAGAATGAACGGAACAATAAGATGTTATAATTGTAACCAAGAAGGTCACATGGCACACAAATGTCCAGCAAAAACAATCTCAAATACTCATGGAGAAAGGAGAATAAACCTTGCACAAGAGGCTGATTCACAAAACAATTCAAAAACTTATGGTTATCTAGAAAGAGGAGAAGCCCTTATGATGAGAAGAACACTTCTGAAGATGCCTATAAAATCAAAACCACCACAGAGAAAATCTATTTTCAGAACTACTTGTAAGTCTAGAGGAAAAGTTTGGGAGATATTGGTAGACTAGTTCCACAAAAAAATTTGTAGCTCTTGAAATGGCAAAGAAGTTAAAATTACCAAGAACACCTCATCTGTATTCTTATAGAGTGTCCTGGCTGAATAAAGGACAGAAGACTATAGTGGAAGAACAAGCTTGTGTTGAATTTCAGATTGGAGCATACAAGGACGGATTGTTGTTTGACATTGTCAATATGGATGCATATCACTTACTTTTTGGTAGACAATGGTAGTACAATCTCAAGGCACAACATGATGGAGTAAAGAACACATACACCATTACAAAGAATGGAAAGGTCATTGAACTAATACCTCTAACCGAACCAAGCCAAGAAGAAGCAAAATCTACAAAAGCTAAGATCATGGTAATGTGTAAGAAAGAATTTCTAAAGGAAGTTAAAGGAAAGAAGTGTCCTCCCTTTGCATTGATTCTCATACTTAAAGATAAATTATAGGAGAATGCTGAAAATCAGATTGAGAAAGCAAATTCAGAAATTAAAAGTTCGAACTTGCAGGAGGAAGTGGTAGAAAAGAAGACACAGAAGGTAGTGGAAGAAGTTAAACCAATTCTGGACAAGTACAATGAAATCATAGCTGATGAAATGCCAAGAAGTCTCCCATCTATGCGAGAAATCAATCATTGCATTGATCTCATACCAAGTTAAGCATTGCCCAACAAGGCTGCATACAAGCTAACACCACAACAGAACGAAGAAATGGCAAGGCAAATTGAGGAATTACTTGAAGATGGTTTGGTTGGAAAGAGTCTAAGCCCATGTGTAGTACCCGCAGTCCTAGCACCTAAGAAAGAGGGAACATGGAAGCTTTCCATAGATTCAAGAGCATTGAACAAAATCACCATAAGGTACAGATTTTCAATGCCTAGGATAGAAGATTTACTTGATTGTTTGGGAAAAGCAAGATACTTTTCAAAAATTGATTTAAAAAGTGGATACCATCAAATAAGAATTAGGCCAGGAGATGAATGGAAAACAACGTTCAAAACAAATGAGAGATTATACGAGTGGAAGGTAATGCCATTTGGATTGTCTAATGCTCCTAGTATGTTTATGAGACTCATGAATGAAGTTCTCAAAGATCTTGCAGGAAAGTTTGTGATAGTATATTTAGATGATATTTTAGTTTTCAACAACACAAAGGAGGAGCATTTGAAACATCTAGAGTTGGTGTTAAGGCTAATACGAGAAGAAAAGTTGATTATTAATTTGGACAAATGCACTTTCATGCAAGAAAAACTGATGTACAGGTTTACTTAAATAGCACATTTCCTACCATCCAAATCTACTAACGATGCTTCATACATAGCAGATCTCTTCTTCATAGAGATAGTTCGAATTCATGGATAACCATTGAAGATTGTATCAGACAGACATTGCAGATTTGTAGGTCATTTTTAGAGGACCTTTTGGAAGAAACTTGGCACAAACCTATCTTTCTCATCCGCATATCATCCACAAATAGATGGTCAAACGAAAGTTGTTAATAGATCTTTGGGAAACTTGTTAAGATGCCTTACAAGACAACATGGAGAAAAATGGGATTCTATCCTTGCTCAAGCTAAATTCTCATACAATGACACAGTGAACAGAAGTACAGGAAAATCTCTATTTCAGATTCTATATGGTACACACCCAAGAGGAATTCTTAAAGTTAGAGAACTTCCAAACATTTTTCCTAGTAGTTCACATGATCAAGAATTTACTGAAGCTATTAAAGAGGTCCAAGATCAAGTCAAGTTGCAACTACAGAATTCAAATCAGGAGTATAAAAAATTTGTTGATCAGAAAAGAAAAGAAGTATAGTTCAATGTTGGTGATTTAGTGTGGGCATATTTGAAGAAAGAGAGACTACCTCAAACCAAGCATACTTAATTATTACCCGAGAAGGTTGGTCCTTGTCAAATCTTAGCAAAGTATGGACACAATGCATACAAGATTCAATTACCTCTAAAAATTGGCATCTCACCCATATTTAATGTTTGTAATCTCACACCATACAAAAGTTCAGCAACACAACCAGCACACGAGGATTCCGTAATAACAGATTTGCATCAAATACCCAAACTAGCACCACCCCAATTGGACAATATATTCAATATTTAGTCAAATGGAAGAATAGACCTACAATAGAAGCTATTTGGATCGATGAGACAAAAACCAACAAGCATGGTCCAACACTACAACACCTCATCTCAAGTGGACTTGAGATTCATTCCTAAGGGGAGTATGCTGCAGAAGCAGACCAAACAAACTATGCTACAAGAACTAATATGGTGAAATATGCTACAGGAAGCTACAGAAACTATGAAGGAAGTTGAACTCATGTTTTAGTGTGTTTGTTAATAGGATTAAAATTTTGGTGTTTACAATAAAGTCCTACGGTGTGGTGGCATAAATGGAGTAGTGATTCTGTAAACTCTCCAATTATAGCCAGTTAGGACAAAGTTGATTTCCATTTTTGGTTGAGTTGGTTTCCTTTTAGAGTGTTTGTGTGTGTTTGAAATAATTAAGCCAGCTAAGTAAATCAATGGCTACAGGGAGCTCCAAACACCTAGAAGAGTTGGTGGTAGATTATGATTTCTAAACAATCCTTCATCATTGAAAAATAGTTTTCATTTTCTTGTTTTGTTGTTGGCGTTTCATCTTCCCAATCTCAGAGATGGGAAAGTATCAAGAGGTAGATTTTGTAACAGAAAAAAGGAGAGCAGGCAGGACAAAAATAATAGAAAGAATTTGGAGTTTTTTTCTGATTTTTCCATGGGAATTCGCGTTGGATGTTTTTACTTTCTTATTTTCTTTCCTAAATCCAAGCACTGATTTCTGAGAGCACATTGATGACCTAGTTGCAGAATAAATAAACACCCATTCGGTTTTGAATTCAAATTTGATTTGCTGGTTTTGAAATTTATTATAGGAAACTCGATTTGCTGAGTTTTTGAATGTAACTGCATGCTGTTTTGAGGATCGCAACAATAGATGGGAGTCTTTAGACTCTCTGCGATCTATTTTTTGGGATTGTGGAGGGTTATGTATTATATATTTATGCTTTTCTTTGTCTTTTCATTTTGGGTTGTTTATGTATGTATCCACACGGAAGGAAGCTCAGGATAATAGTGAATATCTTCATGTATTCACCTATGTGTTGAAATCATATAATTAATAAGCGACAGTGGTAAGGTTCGTTCGAATCAGGGATTTGCAGATTTTGTTAGTGAGAGAATTTCATGATTGAAGGACTATCTGTTATCGAGTCCTAAAACCACACGCGTAGGAAGATGTTATATGTTAGGAAATGGATTAATATTGTTTGATGGTCATTTTGTGACCAGTGTGGGTCTCTAGTTTTACATTCGAAGGTGATTGAAATTATCTATGTATTTCAATTGCATTGAAGAAGAGTCTACTCAATTTCCATTAAGTTGGTGCCGAAAAGATTATGCTGCTACGGGAGGTCGAATGGGCTCCTATCGCATGTTTTCATATTAGTTGGTATTAAGAGGATCAGATAGTTTTCAATCTAGGTTAAGTAGAATTATTGATCCTAAAGGTGCATGAAACCCTTCATGCAGACTTAGTTGAGTGATTTATTTCCTCCTAAGTTTTCCAAGGTGTGAAATGAAACAAAATAGAACTCTACGAATACGAACTTACTCCTAGCTTTTATAGGATCAAACTTACTCACAAATTCACTATCAGAAATATCACTTTTGCAAGTGCAAATAACATTCCTCCATCATCCACATGATATACATGCAGATGCAATTCTCCATCTGTGCCTTCCCATTGATGCTTGAGTACCTAAAACAGGAGATCGGGCACAATAGAAAGAACAGAAAGAACTTGGAGTTTTTTTTTTATTTTTCTGTGGGATTTCGCATTGGATGCTTTTACTTTCTTATTTTCTTTCCTAAATCGAAGCACTGATTTCTGAGAGCACGTCGATGACCTATTTGCAGAATACCAAAACACCCATTTGGTTCTAAATTCAAATTTGACTTAGTTTATTATGCTCAAAATAACAAAAAAAATACACATATACAAATTGTAAATAGAAAAGGCATACTGCTGAAAATTGTCTTGTGTGAAACAATAAGATGCCAATTAAAATGTTTACAATCCTCTCTAAAGTAAATGAAAAGTCTACCATTTTTTTCATTCAAATTGTTTATTCCTTTTGCTATCACATCTTGTTTTGTATTGCTTCATTTCTACAAACGTGTTTAACAAACACAAAAACTATTACAATAGTAGATAGTGTTTCTATATCTATTTAATGGTTATCTATTGTAAATATTAAAATCTTTCTAATATTTAGTTAGGTGTTAGTTATATTTTAGCTAGAATAGAATGTTTCCATTCTTGATAACTATTTCTTAAGGAAACATCATCTATTCAATTGTATATATTGATGACTCGACCTCTGTTAACAT
Source organism: Cupressus sempervirens (assembly GCA_028749045.1). NCBI lineage: Eukaryota > Viridiplantae > Streptophyta > Pinopsida > Cupressales > Cupressaceae > Cupressus > Cupressus sempervirens. The sequence goes on from CM053792.1 coordinate 379,133,663, forward strand.
CAATCAAGCTTTTTACCAATTACTTCCCGTAATATGGTATTCGAGCATAAACTTTATAAAAATACAAAAAAAAATAGTTTCCCTTAATTTATTTGAGCAAATTTTTTGAAATTATTTTTTACAAATTCACCTAGAAGATTTATCTACAAATCCACCATTTTCCTGCGAATTTTTGAGTTATTTTGAACCAATTACAGTTTTTTCAAAAACCCTATTTGTATAATGGTTCAAAAAAAAAGTGAAAATTCTTGGTGGGTTTTTCAAGAAATCAACTAGGTTGTCATCTTTTTTTTTTGGGTGCCTTGATTTTGTGCTTAATTTTTGAGCCAACAAATTTCTTCTGTGTTTTTGAGCTCTCTTCTAGGTACCTCTTCATTATTTTTGGGTCTTCCGACATTTTGCCTCGAAGTATGTGCCTTCACAAATTTTCATATTTCTCACTAAAAAATGTGTCATGGCATCACTGACTAATTTTCTACTCAAGGGAAATCAGAAATTCAAAGGTCGGAATTATGGCACTCAGAAGCAGCTGATGCTAACTATCTTAGAGTATCACGACAACGATTAGGTGGTTCTAGGTACTACAACCTGTCCTGATCATACTTCCTATGATCAACATAATCGGGAGAATGCTTCTCAAATTATCAGTAGCTGATGAACAACTCCCTCAGAATCCATCTAAGAAAACGATTGTAGAGATATTGGAGCACATAAAGAAACTACCTGTGACTTCTAATAGAAGAAGAGCTTTCTTTCTCAAGAACACTCTGTTTTCTATTCTCGTGGATGAGTGGTGATTGCTCTAGGAACACCTGAATAGGACTTGGGAAATCCATGATCAATTTCTTGCCATTGGATGCAAGATGGAGGAAGAGGACATTGTGGTAACCACTCTCAGAAGTTTTCCCAACTCCAACAAGCATTTTATCGTGGCTCTCAACATGACTTATGTTGGTGTTGGGAACAGGTTCAGAAATCTTTGCAGAATTCTGCTTCAGCAAGATCGGTGCAAACAACAGTTGGGTAGCAGTTCCTACTCCACCTCCACAATACAAGCCTTTGTTGCTAAATCCTTTCCGAAGGATAAGGGCAAGTCTCTTTCAAAGAAGCCTTCTCAGCAGAAGTCCTCTACTCTAGCATCAAAAGGCTCCAAGAAAAAGAACATTCAGTGCAACTATAGCCACAAGTACAAGCACATGAAGACTGAATGTCTAAAATGCTTAGCTACCTTTTCTAAGCAATCTAGTTTGCAGCCCAAAGCAAGCAATGCAGACCACACTAAGCAGATAGAATTTGTCTTTTACGCCTTCATGGTTAAAGGACCTACAGATCATGTCAAGTCATCTGCCTAGTACATTGATTTAGCTACTTCTTGTCATTTCACCGACCATAGAAACTGGTTTACTAACTACTATCCTTATTCAAATCCAATTTTTTTGGAACGAAAGAGTACATTGTTGTCAACAAAGGCAATATTCAGTTTCAGTCAACTAGAAGGAATCTCATTTTCCTCAATGTTTACTACGTTCTAGGGATGGAACTAGATCTACTCTCAGTTAGTCAGTTGTTGTGGCACTCTCCACAGTTGGATGTCATCTTCAATTCACATCAGTGCACTATCACTAATAGGAAGACTCAATCTCTTGTTGCAGTTGGCTTTGAGGATCATGGTCTTTTCAAACTTGCTAATTATGGTCATTCTTAGGACTTAGCTATGGTTGCTTAATGGGCTTCTGTCAGTTCACCTTGGCATCAATGGTATGGGCAGTTAAATGTGCACTATCTCTCTCATCTTGCTTGGGAAGAGCTTGTCCTCGGATTGCAAGAGATTCAGACTTAGCAGCTTGGAGTTTTGAGGCATGCTAAGCTAGGAAGCAACATCCTCCAGTTTTCAAAAGTGGCGACTCATGGCGAGCTTCTAACGCAGCGCAAGGCAGGAGAATCCCCAACGGAGATGTCCTAGCCCCTAGCAATAAAACTACACAGTGGAAATACAATAACAATGCAAGATCTGATATCAAATCACAACTCTTTATTCATAGATATATAATTGATTACATGCAATATGCCCCGCTGTAAGGCCTTCTGGGTTAGGGCCAACTACAAATAGCAATTACAAAATTAGTTCTGCAAGATCCAACAAGATCCAACTTACAAACCAATCTCAACTAATCTAGATACACAACTGGATAAGAACATCAAGAAGAATCCACACTTATACCCGTAGGTCTGCCAAGAGATCCTCTAGTTCCTAAGCCGCACCTCTAGCTCTTCAAATTTGCATCTATCCTTCCTTCTATCCCAACTCAATAATGACTAAAAGACTCCACAAGACCCCTACTTATACCAATCTAAGCCACATGTCAGCCCAAAACACAAATTAAATACAAATACATAAATTAAATGCCACAAGTCGGCCTGCAACAACAATTAAATGTCCAGAAATCGATATCCGAGTAAAATCACAATATCTCCTAGCTTCGTTGAATTAGAACTCGTTCTTCGAACCGTAGATAGTAGTTTAGGTCCTCTACAACCCCTTAAATGTGCAAAGGCTAATTCCCCAAGGAAAAGTGCACATCCATCTTGAAAATCACACATAGCAGATTGTCGTGCAAAACTGCCAGAAATCAATTCTTTGGGAGAATTGCCATATCTCCCAACCTATAATGAATTAGGACTTGCGCTCTTGACACAAGGAAGTACTTTATGCCCTCTTCAATCTTTGAAGAGCGCAACCTCTCATTCATTAAGGATAATTAGTTATAAAGCCTACAACAGGCACCCAGAAACTTAAAAAACACAGTTTCAGCAGCAAGGTTCAAACAGCTCAAACTTCAACTTAATCCATCCAATCTCTATGCAATCATGAGGAAAGGTTCCCCGATGTGTTCCCAACACATCCCTAACCATGAAAAGCATAACTCCACCAAAATCCAATCTTGATGCTCCTCAACACTTAACCAAAATCCCTCCAAACATGCAATATTAAAAGCAAGCCTAGGATGCTCCTGCATCAACTTCTCAGGTACTTCAGTTGTTCTTGGGTCCAGGTGTTTTTTGTTGTTTGTTGATGGTTTCAGTAGAAAGATGTGGGTCTATTTTCTTAAAAATAAATCAGAAGCGTTTAATAGATTTTAGAAGTTTAAACCTCTAGTTGAACAAGAGAATGGGAAATTTTTTTTTGCTCTTAGGACAGATAATTGGGTTGGGGGGGAAGGGGGGGGAACAAATTCTCTAGCTTCTATAATATTCATGGCATCAAGCATCAGTTAAACACACCCCATACACCACAACATAACAATGTAGTTGAACATCACAACAAAACAATCACTGAGATGGCTAGATCTATGCTCAACCACAAATGCTCCAAAGAAGATTTTGGCAGAAGCAGTTCACATTGCAATCTACCTTTTTAACCGATCACCCACTATGGCGGTCACAGGCAAGACTCCGAAAGAGGCTTGGTTAGGTCACAAGTCCTGAATCAGTCACCTGAAGGTTTTTGGCTCTCTTGCCTATGTTTGGATCCCTAATGAGTCAAGCACCCAGTTGGATGCCAAGAGTCAAAAACTCATGCTTACTAGATACAGTAGTCTTCACAAAGCCTACTACTTGATCGACACTAAGACATCTAGTCTCCTATGCAGTTGTGATTTAGTCTTTGATGAGCAGTGAGGACCATTCATGCCTATTTCTCTTGTTCTTGATCTAGGGGATTAGCCTATGAAGGCTCATGATTTGGGAGTTCGGCTTCCATTAGGTCACCCTAATGGGAGGGCTCCAACAACTCCAATAGCTTCTCTTGCAAGATCACCTAGATAAGCAGATGCTTCACTTAATTGTGATCCAGATTCTTTTGATGAGGAATCTGATCATGGAGCACCTCTTGATACTAATGTTGTTCCTTGTCCTCTCCGGCCTAAGTGGCAGGCTAAGACACTTGTAGATCTTTGAGATGATGAACTCATCAATGAGAGAATTGCTTGGAAAAAGAGAAAACCTACAAAGACAGACAATTTTCCTCTCATGGCCAACATTCATAGTGTGTTTGAACCTCACACATACTCCGAGGCTAAAGGAATTCTAGAGTTGGAACACACCATGAATCCCAAACACCAAAGCCTGTTGAAGAATCACGCCTGGCTCCTTTTTGATCTTCCACCAAGAAAGAAACCCATTTGGCCGCATATGGGTCTACAAAATTTAATTACGAGGAGACATTTGCTCCTATAGCAAAGATGAGCACAATCATATTAGTCCTAGCCATGGCAGCACATTTTAGTTGGAAGGTCCATCAGATGAACATCAAGAGAGTTTTCCTAAATGGTGACCTAGAAGAAGAGGTCTACATGACACAATTTCCTAGTTTCAAGGTTGGTAAAGAACACCAGGTTTTTAGATTGGTGATAGCTCTCTATGGTTTGAAGCGGGCCCTTACGAAATGGTTTATGAAAATTGATAAGTAGCTCAGTGATCAACGCTTCCAAATGAGTTCTTCAGACTCGAATTTGTACATCAAGACTATTAATAATCACATCATCCTTCTGGTCACTTATGTGGAGGATTCGATCATCACTAGCAGTTCGACATCTTTGATTCAGGGAATCCAATAGAGTTTATGACAGTCCTTTGATATGATTGACCTTGGGCTCATGCATTATTACCTAGGTGTTGAGGTTTGGTAGTTGTTTTCGAGTATCTTCATTTCTTAGTCCAAATATGTCAGGACCCTGTTAGACAATTCTTGTATGCAGGATTGCAAAGCTGCATCTACACCCATGGAGAAAAGTTTGAAGTTTTAGCCAAGTTTGATTCTCCTCTAGGAGATGATACTACATAAAAGCAACTAATAGGCAACATCATCGACCTCTCTGCTACTAGACTTGATATTAGTTTCACAATCAGCTACATCTCGCACTTTATGATAGCTCCCAAGGCTGATCATTGGATAGTAGCAAAGCGTGTGCTTCATTATGTGAAGGGCACTACTAATTATGGACTTCTTTAGTCTCGCAAACCTAATCCTAGACTCAGTATGTTCCCAAATTCAGATTGGGCAGGTTATGTTGACGATAAAAAGTCCACTTCTAGATACATGTTCAATTTGGGTTCTGGTGTCATCACTTGGACCATTTAATAACCCCCAAAATGACCATATAGATGTAATTTTCTAATGAACAAATATAATATATATTATTTTCCATATTATCTTAAGATATAAATAATAAACAAGGACGCATAGCGTCAAGTTCCTGCCCAAAGTTTATATGATCAAAGTAATAAAAAATATTTAAAATGTATGCAATATAATTATGTTATGTTACTAGAATGTCAATTGATTTATTTATACTTATGTATGTTTAAAATTAAGTTGTAATCTAGAATGTTCAATTTGCTACTTTTAGAAAAGAATTTTATTCTAACACTAATATGTTTTTATTAATATTTTATCACTTTTATTAAACGTTATTTTTAATTTTTGTAAATAGGAAATATATATATATATATCTATATATATATATATATATATATATATATATATATATATATATGATAAAAATCTTTATGATTAGTTTTGTTAAACTAAATTATATTAATGGTAGCTATAAAGCTTGGATAAAAAAATGAAAGTGAAAAAACTAAAAGCAAAAGCATTTTGGTATAAATACTTTCTTTGTAAATTAGTAAAATATCAATATGTTTTAGAACTATATAGAATTAAAAGTTTTAGAATAATAAACGAATATAATTGGACACCAAGATAAGATATTTTAGAACAAGATGAAGATATTTTTAAATTTTCTCAAACTTATTTATTTCATTTCATTATCAACATATCTATTAAAACATTTCTATTGATTATTACAGATAATTGATTCAACAAAAATAGCATGAAATTTTCATGAATTCAAACGAATTCTTAAAGGTTAAATGTGCAGGAATCAGCAATTGTTGGCATTAGAGCTGGATTGTAAGCTTGAATTTTGTGTTTTCGTTATTTGGATGCAATTGCCTCAAATTTGTTTCAGATAATTTAGGTCGGCTCTTGCGGTCGCTTTTAATGAGTTGAACCTATAAATAGTTTTTGATATAATAGACAACACATTTTGCTGTTCTGAAACACTTTTGTTGATTAGTTGTTGATTATTTGTTGATTGGCAAAATTTCCACGATATTTTTACATGAGCTATCGAGCAGTCAATTTCAACTGAGTCCTAATTTTCCTACTGGAAACAAGGGATGAATACAATGAAAAACAATTAGACTCAGAAATGCTTTCTAAGAAAGACTGATCGGAATGTTACATAGTAATAAGTAGTACCGGTCATGCAATGCATGATCATAATCAGGCTTCGTTGTTTTATTCTTGTAGAATAAGTTATTTGTAAGAGTCTTGCAGTGGGCAGTCATGATTCAAAGCTATAAATGGCATTGCATTTGGCAAGGTGAGACATTTTAATTTCTGCAAGCAGTCTTGTTGATCAAAGATGATTGATATTGAATGAATTTACATTAAATTTGCTATTAGCAGTGATCCTCAGTAGACGTTTCTGGAAACAATCATATTTGAGAATTAGTGTCCAATGTCATGGATCTGACCAATGGATCCTTCTTCAGGGATAGAACAGATCATATCAAATCATTCCCTTGCAGTGGTAACAGACTTAAGAGATTCATAAATCAGCTACTTGAGTTAAGTAGGAAATTTTCTCCTCTCATAATAATTTTCGCTCAAGTTTAAAGCTTGGGCAGTGCACAATTGTTTGTTTGAGCTATGGGATAGACTGCTAAATATTCAATCTATAAAAACATTGACGGCCAAACTTCTTGTTTAAATAATTTCAAATTGTAAGCTGTCTTGACAAAGAAAGATGAGTTATTTTGATATCTGCAAGTGTTTTTATGTATCATGGACCATATAAGTAAAAAATAAAAATAAAATATAAGCCACTTTGACTCGAGCAAAATATGAGAATACGTTTATATATGAATCGGAACAAATTACATGAATATGTTTATATATGAATCGGAAAAAATTACAACAATATACACCTGTATCTGCCCTAAATGGACGAATTATTTTCTAGAAGGCTAAAACAATGAATTAACCATCAGAAGTTAAAGGCCCCCTTCGAAATCAACAAAGAATCACACTCGCCAGGGAAAAATATGTGCAGGAAAATGAGAACAAAAGTGCCTTAAAAATCAACGAACAATCAGATCTGCCCAAGCAAAATGAAAAATTGTCTTCCAAATCAACAAACAACCAGATCTGCAAGGACGAAACACAGGCAGGGCAAAACATAATTGCATCGTTGAGAAGCCAAACGCCTCAGCCGAAAGATTAGGCCAAGAAAGAAAGGACAAATCCAAAAAGGCGAGCTGCTACAGAGGGAATCACTGCCATTGAAGCGCAGCCTACAACCAGAGATGGACTAGGAGCTGTTGCCGCCGCCTCCGCAGCATTCGCTATGCATGCCATCACTATTACTGCTGAAACTGCAATGCAATAAATCTTCTTTGCTCCTGTCATTCCAAGACGAGGGGATTTGAAATGTAGAAACCCTAACAAAACAGAAGAAATTCCAAAGGAAATGAATGAAAGCTTGTGCAGAACTAGGGTTTTCAAGAGTATCTAGGCCTAGAGCGCTAAACCTGCACCAAACCAGATGCATACACACATTTCGTCCTACCAAAACTCCAAATCGAGTAACGGAAAAACTTACCGCAAAATCAAACCTCCCCCACCAAATTTCGTCGCTACAGTAGTATATCGATGCAAGCTTTTCAGCAGACTCTTGAAAACCTTCCGATTTAGCTTTTTCTAACGTGCACCGGAAAGAAACTAGCACAAAACGAAATTTTGCAAGAATTAAATTTTTCTAGAGTAGTTAGATTTTTCTAGAATAAACTGATTCTTCAAGAATTTACTATTGTGAAAAAGAAAAAAGCCTAAAATTGAGGGGAGAAAAATAAGATATGTCAGAATATGACAAGTACGTTTAAATATTGTCACACAAATTTATTTGATTTTATTGAGCTGTCTTATCATATTAATGGTAGTTGTTAGGTTTGGAAAAAAAATAATTGTAAGTAGAAAATTAAAAGCCAACTCATGACTGTAGCAAGGCTACAACCAATAAGATTGGAAATAAATATTTTTTATTCAAATTTATAAAGATCAAAATATATGAGAACTATATAAAGTAGAAAGTTTTTAAAAAATAGAAGATGCTGATTGGACAAATTAATTGAACAGTAGCATTCCACTGAATGCTATAGTTTCCTGCCTATGGCACGAACTAATAATATGATTATTATATTATGATATAATAAAATAAAGTAAAAGATCTCAAATAAATAAATATCAAATTAATATAAATAAATAAAACCTTATTATTTGGGTGAAGAGATATGACCATTCCAGATAGAAATCCGATATAAAGGAAGGAAAGTAGGGAACCAAGTATGGGGAAAAATCATCGAACATTAACCATTCAAGTTAGACATTCGTCTCTACAATCGTAAGGAAAGAACAAACTCATTGTTGAGTATTGAAATTGACTCAAATATTATATATGTACCAGAATAAGGAATCAAATGAACAAATATATTCATGAAAAGAAAAGAAGGCAATTCATGCGTATGAAGACATCGAATAAGCAATTAATGATTACAATACAGATGTCAAACAATGCTAAGATCACGAAATGAGACAACATGATCGAATAGAAGGTATCTCCATCCTCCAATACCGAGTATCATTGAGGATATGGTTAAGTCTATATGTTCAGCAGAGAATATTGTCCAGACATGGAAGAAGTACTAGGGAGAACAAAAGATACGAGCAGCGATAATGAATGTGATGTAGATAACATCATACAAATTAAGAACGAATAAGAAGAGGCCCCATGCACAATGTAACTGGAGAAGAATTTAGAAGAACATAAGAAATCAATTACAATACTATCGAAGGAGGAAGAAGACGTGTTATTCTCCAACAGCTTAGACTAAATGATTGATCATAATGGAAGGATAAGAGATGTTATCACCGCCACATCACCAATGTGGGAGGGTCTGCAGGAGACACGAGGATGAAAAAAACAATAGATGATGTAAAGAGAAGCACCTACGTGGAGTCAGTCATAACATATAATAAATGAAAGGAGGCAACTGAAGCGATATATGGAAACTATATGAAATGATATCAACCAAAACAAAGATATGATTATATCGACATGGAGAACATACAAATCATATAATACAAGGAGCAAACTATAATCATTAAAATATGATTGATCAACAATAGAAAGTAGCCCTGAAGTTTCAAAGACACCAAACTTGCCTATAGGGAGAAGAGCCTAGTTACACTACAGAAGACCATTCGCAGTATGTGAGAGGAGATAGATGCTCTTATCTCCCATTCACTGAAACGTGGCAGCCTAGCATGGACAATAGAATAGGAAGAGGAAAAGACCAAGACCTATGACAAGAAGACACAGCAGCAAAATGGAGATCACCGAAGACAAGTCAATAATACAAGCCTCCATACAAGCCACGACATAGATACAAGAGACGGGCAAGAACAAATACAAACAAGAAGTCACTAGTGGAATACAATCAGTGTCTCATTTATAGATAAGGAATATATTTGGTGGAGAATAAGACCAAGCATCCTTCTCAGCAAGCAGCAAGGGAAGAATATGTTCCACATAACACAACAATCATCACTCGATAGAAGAAATATACAATCAATTAAATATAATGTAAAAATGGATTTAATATCATCAAAAGCATAGGAGAATTTTAAGAGGAAGACAAAGAAAATAACCATTAGAAATAACTAGAGTAACATGAAACACATACCAGACACTAGTGATCTAAGGATCGATGGCAAGGAAGAGCAATAACCAAGAAAGATAAGATATAAACTCAATTAATGATACAAATATAAACTAGAGTGAAAAAGACATACCAGTGAGTAACTAAAAGAACGAATATAGTATGCGAAGTTTGTATATCAGAGAAGAGAAGAAAGAAGATCGCAGCATAATGTAATACACAAAGGTGGAGAATAGATTCTTGAAAGGATCAAACCACAAGTCAATAACATTTAAACAAGTAATAAGTTCAATGTATGGATTATTAGGGAAAGGAGGAATAACTTAAGAAGAGTAAAGATAATTTAAATAAGTAAAGGAAAAACTAAGAATTACTTTTGTATATAACTCTGAGAAGATATAAACAATACGAGATCAAGAAGAACTAGAGGGCATCTAATTATAGATGCAAAGTTCCTCTAATAGGGAACTCAAAGAATAGAGGGCATTCATTTAGAATGTCGAGTTCTCTAAAGGAGAACTCAAGGTTTAGAGGGTTTTCTAAGTCGAATGTCAGATTTCCAAATAGGAATCCAAAGAGGGATCTTAGAGGATCCATTAGAGGCAATATATATTGTAGTGGTCAAACATATGCATATGTCAAAGACTTGGTAGAGGTGGGACCTCTACCAAGTAGTGTTATTAGAGATCCCAAAGAGGCCTAAGGGAGAAACTCTTTCTATGACAATTCATAATCAAGACATAGTTCTCACTAGAGGGTTAGGTGATTGGAGAAAGGATCTCTCCTAAAGGATTAGAAAGGGTAGCCTAGGTAGTATTTAGATTAGTATTTATTTAAATCTAATATTGCTAATATGTTTTACATGCAAATTTTGATATTGTATTGAAAAATGGTTGTAAGTTATAGCTTTCGCATGTAAGTGGAAAGTGGGGACATTACAGACTAGTAAAAAGCACTAGGCAAATTCTTTCTCCTCTAAAGAGGCCGAATATAGAGGGACAATTAAGGCAGGTTCTGAAGTTGTTTGGCTTCGTCAAATGCTTGGGGATATGCAAATGTCACCAATAGGCCAACAACTTCATTTGTTGATAACAAAGGCATTATCAATTTAGCACGAAATCTGGTCTTCCATAAGAGAACCAAGCATGTGGATGTTTATGTCACTACATTCGGCATCCAGTTGAAGATGGGACAATAGACTTGCAGTATGTTCCTACAACGGATCAGATTGCAAACATTATCACCAAGCCACTTGGTCTAGATACGTTTGTCAAATTTGGAGGACAACTTGGTGTCATGGATACATTAACCATTAAGGGAGGGTATTATGATAATAGATAGTTTCTATATCTATTTAATGGTTATCTATTGTAATCTGTTGTAAATATTAGAATTTTTCTAATATTTAGCTAAGCATTAGTTATCTGTTAGCTAGAATAGAATGTTTCTATTCTTGACAACTATTTTCTAAGGAAACATCGTCTATTCATTTGTATATATTGATCATTTGATCTATATTAATATCAAGAAGTTTTTTACCCATTACTTCCTGTAATTAAAACATGGCACATGGCTTTTTCTAAATGTTAGAAATTAGGGTATCCTTTGTGGTTTGATGTTTAACAATTGAAAATCTTCAAATAGAATTTAATTTTCCTACAAATCTTTAGAAGCTCTTAAAGAAGCAAAAGAACATATTGCTATTCTAGGCAAACCTAAAATTAGCTTACAAGTCATCTGAAATCTCAACAAGGAGCTCTGACATGGACAAGAAGCTCCAATGGCATTCATCAATCTGCAGTTGCACAACATACAAACAAGTGGGTCATTGTTTTGGATATTAAGCTCTGAAACATGGAAAAACATTCAATATAGAATATTCCAGAAATCAAAATCTTGCAACCCTACAAGTTACGATGTACAGCCATCTACCGTTGCAAGTGTAAACCCAATGAATTCTTCTTAGCATTTTAGTATTATGAAAACCCAACTCTTAATTATTGGTACAGTCATAAAGGCCCCCATATGCTACTGTTACTGTTCTGATACTGATATTGATTCGGGAATATTCGAGTTTGTATTATTTGAAATACTGGCCATCATAATAAAACAGAATTCATAAGTATTGATGGTCAGGGTACAACAAGGACAATTGTAAACAAATAGCAAAAATGAAAACATAAATAGAAGGCACAACTAAACTGCTACTGGTCATGCTGCATATAATTATAATGAACTAATTGGTGATATATGTGCTCTCAAGGAAGAACGAGAATACAATATTTGTTCATAAAGCTCTTTCATTGGACTAGAACAATCGAATGTTTCCTTTTACTTGAATAGATAATATAACACATAAGATATAAGTCATGACTCAAGATTTTACTCCAACAACGATCAATAGGATTTTGTTATTTTCCTATTTATCTTATGTATATAACATTTGAATTACAAATTATTATGTTTATTGCCTATTATTTTGATGTTATTTTTTGGCACATACACAAGCCATATCTTACCCAAGGTTGAAATAAAATGGTAAACTGTTAAAGTGATTAGATTTCTTACAGATTTGTACTATAATGTCTTTTAATTTTCAGAATATAATTCTTACTAATTTTTGTATCTTATTTGCCTGTTGTAATCAGAATATTGATAATCATATTCTTATCAAATGTAGAAATGATGCTTTAATCAATATTGAGAAATACTGATTATTATTTCACAAGTCTGAAACTGATCTTTGATGCTCGATCTCCAAGAGGCACACACTGATTGATTTCGGTATTCCTCTTTGAGGATCAGATCTGCAATAAATATTTATGGAAGAGGCATGTCCCATAAGCAGACATGTTTCCACAAAGTGGAGGCATGTCTGTTCACAGCATGTCCATTCGAATGTGCCATTTCATTACAGTTCAGACACCCAATCACTAATCGGGTATATGCATTAATTATGTCTTTAACTAACATGGTCGATATAGACAATGTAATCAAGTTTGGTCTGATTGTAATCTCTGCACAAACAAATATCTGATCTGAATGTAATCACTGATAATCATTGCTTGATCGGGATTACGTAGAGTACAAGAAATGATAATAATCTGCAAGTAGTAATCTCCAAATGCAGATCGAGAATATACTTAGAACTTATGATGTTTTGATCAGGTACACGAATGATAACTAATTTCTAAAGATTAGATCAAATGATTATATATAAACACATATATATCATAGAATCGATCATCATTCCTATTGCTGACCAAAGCTATCACTTGTTCAACACAAATGCACAAATCCACACCAATTACTTAAATATGCAATCCAAACACACGAGGAATTGTTTCAACTCAAATTGTTATCAGGATTTTTCTTACTTACCTCTATTGCCTTCTTTGTTCTGCAGACCTGTTTATTAAGGACTAAAGATCTTGACATTTATTTAATTTCAGTCTTTAGTTTTATAAATGAATATCTCACCTGCATTTTTAGTTTGCCATTATTGTATTTAATCCAGTACCAGAAAACTTTCCTAATTTCCTAGTAAGCTATACTATCCTTGTATTACATGTCCAAAACAGTTATTTTCCATTGACTTTCCCACTGTTCTGTCATGTCCCCAATTTCTGCCCTTCCTTAGTGACAACATTTTTAGCAAGGTTGGTCTATTATCTGGTTCTCATAGGCCAGCAGAGCATAGAGGGAACCTACCCAGGGGCTTTGAGAGTCATGCATGAGCTTCCCAAGTAGTTTGTAGTAGTAGACAACAGTTCCCTACAATTTAGGAGGGATTCTTAATTTGTAGGGATTGACTAGGAGTGGTCTAGGAGGCATTTGGAGACCTCGACGAACATTTTGGAGACTTAGAGTGCATCTCCTATTTTTTAGGAGGAACTCCCAGTTCAATGACAGTTCTCTCAGACATGCACACAGTAGGGGAGTCATTGGGACTCAATTTTGGTTGATTGGGGCTGTCTCCTACTTTTTAGGAGCATCCCTAGATTTTAGGGATGGACTACCAGTTGACCCATCTTGTTCGGCATCAGTCACAGACAGGTGACAAGGTCAAATTCATGTTTAATTGGTCATTTTGGGCCTTTTGGGACCATTTGGGAAATATTTTAATATATTTAAATATTTCCTAAGTTGGTGATTAAATAAATTAAAATAAGGTTAATAATATAACCATTTTGGAGTAATAAGGGGATTTTGGCTTCAGTTGATCAGGTACACCTATGTGTTATAGCTCGTTGGAAAGGTCTCGAATTATTATACATGATTTTTACTATCTGTAGACTTTTTGGTGCCTTCAACTATGGAATTTTAATAAAGTAATACTTTTCCTATAGCATGGATGATTTTAATTGGGAAAATGTTATTTTATTATATTTTATTTAAAGGGCAAAGTGTAATTTCCCATTAGGGTTCAATTTACAATTGGAAGGGGATATAAGGAGATGGAGACTTAATTTCTTATTATCTTTTGCATATTGAAAAACTTGTTTTTGTGAATTGACTCTGAGAGAGCAATTCTTCATTTGGGATGCAAACCCCAGGTTCTGGATTGGCTGGGACGTAGCCCTCAGCAGTTATTGGCATTGGATTCTTCAGACAGTGTGCGTTGCTATCAGGGATAGAGTACACCATTCTTTATTGTGGATTCAGGTTGCAGATTTATGGTTTCAGCGTTACAGATTGATTCTTTCAGCTGGGATGTGATTCATTGCAGTCTTACGGCTACCATTTGCAGCAGTTTGGCATCATTGTTGGATGTAAGCTCCTTGGAACTGCATTGGATTTATTATTTGGCTTTATAAATCAGAAATCTGCCTGGTACGATTTATAACAATTCTGATTTGGCTCTATGTTCTTATTTATTTTCAGTCTCCTCTCATGTTTATTGTTCATTATTCATTACTATTGTGAAAACTATCAAAAAACACAAAACAAAAACAAAACCTTCTGCAACTTCTGTCTATTCTCAAAGACCATCAAAGAAATCACAGGAAAATATAGTTTATTAATTTAAAAACTACAACAGATCAGCAAGGGCATCTATCAGGGATCTTTCAGTGGTATCAGAGCCTACATCCTGCCAGCCTGTAGGGTTTGTGAGAAATTGCCACAACAGATTTTGGCATCTGGGTATTGGATAAAAAGTTTTGATAATTCATATTAGCAGTACAGGGTCGATTTTTGCTCTGGCATGTTAGTTTCCGTTGGTCAGCGTGGTAGTTCATTATGGCAAAATTGTTAAGAGATATAACCCTGTGGAAAGAATGGGAACAGTCACAACAAAAATTCAAGCTTCAATTGCAGCAGTTCAACGATTCTATGTCAAGGAAATTTGGACATGCTAGTGGATCATCATCTTCTTCTAGAAAGGATCCATTGCCACTAGATAGGAAAACGGAAGTAATTAGCATACTTGAGGAGTATAATACTCTTCCTCAATATGTTAGGGAGAACTTTCATTTCAAAGATTACATTGACATGCATCCAAAAATTTGTCATAAGGTTAAGCTTGCAAAAAAGGAATACCATGCCATAGTTGATGATATGTTTTCATGTCAGAAAGAAGATTTGTGTCAACCTATCCATGTTCATGATAAAAACACCATAATGGATCAGTCACTTGCATAGCACACCATTGATTCATCAAGTTGATCACAAAATGGAAGAGATTACAATCATGGATCAGTCCATTAGAGATGCTGAAAGCATGTCTCCAAGGTCTGATCCCTATTCTAATTTTTGCAATAGTAGCTCTAGTCATGTGGTATCATCCATTTCACACGAAGGTAATGAGGTTGTTGAGTCTTCCTATGATGGTACTCAGGTTAAGTATGTTGCACATGAGATTTATATTGTGGATTCAAACCACAAAGGTTTTGATTGTGTTTACCCCACCTTAGAAGATGTGAAAAAGGCTCAAGAGACGTGCAATGGATGGTCACATAGAGCTAAGAAGGCCAAGATGCTTGTTGCCCAAGCAAGACAACACTTACAAGAGGTCAAGGAAAGATGCAATTAGCTTGATAATGCAAGAAGACAAAGAGAGTCATACATTAGATCCTTATTTCTTCCAAGGGAAGAAAGTGAGGATGTTGAACATACAAGGGAAGAGCTTCTTGAGGTAAGTCCACAAGAAGAGCATGTTGAGATGTGTGAAGAGGAAAAGAGTTATGATTTAGAAAACTCAGTTTGGTCTAGTTTGCATCATGAAGTTTATGGCGTTCCTCTTTTAAAGAGCCCCTTGAAGGCTCCAAACAATGATGATATTAGTTTCACACTTGATGGACCAACCACGTGTGTTATTTTCATTTGTGTGGAATGGAACATTATTGATTCTGATTTGGTTAGTCATGCATCATCTACAATGGAAGGACAATTGTTAAGATCATATGAAGCATCTTTTCTTAAAGAGATGATTAGGGAGACTAAGAGGCTGCTTACTAAGAAGATATTGCATTTTGATAATGTTTGGTTTGTTTGGCATACTACACCTTGGAGTTTGTTAGTAATGGAAAACATATCAGTTATGGAGATAGAGGTATGGATCAGATTTTGGACAGCTAAGGCAGTTAATGGGACATGTTATATTCGTTTGAACACACCCCATGGACCAGCACCTTTAGAGGAGTCACATACCTTGGAAGGAGAGGCAAGAGAAGACCGCAAAAACATTGTGGAAAGGTATGAACATACTTCTGATTTTCTAACTTTGAACAGCAATTCTCTTTCATCTCATGAGTCAAACTTTGAACCTTGGGTTGGTTACA
Organism: Cupressus sempervirens; assembly: GCA_028749045.1. Taxonomy (NCBI): domain Eukaryota; kingdom Viridiplantae; phylum Streptophyta; class Pinopsida; order Cupressales; family Cupressaceae; genus Cupressus; species Cupressus sempervirens. The sequence continues at coordinate 379,150,291 of CM053792.1, forward strand.
TTCAAGTTGGGGTGTTCAAGTGTGAAGTTGATCCTTCCCTACCAAGAGTTGATGACATATTAAGTTGCATACCTAGTAGACCAGCCACAAAGAGCCTGTCTATGTTGAGAATTAGAAACATCTCTCAATCATCAATGGGTTTATCACCTCTTCCATATGATAGGGCAGCGATGTACCTTTTGATTGAACATTCAAACTTTTTAAATATTACATTGGGCTTTCAAGACCAAAATATAAGGGACTTCGTTGGTTACATGGTTAAACAAAACATTTACTTAACAACCTTTAATGAAGGCACACTAATTTGTGAAAATATAGGTAAAGTTGCAGCAGCTATTTGGAAGAGTTGGAAAAGTATTCAACAAACTTTCCTTGCCGATGATTGGCTCATTTGTGAATTCCTAACAACATTGGTTGTTGGTAGTAATTGTGGCTTCATTTGGAGTAAAGTTCTTAGTTGGTTGGATGAGGTACAGTTTCACAACAACAACATAATGAGTATCAACATGCCGGAGGGATGTGTCAGTGCAAAGATTTGGGATCTTGGTATCAACATGTGTCGGGCATTTCTTCAGTGGATTCATATTGAGTTGCTTCACTTTTGGTATATGGATGTTTACATCAGAGTAGTGTAGTGATTGGGTGGAGCAACATTTCTCAGATCGATATGGGATTCAGGAATTGATAATCCTACAATGTTGGGTACAAATGACACATGCTTTGGTTTTCCTCATGATGGCATACATACTTCATCTTCGAGTTTGTCATCTACATCCATTGATATGGCAGTGGTATCCTTGTTGATTGGTGATTCCATACTCTTTGATTCTTTATGGACTAGTGGTTGTCCAAGCCGGAATCATTTATTACTTGACTTGGCATTGACCACATCCATGATTCAGTATGAGGGCATTGAGGAGTGTTTCTTTGGGACATTTGTTGTTTGGAATTGGTATGATGATGTCTATGATATCATTCGAGTTGCTGGTCAGAATTATAGCAGCATTGTTAAGTGGTCATGTGGGTTGGAATACTAGTTTATGGGAGTTCACATTCACACCTTGTTGGTTTGCTTCATTGTATGTATGTTTCATGGAGTGCGGTTGAGATACTTCTTCATCTCATTCAGCACATTTGGTATTTTGGTTTGGGATCCGGGCCTTGGTCTCATTGATACATTGATGCTTCAAGGTCCTAATGAATTGCTTTACAACTTGTGGTTCACTAATATTTATATCAGAGTGACAAAGCGTCAGCATGGTGGTTCCCTTTTGAGGCGGATTTGGAATCCTGGAATCACTTGGATTTGCAGTTCAATAGTTGACAATGTGGAAGCCAATGTAGGCTTAGTAGAGTTTCCGCCTTTAGTGTTCCAGTTTGGTTTTTTCGGAGAGCAATTCATTGAGGAGTTGACAGAGTTGGTACAGTATTTGATTGCTCTTCCTTCAGGGGGTTTTCATGAGGCTACTTGTTTGGGTGCAGTGCAGGACAGTGTTTCTAGAAGATGGAACTACAAACCTTCCAGGATGGCTTGGGACCCTAGGATCATTCTTGGTTATGGTATGGACTTGTCTAATGTTTGTGGAGTTGGATTGACATTGCTTGAGGACAAGCAATCTTTGGGAAGGGAGGACTGTCATGTCCCCAATTTCTGGCCTTCCTTAGTGACAACATTTTTAGCAAGGTTGGTCTATTATCTGGTTCTCATAGGCCAGCAGAGCATAGAGGGAACCAACCCAGGGGCTTTGAGAGTCATGCATGAGCTTCCCAAGTAGTTTGTAGTAGTAGACAACAGTTTCCTACAATTTAAGAGGGCTTCCTAATTTGTAGGGATTGACTAGGAGTGATCTAGGAGGCATTTGGAGACCTCGGCGAACGTTTTGGAGACTTAGAGTGCATCTCCTATTTTTTAGGAGGAACTCCCAGTTCAGTGACAGTTCTTTCAGACGTGCACACAGTAGGGGAGTCATTGGGACTCAATTTTGGTTGATTATTTTAGGGATGGACTGTCAATTGACCCATCTTGTTCGGCATCAGTCACAAACAGGTGGCAAGGTCAGATTCATGTTTGATTGGTCATTTTGGGCTTTTTGGGACCATTTGGGAAATATTTTAATATATTTAAATATTTCCTAAGTTAGTGATTAAATAAATTAAAATAAGGTTAATAATATAACCATTTTGGAGTAATAAAAGGATTTTGGCTTCAGTTGATCAAGTACACCTATGTGTTATAGCTCGTTGGAAAGGTCTCGAATTATTATACATGATTTTTACTATCTGTAGACTTTTTGGTGCCTTCAGCTATGGAATATTAATAAAGTAATGTTTTTCCTATAGCATGGATGACTTTAATTGGGAAAATGTTATTTTATTATATTTTATTTAAAGGGAAAAGTGTAATTTCCCTCTAGGGTTCAATTTACAATTGGAAGGGGATATAAGGAGATGGAGACTTAATTTCTTATTATCTTTTGCATATTGAAAAACTTGTTTTTGTGAATTGGCTCTGAGAGAGCAATTCTTCATGTGAGACGCAAACCCCAGGTTCTGGATTGGCTGGGACGTAGCCCTCAGCAGTTATTGGCATTGGATTCTTCAGACAGTGTGCGTTGCTATCAGGGATAGAGTACACCATTCTTTATTGTGGATTCAGGTTGCAAATTTATGGTTACAGCGTTACAGATTGATTCTTTCAGCTGGGATGTGATTCATTGCAGTCTTACGGCTGCCATTTGCAACAGTTTGGCATCATTGTTGGATGTAAGCTCCTTGGAACTGCATTGGATTTATTATTTGGCTTTATAAATCAGAAATCTGCCTGGTACGATTTATAACAATTCTGATTTGGCTCTATGTTCTTATTTATTTTCAGTCTCCTCTCATGTTTATTGTTCATTATTCATTACTATTGTGAAAACTACCAAAAAACACAAAACAAAAACAAAACCTTCTACAACTTCTGTCTATTCTCAAAGACCATCAAAGAAATCACAGGAAAATATAGTTTATTAATTTAAAAACTACAACAGATCAGCAAGGGCATCTATCAGGGATCTTTCATATAATTACATATTTCTGCAAGAACATAGGGGCAATAGACCACATAACGTAGCTTACCTAAGTATTTTAATAAGGTAGGATCATGAAAGGATGATATGACAAACCTTCCCTAGCATATTTGTTACTGATTCTATGGTACCAAGAATGCAGGAATGTACATGAAAAGTAGCAATGAATACTATAACATCAGATAAAAAAGTCTTTCATATGGACTATATCTTATTTAATTGTTTGGTATCGTAAGGCCCAAAACAGTATACCTTCCCTCAAACAGACTTGATTTTTAAATGACAAGAATTATGTGTATTGTGAAGAGCACATAAATATACTTGGGAAGCAAGGGGGTTTAACAGTTTATAAACAAACTTTGCTTTTTCAAAACATGATTAGATGCTATAGCAATATTTAACCAACCCCGCATACAAGATCTAACAACTAAGAACACTATACAATACAAAATTTAGGTGGAAACCCTTATGGGAGAAAACCACTGCACAAATATTGCTTACATTTAAAATCTTCTTACAGCTTTGTAGACACCAAACCACAGGAGAACAATTATGCACTAACTTAGCAAGAGACACCAATTTTTCCTTTAGGAATCACCAACTTCCATAACAAAACAAGATTATGCCCTTAATATGTTGCTTTTTCAACAAATGACGGATACCATGATGATATCATTCATCTCCTCCACCAAATTTACAATCTATTCTTTTCAAAACTTCATATCTTCTTATTCACCAATCTGCTATAAACCCAATTATGAATCTCCTCAAAACTCTTTTCAGGAGTCTGCTATTAAGTTTATTCTTGCCACAATTTCTTCATAAATATCTACAAATATATTGTCAATTTCTGCTCCTCTGTAATTTCCCCTTTTTATATTACTTGGAAACTATGTAGGCTAAAGAGTGCAAGAACAGATATATGACAGGATATTGAATTATAAATGCTAATTAATGAAATTTGTTAATAAAATATGCATATGACTGGTAATCCCAAATGCTATGATAATGGAAATGTACTAATGAATTATGATGCAACAGCATTATGCCATGTACAGATGCAATGATATTGGAAGTGCACATAATGGAGAAGGGAAAAATATATATACAAATGTAATTCCAATGCCATAATAGAATACAATGGATAGTTCAATTCTATAACTGCAATATACTTGGCAGTTCAGAGGCTATATAGATTTAAATATGTATGTAAACTAGCTGACTCTAATTTAGGAATTTAAAATATGCACATTACCCACTGAGTCGCCTCTGATATAAAATAAGATGTATGCTGCAATTACAGGATGATCACTTGGCACAAAATGTCGTCTCTCATGTTCTTTTATAGATTATGCAATCTTCTCTTATGAAACATATCTAGTGTATCAAATATGTATATGCTCTTGTTTAGTGCTGTCTCTGGTCTGCCTAATAATGCTTGCAATTTTATGACAGTTGCTCCAGTAACCATTGTGCTCTACTTGAGCAGAATCCACAAAGGGAGTTCAGTTTATAAAATCAATTCTCCATGTATGCTTTAGATAGCCAATTGGTATGGTATATATACATCTCGAAGAGGAACAATAGTGAATCAATATAACCATTATTGATCATGGAATCATTATCGTTTGTCTAGTGTGGTCAATGCATACAAAGTGACAACGCAATGGTGAATACGCAAATCAACTATGTTTTATCGTTTCTTAGTTACTTCTGCTACCCAACATACACTAACTACTGAATATAAATGGAGATCAATAATAGTACAAGTATTATTTTATGCTGCACCCTTCTTATTTGTCTTTGGGTACCTATATCCAGCGGTAGTGGCCTGTCGTTGATCACCAAACACGGGCCTTGTTTGCTAACAATCTTGTCCATTATCTTGTCTTCGACACTCTCATACAACCAATGTCGACCTGCTGTGCTTATAATCATTGTCCATGCTCTCTTATATCAAAAGACTTCACGAATTGCATCCAGCATACTCTTCAACTGTTCATATTTTGTTCTTGGGCATTATTTGATAATGTCCAAGAGACCTAATCGAATAACCTCTCCTCGTATATGCCTTTGATTACGATGTCTACATGGTGTATGTCGTCGGTAGAAATTGTGTATCAGCCAACGGGTCCCTTCAAAAAGGTTCTTGTTATGTAGCCGACGGGTCCTTTCGGAAAGGTTTTTGTTATGTAGCGACATGTTGTATGTGGCCGATGGACTCCTTCGGGAAAGTTCTTTGGAAAGTATTTATAACCCCTTCGAGAAGCATTGTATTCATCTTATTATTCAAGCATTTTTGATTTGTCTGAGATTTTTAAATTTATTTTCTTTTTTTAAAGAGTGATGAAAAAGCTACCGTACGGATTTTGGAAACCAAGCACTATACGGATTTCCAAGTAAGCAATTTGAGTCAGGGTCACCGTACGGCTTTTCCAGCCCAAGCCACCATCAAATTTTAAAGCCAGCTAATGTACGGCTTCTTGAATACTCACCACTGTACGGATTCTTAACTGTTCACCATACGGTTGTTGGAGGAAGAGTACGGTTTTTGCATATTATAAAGTCTGAGTGAACGGATTTCCCTCTACGGATTTTCCAATCAAGAGTATGATTTTTGTGCAGTACGGATTTCACCAGGTTTAGCATTTTGTTACGATTTTTTTTTTGCATAAGCTTGAGAGCGTACGGATTTTCCAATCAAGTGTGCATTTTTGTGCTGTACGGATTTCACCAGGTTTCTGCATTCGTATGGCATACAGATTTTGGAAGAAGTTGAAGTGAAGGCAATGTACGGATTTGCTGGAGCTTTGAACAGTACGGATTTTAATATGTGATGTACAGATTTTATAACAATAATGCAGTGTAAAGTTTTTTGAAGGGATTTGTCGTACAGATTTTGCATATTGTGGTGCAAGGCTTTTGCATAATGTGGCGTATGGATTCTACAGGTTTGGGCATACGACTTCTGCATGTTATTGCATTCAGATTTTGAATGACATTACAAGTTATTGCATAAGGAATTGGCGTACAAGGTTAAGGATGTAATGTAACAGAGGGTGGCAGGAAGTTTTACAAAAAAAAAAAAAAAAAAAACGTTGACATATAAGTAAATTTCAATATTTAATTAAAATTTACTTCAATTCTAATATTAATATTCTAAATTTGGGGACATGACAGCCTCCCCCTCTTGAAAATTGCTTGCCCACAAGAATTCTTATATTATCAATGATTCCTAGATCCCAAACTTGAAAGTGCCATCTTGGTAGAACATAACTAGGTTGGTAGGAACAATCATTCCTTGTGATGGGTGCTGAAACGTGTCAGGACCCTTTAACCATTTGGTCAACAATTGATGTTGTCATTATGCAACAATATAAACCTTCTTTACCAGGTTTAAAAATTCAGCATGTAGTCTTAAGTAGTCATTTCTGAACAACAAACTTATAAAGTTTGATTGAGGAATTCTTAGTGCCATCATTACTGGGGTCTATTGTATGGTTCCCATAGGGTCTCATTATTCTCTTGATTGAAGATACATCAAAATTCCAAAACTTGATTTTATCTTCTCCTATATGTGACTTTGAACCATCCTCTTTCTATATCTTACAAAGTGGATTGTCCATTCTGATTCCCAACAGTGGATTAGGAGTAAATTGGAGATTGCTTTTGGTGAAGGCATTATGAATCATTTTTATCCAAACAGCTCTCAATGCTTTCTTTATGGAAGATGCAACGGAATCCAATAATCTGTTTTCATCTTTGCCTTCGTGTCACTTCAGGATAGCTTCTTCATATATCTCAAAGAGTGAATTGGCATTAATTTTGTCCTTTTCAATAGGTCAAGGATTGCCCTTGTCTATAAATTCGGACTCATCGTCTTCCAACCAACCTTCATTTGATCTTTGTGGGTAATCTTTCAAGCTATTATCATCTTTCCATTCCCTTAATGTCAGTTTCCCATGTTTACCAACCACAAGAAGATGAAGTGGAATACACAAAGTACAGCATTAAAAACAGTACTTTCTCTATTTCTCACCCATGAGTGCTAAGTATTCTTTGTGAGGTGAAAGAGAATTCTGATTGGCGATCTTTGCATAAGCTGAATTTGTTTCAAACTTTATGATGACATCTCCCATGTGTGATCCCTGTGATGATGGTAGATTAACTGCATCATACACATGGATCCATGTGCTTAACTCATTTGAGATATATGATGAGTTAATAGTCTCTTCTTCCTTTCCATTTACTAGTGGTGTTTGATGGTCATTTCTTGCATTATCCTTCCTTGGGTATTCAATATCTCTTTCTCCCTTTGCTGTAATTACTTCCATTCTCTTTGCTGATGCACGGATGTGAGAGACTTGTGGTGCAATTGCAGTGTTGCAATCATTTATCCCTTGTTCCTTACACTATGTATGCTTACCATATTCCCTTTTTTAGTCCATGAGATGATTGTTATATTTCTTAGGAGAGTATTTTATTTGTAGATCAATGTAGTCCTATAAAGAGATATCTTTTTGAAGACTACTATACAACTAATCATGTGTAAATTGCTCATATACATCTATTGATTTTGGCTCTTGTTGCCATTGATCTTGTAAATCAGCACAAGTAACTGTTGTGGGTAAATTCTAAATTGTAGCCGACGGGTAGAATTGTATCCAAAAGGGCGCGTGACGGTTGAGTCACCCCTTCGAGAAAGTATATGTACACCATCCGGAAGGGACTTTGGATAATCATCATAATCATATTGTAAGCATTGGAGTGCATATTGCATATATGAATAAAGTATCTACTCTATGTTATATCTTATTGTACTACATGCGATAAGTATTCGTTTACCCTGTACAGTAAGCATTTGGCGTCGTTGCCAATCAAACCTGGAACAAAGGAAGTATTATAAAGATTAATGCCAAATCTACTTAACAAGGATAGGAATAAGATAAAAGATAAGGATGAAATATGCACAGCACAAGAAATTTTAATTTTAGCACAAAAGGCTAAGTGCAAACAAAAGCTTCTGCATCTTACCGACAGGCATTGAAGGGGTGAAGGAGCACAAATGGAGGGAGTGCATTCACCTAGCAGACTGAGGAGTGCCGAAGAATTGCTAGAAGAGACTCGACAGCGATTGAATTTGGTGGAAGAGACAAGGGAGGAGTTCCTTAACTTATATGCACCAAGGGTAGAGAATCCGAACGGAAGGGAAGTAACTGGCATGGCTCGAAGTGTCGAAGGAGCACAAGCGTGCAATGAACTCTTCGTTCCCGATACACCCGATGAATGGATACAGACAGATAATCGAACAACTTCGCTTGAGGAAGATCTTTTCTCACCATGGAACATGGTTGTTGGAAGTAGGATAGTTGTTCGAAGCAACGCAGTTGTGCAAAATAGCGCAGGTGCTCAAAACGTGAGTACTCAGAACAGCATGCGTACTCAGAATGGTGCGAGTACACAAGTAGTACCACAGAATAAGAAGAAAGTAGCAATGGCCAAACCAAAGGAAAAATTGATGAAGTTCAATGGTGATGGGACGACAAATCCGATCAGACACTGCAAAACATGTGAAACAATATGGACGGCAAATGGTGTAACGAACCAGGATGACTGGGTCTGACAATTCTTGGCCACCCTACGGGGTGTTGCAATTGATTGGTTTTCGGATGTCGATCCAAAAAAATTAACTACATGGATAGAAGTCAGGAAGGATTTCATAGCAAAGTTCCGACTACTAAGGGATGATAATGAAATTGTCGTAGAAATATACAATACGAAGCAGGGATAGAATGAAACAATCCCTGTGAATGCAATAAGGCTAAAACAGTTGGTGGGAAAGATGGAGAGCCCACCAACGAACGGATTAAAGAAACGATGGTTTGTTGAAGGGCTACGACTGACACTAAAGAAGAAAATGAAGATTGTACCTCCAACATCATACATAGATGTGTATAATAGGGTGATGGATCTAGAGAGTGAGCAGAAGACAAGCAAAAAGAAGCACAAATTGTCAGACTCAGACAATTCATCTTCCGAAAGTAGCAGCAGTGACGAAGAATCAAGTAAGAAAGTTCCAGCATTGCATAAAAATATGCTACAGATGATGAAGGAATTTAAAAATCTGAAAAAGAATCTTGACTTGGTGAAATGGGAATTGTGGTGTATGGACTTCGAGGAGGAGGGCCACACAAAGGGCTCCTCCCTGAAAAAATAATTTTGCGATATATGCCAGATTGCAAGACATTCCACAAAGGAATGCCCGTTCAATATGAAGACGAAGGGACACCAACAAGTGTTACTAACACAGGAAGTGTCCACTGGAGGAGCAGGAACAAACACAAATAATGACACAACCTCATAAGGTTATCGGAACAATAACCGATGCGGACAAGGTGGTAATAATAATAACAATAACAACAACGGAGGCCAAAGTCGAATAGAGTATGACTCGAGTTGACGGCCGATGATACACTGTTGTGCGTGCAACCTCTAGGGGCACTTCGCCAAAGACTGTACCACGAAGGAAATGCCACAGTTGTTATGCAAATGGTGTGGTCCAAGGATTCGAAATGCCCAAAGCAAGGGGTGAACCTATTAAGCATCAAAACATGTGATGAGGAGATACTAGCCATCACTCGCGAACAAGCAAAAAAGGCAATATACCCAGTTGCAACAAGCCTGAACAGAGTTGGATAAACAAATGGAAATGGAGAAATTACAAACAAAAGACACTCGGCACCTCGAAGAGAAACCTGGTAGAACAAAACATGATAAGGCAGGTAATGCAAATGGAAGATCCTATAAAATTAAATGACCTTACAATGCCTCAGTTGCAGACGGCGATACTAAACATGACACCACTCTCGAAAGCAATGGAACAGATAGGAAAGGATGGCAGCGGAGTGACTGCAATAGACCCAATGCTACTGGCACTCACTACAAGAAGAAATCCTGTAGTAGTAGAGATGGGTATCCTGGGAACCGTGCGCACAGACACAATCGTTGACAGAGGGTCAGGCGTAAATGTGTTACCAAAGGATATATGGAAAAAGTTGGGACAACCTACATTGTGGCCACCTACATTCAGTTACTCACTGCAAATCAGCACAGAATCAAGTCGTTGGGAACCCTAATGGCGCAGTCGGTAACCATCGGAATGCAACCATTCTTATTGGATTTTGTGGTCATTCCGTTAAAAAGAAAAGGGTATGATGCCATCCTTGGACGAGGCTGGCCAGTACAGGCGAAGGTGAAACATAATTGGAAACAAAATACCCTGTCCATGAAATGCGAACGTCAAAGATTTGTAATCGACTTACACACACAGATGATAGGTGAGAAGGCAACATCGACGGATTCTGAAGGTGAAGGTGGAGTGGACGATGAGGGGAAGAGAAGAATGGAACCTGATGAAGAGGGAGTATTCAGACTGGAAGGAGGGTCTAACGATGATAACTTAGACTTGGTGAACGGCCTACTCCATTGGTAGATGGCGGACTACAAGCTCTTTTCGAGCTGTAATATGTTAAGAGTCAACGAAAGTAATAAAGGAGAGGAAAATGAATGTCAAAAGGAATACAGAGAAGCGAAAGAAGGCAAGGCGGTTACGGCTAAAGCTGAAGGAAAGAACATATCATGTGGCGAGTACAAGAGGAAGAACATACTGTACAAACTCGGAAAAAGGAAAGATTCCACCGTATGGTACACAGTGAATGGACCACGTGGAAAGAAATGGTTACACCGCACCACAGATTTAGTAGAAAGGTACCGGCGGTAAGGAAAACACATTGTACGATCTGCACAAGAAACAAAGAGGAAGGGCTTAATAAAAACTGCAACACTACAGAGTGAAGGTTCTAGAATCAAGAATACAGTTATTGACAGCACGTAATGGCAGCCGACAGAATTCATGGTACCAAGTTTAAGGATCGCGATTGAGAACAAACTAGAAGATATGGAAAGCCTGAGGGAGAAATTGTATAACTTAAATAAACTTAATGAGCGATGATTGCAGGCACAATGGGCCACAAAGATTACATAGAATAGGTGAAAAGTATGGCATGACAAGCATTTCATATTGAATAAATTTCAACCAAGGCAATTAGTTTTAAAGTATAATGGACGTAACGAGATTAGACCAGGTAAAATTAAAGTTAAATGAGTCGGACCATACAAGATCCATAAGTTGGTGATAATGGGGCAATCAAATTATGGACGCTTGATGGGAAGGAAGTAGCTGATGTAGTGAACGGGTCAAGGTTGGAAGTCTATCATGAAAAAAGTAACGTGCCTCCACAGACGAACAACTCAGAGAGAATAAAATACTAATTAGCAATGTATATATGTAAGATAATTAAGTATAAATAATTATAATAAATGTGTAAATAAGAAATCAGAGGAAATTAGATGAACAGACAAAATAGAAAAGTAAAATAAGGAGGAGATTATAAAGCACTGTACAGTCTTAACAATGCTACGGAATGCAAGGTAGATTGGCAATATTAGAAAAACGAACAAAAAAAAGGGAGCACCGTACGAACACATCATCATATCTGGGAGAAAGTAGACATCGTACGGCCTGCAGTATGGCAAGGAAGACAAGAAAAGTATCACCATGGGAATGTACGAAATAGAATGATGTGGGAGGCACTTACCATACGAACACAGAAGACCAACGTATGGACATGAAGGCAATCTCGACCACCATACGGACCGCACATAAAGGAGCATTATCTGTGAAGAAAAAAGCATCGTACGGCGTACGAGTAGTAATTCAAAACAAGCATAATAGAACGTACGGCAATTACAACACAAGAGAAGTTGTGAAGCAAGATCGTACGAACGTATGGAACACATGAGCGGAAACAAGGTCGTACGGACGTACAACCATTACAACACAGGAGAAGGGTCTATTGTACGGATAGAAAGGAGGGTCCTCTGTACAATTGTACAAGTCAAGGAGAAAACATTCAAAACACCGTACGCAATCAGGAGTATGGAGTGTCGTACACTCTATGGTAAAGGCAAAGAGATTGCAAAGTGTTGATACCATATGGCCTGGGGGTTATAGAGAAGAGCGTCGTACAGTGACATGGAAGCATAAAAGAGCCAAGGGCATCAACGTACAGCCATTAATAGGAGGCAGGAGTGTTGTGGATACCATACGAACACAAGGTGACGCAAAACACTTACCCAGTGAGACAATACCATACGGCCTTCAAAATGAGAAGAGGGTACAGGCAAAGTACGGAGAAGTTATAAAACATCATTGCATGGTCATACAACAAATTGATACAAGCGATGACCACAGTACGGACACAAAAGAAGGGTGATAGGAGATTTTTTTTTTTTTAAAGATGACAAATCAAAACAGTTGACATTCGAAACCGTATGGTAATGAAAGGAAAGACATAAACAGGTAATGAAGAAAACATAAGCTTTTGGCAGAAAGAATATAGGTTCAAAGAAAATCACAAAAATGGTGTATTCCATGGATTTTTGTGTGGATTTGAGGGTACCAATCTGGTCTTGGCGGTGGGGGCATTGCCCCTCGACCCCACTTTATATCGCAACAGGGAGCGCACCTAGGGCTCTGCCCCAGGACCTCGTGGGGGCGCTACCTCTCAACCCTATTGGGGGTGTTGCCCCCTAGACCCCCGGTCAGTTCAGTTATCAATCGTGGGAAGTGTGACCAGTTGATGAGACCTAGAGCTGCTACAGGCATGGAGTGTCTATCTACCAGAGGTGGAGAGAGCACTGGAGAAAGCCTTTCAAGAGGGGTGTTATGCTTTGAGGCACTCAGAGTAAGTGTTGGATGTGATATTGTCTTGGTGGATGCATACAGAGCTCGAGAGGAGTTGACCGCTACAGGCATGGAGTGTCTATCTACCAGAGGTGGAGAAAGCACTGGAGCAAGCCTTTTGAGAGGGATGATACGCTTTGAGGCACTTGGAGTAGGTGTTGGATGTGAGGTTGTTTTGGTGGATGCATAGAGAGCTCAGGAGGAGTTGACCATCTAGTTGGAGGTAGTAGAGCAACACTTGACTCAGTGTACCCATTAGTTGGAAGCAAAAAAGGCAGCATGAGTGGCTATCAAGGTCAGATTGGCTAGGGAGAGAGTATTGTGTTAGCAGAGGCTATAGTAGCGACGTGTTTGTGGAGACCAGTTTGGTGCAGGCATAGGAGGAATGTGAATGTGATGTGATAGAAAAAAAATCTATCCTGTTATAGTTAGTCACAATTAATGTATTCCACTTTGTTAAAATGTCTTAGATATTTTGTAATTGTCGTCTGGAGACAACTTTACTTTTTGGGGGGGATGATGTTGCCAGTAAATTCTATATTGTAGCCAACGAGTAGAATTGTATTTGAAAGGGCGCGTGATGGTTGAGTCACCCCTTCGGAAAAGTATATGTACATCGTTTGAAAAGGACTTTGGATAATCATCATAATCATATTGTAAGCATTGGAGTGTATATTGCGTATATGAATAAAGTATCTACTTTTGTTATGTCTTACTGTACTACATGCAATAAGTATTTGTTTACCCTGTACGGTAAACAATAACTTCTTGTCATTCTTTCTTTGGAAAGAAACTAGGAAGGTTTGGTCTATATTTAAGGGCACAATGTCTTGAATATTCATCTTTTCCTCTTTTCTCTCCTTGTTTAGTATGATTGTTGTCTGTTGGTACTATTAATGCAAATAATTAATCTAATTTCTTCAGTGTGCTCCTTGACCAAGCATTGAAGAATGTATAGTTGCAGGATTCTAATCTTTTCCCATATTTTGAAGTTTTAGATTAATCCCTCAGACATTTCCACTTTCTTCAATCTGAAAGTTCATTCCAGAAGCTGGCAGGATAATAGCTCCAATACCATTTGTAATGTCCCTTGTTAGATTTACTTGGACACTATGTGGGCTAATGGGTGCAAGTGCAGATATATGACTTAGGATATTGAATTATGAATGTTATTTAATGAAATATGCATATGACTACTAATTTCAAATGCTATGATAATGGAAATGCACTGATAAATTATGATGCAATGATATTGTGAGTGCACAAATGAATTATATAATGGTGAAGGAAAAAAAAAATATATATATATATATATATACAACTGTAATTCCAATGCCACAATGGATAGTTCAATTTTATGACTACAATATAATTGGTCGTTCGAAAGCAGTATAGATTTCAATATATATGTAAACTAGCTGTCACTGATTCAGCAATTTAGAATATGCACATTACCCTATGAGCTGCCTCTGATATACAATATGATGTATGCTGCAATTACAGGATGATCAGTTGGCAGAAAATGTCATCTCTAATGTTCTATTATAGATGATGCAATCTTCTATTTTAGAACCATCTCTGAGACATCAAATATGAATATGCTCTTGTTTGATGTCATCTCTAATCTGCAATAATAATGCTTATACTTTATGAAGGTTGTGCCAGCAACCATTATGCTCTGCTCAAATGGAATCCACAAGAGAGTTTGGTTTATAAAAATCAACACTCCATGTATGCTTTGGGTAGCCGATCGGCTTGGTATATCTGTGTGTGTGTGTGTGTGTCTCAAAGAGGCACGATGATGAACTGCCAAACTTCACTATCATTAACTGCAAATTGTTAATGGTTAACAAATACTATTGTATGGATAATCGTATGTTATTGCAATTCAAACATAACAGCCAAGTATGGATGGTAAACGAATATAACCATCATTGATAATAGAATTGTTGTCATTCGTCTAGTGTGGTGAACACATACAAGATGACATGGTAATGCTGAATACTTAAATCAATTTGTTTTATTGTTTCTTATTTACTTCCACTAACCAACACACATCAACTACTGAATATAGATGGAATTTGATAATAGTGCAAGTACTATTTTATGTTGCACCCTATATTATGTCTTTGGGTTCCTATATCCAACGTTGTTGGTGACTTGGCATATCGTTGATCACCAAACATGGCCCTTGTTTGCTAGCTACGATCTTATCCATGATCTTGTCTTTGACACTCTCATACAACCGATGTTGAACTGGTGTAATTATAATCATTGTCCATACTCTCTCTTATATAGGTAAACTTCACGAGTTGCATCTAGCATACTCTTCAACTGTTCATATTTTGTTTTTGGGTATTATTCGATAATGTCCAAGAGACTATAATGTTTCCTTTTAGGGTTAGTCAAGAATGATACTTATTTATTCACTTGTGATGATTATAATAGTCTTTCCAATTATCAAACGACATTATAAATGGGATTTATAGGCGAAGGATATCAGTGCTATCCAAGTTTCCTAGACACCATCTATGGATTCCCTCAAAGTTTACTGGTCCTAGTCTATTTCAAGAGGATTTACAAAATGTTGACCCCTGCCCTCTATTTGGTATATCCATTAGATTGGATTTATACAAGCTCCTCCTTGGTAGCGTCATAGCCTCCACTTCTCAAATTAAAAATAGTAATAAAACTAAATATAATTTATAAATATTCTTGTATTCATTTCTACTTTTTTAATATAAGATATAAACATATATGTAAGTTAGTTGTCATATTTATTATTACTTTGGTATGATGAATATACATACATATTAATCAATGTGATATGCACTTATAAGGCTCACTAAATACCTCAACACTTTTGATAGATGGGTCATTATTGTTGGTCATTTGGCTAAGAGGTGAGTATAGAAATACTTTAAGGTTGTCATTTATGACAACATATATGGTATACTCAGAGAGAAAATTCTATAGTTAAGTTTTGAAGGAATTAACCTAGAAAATTGTCTAAGTGCTATGAAGACAAACTATCAGCAGAGATACCTTTTTGGTTGGCAAGCTTCACAGACAAAGTTTTGGCACATACACACTTGAGGGAAGCTTGGACAAGGTATAAAGATGATCCATCTCAGAGCGCAAGTCCTTATATTATTCAAGATTTACTAGTTGCAATGATGTACAGGCAGAACAAGACATAGTGAAAAAAATGATAATTTATGTTAAGAAATTATTTTGTTTATCAAAATAATTGCTTGACTATTTAGGGAGGACATCCTAGATGCTAACCCTAAGTGCACAAGAGGTAGTTTTGATTTTTGGGACACATGTGAAGACATCAAGGCCGACATGACAAAATTACTTGGTATAAGGGACAGAATTGGATATGCGAAGTTGTGTGATATCTAAAACATTGTCATGCTATTATTTTGTAATGCGAACATGATGTTAGAGCAAAGAAAGACAGTATATGCGAAGTTTGTATACAAAGAGCAATAAAGGACAAATCAGCTATTACAGAGATCAGCTTGTCAAAAGGTTTATGCATTTATTCCTTATGTGTACAGCATATGTCATTGTAATTGCATGTTTGGACAATGGACTTATCTTCCATCCATTTTGTAATTGTAGTAACAACTCCTAACAGGGTTGAGACTTCTAACAAGGCCTAGTCCTCTAACAAGGACCAAGACACTATACAGATGTAATAGACTCCTAACAAGGTGATATCTTTCGCAAGATACTTTTGATTAGTCAATCATTTTGTGGAGACCATCCCCATCAGGATTTTCCCTAGGCTAGGGTTTCCTTGGTTAACAAATAATGATATTATGGGCTGCATTGTGTTGTTGTTGCATTTACTTTTCAATTTGATTACATATGCATGTTTAAAGAATGTTAAAGATAGTAGAAGATATCTGTAGTGAATAACTAGTATGTTGATATCAATGACAAACTCTGTCGTGAATGCAACACAACCTCTGAATCATGTCACCAACAATGCTAGAATACTCACCATAAGAATACCATCAGCATTCATGCTTAACAATCTCCCATTTGGCATTGATAGCAACATAAATGAAAAACATCTAAGTTCCATGAATACCAAATGTTGCAGCCACAACTACTCCCCCATTCATGTTGTTCATGGATGACATTTGTTCATTAACTAACATGGATAAAAAAGGTGTTAATCTCCACCTCACATCAGCATCTTTTTAAATCCTCTTCATCAATCAAATCTCTCCTTCAAGAACACCTCTCCCGCAAAGGATAGGCCACTCTAAATCTTCTTCCTATTGACATCAATCAATAATGCACAAGCATATGTTATTCTCCCGTTAATAACAATGAATATACAAGGATGTTTTTTCATGTATTACTCTCCACATTGACATCAGTGACAAAAGTATCATTATGTCAATTCTCTACATAAGATCTGCAATAAGCTCAAGCGTCCAAAGACACTATTAAATACCAATATCAAGGGTCCTTAATGACTTAACTTAAACACAGATACTTCCCATAGAGGAAGCATCGAGCATCCAATCCAGATAGTGATCTATTACCACTGGACTAATGCAATCTCTACATCAACTACTCAAAATTAGGCTGGGGCATAACCCCAAGCATACCTCTAGAGTACTCAAATGTGTCCTTCGGAAAAGGCTTTATAAATATGTCTACTATCTACTCATTTGTGCTAACATACTACAATCTGATCTCTTTCTCTCCAACTTTGGTCTAAAGAATCTACAATCCCAAGAAATACTTCATCTCACCAATCATACTCATCTCAAACTCTTTCTTCATCTCTTCAGCAAATGCTTTACTTGCCTCATCATCACCTCCAACGCTTATGTCATCCACAAATACCTCAATAATTAATAAGCCATTGTCAATCTTCTTCATATACAAATTGCTATTAGCATTACCTTTGCAAATCCCAAACTTATCAAATACTTATCCAATCTCGCATACCAGGCTCTAGGTGCTTATTTCAATCCATACAATTCTTTCTTCAATTTGCAAATCATATCCTCTTCGTTTGTCAAAGGAAAACTTTCAACCTACTCAAGGTATACTTCTTCTAGTTCACCATTTAGAAAAGCTGATTTGACATCCATTTGCTACACTTTGAAATTATTGTTAGTTGCATATGCCAAAAATATTCTTACTGGCTCTATTTTATCAACAAGTGCAAATGTTTCCTCAAAATCAATTCCTTCTTGTTGAGAATAGCCTTTACATACCAGTCTTGCTTTTTTTCTCACAACCTTACCTTGTTCATTCTCTTGTTTCTGAATACCCACTTAATTCCAATAACATTATTATCCTTAGGTCTAGGAACCAATCCCATGTATTGTTCTTTTCAATCTGCTCTAGTTCTTCTTTCAACGCTTTAATCCAAAAATCATCTTTACTAGCTTCCAAGGAAACCATTATTATCATATACCAATTGCTGATACCAATTGTTAGAATGTAAAGTCCACCAAGATAACTGAGAAGCGGGGGGTGAATCAGATATTCAATTAAAACAAATCTCAATAACCTTATTAATTCCAAAACATGTACATTGTAAACAATAGATGCAAAAACCACAAAGAGATCACCATACACAATAACACCATATTTGTTAACTAGGGTAACCCTTGCTCAGAGGAAAAACCACTGTCGAGATGGTACCCACAAAATGATGTACTAATATAAATGTTCCTTGTGAAAGGATGGACCCTGCTAGGAGATTCCAACCCTGTTAGGTGTTGTGCCAACCCTGTTAGGTGTTGTGCCAACCCTGTTAGAAGTTGATTTGGAAGACAGATGGACCCACTGTTCAAACAACTTTAGTATTATCCTCACTAAATAATACAATGGTACATTAACACTGTTCAACAACAACTTTGCCAAATATAGTTCCTTCTCCGCTCATCGTGCCTCAACTGCACCACTCACTTATATGATCTAAAAGATGTTCACATGTAAGTTTACACAATACAATATTCACTCTCAAGTTCACATCTCATAAAATGATCTCACTGATAATTACAATACGCACTCTACCATAAGTAAAGCATTTTTCCCTTATACCAAGTCCTAAAACAAATTATTAAGTCGGCCTTGAGGCCTTCCCAATTTATAATAATAATATAGGAACAACTTAAGATATTACATCCTCACTGAATAATACAATGGTACATTAACACTGTCCAACAACAACTTTGCCAAATACAGTTCCTTGTCTGCTCACCGTGCCTCAACTGCACCACTCACTTATCTGATCTAAAAGATGTTCGCATGTAAGTTCACACAATACAATATTCACTCTCAAGTTCACATCTCATAAAATGATCTCACTGATAATTACAATATGCACTCTACCATAAGTAAAGCATTTTTCCCTTATACCAAGTCCTAAAACAAATTATTAAGTCGGCCTTGAGACCTTCGCAATTTATAATAATAATATAGGAGCAACTTAAGATATTACATTTACATGTTACATTTCACAATTACACACAAACTGTTGGCTCGCAATCTTCATAACTCTCCACTTGTTGCTCATCTGGATGTGCGTTATTAACCACAACATCTTCAACATATCTTCTACCTCTGTCCAAGTCCGCTTAACTAGATCTTATCTTTGTTAGGAGATACAATCAAAACAACAATAACTGCTACCCAGAATCTCTGTCTCAACAGTACCTTCACCAAATCAATCATAACTCTTTCCAGTCTTCATATTTCCATACATGCTCTTTATTGTAGCATTTAGACACTGTATAACATCTCCTAAACTGCGCATAACCTCATCTGCACTGCTCAAACCACATGAAGCCAAACTCTTTCTGTTACTCTGCCAATCTTCAAAGAATAGTATGTTGACACCAATGACAAACTCTGTCATGAATGCAACACATAACCTCAAGATCATGTCACCAACAATGCTTAACAATTTTCCCCTTTGGCCTTGATGGCAACATAGATGAAAAACATCTCTAAGTTCCATGAATACCAAATCTCTCTATTGCAACTACTCCTCATTCATGTTGTCCATTAATGACAATTGTTTTGTAACTAACATGAATAAGAAAGGGGCTAATCTCCCCCATACATCAACGTCTTTTCAAATCCCCTTCATCGATCAAATCTTGAAATCCTCTTCATCAATCAAATCTCTCCTTCAGGAACATCTCTCCCCCAAAGGATAGGCTCCTCTGAATCTTCTTCCTATTGACATCAATCAATAATATACAAGCATGTGTTATTCTCCCATTAATAACAATCAATATACAAGGATGTTTTTCAAGTATTACTCTCCTCCATTGTCATCAATGACAAAGGTATCATTATGTCAACTCTCTACATAAGATCTACAATAAGCTCAAGTGCTCAAAGACATTGTTAAATACTAGTACCAAGCATCCTTAATGACTCAAACACAAATACCCATCCATAGAATCTAGATAGTGCTCTGTTACCACTAGACTGATGCAATCTCTCCATCAACTACTTAAGATTAGGTTGGGGCATAACCCCAAGCATACCTCTCAAGTACTCAAAATGTGTCCTTCGGCAAGGTTTTGTAAATATGTCTGCTATCTGCTCCTTTCTGCTAACATAATCCAATCATATCTCTTTATCTGCAACTTTCTCTCTCAAAAAGTGATACTAGATATATGCTTTGTCTTTGAATGTAAAACTGGATTCTTTGACATACTATACTTATGTTATCACAATGTACGATAATAGGCTCTGTAAACTCAATCCCAATGTCTTTCAACATTTGTTTCATCCAAATAATTTGATTACAACTATTTATTGCTGCTACATTCTCTACTTTTGTCGTACTTTGTAAAATACTATTTCGTTTTGTACTTAGCCAAGAAAACAATCTTCCTCCCAAGAAATGCTCCACAACTATTGCTATTTTTGTCATCTACACTTCCTACCTAATCCGCATCAATGTATGCACATAAAGTAAAATCATTTGATCCATAATACCATAATCCAAAATCAGATGCACCCTTCAAATAGCTAAAAATTGTCTTTAGTGCAGCATAATGTGACTTTAGGATCTACCTAAAATCTTGCCACAATTCTAACTGCATTAGATATATTAGGTCTAGCATGTGTCAAGTATCACAATCCACAAATCATAGATCTCTACTTTCTCTGCTCATCAGTAGGGGTTTTGTCTTTACTAGACAATTTGTGAGCAATTACCATAGGTGTTCCGATAGGTTTATGACTTTCCAAACCAGATCTCTTCAACAAGTGTTTAAGAAACTTAGCTTGTAATATGAAGATACCATCTTTGTTCCTGAACAGTCTACAATTCTAAGAAATACTTCATCTCACCAATCGTACTTATCTCAAACTCTTTCTTCATCTCTTTTGCAAATGTTTCACTTGCATCATCATCACCTCCAAAGATTATGTCATCCACAAATACCTCAACAATTAGTAAGTCATTGTCAATCTTCTTGATATACAAATTGCTATCAGCATTAATTTTTGCAAATCCCAAACTTATCAAAATACTTATCCAATCTCACATACCTGGTTCCAGGTGCTTGTTTCAATCCATACAATGCTTTCTTCAATTTGGAAACCATATCCCCTTTGTCTGTCAAAGGAAAACCATCAGGATGCTGAATGTATACCTCTTCTAGTTCACCATATAGAAAAGCCGACTTGACATCTATTTGATACACTTTGAAATTCTTGTTAGCTGCATATGCCAAAAACATTCTTACTACCTTTATTCTAGCAACAGGTGCAAATGTTTCCTCAAAATCAATTCTTTCTTGTCGTGAATAGGCTTTACATACCAATCTTGCTTTGTTTCTCACAATGTCACCTTGTCCATTCATCTTGTTTCTAAATACCCACTAAGTTTCAATAACATTCTTATCCTTGAGTCTCAGAACCAACTCCCATTTATTGTTCTCTTCAATCTGCTCTAGTTCTTCTTTCATAGCTTTAATCCAAAAATCATCTTTACTAGCCTCCTCGGCACTTTTAAGTTCAATTTGAGAAATCAAACATAGTTCCTCTTGTACCTTGTTTCTTGTAATAACTTATTTGTCTTTGCTACCAATAATCTTATCAGTAGGGCGATTTTTTATCATAATTTTGTTAGGTGTCACCGATTCAACTCTGACTTCAGCTCTAGGTTCAGATCTTGGTTCTTCACTTTGTTCTTCTCTCTGAATTTCATTCTGCAAATCAGTGTCAATTCTTGATCAACATTTTCTCTATTAGGCCTTGGATTAGTCTCTTCATTAGAATTATAATCAAGTACCCTTTTTTGAACTTTAAACTTCTCATCAACTTTCACACTTGCACTCTCAACAATAGTCTTAGTTCTCCGATTAAAACATCTATATGCCTTACTTCTCAATGAATATCCAAGAAACAGACCTTCATCACTCTTTGAATCAAACTTTCGAATATCATCATTTCTCTTAATGTAACATTTACTTCCAAAGATTCTGAAATACTTAACAAAAGGTGTATGTCCAAACCAAAGTTCATAAGGTGTCTTATCAATGTTTTGTTTGATTTGTACCATGTTCATAGAACATACAGTTGTATTTATTACTTCTCTCCAAAAGATCTTAGCTACATTGTTCTCAAGCATCATTTATTTTGCTGCCTCTGGGCTTTTTTGTTCATCCTTTCTGCTAACCCATTCTATTGAGGTTTCTTAGGGGCTGAAAGTTGTCTTTTAATGCCATTTCCTTCACAAAAATTGTTAAACTTGTTGAAAGTGAACTCTGCACCTCTATCAAATCTCGAAAATTTAATCTTCAAATCAGATTCATTTTCAACTCTACTCTTAAATATCTTGAATTTCTCAAAAGCTTCTAATTTCTAGTGAAATCATCAACAAGAATCATAAAATACCTTTCACCATAGAATGTTTTTGTCTTAGTAGGACCACTCAAATCTGTGTGCACAATCTACAAATTCACAAATGTAGTAAATTTCTTGTTTGGAAATGAACTTTTTTTTCTGGTTTGCCATCACACATTCCTTACATACCATTTCAGCAGGTTTCACAATTTAGGCAAATCTCTAACTGCAAACGAAAGCTATCCAATTATCAATTTATCTGTAAAACCTACTAATTTTGAAATATTATTTTGATACTTTATTATTTCCAAGGAAGGGGTGGCGACATGCATCACTCCCTCCCATAACATCGAATGGTCTAAGGCAATGCCTTTATTACTCCATGCAATAGGGGTTTGGGCCAATAAGGGGTCACCCTTTCAAATAACATATGTTTTCCTTATTGTCTTTTTCAACAATAATGCTAATGCTACTCCAAGTCTTCTTCTTTTTTGGGGGGAGGTGCGGTTCTTTTTTGGTCGGTGATGCAGTATATGTATCGCTCACACACATAATGGATCGTATCCTATCAATGTCACCCATATATTTATTTATTTATTTGCTTAAAATGTTTCAAGAGTTAATTTATTTGTTTAGAAACTAGTTCATTTAGTTAATTGTTAAGGGTCTAGTTAATTAGTTGCATTATCAGTCACCACTTGGACAACATTCTCTTCCCCCACCTCCCTTATGACCTCCTCAATAGCCACACATAAGAATTTTGCATTTTTGACATGTGAGGAAGCATCTATAGACTTCAAAAACATGGTGGATCCTAAAAGTGAAAATTAAACAAAATAATTATCATTGAATAGTCAATAAAACAAAATTTTAGTTATTCAATAATACATTAAATTTTAGACTTCAAGAAGTAGAGGATGATGAATTACCTCGGCTAGAAACAAGAAAGTTTAGGAGGGTCCTATTCCTCCTATCTATCCATCCATCCATCATAATGGTACACCCTCTTTGGCTCCGAATCTTTCTATGGTCCTCCAACTCAAATTTCATCTCCTCAACTATTTCTAGTAAGAGGGCACCACTCAACTCATCTTCAATAGGGGCTTTAAACCCCACACCACAGATGGAAACCACATCAATCATCCCCTACCAATAAGGAGTCATGTTACATTTATAAAAACATTTTAATTAGCATATTTCAACATCAAGTTAAAATTATAAAATTGAATTTAAAACTTAAAAGTTTAAAACATAAAACAATCAAATATAAATGAAGTTGAAGTACCTGGCTGTCTGCTATAAATGGAATGTTGCACAAAAAACCAAAACTTGCAAATTGTTTTTATTCCAGCGTCATGGATCTCCCTATTCCAAACCAAGCTCTCAAGTGAGGGTTGTGCACTAGGAGTGGAACGTGGTACAAAAAAATTGTCCAACCTAGATTTTCTGACTCTAGGACAAAAAGTAACGTCAGTACTACTAGCAGGGGTAACCCCACTAGCAGTGCAAAGAATAGATGTAGAAGAAGTACAACTAGCAAAAGCACTAGGACAATAGGGGGGAAGGGAAGAGCCTTCTCCAACACAACCTATTGTACCTAGGGGTGTAAAACTAGATACAAAAGCATTTCTAGATGAGCGTGGAAGTGAATTGGAACCAATCTAAGCTAACTCTGCTAATTGTTTTTGTTTTAATTCATTTTCTTGTTCATATTTTTCTAAGGCAACATAACAAAAACGTTGAGCCTCGGGAGTTGCAACTTTACAAGGCTCAGCATCACAACCACGTATGCCAGCAATATGGTATTTCAATCTATTTATCCCCCCACTATTAACGACCTTACAAAATACGCATTTTGTTTGAGTTCTACCTCTACCCAAAAAGTCTATGGTGTACTTCCAACACTCATCTTTTTTATTGCCTTTAGAGAGCTTGGGTTTTTTACCTCCGGGAACCATTATGAGTAAGGGAAAATGCCAAGGTTGCTGCAATAAGACATTTTAGACCAAATATTACCATTTAAGCATTGTATTTTATGAAGATCTAAAGTAAAACAAAACCCATGAACATACAAAAAAAATTCATCCAAAAAACCCATAAGCATAGAGAAAAAGATTATCAAAATCAACTCTTACCTCTTTGAAATGCATTGAAAAGTGTTGAGAAGAGCTCCTATAAACTCCTTGATGATCTAAATGCAAACGTATAGTTGCTCCAATGTCACAAATGCAAGCTTTTCTCCTCTTCCTTTCCACTAGTTGCAAAACAATGACACTCTATTTCTCTTCTTCCTCTCTCTCTCTCTTTTTGTTTTTCTCACAATAGAGTGTTATGGAAGCCCTTTTAGGGTCTTAAGCATAAAAAAGAACAAAAATATATATTTAAAAACTAAGCATTTTTTTATTTTTTTACTTGCCCGGACTTTTATTGCCGCGGCCGGGTCACGCCAAGTCACGACTGTCATGACCCGCGAGTCACACCTTGACTCGCGAGTCATGCAAGTTAGGCGAGTCACACTCCCTGACCCGCCAAGCCCAGGTCATGAGTCATTTTGACCCGGCAAGCCTTTCATGACTCGCCGACTCGAGAGACTCGCCCGACTCGCGGCGAGTCTCGTTACTTTGATGCAAACAACAAGAAAGTTCACATAATACTCCTCTTTCTTCAACAGAAAGTATCTTCAACCATACTTTTGTGGTTATCGCATCGTATACCGAAATGAACTAAAGTCTTACATTTTAACAACGGAAAGCACCAAAAATATATACTTCATTTAGGGTTGCTTCTTTACTAAAGATTCATTTCTCCAATAAATAAAAATTAAGAGGCAAATGGAAAAGAAAATCACTATAGAAAAATTTTAAATGCCAATAGTATGAAACTATTGATATGCTTCATAATTGGACCATGATTAAACGTATTCTACGATCTCATACCTTAAAGTAAAAACTGATAATAAATGGAAAACTTAGTAGTGATAATCTAAGCATATCAATATTTGGAGATGCTGGATTCATCTTTGATTAATATAATCGAAGCTTTGCAGCAACTGACAGATTTTCAAAATGACTCACAATGCAATTTAATCTGAAATGGCAATGTCATGAACGAAGAAATATATAAATCAATCGTCACTTTATACAACATAGCTTACCTGCTGATTCATCAATGCATACAATAGAAGGTTCAGAACTCGATAATCAAAAGACTTGAGTTGTAATGCTCTCACAACATCCTGAACTGAAACCTGAAAAAGAATAATTCAATCAAAACTTTAGAATACAAAAGAAACCAATAAGAATATTTTTCATCAGCATCTCGTAAATCTCTTAAGAATAAGCATTGGTCATGTATCATGATGAACCCCTATTTATTTATGAAAATTATTTATTGTTTATGGCAATTACTAATATTTAATCACAAATTTGTCTTAAACATCTCTTAAGAATAAACATGGGTCATGTATCATGATGAACCCTATTTAGTTATGAAATTTATTTATTGTGTATGGCAATTACTAATATTTAATCACAAATTTGTCTTATCATACACACCTTGCACATTTGAATTTCAAAGTATGACGACTGAAATTGTAAGGACCTCTGGAGAAAAACTGTGTGAACACTATAGCTCAGCACACATTTTTTCTCCAAAAAATTTTACAATTCAATTCATGGACTGTCAAGGTATCAAGTCTATGTTCTAAGTTGATAGTGTGATAAAGAAAGTTAAGAAATGAAAAAATTGAATATTTATTTGATTTTGTGTTATGCTATAAGATTTAAGTATTTCTTATAGCTACTGTTAGTGGGTCATAGACAACTTAGAAAACCCTTTAACTAATTTATGTATGTAATGAAACAGCAAAAATTGTATTTTCCATTATACTGCAGGACTAACTAAGAAATAACGATTTGTGGCTGTAGGATCAGATATAAATGTTTAATTCTCTCTAAAGTACAACTAAACATGGGTAAGAAATCGTTTGCAATAACTAATGAGGATTTTGCATAGTCAATTAGGTTGTTTCCACAATTGTATGTTTGTTGAATTGTCAAATCTAGATATTGATTTTGAATATTAAAAATATACAATCACAGAATTCTAGATATGTTTAAGTTTTCCTTCAATGCATTTAACGGTTCTCTATTACATTTACAATTGCCTAATGAAAAGGAAAAATTTGTTCACAGTACCATTAGATTCTTTATTATGATCAGAATCAAATGAAAGATATACACAATACAAGGGTTTCACATTAAACTATAATTTAAATTCTAAATTTAAAAGAAACATTCGAAAAATAGTAAAATTATTATATTACTATATGTTTTTCTACACATAATAGACAGAATGGCTAAGACAAGATAAACCAATCTTTAATCACATGGGAAACTCCAACTCACCTCTCCCCACTTTGTTTTAAAATGATGCATACTAAAATAGCCTGGGTCGACATAAAGCAGGAGGCCTAGTTCATTGTCCTCTAGGATCTTGTATTTGGGATTTTCTACCTACCATTGGAGATGAATACTCTCAACAACGCCAAGGTTGCAGACACTCTAGCAGGTTCGCAATTAGCAAAGACATTGAAAAGATGATTATTAGAGGTGATATATAACTGATCATAAAAGCAACAAGTGCTGGTGGATATGTCAATTGGCATTTAAATCATGTTGGAAGAGAAGCAAAGATTTTTCTGTCCAAATTTGACGTTGAATTGGAAACGCTGCTTCCACAAAGGTTTCAAGTAAAATCTCTTATCAATCAAGGTATCAAAAAGTATTCAAGTGGGTCGAGATCCATCTGAATGGAAGGAACAAGAAGGTATTCTTCTAAGGGCAGCCTTGCTGCGATGGAATCTTATCTAAAGGCATTCTAATGTATTTTCAGATAAGTGCCTTATTTGGGTCAACCACCTTTGAAATGAGTTATGTCAACCTCCATTGATACATAAATTGATATGTATGTTACACTTCTTAAACCATTGTTTTCATTGAAGGTCACCTAGAGACGGGGAGAGTTGAAGGTCTTCGGTACTAGTACGCATTTTTTTTTTAAAATAGGAGATGTGGGGTTCTTGGAGACGGCAATTTTTTTTTAATATAATCTAATAATTTCTAAGAAATATCATAGATTCATAACATAGTGATTTGAAAACTTTTTAAGTATGAACATTGAACATTAAAACCAAAGGTAAATACCAAAAAGTCAAAGAATAAAATTAATGTTATTTACTCATTTAATATTGTGTCATATAGACTCAAACAGTTCAAAACTCACATAGCATATATGATTTCTGAGTATCCCATATGTGCATAGCAGATTAATAAGCGCCGAGATTATCATTACATATTGAAATTTGAAATTCAAAAATATATACTTCGATGCTGAATCGTTGATATGCAAACAGAAAACTCAAAAGTGGAAACAAAAATCAGAAATCTATCTTTTATCATCTACCCCACAATGCTGTGATTATCCATCTCAAGGTTTTCAGCTACAATGCTGTCCAGAAAATCATCACTCTCCAAATCAAATTCCTCTCATAGTAGTATAACTGGGGAAAATTCATTAAGGCCATCTAGTTCAACCGGATCTTCACCCATGGTTGCAGCATCTCCATCATCTGCAATTTAGACCCTTTTTTGCTTAAGGACCCTCCATGTATGTAATGCAGGATCAACACAAGAGAAAAGGCAAAGCGTGTTGTGAATGAGAAGCCTTTTGGGGCTTCCAAATGCCTAAAACGACGGTCAAAATAAAATATTTGTTTCTAATTTGTCTTTTTCTCTGAAGATGTGCAGGAGACTTCTAATTTTGTGACCGGAGACTCAGAGATTACGGGAGACTTTGAAATGAAGTCTGCAGGCATTTTCAAATACTCCAGAGACTCAAAGACTCTTGGAGACGTGTCTCAAAGGGAGGGACACACATCTCCCAATAAAATTGTTTCAATCACGTTATAATAAATGTTACAGCCTTCATGCACCAGTATATGTTTTTGTCCTGTTTCCACATCGTTCTTATCTCTTTAAAGCTTAGTCTCTTCATTCATAAGGATCTTTACTTGCAAATTTCTGCATGCTATCAAAGCACACAATAATTTCTTAAGAGCTATCTAGATCTAAAGGATGTTTGCCAAGGAAACTAATTTTCAGGAGTCGCCTCTCCCACAAACCATAGTGAATTTTCTCATTATTTTAAAGAGAAGTTTGAGATTTAAATAAAGGAGCTTTAATCCAAATTTCAGCTTTCTAATTGCTATTTATCAGCTTACTACATGTATATTTTTTATAAATTCAATATCTAAACCATAGTTTTTCAAATTTATCTTGTTTTTTCATATGTTTAATATCAATAAATTTCATGTGTTTTGTGTTTGTTTTAACTGGAGGTTAACCCCAATTTGTAATTATTGTGTATGATGCAAAAAGACTTGCCTGCATCTCCTTAAAAAGGCTCACCTGAGTCTTCTAGAAGAAGAATCAAATTTTCCTTAAAGCTTCAAGAAGAAAACTATTTGATAAAGTGACTTTATAATATTTATTCATTTTCTATTTGAGTTGCTCTTAAAAATATTAACTATATAAAGTTATCCTTATGATTTAATTTATTAGGACAACTTTAAAATGATTAAGTTAATTTAATTTATTCCATTATAACTCCCCTCTTGCCCTATAGGAATAAAACTTAGGCTAGATGATCCTACCAGATGATCATGTGGAAAAAGTGGACATTACAAACTTTAATCCTATCTTGCAAGTTTTTCTGCTTAGCAAGTTTTTGAGCCAACTACTAGCAGAAAGAACTCGTCAAGTTTTTGGCGAGTTATTCCCAAAAAATTGGCAATTTTGTGGCCAAAAACTTGGCTTCATAAAAATAAAGGCAAAGTGTGATATCCCCATTTCGATAATACGATTTAATAATAAACATAAAAAATTAATTAATTAATGAACAAATAAAAATAATAATACAATATACTCCATTATTAATATTATATAATAATAATAATAATTAATAATGTATAAAATGATAATATTGTATTAATGGCTTATATAATAATAATGTAATATTTATTAACATAATAATCAGCAATGTATAATAATATATTTTTATTAACAAAATAATATTAAAATACTAAATAAACAATTATATTACAAATATTATATATATTGATATATTTCTATGTTATTACCTATTAAATATATATTTATTTGATACCATAATAATCAAAGATATATAAATTATAATACTATAATAAATAATACTAACAGTAATAAATATGATAATAAATCTATTGTGTGTGTATATATATTTAATATAATACAAATCATTGTGAAGTGATGGGTCCCATTAATGAAACTATATATATATAAGATGAAATAATAATACCATGTAATATAAATTATAAGTTATACATACTTTATCTCGTACAATAACAATATGATACTTTAAAGTGGCAATATTATATATACAGTAAGAAGATTATCAGTAGAATTATATTATAAGATTATCAAACTCTGGGAATACTATTGCAATTGTCGTATATTGCCTTGGAACACTTAATACAATCCTTTTGACCAAGTTGGAATGCAGTAATAATTATTATTGCTGAAAGTATAAAATGTATTTGCTATGTAATAGTATAAGTGTTACTTATGTGGAGAAGATAATTGTTGTAATTGTAAAGGAATTAAATTATAAGCAAAGAGATGGCTATTTGAATATTGAGACCAATAGGGTGTTGAGGTTATAGGATCGCTGCAAGTGAAATGGTACCGCCTAATGTTGTGGTATGTGTTTTCCAAGTGCAGATCCGAATGCATATATATAGGAGTAGAAGAAACATGTCTCATAAAGAGACATGTCTCCATGTTAATCAATATTGATTATAGTAAGCTAATTTCCATTAGACATTATTAACAACTATACACACACAAACATATATATCTAATTGATGATTGATTAAATGCAATAATGTTTAACCAATAACCATTGGGGATAAACTCTAGATCAATTCAATCCGACTGAAGCAACAACATTAACACTCCTCTTAGCTAGGGAGGATTGTTATAGAACACACTATGCTCTCAAGCATATAGAAGGATATCATCTCAATATGTCTATGATATTCTTGGAATGACATATTTAAAGATATCAACATATATCCATCAAATCAGATATAATCTAACTGATGCTATATCATCAACCCTCCCTTTTAGCGAGGGAGGATTGAAACAAACACAACCATCTCACAAAATGGTGATCTGATTATGAGAAATCTTATTAATCTCACATTCATGTGATATGAGGACTAGCATCAACACCAAGATGCCTATCAACAAGAATATCATATCCTAGAAAGATATAACAAGTATCACGATCTCTGACACACTCCAGGACAGAAACTTGATGTAGTCTATGATATGTTAGTTATCATGATCTCCGACACATTCCAGGACAACAAGTTAATGTAGTCTATCATGATAATAGATCAAGATTTCAATAACAACAAATGTAGTATCATGATCTTCGACATATTCTGGGACAGCAACTTAATTTAGCCTATCATGATACGTTTGTTATCATGATCTACAACACATTCCAGGACAACTTAATGTAGTCCATCATGATAACAACTAAAGCCATTGTTAAGATCGTCACCTTACAATAGCAACCTCACAACACAAACATCAATGAACAATCGTCACCTCTCATGATGTTTTCCACCAAAATCATGTTGAAACTCACATGATATCCACCGTGAACCATGTCAGAGGATGGATCCACCATAGCTACTCCTAGAGGGTGGAACAAGGGCTTTCACCTTAAATTTCTCTCTTACTAAGAAGAATGAATCACAAGGAATTTCACCCCGAACTTTTCTTTTGTACAGAAGAACTCGTTAACAAGGAATTGCCCCTCGAAATTCTCCCTCTAAACAAAGATTATGGGAAGTTTGATCCTCTAATTGCTCTCTTAGAAGCTCTCTCCGTCCAAAGATGCTTATGATAAACTGTCGAACTCCCTCTGAGTCTGATATCGATATTCCAACTTTCTGGTGACAAGTCATCACTTCCTCATGATGTACACAAGGGTAGGCCAATCAAAATCATGTAATCACACACGTGTATTTTTAGACTCCCTCTTAATATAGAAGGATACTCATAATCTCAATTATCAAAGATATTCACTTCAAGAGCCTCAATTTATCCAACCTAATCATCAAAAGACTAATGAATTCTAGATCACAGCTATTTTGAGGCTACTATTTTAAAATTGAGTCTGCACAAAATTTGGTAACATGTGTAAAGTACTAACCTTCTTTTCGTGCAAGAATTTCCTTAGACATAAAGGAAAAGATCAAGGCAAATGGCTTTTTATAGTACATATAGAAATATAATTAAGAGAGAATACAATGAGTAGAAAAATGTAATACTCAAAGACAACAAATACTTATCTCCACATGAATGGAACATCTTCCCTTTAAAGATGGTTCAAGTGGGAATAGAACATTGTTTATCATTTCCCCCCCAAAATGTGAAGTTTCCACTCTTATAGTGTTGACCAATTTTACATCATATTCAATTATGGAAAACTTCTTTATGTTCTTCTTTGCAAAAAATCATCCTTGGAGATCAAGGGAAAGAACAAGGGCATAATAAAGCAAATGACTCTTATATTACATGCATAGTTAAGAAATTGACTATGATGTGCAAATAAAGTTAGTATTCAAGAGTGAATAACCAATAATACTTATATAATGAATCATTACATTCCTAATGCACCATTCTCGTCTTCCCAATGCTATCCTTCATAATGTGAACCCTTTATATGTATGTGAGAATCTTGATTTGCAGTTCTTCTAGCATCACAATGTACATTATAGTTGGCATTTGATATGAAATTCACACCACTTTACACTCTTGGCAATCCCTAAATAAATGAGTGTTGCAATCTCAAAGATGGCCCTATAACTCTTATTATCTGATGACTCTTGTCAAAAATCAATTGATGTTGAATGTGTCAGATGGATGTGTTAGACTTCGTCCTTAATAACAACATGAGCAACTCTCCCTGTCCATCAGACACCATGATGGTTGAATTTCATTTCGAAGTGATGCTTCCAGCAATCGTGATCATAATAATCTAATATGTTATTTTTTTGTAACCAATTTAAAACTATAATTCAAGATGCATATATATTCATAATAGAATGACAAAGCGATGGTTATAAGAGCTACTTCATATGAAAGAGGAATTTAACGAACTTGTTCAGATATTATAATTCACTTTAAAGAGAACAAAAAGAACTAATCTAAATTCACAAAAAAAAGTTACAAATACCATATCCATTTCTTTTCCACTCCTAATACGATCTTTCACATTTAGCATAAGGCGATAACAGAACCAAGTATCATAACTACATAATATTTTGTCAAATGACAAATGATAATAAAAAGAATCAAATACCAGATATGAAGCAGATAATGGTGACTATGTTGAGCAAGCCACGACATCTATTGGTGAGGAGAAGCATCGCAATGGGCGTAAACTCCCAACCACAGACCTTTAATTATCCCCACACAATCTCATCCGAGAAAGGCCCTCCCTACCGCGGGGTTAGGCTTGGGGCACCACGGCTCTGCCACTTGAGCATTCTGGTGTTAGAGTGTCGACTAGACAGTAGACGAGGTTGTAGAGGGACAGACAGATAGACAAACAAACTCATCTTGTTTTTGCTATTGCACGAATGTTCTCTCCTCCCACCCTTTAACTTGACTATTCTGATCCTTGTGGTGCTTTCCTATGAGATCCCTTGAGTAAAGTTTCAATTTTGTTTTCTAATTGCATTTCTGATATCATATTCATGTACAAAATTTTACAATGGCAACAAATGTTTTACTTATCTCAAAGGCATATTGCCAGCACCTCTGTATAAGCTAGCACACTTAGACAATATGTGCAGTAAAGGCACTTTGATGCTTTGAAATATCATATCATGCACATAATTTGTAAGGAATATAAGCATGGTGGATTATTTGTAGTAATATATTTGACAACATATGAAGTTCAAATCTACGAAATCATCATTTGATCTTTCTATTGTAGCATAAAGGAATAAATGAAATGCATAACCTTACTATACTGCTAGAAAGAAATGTGCAGCCTTGTACAGGTATAAATTGCTATCCTCTTCTAGTACACATAATGAAAATTTGAAGAAGCTGGATGCTTGGAAAGTTTGAAAACCACAAGCACTTGGCTTTTGAAAGATATAGGAGCTCAAACACAGGGCTAACTGTGGTGCTAGCAACATGGCTTACAATTATTGCTAGGAGAATTAGTAGAAATTGTAGAGCTAATAATCTAGATGAATGCTCGAAAGGTTATGGCGAGAAAATATGAAGCAGTCTGCAAGTGCATGCTTGGTTACAAGAAAGGCTAAGGAGGCAGACACATAGCCAGGCATCGGTTTTGAAAAGAATTATAATTCCATTTGCTTGAAACTCCATCGGTTCAAATATTTGAAAAGAACATTTGAGAAATATAAGCCCGATGAGAAAGATAAGTGATCTCTCAAAATAAATTAAATGGGCCCTTTTTGCCATGAAACAATAGTAATGATAAAGTTTCTCCCTCCAAATGATTTCTAACTTTCTGGGGAGTCTGGTTTTCCTTGCTACAGTCGGCCACTCATTCTCATGTCGTACCACTTTCTATAATTTCGGTATCCCCCTGAATCCCCTCGGCATTCACCCTCTCCCGCACTTGGCAGCATTGGGTGGGGCCCTTACAGCTTCATAGGCAGGTGGGAGTTTGCCTTCCATTGCATTATAGTTGTGCATACAGAGGTAGATGGGATATTGTGGGGGGTGCCCCCCCCCCCACCCCTACATTGGGCATGTTACGTATATAGTCAAGCAAAACAAACTCAAGGAGGGAGTGGTGCATTCTCCGTCCGCCCTCAAATTCTATGGCAGCTTGGCCCTATCCCGTACTATATATCGGCATCATGGTACCTATGCCACCACTATTTGTACGTACAGATACATACATGTGCGTAAATTTAATCATTTATTTCTTTTGTAACAGTCTATTGATTCACACACACACACACATATATAATGTATGTGCAAGTATAGGTATCCTAATATCATGGTGTTGATATATAAAGCCTTACAAGAGGCTCCAAAATAATCTCAAATAAAAAGGTAACATTAATTTAATGCTTGATGTTTTTCTTTAATTGATAAGTGTTATGAATTGGTTGGTTAGCTCATAGTTGTCCAAGGTATACTCTTGCTTTTCTAGTCCCTTAACCTTAGCCAAGGTGGCTAGAATTCATACCTAATGGCCTACCAGTGGACTTTTGATGCCCCAACCCTAGCTCCCATTTTGGCAATACTTCCCCCTCTTTGTCGCGTTCTGCAACCAAGAAGAATTTCCATGATAATAACATATTCCCCAATATAAATCAAGGAAACTATAATCAAAAATCATTTTCATAATCATCGTAATGGCTAACCACTATTTCAAACAAGAAACTAACTTTTCCAAACTTCTTAAAGTAATAGATATTCATTTTCTATTAAAAATGTAATGAACAACTAACATCTCATTTTACATGATGTCATGTCCCCTATTTTCCGTCAATAGAATTAATTAATAAATGATAAATAACATTATCCTATTAGAATCACAACTTACATTACCCTCAATTATATATAATAAAGACTTAATGATAATCTATTATAAAGACAATAATCTATAATAGTTATAAGACTACCCATTAAATGAACCATATATAATGGTATACTTCAATAACATAAATAAATAATAAATTATTACTATTAGATTTGATAAATAATAATAATTAGTATCATAAAACATAAACAATATAATATGAATATGAATATATCAAAATATGCATACAAATAATTTATATCTTCACATAATATAATATAGTTAAATATAAAACATAACATAATCAATAGCAAATACATGGCTATCAACATAATTATAATTATAGATTAAACCAATGCAAAACAATTGAGCCAATAGTCACGACTGTCCTTCCGTAGGTATCACCTATGTATGGAACGAGTGATCGAGGACAAGGATGGGGGGGAGGTATCAAGAATAGAGGGAGGAAGAACATCTGAAGGAAGCTCTAAATCGCCAGGAGGAAATTTGACGCAGCAGTTCCTATTCGAGGGAAACAATCAAACCACGGGAAGACAACCACATTAATCGCTTTCGAATCTAGGATCATCAATAGGAAAATCCGCGAGAGAACAAAGGAAGGATAGTACCCAGTGATATCGTCTAGGTACCAGCATGGGATCTATTAATAAAGAGGACACAAAGAAGAAAGGAGCAATAAGGAAAGAGAGACCAAACGTATGCCAAGGAGATTAAAGGTATTGATGGGAAAGCCTCACAAATTCAAAGAACCGGGCACTCACACCAAATCATTAGGTCAATAGCAAGTCACCCAATCCAATTGTTGGTCGAAGCATCTACATAGTTAACCCACCGTGCAAGCTTCCAAATAAATACTCATATGGCCAAGTTAGTAAAGGATTACGGATATCAAATATTCATTGAAGCTGGATTAAGTATGATCAAGGAAGAGCGTTGAAGATTTACTGAGGAAATATGAAGTGTTTACAGTAGTTACAGAGGCAAGAAGTACAGAATCAGTAAGGACTCCATATCATAGTAGCAAATCAGAAGGCTCCGTAAACATTCAAACAAGTGAATACAACAGATATAAATTGGGCCATTTAAACCTACAGATTTATATCATCAATATTTATCCATATCCAAAGTTGCAGACCAATAGAGAAATAAGATAATAAAGGAGAGTTATATTCAATGGAAAGCACGAAAGAGACACTCAACGTATCTAAATATTCGAATATCCCTATTCAACATCACTTTTTAATACATCCTCTATAGTGGATCAATACAGTGAAGCAATGTCTTTTATATAGGAATTGACATTAGATCTCAAATCAGAAGTTGTCTGCAGATAACTGAATAAATAAGAATGATATAGAAGACCTCGTGTTCCTTCAGATCTATCATAGTCATAAAACATTTGGAGGGATAAAGATTATTTGTTTATGAAGCATTATTGTCCAATTGTTAGCATAAACTTAAGAACCATATTGAGTCATCAATATCAATTGCATAAATCAAACTGCACAAATCAGGACCAAACCATCCCTGCATATAATCTAAGCAATATATCATGATATCAATATCTTATTTTTGTTTACATAATGATATCCTATGAGAGATAATGACATGGGGACATTACACATGAATTAAAACAAACAACCATATTTCCATTTCACGTGATCATATTAATTTATTTATTTATTTAAATTGGGCAAAAATATGGGATGTAACAAACAATGTGTTTAGCTTGGCAAGGCCAACTCCCACATGTCACCGGTAAGGGTCATTTGCATGCTCACATCTTCAACACATTTAGGTAAGTGATTATAAGTTCTTATAGGAAGCATTTCAAGAGCAGATAGAACATTAAAAATAGGTTGGCAAATAATGAAGATAGATTGCATGCTTGGGAGTAACGCTTTACATCATCATAGATTGATTCGTTTATGCAACTAGGTCTGTCATCTTCCACAAAATGTTGATTCTGATTGATATTTCAGACCTGGAAATTCAGTCAATAATAACTTGTAATATCCCACCAATTGGAATCCCCTTATCATTTACCATTATCATATTCATGTCCATTCTTCATGTAGGAGCCATTTCCAACAACCAATTCTCCTCAATGACACCTAAATTCAACAAACATTCTTCAACAATATGCTAATTCAACATTCTAAATGGTATTCAATAATATGTGATTATTAGGATATGTGTGATACTTGAAGATCTCCTCTCTCTTGATGTATCTAATGATCTTTGCAATATTCTCCAAAGTAAGTCTTTTTGTATTGACTTTCTAATCTTGTGATTTGTAGCATTATATCAATGATGAGATTATTTCATAGATGATGGTCTAACTTTCAAATCACAGGACATGTCCATTCCTTATGTCGTAGAGTATTATAGTGAAGTGATGTGCATACCAAGATGAACCAGGCATTCTTATATTGAAATTTTTCCAATGTTTCACCATCTTGGAAATTAGTGGTCTTCCTAATTGTCACTTCTTGCATGTAGCAGTTTTTAATTGATAATATTTCATATCAGTTGATGATTTCCATTCTGAATTCTTCAAAAATCATTATTGTCAGACTCTTAACACGTGTATGGAAATGGAAGTGGAGGCTTCGTAAACAATATAATCCGATATACCCAATCCTCATAAGTGCCTAATTGAAATGCATACAAAAAACTATCAAACTCCTTTGTTTATATTACTATATTTCTTGTCATTGACAGTTGGCTTGATTTTATTTTAGATAGGATGTTGACTTCGCTTCCAAATGTTGATTCCAATAGATAAGAACGATCATATAGATTCTCCAGTCACATCTAAGAGACAATATATGAATGATTATTACAACTCCGTAGAAACCCAAAACAATAAGTTGGCCTGTGTTCAAACACCACCGTATATTAATTATTGTCTTGATAATCAAGCATTTATGGAAAACACTAGACTTCCTTTACAGTCATTTAATAGTTTGCAAATATTGAAATTGCCATGAAGACTGTAGCTAAGTAGATAGACTCCCAGTTGATGTTCCCCATTGTTGAGTGTAATACCCATATCTCATTTCTGATATCTCATATCTTTCTTTGCACAATATGAAGTCTTTATTACTAAGTCCGGTAACCCTTTATTTAGATAGACATCACACAATATTCCTCTAAACTGTTATCCGTATCCCACTATTCCTTCTAATTTGTTTATACCTCTTATGGTCAGTTTGACTGCTCTCCTCATTTGCACCCGCCACATGTGCTTGTAAGGTGGAGACATGTCGAATCAATTAGAGGTAAGTGTTCTTCTCTTATTGACTTCCACTAATTCTCCACCATTACATGTAAGAGTGAACCTCAAGCCATCTATGTTCACTATCCCTGCAATGTCCGATTATGTCGGCATTAATCATATTTTCTATTAAGGGATCGAGCAGTTTAAAGTGTCGCTCTATTTAATATGTTTACTGATCTGCACAGGTTATGGCTCTTGGAATTCCAATTGAATCAATGGTATGTAAGACGAGCAATGGGGAACAACTCTTTCTTGGGCGCGAAAAATCAGAGATATGAATCGCCCTAGTGATCATGTCCATCGAAGAGTCTTCCTCGTGGTGGACATAAATGTCCACTTCCCCAAGCCAAGTATCTCCATGGTAAAGAATGGAATTCACCATTTTCACAGAACTTTGTGAAACCATTACTATCGTTGTGTTTTATAAGTTTGATTTATATGGTTCCAAAATTAGATGTCTACAATCTATTATGGGGAAGTAATTAAAATCCCCAACTCTGTGAATTCGATGACCTCTTGATTTCTTGCTCTTTCCGACAACTATAATCATATATAAACCTCCTGATATATGTACAGCTATCTGTGATAATATCCTTTGTATCTATTGTGATAAATAGATGTTGCAATCTTAATGTGATTACATCCTCTGAGATATAGTATGGTGCAATTTGGTTATCTTCAATGATCCATTCCAACATTTACAGTATGGCTCTGATACCATGTTGAGGCTATAGGATCGTTGCAAGTGTAATCCCACTGCCTAATGTTGTGGTATGTGTTTTCCAAGTGCAGATCCGAATGCATATATATAGGAGTAGAAGAAAATCAATATTGGTCATAGTAAGTTAATTTCTATTAGACATTATTAACAACTATACACACACACACACATATATGTCTAATTGATAATTAATTAAATGCAATAATGTTTAACCAATAACCATTGGGGATTAACTCTAGATCAATTCAATCCAACTTAAGCTACAACATTAGCATAGGGATCCTAATGAAATCGATACTAATTTACATCAGTCATTATCCATACTAGATTGAGACAAACAATCCCATGTATATTCAGACTTATTTTTGTTTCATGTATACTAATTTACATCAGTCATCTGTATCATAATCAATAGTAATGTAAAGTCAATCTGGAGGATAAGGTGATTTCCACTATAGGATAGTTATATGTAAGGACCATATCAGAATATTGTATTCTTATTAGAGAGATCCTAGCAATTCATATACATGATCTATACACCAATATCAGGTTTTTAGAGGAAAAAGTCACATGAAATGGAGATTAGAAATAAATAGTCCCAAAATCCAAAGAGATTAATTAACAGGGATATTACACAGACGTGTCAAAAAGTAATGTAATTTTTTGGTGGGCTAGCTCTCCAAACGCCACTTCCAGCCCATGGGGAAACCAACATTTCCTTGCACCCCTTCAATCCTTGGAATCTTCTCACAGCTAACATCTCGTGTAACTTATCATTCCTGCCCCTCAAACCCATTAGAGTATCCACTCCCAAACCACTGCCAGTAAGTGGGATCCCTTGCCATAGAAGAAATTTGATTACAAGGAGTGGAGACCACAATCAATAACTTAGACAACGAATTTTACCACCGTTATAATATCTTTTATCATTGATCAGTGATGAAATATGTTAATTTTAATAAACTGATAATCTCCAGGTCTGAAAGTGCAGACCGCACTTGCTCTTCTAAGTCTAAGTATCTATGTATGGCCTTATGTATGTGTTCCTACCTCTCTCTTCTAGGTGGCAACTTTCCAGAATTATTTAATATTAAACAAGTGAATCTAACACAATGTGTTAGTCACTAACTAATGATGGATTAGTTTGCATATTGCCAGTTTTAGGAGTCATACAAGCCGACTTAGGGAAGAGACATGCTCTTTAAGAGTCACCTCTCCTAGTCTAGATATTTAGAGGGATAGTGGTGCAGTTTTGAAGGACACACAAACATAATTCAGTCTGCTCCTCCAAGCATCATTACCCAGCAATTTATAGTGCAGAAATATTCTCTTTTAATATGAGATCAAAGTCGACTATTCCTTCTTGTATCGGCATTAGAGAAGTTCAGTGTTCTTCAAAAATTTCACACTTAAGGCTATTTCATCAAGCAATATCATACTGATCTATTGCAGAAATGTATAATTCTCTGATCAGAATTATAAGTGTCAACTTCATCAATATTCAGATTATTAGAAGACCACTGTCAGCAATCAAGGAAGGAAATAGAAGTCTGATTCAAAGGATTTGCAGAATATTTACATGGTATTAAAGCTCTGGTAGTTGAACCTAGGCTCTGCAAAATTCAATTATCAGACTCCATATATATCTAGCAACTATCTTCTATTTTCAAAGGCATACACAATCAGACCCGAGGATAGGTTTGATGGGAAAGAACACTTTGAAGCCTAGAAATTTAGAATCATGATGATTCTTGAAGAGAATGATGTAAAACAATTTGTTGATGGAGAATCCAAACAACCTCCAGTTGAACCTCACAAATCTATCTGGAACAGAGGAAATAGAAAAGCCATTCAAATCATTTTAGATAGAGTAAAAAATGATATTGTACCTATGCTTACAAAACGTCAAACTGCCTTTGATATGATGAATGCATTACGAAATGCATCTGAAGGAAACAATGCAACTAGGGTTCTCGCACTGAAAAGGCAACTAAATCACATTCAGATAAAGAAAGGAGAATCGATAAATTTTTACTTCCTAAGAGTTGCTAGCATTAGAGATGAACTATCAAGTATAGGAACCACTATTAGTGACACAGAATTAACACTTATGGCTATAGATGGATTGCCAGATTCATGGGAGACATTTGCACAAGGAATAAGTGCCAGAAATAATCTTTCGGACTTTAACAGACTTAAGAACGATTGTCTTCAAGAGGAATCCAAAAAACTAAAGAAATGAGGGAAACCGAAAATAGAAGATGAAGAACTAAATGTTCTTAATACAAATTCCTATAAGGGCAAGAATAAGCATTTCAAGAAGAAAAAGGGAAATCAAAAGAATGGAAAACCCAAGAAAGATCTATCTAAAATAAAGTGTTTCAAATGTGAAAAATTTGGACACTACAGATCTAATTGTCCTAAAAATTCCAAACAACAAGCAAACTGTACAAATGTTATTAGGGAAGAAGATACTTATGATCCTGAGAACCGTGTTTTGTACTCCCCGCTATCAAATGAAATTTCAAATAAAGCATGGGTAATTGATAGTGGGTCTTCTAGACATATAACGAGATACAAAGAAACATTAGACTCTTCATCAGAGAAGGTTAACGGTGAAGTTACCAGTGGTGATAATTTGGCACACTCCATTTAAGGAATTGGAAATTGCACCTTGAAACTAAAATCAAGAAATACTCTTCTTCGCAAAGGTGTACACTATTTACCAAGAATTAAAAGAAATCTAATCTCAATTACAGGACTTGAAGATGATGGGCATAATGTTGCATTTGTGGACAGTAAAGTAATAACTTGGGCAAAGAACTCTTCAATCAAGAAAGCGAAGTTGATTGGTCAGAGAAAAGGATATTTGTATGAATTGAATATAGAATCTAGTCGACCTATTCAAGCCTTAATTCGTGAAGCTAAAGACATAAATGAAATATGGCACA
Source organism: Cupressus sempervirens (assembly GCA_028749045.1). Classification (NCBI taxonomy): domain Eukaryota; kingdom Viridiplantae; phylum Streptophyta; class Pinopsida; order Cupressales; family Cupressaceae; genus Cupressus; species Cupressus sempervirens. The sequence continues at coordinate 379,192,691 of CM053792.1, forward strand.
GAAGATTAGGGCATTTAAATTTTAAAACATTATCAACTATGGAAAAGATGGTTATTGGGTTACCTAAATTAAATAAAGACCACTCAAGTATATGCAAAGGGTGTGCTCTAGGTAAGAACACCAGAAGTCTTTTTCATGATAGTACTAGAAAAACAATGTACTAAAATTAATTCATTCATATTTATGTGGACCTATGTCTGTTCCTTCTCTTGGAGGATTCTGGTATTATATCTTGTTCATAGATGACTTCTCTAGAAAAACATGGATTTACTTCTTAAAATGCAAAGAATTAGAAGAAATCCTTCAGAGATTTAAAGAATTCAAAACATTAACTGAAAACTTTTCAAGGCATAAAATCAAAACCCTTAGAACTGATAATGGAGGAGAATATACCTCAAACTTGTTTAAAAGGTTTTGTAAAGAATCAGGGATTAAGAGGGAGTACATTGTTCCTTATAATCCAAAACAAAAAGGGGTAGCAGAAAGAAAGAATAGGACAATTATAGAAGCTGTTAAAGCCGTGATTTTTTATCAAAATCTGAAATATTATCTTTGGGTAGAAGCCTCTTGTACTACTGTATATATTCAAAACAGAAGCCCTCGCTCCTACCTTAGAGGTAGAACTCCTGAAGTAGTATTTACTAAGGTTAAGCCCAATATAAGTCATCTTAGGATTTTTGGATGCCCTATATATATCCATGTTCCAAAAGAAAAGAGAACCAAGTTAGAACCCTCTAGGAAGAAAGGTATTTTTGTAGGGTATAGTGAAACATCTAAGGCATATAGGATTTTCATACCTGGACAGAATAGTATTGAACTTAGTAGGGATGTAATCTTTGAAGAAGATCTTGCATTCAAAAGAGCCATAAGTTCTGATGAACCTTCTCCTTTATCTAGTTCTGGAAAAAAATAGTGAATCTAAGTCCCAAAGGGAGAACTTAGAAGAAATCGAAGATGAAATTGGAAATATGAACCTTGAAGAAAATTCAAAGAAAAGACCACTTTGGGCCATTAAAACAGTTGAAGCAACTCAAGACTTTGCTGCACCTTCTAGAACAGTCAAAGAAAGTAAAAGACCTAAAAGATTCTCTAATTATGCAACAAACATGAGTATTTTATCCAAATCAGAACCAACTAATCCTTTTGATGCTATTAAATATACAGCTTGGAAAGAAGCTATGACAAAAGAATACCAATCTATTATGAAAAATGATGTTTGGAAAATTGTTCCAAGACTTAAAGGAAAATCTGTTGTTTCTTCCAAATGGATATTTAAAATAAAACATTTTGCTAACGGCAGCATTGAGAAGTATAAAACCAGATTTGTAGCCGGAGGATTTTCTCAGAAAGAAGGAATTGATTATGAAGAAAGCTTTGCTCTTGTTGCCAGATATACCTCCGTAAGAGCAGTCTTAGCAATTGTCACGTCAAAGGAATGGAAGGTACATCAGATGGATGTAAAAACAACATTCCTAAATGGAAAGATTTTAGAAGAAGTATATCTGGAGCAACCTAAAGGATTTGAAACTCATGATCCTAACACTTTTGTTTGCAAGCTCGAGAAAGCTCTCTATGGGCTTAAACAGGCTCCCAGGGCCTGGTATGAAAGAATTGATAAGTATCTCACTCACTCAAGATTCTCCAAAAATGAAGCCGATCCCAATTTACATTATAAAAGCGATAAAAATGATATGGTAATTCTGATACTGTATATTGATGATTTACTAATAACAGGTGATGATCATCTCATAGATCAGTGCAAGAAAGATCTAACTAGAGAATTCGAGATGAAAGATTTGGGACTCCTCCATTACTTCCTAGGACTGGAAGTACAGTAGAATTTTGACAGTATCATACCTAATCAAGGGAAGTATACATTAGACATTTTAAAGAGATTTGGAATGTGGAATTGCAAACCTATGTCTTCTCCAATGGAGACTAATGTACATAAACTTAAGGAAGCAGCAACAAAATCACCTTCCATAGATTCTACTCTCTACAAACAGATGATTGGGTCCCTTATGTACTTAGTAAATACAAGACCAAATATTTTCTATGCAGTTAATGCCTTAAGTCAATATATGTGTAAACCAAAGGAGATTCACCTAGTTGCGGTTAAACACATTAAGAGATACTTACAAGGCACTTTTAATTTTGGAATCAAATACGAGAAAGTTGTCTTATACTTAAATGGATTCACTAATTCAGATTAGGTTGGAAGTGTTAAAGATAGAAAAAGTACTTCAGGATGTTGTTTCAGTTTAGGATCAACGATGATATCTTGGATATGCCGAAAGCAGTCTTCAGTAGCTCAGAGTTCTACAGAAGTCGAATACATTGCAGCAACAATGGCCTCTCAAGAAGCAGTCTAGTTAAGGAAGTTACTTGTGGGATTATGTGGACAAGCCATGAATCCTACGATTATTCATTGTCATAATCAGAGTTCCATCAAACTTTCAGTGAATCTAGTTTTTCATGACAAATCCGAACATATCGAAATTCCTTACCATTATGTAAGAGATGGTAGACATGAATTCTATAAAATTGGAATACATTTGCACTGCAGATCAGACAGCAAACATACTTACCAAACCTCTATCTAGAGTGAAGATAGAACATTTCAGGAGGAGACTTGGTATGGTTGAGTTGTAATCCATTTGTAATCTTAAAATTTTAATAAAATAATTTTGTCAGGCTATTGATTGTTATGGGCTCCACCATTCATATTCATTATTTAAGAGGTTACAATCTCTGAGATAATGAACACTTGTATAAAAGACATTATAAGAGGTGACGATCTCTTAGATAATGTGCTAAACAGTAAAGTTCTACTGTAAGATCTAGATGAGTTTAAGATCGTATTGTGATGTAGACATTGCTATGTCTATGAGCCACAATTTGGATAAAGGAAGAATTTTAGTATTCTCCAAGTTTATCCTATATTTTGGTAGATCTTAAACTTAGGATCATGTTGTGATATAGAAATACGAGGTTCTATGAGTCACAACTTGGATAATTGAATAAAGTTACCCTTCGGATTTATCCTGTAACTTATCACTAGTAGCAGTGATTTGTCATATCACAGATTTAGTGATATGACATTGTATTATGTGTTCTATGATTTCACATACTAAGAAGATTCAGACAAATATAGAGTATTAATTCTTGCTTATTCATCTACATTGATGTTGCTAGATATGATATCTCTCTATGTGATTATCAAGTTAAGAGGGAGTGTTAAGTTTAATAACCTGATAATCTCCAAGTCTGAAAGTGCAGACCGCACTTGCTCTTCTAAGTCTAAGTATCTACGTATGGCCTTATGTATGTGTTCCTACCTCTCTCTTCTAGGAGGCGACTTTCCAGAATTATTTAATATTAAACAAGTGAATCTAACACAATGTGTTAGTCACTAACTAATGATGGATTAGTTTGCATATTGCCGGTTTTAGGAGGAGTCATACAATCCGACTTAGGGAAGAGACATGCTCTTTAAGGGTCATGTCTCCTAGTCTAGATATTTAGAGGGATAGTGGTGCAGTTTTGAAGGACACACAAACATAATTCAGTCTGCTCCTCGAAGCATCATTATCCAGCAATTTATAGTGCAGATATATTCTCTTTTATTATCAGATCAAAGTCGACTATTCCTTCTTGTATCGGCATTAGAGAAGTTCAGTGTTCTTCAAACATTTCACATTTAAAGCTATTTCTTCAAGCAATATCATACTGATCTATTGCAGAAATATATAATTCTCTGATCAGAATTATAAGTGTCAACTTCATCAATATTCAGATTATTAGAAGACCATTGTCAGTAATCAAGGAAGGAAATAGAGGTCTGATTCAAAGGATTTGCAGAATATTTACAAAATATCATACTATCAATATCCAAGATTCAAATGTGATTATTAAAAATTTAGCACCTCTCCCAAAATTTTAACTAGAATAGGGAAGAGGAAGACGTAAAATGTTGTAAGATGCAATTTATGTTTTAAGTTGAAACATGATGATGTTCAAAGGCAATGATCATAGTTTCATTGTAGTTGCCAGCTAACTATTTTATTAGGATTCTACATGAGGATGCACTTTTGTACTCAATATGAATTCATTGGATACATCTTGTCATTGAATTTTGAAAACGAATGTGTTTCTAATGACAATTCAAGCAATTTTTAAAGTTGCAGATATTTTTCCGGTTCATATTTTTTGGGCTTGCTGAGTTTTTGCGGAGTCCAAATTTTTCAACAATGCTACAACTGTATATCATTATTGGAAATTATTACATTAGTGGGTGTTTGTTGACAATAGTTTAGAAAGCCGGATCTACTGTTGTATGTCATTTCATGCAGCTTTCAATAATTCTGGAAAATTGCATTTTGTTGATTGCAGTAAAAATAGGATCTTCTGCCTAGTTTAGCATTTACTTTCAGTCCTTCACAAATTAAATATAATTCAAAACTGGTTTATACTTTCAGCTGCTGTCAAATTGTAGATTATTTAGGGTTTTCTGATAATTCCACTTTTGTTTTCAGTGGTTTCTTTATTTCCGAAAATACATGAAAATTATAAATTTCCTAGAAAACACAAAAAAGGAAAATTATGTACTTAAACACACAAATGCACTCGTAATAAATATATATACTTGCATAAAAATGTTTGTACACGCACGCATCTAATAAAAACTGTCGAAGCAGAAACCGTAAGAAAATCACAAATTTTGCTGCTCAACAATTTCCACAGTTGTTCACTCAAAATACCCATGATTCCTTTCAAACTCACCCCTGCGTGTGATTCTCAGCTTTTCTAACCAATTAAATATTCAAAAATCACATCTGCCACATTTTCTTCCAATTTTTTCTCACTTTTGACTGTGCAGCAACTGAAAACCCTAAAAACTTTACCCCTATTTTTTCCTATTTTTCTCAAAATGGCACCTGCCTTTCCTCTATTAGATCATGATTCTTTGAGAAAAAATAACCGAGAGAATATCACAATTTTTTCTGCTCAACCATTTCCACAGTTTTTCACTCAAAAAACCATGATGTCTTATAAACTCACCCATGCAAGTGATTCTCAGCTTTTCTAACCAGTTAAATATTCAGCAATCACATCTACCACATTTTATTCCAATTTTTTCTCGCTTTTGACTATGCATCAATTAAAAACCCTGAATACTATAACCTGTTTTTTCCTATTTTTCTCAAAATGACACCTGCTTTTCATCTATTAAATCATGATTTTTTTTTTAAAAATGTTTGTCAATTTTTTCCGAGGAATATCTTTTCTACTTGCATAAAAATAAACAAAACAATTTTTACCAAGAGATAAGATAAGATAAGATAAATGTATTAATATCCAACAAGAGGCCACAAGGGTTCAAGGGACTAACAAACATACAATAAGGCAACAACCAGCAACGGGAGCACCAAACAGTGTCCAGAGAAAGAACAAGAAAGAAAGCAAATGAACTTAACATGAAAAGATTAAATACTCCTCACAGGAGAGATGTAATTTAAAACTGAAGGATACGGTTTGAGGTAAGGACCGTCTCAAGGAGTCGTTGGAAAAAGGGCAATGTGGTCAAGTGTGCCCTCTGGAGATCTCACAGTCTCGATGTGACCTAAAGAAGGGTCAAGCGACCGCTTCTTCCCCTGGGCAAGAATCCCAGGGGTGAAGGAGGTGATGAGCTGGTTTGAAGTTTGTCTCAACAAGAAGAGAAGCTGCAAAGTGTGATCACAAAGCTGCATGGCCTCTTGAAAACAGAGAGCAAGACATCATTGATCAGTATACGTAAAAATGAAGAAAGGTTCCTGCACTATCTAAACAAGCAGTAGAGCCCCCCCCCCAATCTCATAGTAGGTGGAGCAACAGAAAATAAAACTGATTTTCGTTTCTGCTTCCCCTAGGGAAGAAAGGCGGAAAATCTTGTCCTCTCTATGAATCTAGTAACCAGTTTGTATATGTAGGCGATGGGACCCACTCTAAAAGATCCCAATGAGATGCAAAGGGCATGAGTCCATCAGTGAGTGAGGTACCAAGGGCGTACAATAACCACATCCAGGATATCCATGTAGTGCTCAACATAGGAAGCCACCCTCTGATTAGAGCCCAATAGGAGGGTTACTCTATGTCATGATAATATACTGCCTATAGATGTTGAACCTAACATGCTCATTCAACTCCTACTAAGAGGGAAGAAGGTGAGCGGGGGCATCCAGAGAGAATTGGAAGGGGGAAGGCAATCCATCGCAATCCCAATCGAACCAAGAAGAGCAAAGGCTTGGGCGAACCAGTAGGATTGGAGTGCACCACCACCTCGAAAGAGCAATAGTGCAGGTAAGAATATTTGTGACGACCTTAAGTGGAGTCGGCAAAGCTCCGAAGCCGATGCAGAAACCAAAGAAAATGAAAGATGGTCCGAAGCCTAAAAGGATAAGCCCCAAACTCAACCAAGATGATACTATGGGGAGTGAACCAATCTGATAATGCATCGAAGGAGGGCCTAGACTCTCTCAACCAAAGCCTAATCGAACTCCTGGAGAAAGGAACCCCACACAATAGAGCTGTTTTGGATGGAGAATACACCTAAAATTAGTCAATTTAGACCTAGATTTGGAGTATTTCTAATTCAAATCTTAGTATCCAACTCACTTTAACTCTAGTAGAAGTTCAGAACAACTACCTTAAACAATTCCATCATTGTCAAATCAATATCCATAGATAAGTAAGCGTCCAAAGCAAGTGATATCCTCACAGACATCAGTAAAAACTTAGTTTTCTATAATATGCGATACAAATCAATCACTTTGGAGATAAGCAATGCCTCAAAAACAGAGGAAACATGGCATACATTTATTACTCCTCAAATAGTAATTTAACAATTTCTGCAATCACAATAGATGTACCTCTTTATTTTCTGAGACAGAGTTGCATAGAAACCTTTCAAGAGTCCAATATTGCACACCGTCTCTCAACTCCTTGTCAATCCTGAACCATATTGGAACTCAGAGAGTTATGAACAAAATAAGTCCTACAGCTAAGAGCATAGGTAAATGTTCTACCACATACCTTTACAGAATTCAATCAGTTCAATATGAAAAGAATGCGAAGCATTTAAAGTTTAAAAACCTTTACCTCTCTGTCATCAACTCTCTTACTTCCAAGACATAGCGCAATGGCCTAAACGGGTCAGCCTCTTGGGTAATCAATGGAGAAAGCTGTCCAGATTTAAAAGAGTCCTGGAAAAATCCCCAATTTTTAGACGAAATCCTTCTGAACTTAAAATCCAAAACATTACACTTTCTTGTATCTTCCATGGATCACGAGAACTTCAATTAATTACCTGACAACTAAATCTTCCTTTCATAGATGGATGCAAAGTTTCTTCATTCAGCCCATCCAACTTTAAGAAAAAGTGAAGAAACAAGAAGCAATTTGAGAAAGGAAATTGAGTGATCATATTCCGTACATCTCGAATAAAAATTAACTAATGAAAACTAAATCTGCAAACACCTGATAGATATAACTTTCAACAAATGTGAGGATTGGAAGATATTTGAACAATGTTTCAAGTCTATGCACATCCAGATCATGGAACATAAAATATGATCTGCACTGAGTATACAATACAAGAACACGTCAGAAACCATTGATTGCCATAATTAGCAGCATCTGCATATCCAAATACTCTTGTTTCTTTTCATAAAATTTTAGCACCTCTCAATATTAAAAAAATGATGGATGCCAGAACATTTAGAGTCAATTTTTGGATAAGGAAAGGAAATGCTGTTTGAAACAGAAATCAGAATCTCATGAAGAACTCACATCCATAAAGCAATATTTGAACAAATCAAATTGCACTGTAGCCTAGCTGATGTGCATTAATAAAGATAATATCTAATGGATAAAAAATGCAACCACAATTACCATAGCCTTTAAAACAGCAGTAAATGCACAGTGAATACTATCCTTAAAGGACATTAATTAATTTTTTAAAATCATAATTAACTTATTATTAAGGAAGATTTCTAGGATTTGATATCAAGGGAATAGGGCAAAATTGAAACCAGAGAGTATCCTCGTCATAATCATAATGGGCATACAGATACTAGGGACATTCACTTTTACTGCCAACCAGAAATATCCAGTATGCCAAATTTCATGTTAGCAATGACAGTTAAGATTTCCATGAGGATACTTTTGCTATTGGTGTGCTCCGTACACAATAAATTTATTGATGGCACACACTGACTCGTGTTTGTGATAATTCAAATTTTCAAATACTCACAAGTCTAGGGCATCCAATTTAAAGCATTGTTTGTTTGCTTTATATGTTGCTTTGAGTCTAGGATCTTTTTTCCCCAATACTTTGCTATTGTTTCAGTTGTACATTCTAGTCCCATTGGCCTATGTTTCTCAATCATGGACATAATATAATTTCTTTCTTGAAGCTCAATGCAATAACAGATCATCACTGACAACATTAAAAAAAGAATAATGTTTGTTTTAGCTAATAGAAAAATATTGATATTTCCAGTTTCAAAACCAATGTCATGTACAAGTAAGGCCTAATAAGCTATAAACAAGAAATGCTTAAGCTTTGAGAAAGGATAATTGAAGAATGTCCTTCTGATAATTAATAGGAAACTAGGCAACATAGTAACATACGTAGTGCCCTATGGGGTATTTTTTTGTGTATTCCAAAAAGCAATTCTCTTAGTCAAAATCAGGAGATGAAAATCAGAAGATAGCGTTATATTACACAACTAGAAAAATATAGAATATCACCTACCAATAAAAACTTGAGAATACTAGCATCCCATGAAAACAAATAATAAACAAACAAACAAACAAACAAGGGAGTATATCTCTCCAAATTCCTAATATACCATAAGAAATTGAAAAAGCCAATCAAAAAACTGTATCTAATGTAAAATTAAGAATTATAACTTGACAAATGATGAATGGTTCTCCAAAACAAGAAATTTGATAATTATTAAATCGATTCTAAGTGATCTTCTAACAAAACTATTATCCAACACCCCAGAAATAGAAGCTGAGAATTGTTGTGTTGAAAACACACGTGGCCCATTGCAAATGGGGAACCCTTTTTTGTTGCCAGATTGGTTTAGTTTAGTTTAGTTGTCATAGGTTTGGCTATGATTTCAGAGTCTTTGGCCTCAGAGATAAGAAAATTTTCATTTTGTGAAGATTAGGAGTGAACATCAAGATAAGGAATCAACGGCAAAATTATGAAATATTTCACAAAGCATAAAATGTTGTCAAAATATTGCAAAATGCTGTCAAAATGTTCTCAAGGCAAGGTGTCAAACATGAAAATTTGGAGAATGCTGTGAGGAAAAATGAAAACTTCAAGATCAAGACAAGGAAAATCCCTTGTCAAGGTCAAATTTTCCAACCTTGAGAAGAGAGGGAAATAAGGAAACAACTTTGAAAACAAAAATCTTGTTAGATAAAGAGAATTCCAAAATTTAAAAAATAAATCCTTAGTTGAAAAAAGGAATTCCAAATTTAAAATGACAAATCCAAACTTCAAATATGGATTACCATCTTTAAGATCAAATTTTCCTTTGCTATTCATGAAAATCCTTATATAGTCTGGAACTAATGCTTACTTGTCGCAGTGAGTCTAGAACTAATCCTTACTTGTGGGCCTTGAGCCCGAAAATCGTTGCTGCATATGATGTCAAGTTCAGAATAACCTTCTCATCTGACCACTTGTTTGGAACAAGTATGCTCCCACCCTATTGTCTATATTCTTCACAAAGATGAGCACTGGTCCTTGAATACATGAAATTTCTGCTCAAGAGTCCTTGACCACATCAAAATTCCACCAAAGAGTTCATATGAAGGTAGTATTTCTGCCATAATTTAAAATGCAAAAAATAAAGAAGGCGTATGACTTGAAATGGAGGAAAAGTAAGTTTAGAATCTAAGTTACCAGATTCACTCCAACACCTAGCAAAGTCTGGTTCAGTTCTGTACAAATTCAGGTTCCCTTCGAATTCATGGGTAATTCTGCCGTAGGGATCAAAATTTGTTGCTAATTCTCATAGAGGAACCCAGACCGAATTTGTTCCAATAGCCCTTAATTCACATTTTATTTTTTAAAACCTTTGCCAAATTTGGTCTAATCGACCCTCCAACCCTAAAAGTGACCACTACAAAGGCCAAAAGGATTGTTTTACATGTTATTTGTGCATTTGTGAAGAAAAAGAAAACTTATTGCTTCCAGTGCTAAACTTTCCTATATATATATGTGTGTGTGTGTGTGTGTGTGTGTGTGTGTGTGTGTGTGTGTGTGTGTGTGTGTGTGTGTGTGTGTGTGTATTCTTGTGCAGACAAATCCAAACCCAACCCATAACAAATTCGAACAAATTTTAAACCCGCTAACCAGCAACTTAGTTTAGAATGCAAATCAAAGAATTCTAGGGTTTGCAACATCAAGTAAATTGCAATGCACAAAGGGAGCACCATTTATGTAGAACATAAAGAGCATCATTTCATCATTATTCAGACACACGGAAGGTGTAAATTTCCATCAGCACCAAGGTAAAGTTACCAGCAAGGGAGGTGAATTGAGATCAGATGGAAGTGAATTTCTCACAGAGAAAGGGATGAATGCAAATCAGATTTAAGGCAATTAAACCAGGATCAAGGAAAATTTTGCAGCAGTTTTCATCAAAGAAACCAGATTCAAAACAAATTAAAATCAGAATACAAGAGTGAATTTCCAGCATTGGTGCGAATTCCATTGCCAGGTCAAGTATATATTTCCAGATTTGGATCAGGCATTTCAAAATTTCCAGATCTTAAGGAGGAAATCAGAATTTTCATTTCCAAAATCTAAATCTAAGAGTTAAAATTTCAAATCCAAGTATCCAATTTCAAGATCAAAATTCCAATCTGCAATAGTTAATTTCAAGTCAAAAACCCTTTGAAGAATCATTTATCATAGAAATTACTTTAAGTTCTTCACAATTCCCTTGTATATTTTCTTTCATAACATAGATACAAGGAGTTCTTCCTCTTGCAGGAATTGATGCATGGGATGATGATAATCAAGAAGGATAAAGATGACTAGCTCAACATGTTCTAGTTCAAAGAAAGCGAATAAGGCAACTTGGAAGACAACAATGCAAGGAAGACAAGATTCCCATTTTGAGAAGGAATTCAAGATCAAGTTGTACAAGCAACAAGATTGCTATACAAAATAAGGATATTACTACAGCCTTGGATTTTCCTTGGAAATCCAAGATCAACATGAAGGATTCAACAATACAAAATGGAAGAAAACTACCAAAAAGATATAAAGACATTCAAAAAGATGACAAAAAGGGATATAACAATGACCCTTTCTTTCCTTGGGAAACCCAAGATCATGTAGGTACATTACAATATGGAAGATTCCCCAACTAATGAAAGAAGATCAAGAGAAAATGACATCCAAGGAAAAGAATTCCAAAACCAATAAAGGATTACTATGAAAATGAAGAAGAGCATTCATGGAGATGAAGAACATTCAGTCAAAAGCTAGACTGGACAATGTTGACTATCAAGAGATATTGTTACAGATACAACTGACTTCTTTGTGATTAAGGATTAAAGTTTACATAATATGCAAGCTAAGGTGGTGCCTACTCATCTCCAACCAATCAAAAATTCAAAGTCAACATGTGTAGATTCATTAAACCTGACTTCTCAACAAGTGGATATGTGCATTCATTGAATGAAATAACATCATCTACTCCTTGCATATTGTCTCATAAAGGCTGTGATAATTTTCATTGGTCCTTTTACTCAAAAACATATTTACTTAAGGACTTCTAATCTTCTTCTCAGTGGATGGCATTAAATGTAAGGTAGTAGTTATAAAATCAATCTGGCCCCTTCATTTTGTGACTCAAACTCTACTTAGCATTTGTAAAGAGACTAGATGGTTTTGAATAGAGGGAATATATATAGAGAAAGTAATAATAGAAAGAGGAGATCAGAAATTGCAGCCAAGACTACATTGGGAAAAATACGAGATTTTCATTGAAGATATGGTGGATCTTTGCATGTTTCAAAATTTTGTATGGTTTCTAATTCTCAAATTTTTAGTTAAAAATTCATTGATTATAATGGAGAAAAGTGAAGATATGTGATGACTTCCTTGGTTCACACCATTTGTAATTTGTTGATTGACAATTGTAGTGCATGGTTAGTTTGACCTAATTTAGCACTAGTTTGATTGTGGGTGTTTTTTGGATTACACCACTATTACAATATGAAAATCCTTTGCTACCTTTGGATATTGCATCAAATTTTGTGTCGTTTCCTCGTGGCCAAGAAAATCTTGGTTTAAGGAATCCACTTATCTAGGCACTATCCATTATCATCATTGTCCTTAGATGTTAGAAGTAGACTAAATTTCCGAAGCCTTTGATGCAGAGAAAGGACAACAATCAGATTTCAAATGGAAACATTTCATATACAGGTCCAACAATGACCACAACTAGGTTCATCTTAACACACCCTAGACATCAGTGAGCACATGTGCTTCAAGTTTGATGCAACACACCCAACCTTGGACTGTTCTAACTCTGTCTCAACATATTTCAAGGGTTTAAAAACATTCACTTCATAAAACAACACAATAACACCTTTCCCACTTGGATGCTCCCTCATTGCCTAAGCCAAAAATGCCCTTTTTAGGCCTAGTATAAGTAGAGACCAATACCCTTGATTCAAACCTTCAATGACAACATGTCAAGGACCTACCACAATCAATTTTTATACTGCCCTAACCAAAAACACCAAACTTTTCACACAAACCCTCATGAACGCAAGTCCTTTGACTGTGATATCATCAATTCCAGACCTTCTGTCAAGGCTAACTTTAACAAATCAAATAGTTAAGAACTCCCCTTTTGAGGTGTTTAAAACTTTAAGATGACATGAAAACAGAATTTTCATCATTTTTTTGGCATTTTTCACCTTACCAATCAGGAGAAATACTTTTTGTAATCAAACTGGAAACCCTAGTTTCTGAAAAGGGTTGTTAGGAAGATTGGTTACTAGACCAATCAAACAACCTTTTCTTAGGATTGGTAAGAACAAAAAAATCTGAAATAAAATCAAATTTCCACCCATATAAGTTCCAGAGCTGTACTATATGGTACAAGGCCTAACAGTCGAATTGCAAACTGTTTTACACAGAAAATGCAAGCTAAAATGTGTAAAAATAAAAATGTTCTCATTCAATCTTTCTCCATTCATGGAATACAAATTGGGGGCTATATTTCTACATTTCCAATCATTCCACAAATGCTGCAACAGCCATCTAACCACATTTTAACAATTACATTAATTAGATAATTTTGTATTCACAACTTTTGATGCAACATTGACAACTTTTTACCAACTTTCACAAATCGACATATAACTTCCCAAAATGAATCAAAAGGATCCCGATGGTCTCAAATGACCTTATTCGACTCAAACTCATCAAAACAACCTAAACAACAAAAAGTAACAAAGTGCATGCAATGATGCCCCTGCATCACCTTTTCCCTTTGGTCCTTTGCTATAGTTTAAGCTTGTTCAAGATCAAAGCATCACTAAAATTGCTATATCAAATGTTCAAGTTCCAGCTGCTTTAAGGGAAAAGAGTTGATAAAATCCATGAACAATTGTCTAGTCTCTTTGTAATTACCAACAATATCACATCATTTACTAAGTCTATCGATCAAAAAGTAGCATGTTTGCCTTGTTAACCTTGGGTTCGCCTTAATTGATCACATTGTTTAGAATTTGAGATTTTCTTGTTCAAGAGAGGACAGAATACTTAGTATTTCATTTTGTTTTGATGATTGTGTTGTCCTCAATTTTGACATCACAAAATTGAAGCAACAGTATGCAATTTGCTCATGAATTCGTACATATAGCCTCTTTATTTTAATGTATTGATAAAGCGTCATTAAGGCAATTCATTATCCCTAAATTGTACTCTATGTAACTTTATTTGTGTGTTTCTTTTTGAAGGTTTCTGTCCAATTTAATCTTGAATGTTTGCAAGAAAGAGTTTTTCTTCTCTGACTGCAAACACTTGATTTTTGGTAAGCTTTCTCATCTTTTGTGTGTTTTTCTTCTTGATGTAAATAGTTGTGAGTCTTGTTTTTGCCTTATGATAACAGCCTTAGCAATCGCGCCAGTTTGGTGCTAACTTAGGCCTCAAATGGAGTTGCCTAGCTCAGTTTATGAAGGTAAAGGTGGGGTTTTCCAGGGCAATAGCATGTCGTGATTAAAAAAATTCAGAAGTGGGATTTTTATTGGCAATTGTATGGAATAATATTATATTTAATTATTAAAGAGGATTTTGACATCCATATTAAAATTTTAGCTCATCCTAAGTTGACCTGACCACAATTTTTTATGTTTTATAAAAAATAGTTTTTTTTAAATCTATTTTCATGTAACATAATTTAAAACTGTAGTTATTTATTAAATTTAATTACACGAGGCATTTTAAAAAGCATAAAAGTGGGGAATTTATCACTTAAAGCATATATCAACATTCAAAACATCTATTAAAACCCCACCACCAATAAATTTAAGTCCTAAATGCATATAAGTGGACTTTTTAAAGGCAATAACATGTTGTTTTATCACTTAAGTGCTTATTAGTGGGGAATTTGAACCTAAAAGCACGTGTTATTGAACTTTTAAATTTTATTAATATTGACTTGAGTTAGTATTAAAATGCATATACGTGGGGAATTTGAATCCAAAAGCACATGCATGATCAAAAGCATGTGTTATTCCTACCAAAAAACACGTCATTAATTCTTCAATAAGAGGTTTTTGATATGTTAATGCATATGGTGGGCTTTTTGGTTTCCAAAACACGTCATTCATTCTTCAATAAGAGGATTTTGATATGTTAATGCATATGGTGGGCTTTTCGGTCTCCAAAACACGTATTTTTCAACTTAAAGCACATCATTAATCATGTTTGAAGGTAAATATCTAGAGGGGGCAATTTTCAAGTCAAAAGCACATGCTTTTGTAACCAAAAAGCATGCCATTACTTTCCTTATATGGATTGTAACCAAAAACCATATGGGTGGCAGTTTTGCCTTTGAAAGCACATGCTTTTCATTCTAAGAAGCACATCTTTACTCCATTTTCCAAGCTTTTTGAAAAGGTGGTGATATTGGGCATGAAACCACATCTTTTTAGCACCAAAAAAGTGTCTTTACTCGTTTTGCAAGACTTTAATGTTTGTCCAAGAATGGGTGGCAATTTTTAGACCAAAAACACATTATTTTGACTTTTAAAAACCCCCTGATTTGGGCATTTTTTGTGAAATATGGGATTTGCAACAAACAATTACTCATATCTTGGTCAAAACTTTATGGATTTTGAAGAACTTTGGGTCGTATTTGAATAAAATCATCCAAGGATCATTCCCAGTTATTCAAAAGTGTAGTTTAATGCGGTTTTTACTCACTCTAAAACCCATCTATGGCACATTTTTACTGAAAAACACCTTGTATTTAAGCATTTCTCCTCGTCAAATCATCCACTCTTTGGCTCAAGGTATGTTCTAAAGCATTGCCTGTCATTTATAGCTTACATACACTCTTTCAAGTTCTATATTATGCTTTGAATGCCAGTTTCAATATGCATTGCATATTGCACCTTGCTTAGTCAAAACAATTGCTAAAATGATGCAATTTTAATCTCTAGCTTCCTACACTTGGCAAGCTACGAATTTTGATTGGAATCATTCTAAATCCAAGAAATCTCTTTGGATTCATTTCCATTTTTTGCACAAGAGATTAAAAGACTTGTCTCCTTGCTTCTTGAGGAAAACAGTAATTTTCTTGTGAATTTCATACGGCAAAATTGTAAATATGTAATCCTTGGTTTTTATTTGCAAATCTCTTCATGTCATTTTCATTTGCATTTGTTTTGTAACTTATGTGTTGCTTCTATCTTCTGTCTAAATTCTCCAAGTTGCATATACAAGTGCTTCATCTTTCTTACATATGCAATTGGGATTAAAAACCTTGATCTTGAATGAAATTAACAAGGAAAGCAAGCTCATTTTGCACACTTGTTATACTGCTGCCATGTGATTGAAAACTCGCGATGATGGTTGCCTACACACTTGCTTATAATGAAAACATAATAATTCATTATAAGTAGATGTTATGCTACCCAATTGCCACACATAAAGCTTGTTGTCCACACATGCTATTGCCCTCGAAAACCCCATTTTTGAGTTTTTCCACCATATAAGCACATATTTGACTTTGACTTGCATGTTGCATTTAGAGCCAATTTGCATTTTTTAAGACTTAGTACTATAGGACAATTTGGGATAGATAGTAGTGGCTGCAATTACTTAGAGATGAAGACTTTGGCCTAAAGTTGTAAGTGTTTTCATCAAATTTGAGAGTATCCAGTAAGATACTTTGTGCCTTACTAGTTATTCTGCTTGAATCCTCACGAGACAAGTGTGGGGGACTTTGGGTTCCTATTTTTGTTTCACAAAATATAAAAAAGTAAACTACTGCCCCTGGTATTGTTCTTACATCAATTCCAAGCTCGCCAATATTATTGTAGCAATAAGGCACTTTTTTTTAAGTTAGAAAGTAGTAATTGTATACAAATCATTCCTAAAAAAAGAGGAATTGATTAAGAGAACCGTCCCTTTTGTAATTCTAGTTAAGTTCCTGTTGAGGCAACTTACAAAAAGAAGGAAGTCTCCCCTATTGCTGAGAGGGGAGAGAAATCTAAGGAGATGTTGCTAAAGTCACAATTTTGTAAGTTGTCGTAATAGTGACTCACAAAAAATTTAGCCAACAGATTGTCACAAAACACAAATCAGCAAGAATCTCATCAAGATACACTCACAAATAGGAAGTGAGTCATGCCAAGCTACAAAATTCTATCAAGAGCATTTACAGCCCTAGAAAGGTTCAATTTAGTTATCTATCTCCAAAGGGATTCAAAAATGAATATCAATATTGCTTTTACATGTTTGGGAAATAATGAACATCGCCAAATTTATAATACTAGGAAGTAAACAACTACAATTCAACAAATTTAATAAAGGAAATTATTGCATAGGGAAAGCACTTGTATTCTACTCTTTGGTTGGTGGGCGTCAACCGGATGTTATACTAAAAGATTAAAACAAGAAAAATAGACCATGTTTTAAGAATTGAAGGGATATTATTAGCATTCAAGGACAAGAGATACAACTTTGAAATTAATAAATGGAGAATAATCGTAAAGAATCTATGCAAATAGATGAAACGTTAGACCAAATAAATACTAGCAAATGTACTCGGCTTATGTCAAAAGGGATGTAGCTAAGTGATAGGGCTGCTTGATTCCCATGTTGGAGAACCAAAGTGCAAACCATCCCATGTGGCATTTTGATTTTAGAACCTATGAGTGTGTTGAAGCAACAACCCTAGTTCAATCAGAATACTATCCTTCTCAAGGTAGACCAATATCCCCACAATGTATTTAAAGGAATGCGCTAGAATTAGAGAAGCACGAAAGGAGATATGAAAAGCATAGCAAAGAAATAAAGGAGTGCATGAAAAGGAATGGAGGTAGAGTGATATTCCTATGAGTGTCATAGGATTTTGAATTGTGCAAGACATAAAGCTTATGGGAAGCCACCGAGAAATTGGACAATGGAGGAAATGTAGTCTCCCTACAATTGATAAAAGAGTTGGAGCACAAAAAATGAGTGCAAAGAAGCAAAGGGGAAGATGGGGATAAGAGAAGACACCCTGCAAGAGATGTTGGAGATTGCAAAGCAATATCCCTAAATGGAAGTGGAGTGATATCCCTATAATAAGTGGCATGGGATTTTGAGGTGTGCAAGAGAAAGAGCATAAGAAAAGCCAAGGAGAATTTGGACAGTAGAGGACGGGTAGTATCCCTACAAGTGATTAAAGAGTTGGAGCGCAAAAAATGAGTGCAAATAAGCAAAGGAGAAATTGGACAATTGAGGAAAAGTAGTATCCCTACAAGTGATGAAAGAGTTGGAGTTTAAAAAATGGGTGCAAAGAAGCAAAGGAAAAATAGAAGGAAAGAGAAGTCGAGTTGCAAGAGATGTTGGAGAAGACAAGAGTTGATGAGAGTAGTGTCCCCCACAAAAGAAGGTGCACACTATCCCCATTACTCAAATTGTAATAAAGTGATATTCTCACCAATTGAATTGTAGGGCAGTGTTAGTCCTACTAGTAGAGAAATAGTTAAAAGTAGTGTTAGAGTTTTCATTTATCCTTTTAAGGACAATTAAAACTAAAACGGTATCTGGGTAAATCTCCCCCTCAAATTCGCAAGGGAAGCTCCCCGATCTTATATAATTCTAGAATCTAAACAATAAACTAGATTGTTACTCAAGCAAACTATACAAATTATCCTTTGGAAATTTTCACATATAAACAAAATGCTTGAAAAGAATCTAGACCGGTCTTTTTGGTCTAGAAGGTACAAACATAAGTCTAAAGGTAACTACCTCACCACAAGGTTTCCTATTTTGCAATTAAATAAGTATATAAATTGAAAACAAAACACTATTCAATGGTTAAATCAAAGACAATGAATTAGTATTAATAATCGGATTGATTTAACATTAGAGCCATTTTGCAAATAAGACAAGATAAGCTTGATGCATAAGCATCTTGGTCATCTACAATCATGCTATTGATTTTGGCTTTGTTCTAATTTTATTGGGTTGCAGATTCTTATGTTTTTTTGTTGAGTCAATTTTATCATCTTCTGCTTCGACATAGGACGCAATTATATGCGTAGGAAGATGGATGGCATGTATATGCGTAGGGGAAAAAGATGGGTTCTTAAAAAGATGCCTTGAGGAATGAAGGCTAGGCAACATGGGAATGCGTGCAAATGATAACTTTTCACTTTAAAGTGTGACCTTTAGTCAAAAATGGGTTCTCTGGATGTCATTACATGTAAAACAAACATGCATTTAGATTTGGACGATGGAAATGCATGTAAATGGGAATGAAGGATCAGATTGCATGTAATTGCATGTGGAGAATGAGATGCAATGTGCTATGACATGTTATGATGGAGGTCGAAAGAAATGATGCACTTGCATGAAATGGTGGAAGGTGGGGTGGAGTGAAGTGAAACGTGCTCAAGTTCTTGGGAAAGAACTTGAAACTTCTTCCAAAAGAAGAAAAACAAGAGCGCGAGAAAACAAACAATGAAAACAAGCAAAAAGCAAATACGTACCTTTGGTTCTAGATTCAAACATTTCAACAAGCAAGTTGTTTTCATGTGCAAATTCGAATTTGGAGTTTGGGGAAAATCCAAAACTATGAAAATGAGAGTTTTCATCATATTTAAAGGCAAATTTTTCATGGCATATATATGAACAAATGTGCAACATCAAACTGAAATATGCATCAAAATAGCAAAGATAAGTATGAATTAGTAAGCAAGATTGAAAATCTCCACTCGGAGATCAAAGAGCCAAAGCAAGTTTTATAGACTTGACGACCAATTCTCCCTCAGATCCGGATTTACAAACAACTATTTGACTTCCTCCACACTTGCAAATAATGAATGATTAATGAGCATTTAGTGGTTGAATTTGACATGAAAATGCCAAAAATGTAGTCTCCAAAGGCAATAGCATGCATTAAAACTCAAAAACGACCTCTTTTGATCCAAACATATGGGCTGAAAATGCCATTTTTTGGGTGTTTCTAACATATATGTGCCCTTTTCATGCAAAAATATGGGTCGTTTTTGCAAAAATGTGGCCCAAAAATGTATGTATTTGAGTCTTTTTTGTTTGGGAAAGCAAAAACCTCTTCCCCAAATGCAAAAACATGACTCCAAAATGCAAAAAAGTGGATAAAAACCCAAAATTCTGGTTAGCAAAAATGTGATTCATAGAAGGCATGTAATGAAGGGTTTTAGACATCTAAATGCAACAAATGTTCTTCAATAGCAAATATATGGATCAAAACCTCAAAATGACTTATATTTGAGCCAAAACATGATCAAAATTGCCCAAAATCTGGTCGTTTTTCACCAAAACGTGGTTCAAAAATGCAAAAATCTGAGCCATTTTTGTCTTGGATATGCAAAATCATGACCCCCAAATGCATGTGTATGCATTAAAACTCAAAAACTCCCCACTTGTGATGGATTTCAAGCTATTATATGGGTAGATCTAAGCATTGTTAATGAAAAATGTGTTATTGGAGGAAGAAAACATTTAGTTTTTCGCCCTTGAATCTTCAAATTCGGGTTCACCTTTTGCAAATGCATGAAATACATACAAAACACATTCTCTAGGAGAGATTACATGTTCTAAAATACATGTTTTTTGACTTTTTCATGCCAAATGCAATCTTGAGAAGTGTTTGCATGTTTTAAATAATGCATTTGGTCAAAAACGCAATCTTGGAGTGCTATTACACATTTTAAAAATATGTCATATGACTTGCCCATGTAAAATGCACTCTTAGAGTGTCATTACATGTTTTAAAAATGTCATATGCCCTCAAGATGCAAAACGCACTCTTGGAAGAGCAATGCACATTTTAGAAACCTAAATATGCATGTCTTTTAGTGCAAAACGCATTCTCCAGAGGTGATTGCACATTTTAAAATTTTGAATATGCATAAGCTCACTCTAGGAGTCCATTGCATATTTTAAGTCAAAAGCATTTGCATGCCTTTAGTTCAAAATGCATTATCTAATAGCATTAGCATATTTTACATGCAAATGGGTTAAAAGACATGTTTGCACAACTTAAATGACCAACTACACACATGTTTAATTGATTTTTGAAGAAATATTATTTAATTGGGTCATAAATAATATTTACACTATATAGTTTAATATATAATATGCAAATATCATTCAAAAAGTAATATTTACTAAGATGTTTTGAATTAAAACTCAAAAATTAAATCAAACTATATAGTTAATATAGTCATTTAAGTGAAAAATTTTAAAAGCAACTCAACATGAAAATATACTATAAAATGCACACTAGTCACTTTAAGTGATAAATTTAAGTGATAAAGTAACTTAAAACATAACATGAAGTGGATTTATGTTATATTTTTCAAAAAGTGAATGTCAACTTTAAAATATAACAACATATTTATATCATGCAATTGCACCTGGAGAGTCCACCTTTTTGGAATCCCAACTCCCATTAAGCCCTAAGATAGATCGAATCGAAGGGAAAACCAAAAGCAATGATCTGTGCAAAACCAAAACCTAAAAAACACACTCAAAACCGGAAAAAAGTACAATGAAGGCTTCAAAATTCAAGCATAGGCTCAACACACAAAAAAACTAAAAAAACTTGACGAAAGCGTTCAGTAAATGGATTCACTATATCAATTGGGATCAATTGATTCAGCACTATTATCCAATTAAATAATGAACAAACTCAGAGAAAAATGAAACTAAGTTGAAAAAGTTTCGTACCGTTACCTACATTTTGTATTGACAAAATGCAGGACAATAGTTCAAATGTCATTTCTTTCCATAATAATAGCACTCTACATTTACCCTAGATTTGGATCTACCATTTCTAGATTTCCAGTGATTACTTGAGCTCTTTCCTTTTCCCCTCTATTCTCAACAACCAAAACATTTCTCGATGTATCACGTGTACATTTCTATTGCATTTCCTTGTTAAGGATAACACCAACAACAATATTGAACTTTAAAGTGTTTGAGCTAGAGACAGAGTTGATTACAACCATTTCCAAGTCATTCCATCTTTTAGGTAATGAATATAAAATCAAGAAAGCCCTAACCTCATCATCAAAATTTACTTTTACAGAAGTTAGCAGACTAGTAACCGTATTAAACTCATTTAAATAATCACTAACAAAATCCCCCTTTGGCATCTTCATATTAAATAAACGCTTCATAAGACATATCTTATTTGAGATCGAGGGTTTCTCATACAGTTCATCTAATGCCTTCATTAGATGCTCTGTCATTTCTTTTGCTATATTAAAAGCCATCAATGATGCCAAGGACAACCGTATTGTTCCTTGAGCCTTCCTATCAAGAACTTTACATTGTCCATTCGAAGTAGTCATCGGCTTTTTTACTAATCCACCCAATGGTAAGAAAAGATCCTTCTATTATAGATAATCTACCATTTGCATCTTTCATAGGTGATAGTTTTGGTTGTTGAACTTATCAACCTTAAGCCTACCTTCCTCTACCAGTGCTCCCACTCAAATCTAAGATTTCTTACCAAAATCAATAAGAAATACACCACTTTGATACCAGTTGTAGGGTTTAGGCAGATATGAGCAATAAACAATATTAAGAAAATGCAAAAATAGAGAGAGAAAAACAAATAACATAGACTTCATGTGATTCACCCAATATAGGCCCTATCGATCAAATTAAAAATTATCCACTAATTTTATTATCTAGCAAAGAGAAATTACAATCTAATAATTTACATTACACTACCAACTTATTTATAGGTCTTTTAGGCCAGTTTACCAATGTTGATTAGCAAATTAACCCTAAAAAGATTGACGAGTTAACCTAGGGAAATGCTTGATAAATTAACCAAAAACGTTAGATGAGTTAGCCAAAAAATATCACACTCCCCAACGAGGATATATGGCAAGCGTATAGCAATTTCCTTACTAGTAGAGTCTCCAAGCTCGTCATGAGTAGGGCAAGTCCAGCGAGTTGATGAGCTGGGTTGACTAAATCGAGTTATCTCAACTTGGCTTGCTAAGTTTTGAGGCATGACTTGTCCAACTCGCCAAGTCTGAGCATGCATAACTTGGTCGGGTATGAGCATAAGCTTACAAGTTTACTCAGCAATTCGACACTTGGCTCAAAGGGCAAGAAGATTTATAAAAATATGTATGTCCAACCATAGTTTGTTTTTCCATTATATTTACCAAACTCTTTTATGCCTATTTCATGGATGTGTTAGTTTCAATGATATTATTTCATAACTTGGACTAGAGATATATTAACGATGATTACTTAGTTGACTATATTTCATGTGTTGTTTAATAATTATGGTTATTGGTGCATTAATGATGCTTTAATGATTCGTAGTTAATAATTGTAATTCCTTTCATAGCAATGTCAGATGATGCTTTAATGATGATTATTTCATATTCGTAATGATACATTATTTTATCTAAACATTTGATATTTGACTAATAATTATTATAGTACTTACCCCATAATTGCATGTGTATGGTGCGTGTGTCTATTTTATCTTTTTGTTTGTCGTGTTTGATGTGGTTAAGGGAGGGAGTCATAGTCACCTGCTAGTCGAGATCTACACAATGTACCACTCTTTGTCATTGTTTGTTTAGTTTAGATATATTTATATACATGTACATGCTCGTCTTTTATGCAAAAAGTAGGTAACCAGCATCGACTTCCCTGAATTGCCAGGATGAGCGTGCCCTATCACAATAACTCAATGGTAAGAATGAGGAGATAAGGTTAAGGTCCAATCCCAACCATAGCCTAAATACTTGTCTTGCAAGGAGGACTCATAACTGACTTTCCACCTTTTTTAAAACCCGTGAGTTCATCTTTGTCTGTGTTGTTTGATTTTGAGTTTCGGTCTATTTTGGTAATGTTGTTTTTATGTGGATTTTGCAATGTGGTTTATTTGGTAAATGATTTAATTATAATATTTGGGTTAATCATATAATTAAATATTATACTGATTTAAAAATATATATTAAAACATGAGAATATTTAATTAATTAAAAAAACTAATTAAATATGTGTTTTAATTTAAAAGTCTTAATTTAGAAGTCTAAATTTACAAAATTGGTTAAAGAGAAATTAGAATATGATGATATTTAATTAATTATAAATTAATTAAATATGTACTTCAGTTTATAAGATTTGATTTAAAAATTTAATTTAAGAAGTTGGACAAGAAGAGAATTAAAATGTTAAAATAATAAAGATTTAATATTGCTTTGTTATAATTATTTATTTAATAATAATTAAATTAAAGTTGCATTTAAACAATGAGCTTTGATTATTATTATTAATTTAAATAATAAACTATGTTTTAATTAGTGCTTGCACTAATTAATAAATTGGAGGAAAATAAAATATAAAAGAATGAAATGTAAAGATAAAGTTATAGTTCTAATTGTGGCATAGTTATATTTATTTAATTTAATGATAATTATCTAAGAGTTTTATTTTAATAATATACTCTAAATAATGTTCTTAATTAAATATAGTATTAAAAAAGCTTCGAAAATTAATTAAAGAGAGAATGCTAATTATTTAAATTAAGATATTTTGTAATTAAATATCTAAAAGAGTTGTGCATGAAAAGGTAAAAGGTAATAAAGTAATAAATGGTAATTGATTAGTGAGTTCCATCTCGTGATTGCACAATAAGAGCCCCAATTTAGCGGAGAACTCTTTATCAGAGATCAATAGCTCATTTTGCAATTACACAGGTTTTGGGGAGCAAAATTCGGAATTGGATCAAAAGAATTGCTGAGAGTTTCGGAGGGTTTGGATTTGCATGCATTCACAGATTGTCTCAGATTTTAGCTGTGGTTTTGAAGTTTTGAGAGCAAAAATTTAGAATTGGATCGAAAGAATTGTTAAAAGTTTCAGAGGGTTTGGATTTGCACACATTTATAGATTGTCTCAGATTTTAGCTGTGGTTTTGAGATAGGGTTTGAAAACCCATTGTAGAATTTTATTAAAAGATCTGTCTACTTCGTGTCTTCCTAGGTATTTGCATTTTGCTTATTAATTTACTGTAGTGATTGTTGAATAAGGAATTATGCTATAGATTTTGAAAAGGAAAACTTATTAATCAAAGAAACTTGACTGTGAAAAAACTGTAGAAAATTATTATGACTGTATTCTTTTAAACCCCTTTTAATATAGGGAAAATTTGATTTCAAAAAATTGGAAAAAAATAATAAATTCAACAATTAGGTTTTCAACTTTAAATTTGTCATTAAGATCTTGTGATTACCATGAATTTTCTAAATATAGATAAATATTTTTCTTATATCTAAAATAATTTAATTTTAAAATTTAATAGACAAAAAAAAAGATTGATTGATTGGAAAGCATGTTGTAACCAAACTTGTGCATGCTTGCTAAAAATAGAAATTAAGTATAGCATGGTTACATGCGTGTGAAAACAAATATGCTAAAAATAGAAAGCTAAGTATAGTATGATTGCATGCATGTGAAAACAAATATGCTAAAAATAGAAAATTAAGTATAGTATACTTGCATGATTTGAGAGATCAAAAACATGCAAAAATACTAATTACATATTTATTTTTATTTTATAAAAATACAATTTAATTTTCTAATTTATTTATTTAAAAATAATAATAATAATAGTTTATAAATTCCTAAATGAAATAAATATTATCCATTTAGTTATAAAATGAATGTTAGTATTAGTGATTATTTAAGTTTAATTAAAGTCTTAGTTGCATATAAATGATTTTATAATTATTAATGCAAGAGGGAAGTTAATAAATAAATAATTAGAATTTTATTATATTTTAAGAGAAGTTGGGGTAGAGTTCACTTTCTAATCAAATAGTTAATAACTATTTGACTTTATGAGAGAAATTATAAATAATTTAATTAGATTTATAATTTTACTTCTAGTTGCATTATGAATTAAAGAAAAAGTAAATATTAATATTAAACTTAAATAGAAGTCATATCAATATTTTAGAAATTAAAATTAATATCAATATTTAAATATAATAATATATGTTTATGTTATTAATTAAATCATTTATAATTTAAGATTATTTAAATTAATAATACGATAATATTGCATGATATTTTTTATGCACAAAAAGATTAGATATTTAAATACTTATTGTTTTAAATAAGTATATTAGCATAACAATTTATATTAACATGTATATTCTTCCTTAATTTCTAACCACATTTTTATGACCCAAACTAAACAAGAAAAATTGGTGGGATTAAATCATGTCGCTGAAACCTATGTGTTTTTTAATATTTTATTTATAGTCTTACAATGTTTATTTTCTTGATAGTTTTTTTTTGTGGATTGTTTAGTTGACCAATTTAGGATGTGCACTAGAGGCATTTTTGAGATTTCTTTTATGATTATTTGACTGGATGTCATGATGAACTTTATGATTTGAATTGAGATATATGTTTTATGAGCTTATGCTATTGAGCATTTATGAGAACTTGGGTTTCAAGAACCAATGTTATTTTTTTGGGTTGCCTGTTAAGGAACCAAATTCAATAAATATTACTTTTGTGACATGAGACACTATTGTGGTTTGTGATTTTTAGGAAGGTAGTGTAGGTGCATGTCTATGGGAGTGGCTTACAATGGGGAGCGGGGCCCAAAGTTGTTGTCAGGGTAACTCATTGTAAGGTGTATAACAAGTGATAACATAGTAATTAAAATATCTTGCCCTTTTTCCTTAAGATACATTAAAAAGATAAGTTAAAGATTTTTCCACATCCATGCCCTGAGTGCTTGTATAAACCAAAGATGAGATGGAGATGATACCTTGAGAGGTATGACTAGTTTCCTCATCTTCATGAAAAAGTATCCTATTTTTGTATAGAGTCACTAGGGGGCCAAGGTCTTGACAGACTGTCAGGGTAACCTTAGAATTGGCTCATGTGATGACACTCTATAGCATGTAACCTAAGTCTCCTTCATGATTTTTTTTTATATTTGCCTCTACTGGTGTACTTGTTGGATATTACTTTTGATGGTGTATTTATTGTGAGTTGTTACTCATTGATTGGATGTCATTTATTGTTGACAGATGACTTTTATTAATGAATGATCAGTTATTCATTAGTGGTGTTTTTATTGTTGGAGTTAATGATTGGTAGCTTACTTTTATTGATGGCAGTTGTTATCTATTGGTCATTGTGCTTGTGACACTTGACATTGATTTCGAGGTGGTTGTATATTTTTGGTCTTGGTATTTGTATGTTGACTTGGTATGAGATTTTGGTATTGGAATGAGTGCCTTGTTTTTTTTTTTTTTATTCTCTTCTTCTTGAGTAGTTTGTATTACCCTTGAGGTAGTTTTGGCTATCAAGATTCCTTGCCTAGGATTATTTTGTGATTTGATTATCTGTGTGGATCGTACATTATCTCTCTTGTACAATGGGAGTAGGAGCCTGATTAGGTGACCACACAATCGGGAGGCAGTGTATTCTTACCATTTGGGTCCCCCTCAATTTGATAGATGTGCGATAATCCTTGATACTGTAGTATCATTATCATTCTTCCTTTTATCTTAAAGACTTCTATTCATTTGATATATCTATGTATCATATGTTTTGAGATCCTATGTGATATTGTATTGTATATTGATGTACCTGAATCTATTTTCACATACCCTATGACATGTGCAGTAGATGTTATTCATTAGATGTGCTTTCATATTATTAGTTGTACTTATTGTTGGTGTAAATACGTATTTACTATTTACACTTAAGTTTACTTAAGTTAATGCATTATTTTATTATTTTATTTTGTGAGACACTTAGGAGTCTGCCTACCTTTTTGAGTTTTCATGATGACAACACAGGAGTACGCAACTTTATTTTAGCACATGGTGTCTACAACATTGATTTGCATGTCTCACCTTTGTAGGTTTATCCTCTCATCACCGCACTTACTTCCGTGCTTAATGGAGGATAACCCATATCTGGTGGACATGTGCCTGGTTGTATGACATATCATGATGTTATTTACGAGGCATTCTAGATGTATCTCAAAGGCCTTTATATACAGGCACTCCTAGTGTACTTGACAATGCATATTGAATGAATATATCATGATTCTGATCATACTTTTTCTCTTGGTCTACAGTTGTGCTTGTGAGTTCCTGGGTGAATTTTGTGCATATGCTTATATGACTATGTATGTGATTATTCATTTTATGATTATAGACATTGTAATTGAGACTTAAACTTATTAATAAAACTTTCTTAAATGTGACTCAACGTGAAGGAACCCTTGAGGAATTGAAACTGTATTTGTAATTGATTATGTGTTATTGATGTGTATGTATATATTGCTTCCGCATCATTGTTACTTTGATGTGGTTTAAACTTTAAAAAAATATATAGTTTAGTAAACTTTGCAACATATTAGGTTTATTTCTTTTGGGTTCCCAAGCAGGGCATTACAAAATATAACATTTGCATATAAGTTATGCTTTAAGTTCTATTTGTATAAATATTGTCGAGATGTTTGAGATAGGTTTCAACTTCATAGGAGTTAAGATGCAAAATCTAGATTCTAGGGTTTTCCAAAAAAAATCCATATGTTTGGCATGCCTTCAGCACTCTAATCCCCCATAACCTATTATGGCTTTCTAACGTCAAATTGAAGCTAAAATGAGGATTTTCTAATGGTTTTAAGTTTTTAACTCATTTCATCCAAAATCCCTTTGGTTTCAATTCCATATTCCTAAGTCCCAATTTTCGACCTAGCTTGAAATATAGACGTTGAGGTTCACATGAAGTCAGTTGGCAATTTAATTTGATATAATTTGGCAAAATGGTAAATGGTCGTTATGATTTCAAGTGAAGATGACATGTTAGTTGATCGTTAATTGTGAATTCATGAAATTAAGATGAAAGGTTAACTGATATGATTATTTATAACTTATAATTTAATTACAGAGAAATTCCTTGCAAGGAGAATGTCGAAGGGAGGTGGAAGCATTGTCAGAAAAGAATTAGGCAGGGCATCACCATCATTGGACAGACAGGTAGAGGACCTAGCGATTTGAAACAGAACGCATCTCTGGAACTGCATGAGTTGTTAATAATTAATTTAATTAATTAAGTTTAAATATAAACGTATTCTGAAAAGATTTTAAATTATCTTTCGTCATATTATTTTTTAATAATAGTTTATATATATGTGCATTTGAATATAAAAATATTTTGGCATCTTTATATTTTAATAATTTAATAAAATGATGTTTTAAAGTACTTATAAGATTTTAATAATTTTCGAATTATAAGAATATTTGAGTTATTTTCCAATTACAACCTTTCAACTCTATTATTTCTAATTTAATATTCTTTAATAATGTAACTGGCATAATCAATCGATTTAACTCTTGACAAATTGAATTATATAATTTTTCAACTTTATGTTTCTTATAAAAAATTCGATTTGATGCGTAGTCGAATAGTTTTTCTTGATAACTGGTGGTAGTCGAAGAGTCTTGGCCAACCTTTTAAAGATGCTATGAATCATATTGGAGAGCAATCTTTTCTCCACTCTTTCCTTCATCGCTTATCTGCTACAAATTATACCAAGTCGAGTCGGACGTCCTCAAGAGAATAAACAACGATTATTCATAGTCCCGATTTTCCATTCTTTCCTAAACTTCACCGGCGGTAGGAAGTTTGAGGAAAATACCTTCAACAAGTGATCAAGAGTTTCGGGCCGTGGAAGGAAGAGTCGTTTCACAGGTCATGTATCTTGTATTATCTCTGTTAAGATTTAACCCGACTGTAGTTGGCTTTTTCTTTTAAATTGCTAAGCGGTATACCAAAGAAGCAAAGCAGATCGATTTTCATGGATTGCAATGGCTGTTGTTAATCAATATTAATAGGCAAAGATTTAATGCGTTTTTCATGAACATATTCCTTCTTAAAACCATAATCACCCATAGTCAGCTTTTTATGCAGTCTTCCCTGTAGGCACACGTACAGAATTTTACATACGTCTTGGGAATTATTATGTCTTTCTGAATCATTAATCTATATATATGACCCAACGAATTTCATTACCAGTTGGTCTTTTCATTTCCAGAATTGTCTAATCATTTGTAGAATGACTTGATTCTTGCTTCCCTGTAGGCACACGTACAGAATTTTACATACATCTTGGGAATTATTATGTCTTTCTGAATCATTAATCTATATATATGACCCAACGAATTTCATTACCAGTTGGTCTTTTCATTTCCAGAATTGTCTAATCATTTGTAGAATGACTTGATTCTTGCTGTGACCAAAAACCAGAAGAAGATATCCATAGTAATTCTTTCCAATAACAAAATCATTATAAACTGTTGTAGATCAGTCAATCTCTTTAGTCTTAATTGCTATTCAAATCAGATAATTGGATTGATATTTGAATGGATAATCACTCTAAATTTTTCTTAAGGAGGAGTTTATCTCTTGATAGCATTTTCTATAAGATTTGGAATTAGTAACCAAAACAGAGATGAGTTACATAAAACAGAGTACCAAGGAATTCACCAGGCTATCAGTCAGAATAACGTGAATAAGGTACAATACAAATCAAAAAGGTTAATTGTTCAGGCACCAAGGAGTCACCGGCCTGATGGCCTAATTATGGTGAAGAGGTGTTGATGAACCTATGAAAAAGAAAAGCAAGAAAGAAATCAATAACCTATACAATCATACATAAACAAACTAATATATATTAGCTCATGCATATTCCTGTTATGGGATCTCTTGCTGTCAAGTTGTATGGCGTGTTATATATCACAATGCCCAGTAGATGGAATGATGATCCTTGTCAATTCCGGGTAGGGAGGGCCTTTCTCGTTAGAGATCGTGTGGGGATATATTGTGGTCCGAGGTTGGGTGGTTAAGCCCTTGACAATGTTTCATCTCTCTTAAGATGTTGGATATGCGTCAAACAAAGATAAGCCATGCATTTAATTGTTTATCGGAAACAGGTATTATATTTTTAATTATGAGGAGGTAAGATTAACTTGATGTATTTCATTGTTATCATCATTTTACTTTCGTATATATGAATAACGATTATAAGTATATTTTCTAGTGTAAAGTTACTATCACAAATAACTAATCGGAAGGAAAAGAAATCCAATGCCCTAATTGATTGTGTGACAGCTGGAACCTTAAATGATGCAGTGGTATTGGAAGTCCTAATTGAATCCATCGTTGCGGAAGCCTTAAATTGAATCTGTGGTAAATGATGCCCTAATTGATACAGTGGTATTTGATGCCCTAATTTAAAGTAATAGAAGTATTTAACTGTAATTATCATTTGATTATAAGATGGCGGATTTTAGATGATAATTGTCAAGTGAAATTGTTATAGTGTATTTGTAGACTAACTCGGGTGGTTGCAGAAGCATCCATAGTTTGATTCGAACTCAATTTTACGAGGTATGTGGTTTTCAATTTCTTTAGTGATTTCATTTGATGGTAACTCAAGTTTTTAGTTAAGAAATTCTATTTAACTGTTTTTAACGGTAAATCTTATTCACATGATCATGAATGATATAATTGTCTTCCTATGAAACGAAGTAGTAACTGTATTCTATGCTTATGTTAGATGTTAATTTAGACCCGTAAAATCTGGTTGTTACATATGGTATCAGAGCGCTCGGTTCAACACTGAAACTTTGGGTCCAGCACTGTTTCTGAAAAACTGAAAAAGTAAATGTTGAAAAAGATTCATTTTTGCATATCCGGATATTGCAATCAAAACTGGAAAATCATTCAGAATAGCCAAGAAGGCTGAAATGATATACAGTAGACAAATGTATAAACAATTAAAAAGATAAAAAGGATTGGCAAGCTGAGTGGTGGAGATTGGGTTTGACGACCCAAATTTTGAAATCCTTGGCCAGGGTGGAATTAGGCAGATATGCCAGAACAATTGATCTTGTTGATCGTCCAGATGCTTAAGTTATTTTAACAAATAACTGTTGAGACTTCAACCCACCTGATTACTCAATGGCAGGACCAGAATGTTACATATGCCTTATCCCTGGTGGGAGGGCCATTCTTTGTCGAGAATGAGAAGATTAAAAAGGGTCCCGATGCCTAGACTTGCGCAATCCAAACACAATTTAAAATCTTGATAAAATGACATCTAAATCCATCATGAGCAGGTTTGTCAACCCAAATTAATGAAAAAATTTCAATTGTTACCAATTTGAACCTGAATTGAATGAAAACAAAACAATGAACCATGATTCTTTCTGATGTTGGTTAAACAAAAAGATCATTATGTGCTCCAATAAGGAGTTGGAAATATCAATGTTTGTTTACAAATGTAAACTTTTGATGAAATGGGCATGGAAGCCTAAATCCCATAAATGGGAAAGATGAATATTTACAGATGAATGATGAGAATACTCATGAGAATCTTATGAATTGTTTCAGATACTTATGATCTTGATTTGATGATCTTCCTTAGTATATCATGTTTTTACCCTTTGACACACTGCTATACATGTATAATACGCATGCGATATTGACTTTACTTAACGAGTTGTTGTATACTGTTTGGAGATATCCTATCATGAAATGATTATTCTAATGAAATATTGGGCTTGAAGGCCAAGGTTACAATGGAAAAACATGGATTCGCTAATCTTAGACAGGTAATCTGTAAGTTTGCAAGGATGATCTATCCATTAATGAGGGCCATATGCTAGATGGTACGTAAGAGTGATTTAAATTATGATCAAGTTATGATATAGAACTTGCTGGTTGAAGAATTTCAATTCTAAATGCTTACCTTACTTTCAGTTATTGAACCCTAAAAAATTTCTTATTTGAAGATATCAAAATGAAATTGAACTAATGATATGGTGAGTGCCTGCATGAGTATGATAGGAACATTAAAAAGAATCAACTCAAAAGATGATAAGAAAATCACAAGGTAAAGAGAACTCAATTGAGTACGTGATAAATTTTGTATTACCATGCAAGTATCTTCCTAGAAACTTTAAAGTAAACATGGATCTTGAGTTTCGATTATGATTTTCATTCTGACCCAATTGAGAAAAGAAATGATATCAAAATGTTATATATATATATATATATATATATATATATATATATATATATATATATATATATATATATATATTGTATGTGGAATATTCTTTTAGTGTCTAAACTGTAGAAGTCATCGAGGAAGATGAATCACAAGGGGAATGCTACATTACATTCCAATTTTAAAATACTCCTTTATATTGTTCATTGCAATTTCAAGTTCATCAAGGAATATGAACCTCAAGGGGAATGGTATGTTACATCCCAATTTTTGACCCAGCTTGAAATATATCCGTTATGGTTCACATGAAGTCAGTTGGCAGTTTAATTTGATATAATCTGGCGAAATGGTAAAATGGTCGTTATGATTTCAAGTGAAGATGACATGTTAGTTGATCGTTAATTGCAAATTCATGAAATTAAGATGAAAGGTTAACTGATATGATTATTTATAATTTATAATTTAATTACAGAGAAATTCCTTGCAGGGAGAATGTCGAAGGGGGGTGGAAGCATTGTCAAAAAAGAATTAGGCAGGGCATCACCATCATTGGACAGACAGGTAGAGGACCTAGCGATTTGAAACAGGACACATCTCTGGAACTGCATGAGTTGTTAATAATTAATTTAATTAATTAAGTTTAAATATAAACGTATTCTCAAAGGATTTTAAATTATCTTTCGTCATATTATTTTTTAATAATAGTTTATATATATGTGCATTTGAATATAAAAATGTTTTGGCATCTTTATATTTTAATAATTTAATAAAATGATGTTTTAAAGTACTTATAAGATTTTAATAATTTTTGAATTACAAGAATATTTGAGTTATTTTCCAATTACAACCTTTCAACTCTATTATTTCTAATTTAATATTCTTTAATAATGTAACTGGCATAATTAATTGATTTAACTCTTGACAAATTGAATGATATAATTTTTCAACTTTATGTTTCTTTTTAAAAAATCGATTTGATGGGTATTCGAATAGTTTTTCTTTATAATTGGTGGTAGTCGAAGAGTCTCGGCCAACCTTTTAAAGATGCTATGAATCGTATTGGAGAGCAATATTTTCTCCACTCTTTCCTTCATCTCTTATCTGCTACAAATTATACCAGGTCGAGTGGGACGTCCTCAGGGGAATAAACAACCATTATTCATAGTCCCAATTTCCCATTCTTTGCTAAACTTCACCGGCAGTAGGAAGTCTAAGGAAAATACCTTCAGCGAGTGATCAAGAGTTTAGGGCTATGGAAGGAAGAGTCGTTTCACAAGTCATGTATCTTTTATTATCTCTGTTAAGATTTAACCCAACTGTAGTCGACTTTTTCTTTTAAATTGTTGAGTGGTATACCAAAGAAGCAAGGCAGATCGATTTTCATGGATTGCAATGATTGTTGTTAGTCACTATTAATAGGCAGAGATTTAATGCGTTTTTCATGAACATATTCCTTCTTAAAACCATAATCACCCATATTCAGCTTTTTATGCAGTCTTTCCTGTAGGGAGACGTACAAAATTTTACATATGTCTTGGGAATTATTATGTCTTTTTGAATCATTAATCTATATATGACTCAACGAATTTCATTACCAGTTGGTCTTTTCATTTCCAGAATTGTCTAATCATTTGTAGAATGACTTGATTCTTGTTGTGACCAAAAACCAAAAGGTGATATCCATAGTAATTCTTTCCAATAACAAAATCATTATAAACTATTGTAGATCAGTCAATCTCTTTAGTCTTAATTGCTATTCAAATCAGATAATTGGATTGATATCTAAATGGATAATCACTCTAAATTTTTCTTAAGGAGGAGTTTATCTCTTGATAGCATTTTCTATAAGATTTGGAATTAGTAACCAAAACAGAGATGAGTTACATAAAACAGAGTACCAAGGAATTTGCCAGGTTGTGAGCCAGAATAATGTGAATAAGGTACAATACAAACCAAAAAGGTTAATTGTTCAAGCACCAAGGAGTCACCGACCTGATGGCCTGATTATGGTGAAGAGGTGTTGATGCACCTGTAAAAAAGAAAAGCAAGAAAGAAATCAATAACCTATACAATCATACATAAACAAACTAATATATGTTAGCTCATGCGTATTCTTGTTATGGGATCTCCTACTGTCAAGTTGTATGGCGTGTTATATATCACGATGCCCAGTGGATGGAATGATGACCCCTGTCAATTCCGAGTAGGGAGGGCCTTTCTCGTTAGAAATTGTGTGGGGATATATTGTGGTCCGAGGTTGGGTGGTTAAGCCCCTGACAATGTTTCACCTCTCTCAAGATGTTGGATATGCGTCAGACAAAGATAAGCCATGCTTTTAATTGTTTATCGGAAACAAGTATTATATTTTTAATTATGAGGAGGTAAGATTAAATTGAAGTATTTCATTGTTATCATCATTTTGCTTTCGTCTATATGAATAACGATTAAAGTATATTTTCTAATCTTAAGTTACTATCACAGATAAGTAATCGGAAGGAAAAGAAATCCGATGCCCTAATTGATTGTGTGACAACTGGAACCTTAAATGATGCAGTGGCATTGGAAGCCCTAATTGAATCCGCCGTCGCAGAAGCCCTAAATTGAATCCGTGGTAAATGATGCCCTAGTTGATACAGTGGTATGTGATGCCCTAATTTAAAGTAATAGAAGTATTTAACTATAATTATCATTTGATTATAAGATGGCGGATTTTAGATGATAATTGTCAAGTGAAATTGTTAGTGTATTTGTGGACTAAACTGGGTGGTCGCAGAAGCATCCCTGGTTTGATTCGAACTCAGTTTTACGAGGTATGTGGTTTTCAATTTCTGCAGTGATTTCATTTGATCGTAACTCAAGTTTTTAGTTAAGAAATTTTGTTTAACTGTTTTTAACAGTAAATCTTATTCACATGAATGTGAATGATATAACTGTCTTCCTATGAAATGAAGTAGTAATTGCATTCTATGCTTATGTTAGATGTTAATTTAGACCAGTAAAATCTAGTTGTTACAAATAATCCACCTTTGGTGATCCTTATCTCTTTGCTAACTCCTAGTCATTCTAGTCGCCTTTATATACAAGGAATTCTAATGTGTATTCATCTAATATCCATTCTCATTTGATCATCATTAATCTCTCTTGTGCTATCTATTAAGCTTCTTGATCTTGGTGTTGAATTATTGCCTTAGGCAAATTCTTACATGGTATCAAAGCCATAGGAGTTTCATAGCCATTGGAGAGATTTTTTTTGCAAATCAAGATTGGAGCTTGCTTGTGCAAATTAGATATTGGTATCACATTTAGAAGGTCAAAAAACCCCCTAATTGACTTTTGTTTCATCAAAGTCAGACATCTGAGGTGAAATCTAGAGTCATTTAATTTTTGGAGGTGCGACGGCAATGATTCATAAAAAATAATTACAGAGATGATTTTCAAGCAACAATATCTACCTCATACGGACTCCTTTTTTCGAGCAATATTTTTTGTTTTGGGATAGAATTTTGTGATCTACACATTGGTGTAGGTTGTTTGTGATCTTTGTTCATGAATTTTTCTGCAAATCGCAAATCTTGATTTTTGCAACTTCAAAAGCTTAGTTCAGGCTCATCTTAACACATATTCGGGTGCTAATTTTTTTGAGAGTGCATGATTTTTTGTCTACTTTCAAAATCTAGTATCAATTTGGAGTGATTTTGAGTAGACATAGTACTTTCAAATGTTGGTCTCATTTTAGCCTATTGGCACTTGTAATTAATTAGATCCTTGAGAGGTCTTGTGTCTTTATCTTATTAAGTCTGATATAGCTTCATATTTGTTGTTGTAATCATCAAAATCAGAAGTCCACTTTGGTTCATTTGGACAAGTAGCCCATTGTAATCGCACTAAATATATAGTGCCAAATCATGCATTAGGGGGGGGTTACTTCGATTTTTTTTGCATTTTGGGGGTGCATACATTATTTGATCTCATGGAGTCATGTCAAAAGTGTCATTTTGGTTTAAGATTCAAATTGACAAAAAGGAACTATCAAAAATGAAGTGCTTTGATGATTGATCATCTAAGAGAACATAAGGAAGTGTTTCCTTATCTATATTTGAAGATATTTCCACCTAATACTACTTGGGGACATCTTTCTCTTCTTCTTAACTTTATGTATAACAGTATGAGTAAGGAATCTTTTGCTCCTCTTAGTAAGGCAAATAGTCCTCATGATGTTTAGATGTGTCTTTGGGAAGCATATGGAGATCCACGAATCCCTCCATTTCCAAAGGACATTCTACCTCCAGTCACTCCAGCTGAGATCATACCTCCTGATGCTCCTGTTGCTTCTACTGATCTAGTTCCAGCCACAGATGCTCCTAATTCAGTGCAGCAGAAAACACCATGTCTTCATATTTCAGCTTCATGGGATGACTTCCTTCCAGACATTGTAGTGTTGTTTGTGGAGCCTTACATTGAAGATGTGGGAGACATTATTGATGACATCCATATTCTCTTTATTGAGGAGAATCCTTCTTCACTTGTTGCGAGGGAACACTCTGACCCTCAACAACTTGATCTTTCTTTTGAGACTGACATGATTGTGGGCACTTATTTTCAGTAGTTGGAGGAGTACTCTTTTATTTCAAAGGAGACATATCAGTCTTTGGAGATTGTGTTCCAGTTTCCTCAAACATCATATCTTTTGAGGATTCTTCCTACTAGTTGGGGAGCATTCTCTACTACACCTATGGCACCACTTCTTCCTACAAGGAGGAACATCATTCAATTTTCATGGTGCAGCTTCTTCAGTCATCAAGCAGCTTCTTTCATGGGTGGGCATTCATCATTGAGAGAAGGCTACATTGCTTCTCTTCCCATATCTTCCTATAAGGATGATTCCTTGTCTTTGGAGTTTGATTCACTTTCATACATGGACATGTTACCTTGTTTGCCACCTTCTTTTGGGCATCCACCAGATTGGCTTGTGGCATCTACATTCATCAAGGACTTGTCAACATATGAGCAAACTTCAGAGGCAGCATCCAGAGCATACTACATATGGATTCCTCATCCATCTTCCTATCCACAATGGGAAGCATACTTGCACCTATACTTGGTGTATCTTCTTCCTAAAGGGAGAAATGTCATTTGTAGGCATTGGATACTGTTTTGTCTTCATGACATCCTTGCAGGAGATTATTCAATATGGGGAGACAAGATATTAGAGCTATACCAAATTCTTACACTTTCCCAACCTTACTAAAAGTACAATGCATTGACACTAGAATTTATTTCTTCCTTTGATGCAATTTGGGCTTATTTCTTGCCTCATGTGACTTTATTCATTGTTGCCACTCTTCCTTTAGATCCAAACTATCAACATCCACCCTTCTAGTTCTTCCTATGTTAAAGGCTCTTGAACAATTGGAAACACGTTCTCTTTTAGTTGGTATTCCTCATCCACTAGCAAACTACAAACAATGTTAGTGTGACAAAAAGAACCCAACACTTGGCAACTTGGCAATTCGACAAGAGCTTAATTGTCATTGATATTATGACAAGAATGATATTACTACTAACAAAGGTCTTTATTATGTGTTATGGTGTAGGGGTACCAAATCTAGCACTTACAAGTGATATCCCTACGAGTTTATTGCAAGCTATGGAGACCCCCCAAAAAACCCTAAATAAAAACAAAAAATAAAACATACTTCTCAAACTAGATACATCAACAAGATATGTCATCCTACCCAAACTTAAATGATTCACAAAACAAAGAAATTAATTAGTTCACAAAAGGCTAATAAAAAATTGGTAATATCAATGCAATTCAAAAAACTACTGAACAATATCTAATGATAAAGACCAAAAGTCAAGTTCTCCATGTTAAAAAAAATAGCTTGGAATGGATCAACTTTGCAAAAATGCATAGAAAAGTATATTTCACTGCCTTTAGAACTAGAAAAAAACTTTCCAAATCACACAAATCAACCCTCATACAATAGAACAAAAAAAGAATCAAAGGTTTGTCAACCACATAATAATACATAGAAATAAGGCTTCAAAGTTGATGCGAGAAATCAAAAACTCTCGTCTAGTCTTCAAACATTCAAAACTCAAAAACTCAAACAAAAATACAGACTCTTGTTATCAATCTACCTCCATATTGCAGTAAAGAAATCAAGTTACACTTCCCAAGTCCATTTACACATGATTACAAGCATGGCCTATTAATTGGCCTCTCTCTGTACTTAGCTCTAAGTTCTTCCCTTTTCTTATTTTTCTTTATAAGTCCTCCATCTCCTCTTTAAAATCACCATACCCAGTCAAGGAACTCCAATCTTCCATGCAATGGATTTCACCCCTCTTGTCATGCTTCTTTTAGTTCATCTTGTCTTATCCCTACGCAACACTATCAGGTCCAAACTTGTTCCTTCCTCGTGTGGTTGCGGGTGTTTCTCACACTACCTGCCTTCAACTAAGATTACCTGCCTTCAACTAAGATTACATGTTGGCTTCTCTTGAGTCAATAACACTCATAAACCACTTTTAACTTTGGTTGGTATTGATCAGTGGTCCATTGGAGTACTCCTGCACCATAAGCAATATCATGGAGAGAATGGGAAGCTAGATTAACAAGTTGGACAATAGCAACTTTGGACTACCAACAAAAGAGTATTTTAGCTTCTTGAAAATACAAAATGCAAAGTAGAAAATTTTCAAAAATGAAATAAAAAAGCCAAAGAATATCAATAAAATACATTAGGACATCATTTGCAACATACATCTTAATACCATTGGGAATTTTCGCTATGAAAATAAATTTACAGTTGTTATAGAAAATGCTTTTTATTGCTTGATTATTGGTTTGCAATACACAATATAAAGACAAAGCAAAAACAGAGTATGTGTCTGGCAAGGCATCCAAACTTACAAAGTCTTCTAGAGTAGACTTTGCACGCTCCATGGCATTCAGTCCAACCAAAGGTGCATAAGCCAACCTGGTGTTTTGTACAAGAGGGTTAATCTCATTTGGAGCACTCTTGCTTTCTTCATATCTATCCTTGTATTGAAGTTCCTCATAGCCTATATCACACAATAGCAAATTTTAGTCTAGTTGAATCAAATATTCGTATACTAAGAAAGAAATTATCATCAAGATAATAAAAAACACAATGGCATTAGCACAAGCATAATATCATATCAAAAAATAACTTATAAAATTGTGAAAGATCCCCTCAAAGATCTGATCTGATATTTTCTAATATTTCTTTTTTCTTTTGAATTTATTTGCTAGGGTTTTGTTTGAGTATTCAATATCAAGTGATTATTTGGGGTTTTAACTGTTAAACATATGCAAGATACAATACATTTGATTCCAAAATTACAATATATAAAGGACTGATATATAAAAATTGAGTTATGATATAACAGCAATTTAAACCCTACATTTGCAATCCCAAATAGCAAGGGGCGCATACTAGGAAATCAATGCTCAATCACTTAATGAATTTTATTGTTGAAATTGAGAAGTCGCAAGAATAGGGACATCTAGCCTGCTAAGGTATTGATTGTTGAAATTGAGGAGTCACAAGAATAGGGATGTCCAGCTTGCTAAGGTAGCATCAAATGCTTTATTTCTGATCAACAATAATTATTAAAACACATAATGGAAGATACGATGGAAATGTTTAACCCTACACCTGGCCTATATGCAAGATAGTCAACCGCAAATTAGCAATCCTCAATGGACATAAGAAAACTAATCCACAAATTATTCTTGATTTCTAATGAATCTGAATCTGCAACTAATGAATACTGATAGTGAATTTTGCACAAATTCTGAATGCCAGATCTACATGGTACGACCTGCAACAAGAGTGGAATGGTTGCAAGGTGAATGGTACAGTTGGCTTAGGAAGTTGCATTCCTTCAAAAGAAGCTCATAAATTGTTTTGTATCTACTACAACCACCTCGTAGAGGAAACCTTGCAGAAATTGCATCAAACAATGCCCAATTGATCTCCAAGTGATTTATTAAATAATTCTGGTTTAATCACCCAACTCTAGAAACCTTATTGTTGTAAGAAATCCTGTGAAATCTGTCTCTAATTCATCTATTGTAGCACAAATGAAAACCTTGTATGGATTCCCCTCAATGGTGAACAGGGTTTCGTCCAATTCACAATTCTTCAAGGGTTTTTGTCCTCAGAAAATACCTGGCAAGAGCTGCTCTGTGAAAGAATTCTGAAATTGATCTCATATAATGAAATGAGGCCTCCTCGTGTTGCTTCATTGACTTCAAACCCTAATTGACCCTTTTAGGGTTTTCACTTTCTTTAATTAAGTTTATTTTTTAGTTGGGTTAAAACTTAAAATGTAATACTCCTCAATGGACCCCTTTTTAAAGTAGTAAAATCTCCCTAGAACATGGGATCTTTTTATTACTTTAACAATTTATTTTAAACTAACATTATAAATCACTTTCAATTATTTTATTAATTATTGAAGTCAATAATTTTAATATTTATTTTTTATTCAAACCCTGTTACTTGGCCATCCGAAACTGAAAACTGAAAATGCATGTGCCATCCCTGTGATGTCTAAATATAGCACGTGCACTGACGGTCCCTCCTAAAAATTAAGGATCCTCCCTAAAATATAAGAAGAGCAACCAAAGTTTCCTAAATGAACCCAGAGGTCTCCTAATGTGCTCCAGTCAATTCCCAATCAATTCTTAAAACAATAGGAACCTCTCTTAGACAATAGCAGACTAAAATTGTCCAAAACGAATTATAAAAGCTCTCTGCTAAGTCCCACAACCCATGGTTGGGCCCCCTAACCACTTTGCTAACCTATGACAACGCCTAATTATAGACCAACCTCTGTTGAAGACTAAACTAAGGAAGGAACATTACAAATTAGTAATGAAGAATTCCAAAATGGACACATATACCCTCATTTCATTGCTAGTGATTCCATTCAAGGATCACCTTTGGTCCTCAATATAATCAATTTTGTGGACAAAAACCCATCTAACTAATTGTGTGATTTCATTCAAGAATTGTTTTGCTGAAAATTTTTGAAATGGGGAATTGTATGAAGACATCAATTTTGGATAGTTGAGCTGAACTTCAGAAGGGCAAAATACTCCTAATATCTTAGGCTTTGTGGTTTAGTTTCATTATTTGTTCCGTATGAAACATTCTACTTTTGGTCGATTGTATGGTCATTCATGATGTTTGGCTAACATTATACAAATTTACCTTAGTTTTTATCTCCAATAAAATTTCCTTGATGCTACTCATTATAGAAGGATCTAAAAATTGAAAAATTGAAGGCAACTCGTGGGTAATTTGACACAAAATGTTGAAGTTATACAAGCTAAGCCATGAAGATAAACCAAGGCACAAGTTTGGACGGTTGTGCCAAAAAAAGAATGGCAGTTTGGGTGAGTTTTTTTGTCAAGTCTCAATTATGCCGTCATTTTTCTAAAGCAACTTTGGTTCGTATGTAAATAAAAACAAGTTGCTTTCTAATTAAAATAATATAATCACCAACAATTTGTTGTCAGTTGGTGATTGCCAATGGTTAGCATTCCAAACACTTTTGGTTGTGCTATATAAATTCCCATTGTACATATAGTCGGTGACTGCATGCATGGGCTCTCGTATCTATTGCATATCGAATGAGTGAATGGAAGGAAGGACGTATCTTTTTAAAACATTGTTGTAAATGATTATTATACTCTATTATTCTACTATCAAGTTTACTTTCAATTACTCATTCTCAAGGTTGCACGGGTACGTGGGTACAGGAACGGGTACGAGAACGCATATTTTTCAAAATAGGGGACGGGGGTACGTGTGTATGCCTATTTTTTCTATATAATTAATATTTTATAGAAAATATAAAAATCAAAATATATGTCATGAGTCATGACATTGAGCATTCAAAACAAGAAATTTGAAATATATATACATATATATGCTATTGCTGAATGTTTAATGTTTAAAGTATTTTTCATAAGAGGGGACAGAGTTACTTGGGTATGTCAAAACTTATTTAAAAATTATACCTTTATATTTATAAAAAATCTGAAATTATGAGTCATGACAATGGTTTTTCAAAACAAGAACAGTGATAAAGTTTGCAAATGTAATATATTGTTTTCAATTTCAGATTTGCTATATGTTTGAAATAATAATACATGATAAATGCTTAGATGCATAACAAAG
Organism: Cupressus sempervirens; assembly: GCA_028749045.1. Classification (NCBI taxonomy): domain Eukaryota; kingdom Viridiplantae; phylum Streptophyta; class Pinopsida; order Cupressales; family Cupressaceae; genus Cupressus; species Cupressus sempervirens. The sequence continues at coordinate 379,235,799 of CM053792.1, forward strand.
AAGGCAGACTTTAAACATGAACAAGAGGATCCTAAATCATATAACAATGACATATTGCAATTGATAAACTTATGACTTGAACAGTGATAAAGTTTATTGTTAATGAGTATCAAAGTTTCAAACTGATTTGGTATTGAATTAAGTTTGATAAACAACAAGCTAATACAAAAATAAAAAACCAAAAAAAAAATCAGAATCTTAATCAAGGTCCTTAGCTGTGATGCTCTCCACCAAGTACCCGGTACGTGGGATACGTGTACCCACTACTTGGGTACGTGGGTACTCGGTGGGTACGAGTACCAGGGGTGTGGGTACAAGTACCCATGCAACCTTGCTCATTCTAGTAAACTGGGTAAAAATCTGATGTTGCTACCTCTATTACAATAATAGATAAGTCGTCTATTATTAGTTAATGGTTATCTATTGTAAATATCTAATAAGCTTTAGTTTGCTTTCGTTTTTCTGCTTTCTCTAGAATAGAATGTTTCTATTCTTTACGATCGTTTCCTAAGGAAACGTCGTCTCATTCTTTCATATAAATTGACCTTTCAGTCTCTATAATATCAAGCAAATATTTTCCAATTACTTCCATAATATGGTATCAAAGCCAATGCTTCAAATTTTTTTGAAAAATTTATAATTTCTATTGAAATTATTTGCTAAAAATTTCCGAAATTATTTTTGATCTTTCGCAAAAACTCGTCTAGGGTTTGTGTTTTTTGTATCATCTATTCGAATCATAGAGAGTTGTAACCAGAAAAATCACACCTAGAATAGATTTGGCTAGAGTTTTTAGAGAAACATATCACCAAATTTGTCTGCAACTCAAATGCTCCCTGGTTCATGGTTCGTTGATGCAAAGTTTCGGCCATTTGACTGCCATCCCAATCGCTTTTTTCCTACTCACACGACTAGAAACCACTGCATCCCGAGTTATTTTCTGCTACCCATGCTTGGAAAAATCGCATCTAATCTCTACACCTACATGATTTTTTCCAAATTGTGTCTATTTTTTGGTGCGATTTTCCCAAATCATGTCTGGCTTTTTGACATCGTATTTTGATGATATATGGCAGCTTGCGACTCTGCATTTCTCCGATGTTTTCCCAAATAAAGTTGCACCCTTTACAGAGCCTTTGTCACCTTTCAAATCCGACTGGTTCTTGGTTTGGTTCTACAATGTTTCTTCTCAATTCTGCCATTATTTGGAGCTTGTTTTGCTATCGGCTAGGGTTTTGCTTGAAACCCTAATTTTTGGGTCCGGAAAATATTTTTTATTAGAGATTCTTGGTGGGTTTTCCAAGAGCTCAACTAGGTTGTCGTTCATTTTTTTGGGTGCCTCAATTTTTGATCCAGCGGACATAGCAATCGATAGCATATTCCTTTTGGGTTTTTCAAGCTCTCTTCTAGGTCACTCCGAATCTTCTAGGTCTTCAGTATTTTTGCCTCGAAAAATGTGCCTCCACAGATTTTCATAATTTTTCATTGAAAAACGTGCCATGGCATCTTTGACAAATATTCTACTCGAGCATAACTCCAAATTCAATGGTTGAAATTATGGCACCTGGAAGCAATGGATCATCGCAATTTTTGAATATCGGAACATTGATCAACTTGTTTTGGGTGTTACGAAGCGTCCGACTTCTCCAGGTTCTAATCAAGATACATGGGATCTGAATAATCGAGAGTCAGTGATGCTTCTCAAATTATCCGTGGCTAATAATCAACCTTCTCAAATTCCACCCGGCAAGACAGCTACCGAGATCGAGACACATCTCAAAGGGCTTCATGAGACTTCTGACAAAGGCAAAGCCTTCTTTCTGAAAAACACTCTGTTTTCTATTATCATGGATGAACGCACCTTGCTCGAGGCACACCTGAATCGGATTTAGGAAATCCGTGATCAGTTACTTGCCATCGGTCACAAGATAGAGGAAGAGGATATTGCGGTTATCACTCTTCGGAGTTTACCCAAATCCTATGAGCATTTTATCGAGACTCTCAACATCACATCTTCTGGTGTTGATTTGAAGTTCACTAATCTCTACACACTGCTGCTTCAGCAAGATCCGTGTAAACAACAATTCGGTAACAGCTCCAGTTCCACCTCCACCAAGCAAGCCTTTGCTACGAAATCCTTTCAGAAGGATAAGGGCAAGTTTCAGCAACCATCTCAACAGAAGTCTTCTGCTCCAGCACCAAATGGTTCCAGAAATAAGAACATTCAATGCAACCACTGCCACAAGTTTGGGCATATGAAGGTTGAATGTCAGAAGCACTTTAGTTGCATAGTCTAAGCAATCAGGTTCGCAGCCCAAAGCAAATAGTGTAGAGCATACTGAGCAAGAGGAATCTGTCTTTTAAGCCTTCATGTCTAAAAGACCTGCAGATCATGTGAAGTCATTTGCTTGGTACATTGATTCAAGTGCCTCTCGTCATTTCACTCACCACTGAGACTGGTTTACTGACTACCAACCTTATTCAAACTCTGTTATTTTTGGTGGCGAAGAAGAGTACATAGTTGTCGGTAAAGGCAACATTCTGATTCACTCTGTTGGTAGGAATCTTATATTCCTTGATGTGTACTACCTTCCAGGGATGGAACTAAATCTACTCCTAGTCAGTCAGTTGTTGCAACATTCTCCACACTTGGCAGTCACCTTCAATTCACATCAATTCACCATCACTGATCGGGCGACTAAGTCGATTGTTGCAGTGGGTCTTGAGGATCATGGTCTTTTTAGACTTACTGATTTTGGTGATTCTCAGGACTTAGCTATGGCTACTCGACGATCTTCTATCAGCACACTTTGGCATCAGCAATATGGGCACTTAAATGTGCATTATCTCTCATAGCTTGCTTGGGATGAGCTTGTTCTTGGATTGCCACAAATTCAGACTCAATAGCTTGGTGTTTGTGATGCATGCCAAGCTGGGAAGCAACATCGCACCCCTTTCACCAGTGGTGATTCTTGGCAAGCTTCTCAAGTACTTCAGCTTGTTCATGCCGATATTTGCGGCCCTATGGCCACTCCTGTTCTTGGGTCCAGGTATTTTATGTTGTTTGTTGATGATTTCAGTAGAAAAATGTGGGTGTATTTCCTTAAAAAGAAATTAAATGCATTTCTTGTATTTCAAAAGTTTAAACCCTTAGTTGAAAAAGAGTTTGGGAAATCTATTATTACTCTTAGATCAGACAATGGGGGGGAATTTTGTTCTAATGCTTTCTCCAGCTTCTTGGATACACATGGCATCAGACGTCAGTTAACCACACCCCACACGCCACAACTAGAATAGTGTAGTTGAACATCAGAACAAGACAATCACCGAAATGGTTCGTTTCATGCTTGAACACAGACATGTTTTGAAGTAGTTTTGGGCAGAAGCAGTTAACACTACAGTTTATATGTTGAACCGGTCACCCATAGTAGCGGTCAAAGGTAAAACTCTGGAAGAGGCCTGGTCAAGTCGTAAGCCCAAAATCAGTAACCTGAAGGTTTTTGGCTCCCTTGCTTTTATTTGGATCCCTGATGCGTCACGCACCAAGTTAGATGCCAAGAGTCAGAAACTTATGCTTGCTGGATATAGCAGTCTTCAGAAAGCCTACTGCCTAATCGATGTTGAGACATCTCATCTCATCTACAGTCGTAATGTAGTCTTTGATGAGTAGTGAGGACCTTTCATGCCTGTTTCTCCTGTTCCTGATCCAACAGACTAGCCTATGATGGCTCATGATTTGGGAGTCCAACTTCCATTAGGTCCACCTGATGGGAGGGCTCCAGTAGCTCCTGCAACTCCAGTTATTCTAGTGATACTTGTATTGACACCTCCAGCTTCTCCTACAGGATCACCTTGCTTTGTAGATGCTTCACCTGAGTTTGATCCAAATTATTCTGATGAGGATCCTGCTGATCAAGCATCTCCTAGTACTAATGTTGGTCATTCTCCTATCCGGCCTAAGTGGTGGGCTAAGACACTTGTTGATCTTCATGATGATGAGCTCATTGATGGGAGAATTGCTCGGAAAAAGAGAAAAACTACAGATTCTGTTAACTTTGCTCTCATTACCAGCATTCACAGTGTGTTTGAACCTCAAACATATTCAGAGGCTAAAGGAATTTCAGAGTGGGAACAGGCCATGACATCTGAACACCAGAGCTTGCTGAAGAACAACACCTGGGCTCTTTATGATCTTCCACCAGGGAAGAAACCCATTGGCTGCAAATAGGTCTACAAAATCAAATACAAATCGGATGGTATTTTGGATAAGTACAAAGCTCGTTTAGTGGCGAAGGGTTTTTTTTTTTAGCGAATGTCAAGGCATTGATTATGAAGAGATCTTTGCTCCTACTACAAAGATGAGCACCATCAAATTAGTCCTAGCCATGGCAGCACAATTTGGCTGGAAGGTCCATCAGATGGACGTCAAGAGTGTTTTCTTGAATGGTGATCTCCATGCAGAGGTCTACATGACGCAGCCTCCTAGTTTCAAGGTTGCTGGTAAAGACCATCAGGTTCTCAGATTGGTAAAGGCTCTCTATGGCTTGAAGCAGGCCCCTCGGGCATGGTACATAAAAATTGATAAATACCTCAATGATGAGGAGTTCAAGAGGAGTTCTTCAGACTCAAATTTGTACATCAAGACTACTGACACTGACATCATTCTTCTAGTTATTTATGTGGATGATTTGATCATCACTGACAGTTCGGCATCTTTGATTCAAGGAATCAAACAAAATTTATGCTAGTCTTTTGATATGACTGACCTTGGGCTTATGCATTATTGCCTAAGTGTTGAAGTTTGGCAACAATCTTCTGGTATATTCATCTCTCAGTCCAAATATGCCAGAGCCCTATTAGACAAATTCCGTATGCAGGATAAAAAACTTGCATCTACACTTGTGGAGAAAGGTCTCAACTTATCAGCAAAGTCTGATTCTCCTTTCGTTGATGATACTACATGCAGGCAACTAGTAGGCAGCCTTATCTACCTCTCTGCCACTAGGCCTGATATTAGCTTTGCAGTCAGCTATATTTCATGATTTATGACAACACCTAAGGCTGATCATTGGATGGTAGCAAAGCGTGTGCTTCGTTATGTGAAGGGCACTTCAAATTATGGACTTTTGTACTCTCGAAGTTTGAATCCTAAACTCAATGAGTTCATAGATTCAGATTGGGCAAGCTCTGTTGATGATAAAAAGTCAACATCTGGATGTGTCTAGTTTGGGATCCGATGCACTCACATGGACCAGTAAGAAGCAGCAGGCAGTTTCTCTCTCTTTTACAGAGGCTAAATACAGAGGGAAGCTGTTTGGCTTCGTCGGATGCTTGGGGATATGCAGATGTCACCAGTAGGACCGACTACTTTGTTTGTTGATAACGAAGGCATTATCAAGTTAGCACGAAATCCAATCTTCCATGAACGAACCAAGCATGTGGATGTTCACTATCATTACATACGACAGCTGTTTGAAAACGGGACTGTAGATTTGCAATATGTTCCTACCACAAATCAAACTGCAGACATTCTCACCAAGCGTCTTGGTCTTGATAAGTTTGTCAAATTCGGAGGAAAGCTTGGTGTGTTCGATAGATTAACCATTAAGGGAGGGTATTACAATAATAGACAAGTCGTCTATTATTAGTTAATCGTTATCTATTGTAAATATCTAATAAGCTTTAGTTTGCTTTCGTTTTTTTGCTTTTTCTAGAATAGAATGTTTCTATTCTTTACAATCATTTCCTAAGGAAACATCGTCTCATTCTTTTGTATAAATTGACCTTTCAATCTCTATTAATATCAAGCAAATATTTTCCAATTACTTCCGTAATAACCTCTTCAAACCTGGGAAAGTAGAACTTACAGACAGAAATCATACTAATGTATTGGGACAGCCCATTGATGGTCCTATACAAGCTAACAATGAAAGAGACGACCAACTTACATAGGATCTAGCGATTTGTGGTACATCTAATTAAGGAACATGTTCAAAGGAAAGCTCTCAAGAAAGAGGTTTGTCAAGATGTCATATGGAACAACCTAAACATCAATAAATAGGTTGATCATCTATTGCATCAGCTTCCAAGGCTCATTGCTTGTAAATTCATTATCCTACAAGACCTCCAAGGCAAGAGGGATCAAGAACAATTTAGGCAACAAATATTGCAAAAGCACGTAGAGAGGAACCAAATAGAGGGGGAGGAACCTAACACCAACAAAAGACGTACCCCTAAAAATTAATACCTATGCAACCTAACAGAGACATGAAACATATTCCAAGCAGTCACAGAGCGATAAAACACTGAGAATATCCCTTTGGCTAAGAGTACAAGGAGATTGAGGAAGGAGACTAAGGAGGGTTGTTAAAGCAACCAAAGGGTTTACAACCAGAAAGTTCAAACCTGTTAAGTGGCAAAAGCTTAAATGCCAATTGAAGCCATATTTGAGAGTAGAGGAAAACTTTCACCAGAGAACATACAAAGAGAGAGTGGGAGTACATAGCCAAACACCTACAGCTCCCAAACAAAGTACAAAAAGACCTCACTAACGAAGCATGAAATCTATCTATATAATCAATGTTGGATAAACAAGAGGCAGAAGGTGACCAAAAATGGATTAACCCAAACATTTAAGGATAACATATGTTGCATCAAATAGTTATTTATTCCAGAAGAACCAAGGACTAAGGATAAGAACAGTTGTTCACCATAATTAAATCAGTGTTTGCTTCAAATCCACTTCATAGAATCGTGTCATTCATCCCCTATTTTTGGTTTCTCGTCATTACTGAATATTTAAAATAATTTATTATTAATAGAGAGTCCTTTATTAGTAATTAATACTTTGAGCTTGAGCCAAGAAACTTATTCCACTTAATCAACTGATGTAGTCTACTAATACAAAGTGCAAATGCACTGCCAAAATAGCAACATGGACATAACTGACTTACTGAAAGTAGTAAACCTCTCAAACTGAGCTAATTGACGAATTAGTCAATCATTATATAGAAACTCCTCAACAATGACTTACTATAAAAAGTAAGTCTCTGAATAATTGCTCCAATCAGTGATACTCAATCTCAACACTTCCACCAAGTTGTTCAAGTGCCCTGATAAAGATGGAAACCATGAGTTTATTGAAATAGAGACTTACTATAAATAGTAAGTTTGTTTAACTGATCCAAAAGAAGAGCAGTCCTGAACATCCCTGACTTCAAGAATGGAAATTGGCCTCTGGTCTGCCAATTGAGCCCCTCTAGCAATCTGACTTAGCCTACAAGGGCCACTGGTAGGCTAATCTACAATACAACAAAGGTGGGCTAAAATGGGGACATTACATATAACAACACTTTCATGATTGCAAACCTATGAAAATTTCTAGTCTGTTTGTATTCTTAATGTTCTTCCCAATCCTTATCAACATATGGAAACATTTGAGTGTGGGAAATACAAGAAACTTCATCTAACTCAAGAGAGAGCATAAAACACATCAACATCTACCTCAAAAAAGGATTTTCAAACTACTAAAAATTATCCTTCACTCCAAACTCGTACAAGGTTCCAGTTTGTCCAAACTTGCATTGCTTGATCTTTTGGGACAAAGGTCCAAATCATAAATATCTTGTATGTTGTCAAGTTCCGTAGTCATCTCCTTGATCTCCCTGGTACTTCCTTTGTTCTCCTACTTGCTGAAATGATTAGTGACAACAATCTGATTTCTGCTTCCATCAATTTAGACTTTGTTTCATTGAATAAATCTATGGCCTCATTTGCAACCTTAGTAGCCAATTTTTTGTCATGGATCACATGCAAGTAGGTTGTTTTGATATCTTCCATAGTGTTCTTCATTGTCTGCAAATCAGCAAGCGAAAAGTAAAACTCATCCTAACATCTTGGCACATTTTGAATAAAGAAATCACATTACAATATGTGCTATCCAAGATAGATAAAAATTTCATTTCATGTTTAGCAGATACTAAAAAATGTCTTTCCCAATATTGATCACACCAAGATGAATTGTTGTTGTGTTGCAAGGCGAAATTAGAATTTCTTCAACTATACTTCCAAGTCTGCCAAAATACTCCTATGTCTCTTCCCTTTCCTCTTCAATAGAAAATTGAGAATTCAAGTCATCAAAGACATAAAGATCTTATAAATGTTCAATAGAATTATTTCCTTGAATGTCATCCTCAATGCACAACTCTTGAGATATGATGTAAGAACGGCATTAAAACAAAAACGAATTTCATAAAAATTGTTCTCACCAGACTTGTCCTAGAAGTTAAACCGAACTCCTCTTGTGCCACTGAAATTAAAATAAGAATAATCAACCTTACCTGATTTGAAGCCATTATCCTTTTTGCTTTCAACATGCTCAGTATCAGATGTATACAAAATTGTTTTAGCTTGCTCCTCATGCATCAACTCGTCGCGATTAGATCCCTAAAACTCAAGAGCCCTCATGAATCAAGGCACTACTCTCATCTGTACTGTTCTCCTCAACGCCAATTTGCTGCAATTCCTTATTGAGTCCATAAATGTGATCAAGTGTCCAAGCCATATGGCATGTGGAACAAATCTACTCTTTTCTCATTTGGTTCTTGCTCCATACATGAGAACCTATAATCTGTAATACCAATGAAATTAGTAGTTATCCAACCAATTGTGTTCCAATTTTTACCATCAACATTTCAGATAATACTCAATGATCCATCACCAGGATGAAAGAATGTCAGAATGTAAATGATGATGGATCATTGAGTATGATCCAAAACGTTGATGATAAAAATTGGAACACCGTCACTCCCAGATAATCATTTTACATATGTCATGGATTGTGGAAATCTGCTTACTTCAATGCTTTTTTTATATTTTTTAGAAATGCTTTTTCACTATTTTTTGGGAATGCTTTTTCATTATTTCTTTGGGAATACTTTCTTTTTAATTTATATTCTCCTAATTTACCATTAAATAATAAAGCCCGTCCATTTACATAGATCAACTTTCATTTAATAGTTGACCTCTATAATCTATAGTCCCTTCATTGAATAAATTTAATAATGATTAAGTTAAATTAAAAGATTTAACTTACTGATTCATAACTTATCGTTATTTAATAACTCTAAACTATATCAAATTTCATGATAGACATCAAATCCAACTCCAACAGAATTTCTTAAAAAAGTAATTGACTGTATTAGTGCAGAACGACTTACTAAGAATAGTAAGTATAGGATAAAGTATTGATGAAGGCTTTCGAAAAGAACATTATGCTCCTTATACCTATTTGAACATGAAACAGCCTCTATCAACACATCCAGGACTCCCTAAACCCACTCATTAGCCTATGGGAATCTCATGAATACGCTAATGGTTTCTTTACGCCGAACTGGCTTATAAAGAAAACATTACAACTTACATGCAAAAATTAGTTCCCTAATTCCTTATCTCCTAACCCCTAACTCTCTCATACATTCTACAAGATTCAGCGAATTATCATATATTGGCTCCAAGCCTTAGAAGTGAAGTGTCGGCCTCAACTAGGCCCCAAACCCAATACCCAATAAAACATGTATTATGGACCAAAATAGATGATGAAACACCAAGGGTTGACTTGAATGGGTGCAAATTCGTGTAGGGGTTGTCTTGACTCATAGCTATAGTAAGATGAGTTGTGAAGTACAAATGAGTTTGGCACACTCCCTCCCATAGGTCCAAGTTCAAGCTGCATAACTGAGTGAACTTTTGGTGAAGAGAACTTTCTGAAAACAAGTCCACAGTTGCTGCCACCTAGATATGTCGTACTGTGTAATGTCCCCACTCAATTGAAATATCAAACAGCAACAATCACTTTGCTAAGACTGTTTAGTTGTGCATCTCCCAAACTTAATTGACTTTACAAAATAAAAGGAGATGTGTGTGGGGTTGGACTCACTTAAGTCACTAAGTGACTCCTCCTTTTCAGTCATGAGTGGGGCCTTGGGACTTTTTCTTATCCTGAGGCAATTTAACTCAATAAAGGTAAATGGAATCTTCTATCTAATGTGATGAGCTAATCTTCAAATAAATCACCTAAAATCTAGGCTTTCTTGGTTGTTCAAGCTTTTGAGGTGCTCAGTCTTTATAAGGCAGTGATGTTATGTTTGCTAGTATCTTTGTAAGAATTTGCCTTAGGGCAAAATTCACCCAAGACTAAGAAGCACAATAACTAGTACAAATAGACCAACAGAGTATGATCAGAATAACAATGAGATACTCAATTCAATGTATAGTAAACTAAAGATGCCTATGTATAAAGGCCTCTATGATTCATCTAGAATGTCTAGGAGTTAGCCATATGATAAGCTCCACAACTAATGTCTGGAGTTTGCATATACAACTGAGTCATCATGTAGACAACACAGTTGTTCGCACTCTCAAATAGCACATGGTGTCTACAACATAAATTTGTGTGACACACTTTTGTAGGCTTATCCTCTCATCATTGCACTAACTGTTGTGCTTAATAGAGGATAACCCATTCTTGGTGGCATGTGCTTAGTTGTGGAGCTTATCATATGGCTAACTCCAAGACATTCTAGATGCGTCATAGAGGCCTTTATATACAGGCACTTCTAGTGTACTATACATTGAATTGAATATCATATTGTTATTCTGATCATACTTTGTTGGTCTATTTGTGCTAGTGATTGTGCTTCTTGGTCTTGGGTGAATTTTGCCCTAAGGCAAATTCTTACATGGTATCAGAGCCATAGAAGCGTTATTTCATAGCCATTGGAGACCGTTCTTGCTTCACCTCTTTGAGGACACCTTGACTCAAATCCAAAGTATCTGCAAATATTGGGAGCATCTAGAACCAAAGCGGACCTCACCATTGCGTCCGGAGCATCGATTTGGTGAAAATTGACTATAAATTCGCCTATAATGGGCAATAGTTGAATTTGAGGCAAAAAAAATTTGCAAACTGGCACACGAAGGCCCGATTTGCAAATCTAGTCTGATCCATTAGATCTGCACATTTCTTTTGTTTCATATCTGTATTTAATTTTCTCTGCAATTATTCTATATTTTTCAGATTATTTTCGGAATTTTTTTAAGGCTAGTAGGGCCTGTAGAGAAAAAAAATTTACGAGAACTAAGTGGTGAAATCCCGGCCCCCGCAAGTGGAATATTCTAAGAATTCTAGCTTATTCCTTCAATTTACTGGCAGTTCCATTAATCAGCGGCCTTTATCACAAATTCCGGCAGCTTTTTAACACATTTCGGCAAGTTCCTCACAAAAAGTGGCCTTAACCCACATTGGCGACTACACATTTCATACCCAACGGCCTTTGTTTTAAACACCAGGGGCTATTTCTTTTATTCCCTACAACAAGTTGCACAGTGAATGTGGGACAAATCATATCCCACTACCGGCCATTCTACCCTCCACCGGTGATAACACTCGCCAGACGAGCACCCTTTTCCAGTGTCGACATCGACGTCGGTGCTGCCCAGATCCCCCCTCGCGAACGCAGATCCACGACCGCCATGCGGTCCCGTCTGCGCCATGCGGTGCTAAGTAACCTTGCTCCACGAATAGACACGTCGCTTGTTTCACCAGACATCTTAGCTACAGAGTCACCCTGCCACGCGGGCAACCAACTGTGACGCTATACTCCTCCACATGGACAAAGACAACTTAGCCAAATCCACGTCATCATCCTGCCACATTGGATTCGTACCTTGCCACGTCGATAGCGTCCATACAATCTGTACACTGCTAACGTCAACAGTGACATCAACCAGGGGGCCAATTTTTGTTGACGTCATCATTCCACAGGATTAAAATTGACAGTTGTCTAACCGTCATCCGAAGGCCATATTGAACTGTTGGGAGGGTCGTTTGGACATCAAATTTAACATCGTGCTTTGTTGATCAAACCCCTCTCCATATTCATTTTTGATTTGATAGTCCAACTTTGGGAGGCCTTATCTCAATCATCCAAGCTCCAAATCAAGTGCAATTTTTTTTATTTTGGGTAGAATTTCCTAAACTTTTCAGTGGTGCAGTTATTTTCTGGTTTTGGTGCACGAATTTGTAAGAAATTGCAATTTTTGGTGACTGTACCTGTCCAATCTTGCATTTGCAACTTCAATTGCTCCATACGGGCTCATCTGGACTCCAAATCAGGTTCCATTTTTTTTTGAAAGTGCATAATTTTTCATCTACTTTCCAAATCTGCAATCAAATTATAGACTTGTGTAAACAAAAATATCACTTTCAGAATTAGGTCCTTTGCATTGTATTGCTTCAAAATTGTTGTACATTGCTTAGTTTCAAATTTGGACTCCAAAAGGAGGTTGTAAACAGCAAATCAAAAGACCACTAAGGCCAAAATTGGCAAGTGGCTATTATAAACGCACTAAGTATAAAGTGCCAAAATCTTTTATTTGGGGGCGGGGGGTGTTTGATTGAGTGAACAGGGGGGGTGTCTATTGGTGTTGTGTTCCTCTTTTCCTGTTGTTTTCTTTCATTTCTTGCATCATGGGAAATCTTAAGTTCCCAAAATTAACACCACATAACTAAGCTACATGGTCTATTAAAATGTGGTGTCAATTAATACATAATGAAGTTTCTCAATATGTAGATGGTACCCTTCCTAAACCAACACGTGATCAAGTATCTACAGGCAGATAGGAAAGCCCTAGGTGATATTATGATGGGGGTTGAAGACAAGATCCTCTATCAAATTCAGAAGCATAATACATCCAAGGAAGCTTGGGATGCCCTCAAAAACCTATATGGTAAAGTTATTGAGGAGGATGTTTATAAAATTGAAGATCAGCTTGTCTCCCTAGATCCTAAGACATTTGATTCTATACAGGATTTCATCATTAAGGTGAATGAATTAAGAACAAAGCTTGACGATTGTGGTAGTCTTATTAAAGATGACAGGTTGATCTATCTCATTCATAATAAGCTGCTATTTGAGTGCTCCACCTTTGTTTCTTCTTACAACACCACAAAGACTATATTAGGGGCTACCAATAAGAAAGTCACTTTTGATGATTATGCTCAATTGTTAGACGATGAAGAAAAGAAGTTGCAATCAATGGGAATTCTCAAGTCCTCTAAATCTAAGGCATTGGTGGCTAATAATGAGGGTTCTCAAAATTCAATTGGTCAAAGTTCAAACAAAGGAAAGGGCAAGAAGAAGAAGTGGAAGAGCAACAAACAAGAGGATACAGAAAAGACAACACCAACATCAAATCAACAAGGCAAGTCTTCCTCGAATACCAACAAAAAGGGAGACACTAATCAAGAGAAGAAAAAGTGTGTTTATTGTAAAAAGATGGGTCATGATGAACATCAATGTTATCATAAGGAGATTGATGAGTTGAAGCACATCATGAAGAAACACAATGTTCCACTGCCTAATGCTTATAAGGACAAGGGAAATTCATCTTCAGATTCTAAGGGCAAAGGTCCAATAGTTGTCATAGCCGAAGTGAAACCGAGCATGAAAATCAAGATAGAGCAGCTTCGAACATTGTGAGGACATGGATGCCAAGTCTGATCAACCGCTATGTCCCACTTTTCTATCTCATCAGATTGAAACGGACTCAATACTAGGGGTAGGGGAGGAAGAAACTCACATCAAAGAAGATATTATTGCAGCTCAAGATGAAAACATGCAATTACCTGTTGGTGTAAGATAACTAATAAATCTAAATCAATTCATGAATCAGCTTGAAGACAAGGCAAGAAATCATCTAGAAAGGCAAGAAATCATCTAGAAAGGCAAGACAGGAGGCGTAGGGGTCCAATTAGGGAAGGTACTCAACATGTGGAGTATAGAGATTTTTTAAACAAAATAACAATACCAACCTTCAACGAAACCAAGGGCATAGTAGCATACGATTGGTGGCAACATGGATTAGTTGCCTAAGATCATGCCATGATTCACTCATATGACGAATTTGGTAAAAGGCTTGTCACTTGCTTTGATAGAAAAGATATAGAAATCAATTAGAGAGAATAAGCCAAACAAAAACAGATTGGATAGTTGGAAACTTATGTCAATGAGTTTCAGAAAAAAATTAATAGTTCCTAATATGCCACAGAAAGAGTTGTCATGCTCTTTAAGGAAGGTTTAAGTGATAAGTTGAAGGAATTGGTTAAGTCCCATGGGCCTAGTTCACTGGATGATGCTATTTGTTAAAGTAACTAAGATTGTTTCTACAAATGTATAATCATGGCCATTGATATTGATGATTTTAAAATTCAGATTTCAATCTCATATAAATATGAGAGGAGACATGTCTCTTCAAGAGACATGTCCCTGTAGTTAATCATCATTTAACTCACCTTTAAGCATATATATTAATATTAATATATTAACCATATATGTAATATATTATTATATGATTATATATAATGCATAATAATATATATTATATTACATATATATAATATATATTATATATGTATCTTATATATAATATATATTATATATAAGATATTTATCCTAAAGATAATTTACCATCAACGAGGTATCTCATGATAAAATCAATTTGACAAAAGCTACAACAAAGTCATGTCCCGTAGAGACATGACTCTACTTGGCCAAAGGCCACATAGGGCCATGTTCCTACTTGATCACCGTCGGTGTATAAGCAAATACAATTAGTTTGCTTCTCAATCGACAATCATGAGGTGGTAAAACAATTACATTCAGGAACTTCCTAACATAATAGTCTCTTCTGATTATAAGAGCCCGATTAGTTAAGTCATTTATAAATAAATAGACATATATACATAAAACAATGTTCATATAAATCATGAACACAAATACTCAATGTAATGAGTATATCACTTCAACTGATGCTATACTTCAACACTCCCTCTTAGCAAGGGAGAAGTGACAAAAACATTTTGTGAGATATCAGTATCAAGGATATCTATACACAACATATTATCTAACTTTAACACTCTAAAATAGTGACTTGTCAACTAACTACAATCACAACGTCATGAACACTATCATAACATATATAATGATCTCTAATTGTCTCAAACAGTATCTAGAGTAATCATAATTCTTTTGTTATCACTGACTTTTGGCGTATTTGGAACAAAACTATCATAATAATAGGCCTATCATTTGCAAGATCGTCACCTTACAAAGATTACCTTCTGTCTGTTCGTTATCATGATGTCTAGCAAAATCTAGCCCAAAGAACCATGATAACAGGTCTAACATTTATAAGATCATCATCTTATAATGGTTACCTTCTGTTTATATATGTCAATGAAAGATCGCCACCTTTCATTACATATCATATGTGAAATAGTAACCACCATGAACCCAGTCATAGGGTGGTACAAAGGGTTTTCACCTCATATTTCTCTCTCATAAAGGAGAGCACATTATAAAGAATTTCTCTTAGAACTTCTCCTCATATAGAATATATCATCCACAAAGGATTGCATATCAAAATTTCTCCCTCTGAACATCGATCCTGGGAAGTCAGGTCCTCTAGTTACTTCCTCAGAAACTCTCTTTACCCAAGGATGCCTGTTGAACTCATCACTCCCTCATGATATACGTAAGAGTAGGCCCATCAACATCATGCAATCACCCACGTGTATTTCTAGACTCCCTCTGAGTATAAATCTTCTAAGCTCTCCCTCTAAGTATAAATCTTCTAAACTCCTGCATTGCCTTTGACGAAGTGCCATACTCCCTCTTAATGTAGAAGAATCTCATAATCTCAATCATCAAAGATGAGAGCCTTATTTTATCCATCTTGATCATCAAGATCTTTGGAGTTACTATCATTAGGTTGAATCTGCCCAATATCTAGTAGGATGTGTAAAGTACCAACTTTTTTTTCCTATAAGAGCATCCTCAAACATAAAGGAAAAGATCAAGGTAAATAACCCTTATAGTATGTATAGAAATACCAATAAGAGAGAGACTACAAATCAGATAAATGCAAAAGATAAGAATACTTATCTGCACATGAAGATTCAAAAATTGTCTTCTTAGATTATTTGAGAATAGAACATCTCCCTTCTAATGAAGGTTCAAGTGGGAATGTAACGTTGACTATTATTCCCCCACAATATAAAATTCCCACATATTCTTATATTGTTTTGTATCAAATATGATAACTTCTTTCTAAGCTCCAACTTGCTCTTTTTATCCATTGAACATCTAAACATTCATTTAGCTTAATAGTAGAAACGAACACAAACTCGTCCAGAATACACCAATATCTTGATTGAGTATGATTGTGCCACTTGAATGACTCTACAAGTCATATGTCAAGTATGATTTATCATTTATCGTAGATAATTCAAATGAACTCATCACTTTTATATAATGTACACAAGGGATAGGCCCATTAAGAACACATAGTTGCATGAATTATAGTCCTCTTGATTGTTACAATTTATCGATCATTGAAGATTCTATCACAACATGGTTTACTCCCTCTGAATCAATATGATCGAGATCACTGAAGGTTGACAAAACCATATACTCTATCTGCTCCCTCTCTTCCAAGGTTGCAGCTGATAAGATGTCAAATGTTCAGCTCCCTCTTAATCTCAATCTCTCTTGCAAGAACATTCTCAAAGGAAAAGATCAAGATACATAACTCTTATAGTATAAATAAGAATAATACTAACAACAAAAAATCTCATTATTGTCATGATTCACATTATAATTGTCAATTTTATAAATTTGTATACTATTGTTATGACATTCAAATAATATTTAAATATTCATATGTCCTTATATTTAAATATTATATTCAAATGTTCATATTCAAATAATCATAACCAAATATTTACAATATGCAATAATACATTATTCAAAATATACTCAATAATTTTATCTTACCATACCCTAACCCAAGGCGTGGGGTCTACGCTTCCTCACCATCCTCTTATTTGAATAAATCTTCTACCATTTGCCTTATTTCTGATTGCCTTGGGATTTAATGAATTTACCGTGTTGGATGTGATGCCCTTTCCATGCGGCTCCTTTACCTTCTACTTGCGATCTCTGTGGATTGCATTTCTACTTTACCTTCTACTTGCGATCTCCATGGATTGCGTTTCTAGTCAATGTGAGTGACCACTAACTCACAATCTGCTACTTTGATTTATCCGACAATGTAGACCTTTGAGGGGTTATCATATGCTATTGGTATGCACCTTCATCATCTTCGCCAACTCTCCTTCGATCTCCTTAAGCCTTAATTTATGTGGATAAAGTCTTCTCTCAGTATGATGAATAGTAAGAATGTGTGTCACTTCATAAATCCTTCCGGCAGCATGGTGATCCATTATTCATACGTGGTGATTCGTTCCTTTATATTAAGTATCTCATGCTCTTAGTTGTTTGTCATAACCGTGTTTTCTTTGTATTTCACTTTGCACGTCGATCATGGGGGGTCATTATTATGCAATTACCTTGTAATGTAATCACAACCAATGCGGAGATGTGTTGTTTGAAACCACTTTGTCGTTCAAATATTATAGTATATGTAACCTTATAGTGTTTGAATTATTTGGCATGCATAAGGTGGTAGTTTTAGACCCTTGTCCAAGTGTCTTTCTCTCTCTAATCCTATGAGCTCCTTCCTATCCAATCGGTAGAAAAATGTTCTCCAAACCATGGATGTAATAGAAGATCTTTTGGGGTTCGACCAATTAAAAAAACTTTCAATTTTGCTATTTTATTCATTTTCATTTTATAGTCAAAACAAAAACTTCACAATGCAACACGCAGACATCTTTGCCATTACACACCTGTTCAACATGGTGCCTTATGCTTTCATGCTACACAAAGTGTATCGTATCCTTTATTCTTCCATTGGATCGGGACTGTAGCTTGATAATTTAGTCACTGCTGATAATTTAGTCAAAGACAAAAACAAAAACGGTGGGAATATTTTTAATTTAATGCGCTCTCCAATAGTCAATGAACCCTTTAAAAAGAATAGCCAACATCACAAAATTAGCACCAGGATATGAACATGGCCAACGATATATACACATTCAATATGCAAAATTTTGTATTACAATCGATCTTTGATGCATTTGTAGTTGGCTCTGATAACATGTTAAAGTAACTAAGAACATTTCTGCAAATGTATAATCATGGCCATTTTTATTGATGATTTTAAAACGCAGATTTGGATCTCACATAAGTATGAGAAGAGACATGTCTCTTCAAAAGACATGTCCCTATAGTTAATCATCATTTAGTTAATAAATAACTATATGTATAGCTCACCTTTAAGCATATAAATAATATTAATATATTAACCATATATGTAATATATTATTATATTATTATATAATAATATATAATGCATAATATATAGAGTATATATTATATATATAATGCATAATATATATAATATATATTATATTACATATATAATATATATTATATATAAAATATTTATCTTAAAGATAATTTACCATTAACGAGGTATCTCATGATAAAATCAATTTGACAGAAGCTACAACAAAGTCATGTCCCGTAGAGACATGACTCTACTTGGCCAAAGGCCATGTAGGGTCATGTCCCTACTTGATCACCATCAGTGTATAAGCAAATAGAATTAGTTTGCTTCTCAATCGACAATCATGAGGTGGTAAAACAATTACATTCAGGAACTTCATACCATAATAGTCTCTTCTGATTATAAGAGCTCGATTAGTTAAGGCATTTATAAATAAATACACACACACACACACATATTCTTATCAATATGAGACATAAAACAATATTCATATAAATCATGAATACAAATACTTAATGTAATGAGTATATCACTCTAACTAATGTTATACTTCAACACTATTGGGCTAGCTTATGATTTGAATGTTAGACTCTTGCCAGTAACAGAATAGAGATTTCACCTCATTGAAAACCAATAAGAAAAAATTTAATTAGCAAAGAAATATGACCTTCAATTAGCAAAAGATCATGCCTACACAAGCTAAAAAGGAATCCAAAAATGAACTAAGACGGAAAAAACTGTGCTTCTTTTATAAGGAGTTGTGGGTGATAAGTTATTGCATGGGAAAGGGCAAGTTCCATTTGATTGAGTTTCACCAAGTGTTGTGCCTTATGAACCATTCATTAGAAAGCCCCTTAAGCTAAGTGTTCCATTTATTCTCATGAGAGATAGATTCGTATGAATCACTACTCATGAAACATGGGTAAATGAGTTTGAGACAAAAACTATAGAATCAAATCCTGACAGCAATGTTAGAATTTGAACTGTTGTGGAAAATATCTCCTAATTATAAATTGATGAGCTTAAGGGGCTTTCTAATGAATGGTTCATAAGGCTAAACACTTGGTAAAGGTTTTGCAAATGGGGTTGCAAACAAAGCGAGTTTAACCATGGAAGAAACTCCATAGTTAAGCACACTCAAGCTGGAGTAGTACTGGGATGGATGACCTCCGAGGAAGTCCCAGTGCTTCACCTCTATGAGAATCACCTGAATCCAATGAGTGCTAAGTGTTCCATTTATTCTCATGAGAGATGGATTCGTGTGAATCACTACTCATGAAACATGGGTTGATGAGTTTGACTCAAAAACTAAACAGCTAAATCCTGAAAGCAATATCACAATTTGACTTGTTGTGAAAAATATGTACTACTTATCAATTGATGAACTTAAGGGGCTTTCTAATGAATGGTTCATAAGGCACAACCCTTGGTGAAGGTTTTGCAAATGCAGTTGCAAGCAGAGTGAATTTAACCATGGAGGAAACTCCACAGTTAAGCATGCTCAAGCTAAAGTAGTATTGAGATGGGTGACCTCTCAAGAAGTCTCCATGCTTCACCTCTGTGAGCATCACCTAGATCCAATGAGTGCTAAGTGTTCAATATTCTCATGGAAGATAGATTCGTATGAATCACTACTTATGAAACATGGGTCAACGAGTTTGACTCCAAAAGTACACAATTAAATCTTGATAGCAATATCAAAATTTGACTTCTTGTGGAAAATCTCCTACTCATCCATTGCTTTATTTCCATTGTCCAATAAGTCAACAAATAATGAACCCTCTTACCATGTCAATATCCAATCTATGTTATATAAATATGGTGCAACGTTTGGGTATATTCCTGCTGGAAGTCCACCTGATAGAAGGTTTGAACATGTGATTGAGTTAGAAGAAGGTTCAAAACCAGTTGTCACAACACCTTATAAGCATCTTCATCATTTCAACGAGGAAATTGAAAAAACAATCCAGGAGTTGCTGAAAATGGAACACATGTGCCCAAGTTCTAGCCCTTTTGCTTCTTTTATAGTGCTGATCAAGAAGAAAGATGATACATTATGAATGTGTATTGATTACAAGGCATTGAATAAAAGGATTATAAAGAATAGATGTCCCATACCTAGGATAGATGAACTGCATGGTTCAATTCTAATTTCTAAGATTGACTTACAATATAGTTATCATCAAATAATTGTAAGGGAAGAAGACATTCAGAAAACAGCATTCCATTGTCACTATGGACACTTTGAATTCCTTGATATGCCCTTTGGACTAACAAATGCACCAACAACTTTGAAATCTTGCATGAACCATATCTTTCATGAAAAGTTAAGGAAGTTTGTCTTGGTGTTCTTTGATGATGTACTAATATACAATAGAACTTGGATGAACATTTGCAGCACTTAGATATTGTTAGCGAAGCATTCTTTGTTTGCAAAAGCTTCAAAGTGTGAGTTTGGAATGTTTGAAATTTTGTAATTCAGACATGTGATTGTAATTGAAAGAGCCAAGGTTCATTGAGAAAATATAGGTAATCATGAGTTAGCCATCCCCAAGAATATATTTGACTTTGAGGCTTTTTGGGTTTATGTTGTTATTACCACAGGTTTGTGTGAGATTTCTTTGTTTGCAAAAGTGAGTTTGGAATGTTTGAAATTTTGTACGTGGGACATGTGATTGTAATTGAAGGAGCCAAGGTTCATCAAGAGAAAATATAGGTAATCATGAGTTAGCCGCCCCCAAGAATATATTTGACATTGAGGCTTTTTGGGTTTATGTTGCTATTACCAAAGGTTTGTGTGAGATTTTTACCAGTTAGCTTCTCCATTGAACAATCTTACTAAGAAAGGGGCTTACCAGTGGTCTTCGAAGGCACAGGATACATTTGATAGGCTCAAAAATGTCATGAGCGAATGTCTCGTATTAGCACTCCCACTTTTACAAAGCCTTTTATTGTAAAATGGGATTCTTTTGGACAAGAGATTGGAGTAGTGTTAACGCAAAATAAGCATCCCATTTCATTTGGGAGCAGAAAGGAGCAGAGATTCATCAAGAGAAATTATAGGCAATCATGAGTTAGCCGCCCCCAAGAATATATTTGACTTTGAGGCCTTTTAGGTTTATGTTGCTATTACCGAAGGTTTGTGTGAGATTTTTACCATTGAACAACCTTACTAAGAAAGGGGCTTACTAGTGGTCTCCGAAGGCACAGGATACATTTGATAGGCTCAAAAATGTCATGCGCATGTCTAGTATTTACAAAGCCTTTTATTGTAGAATGGGATTCTTTTGGACAAGAGATTGGAGTAGTGCTAATGCAAAATAGGCATCCCATTTCATTTGGAAGTGAAAAGCACAGAGATGCAGAAAAGTTGTATTCCACGTATGATAAAGAGATGTTGGCTATAATGCATGTTGTAGCCAAATTCAAACAATATTTGGCAAGTGCAAAATTTATTTTCAGAACTAATAATAATAGTTTGAAGTCCTTAGAGAAGAAGGATCTCAATAAACATCAACAAAAGGGTAAGTAAAATTCAAGAAAATGATTTTGATGTAGAATATATCAAAGGGAAAAAGAAAGTAGTTGTTCACGCTATTTCTAGGAGATCTACTCTTTGCTCACTTACAGTGATTTCCACTAATTAGATATCTCAATTGTTATTTGAGTATACTAAGAATTCCTCTACTTGTGATTTAGTGGATAGAAGAGTGCAAGATGATAGAGATGTGATATACTACAAGAAAAGAATCTACCTTGTGCGTGAATCTAGGTTGAAGCACAATTTTACGACAGTATCACGTGACACTCCTCTTGCGAAACATCCAATTTTCTTCAAAACTTACAAGCAAGGGAGAGTTTTTCCTGGAGGGAATTTAAGGATGATGTGCTACAACATGTTCGTGAATGTTCGATATGTCAGCAAAAAAATCAGGATGCACCTTTCCTTCAAATCTTCTACAACCACTACGCATTCCAAAGCAAAAGTGGGAAGCTAGATCAATGGATTTCATCACAGGACTTCTACAAGTACAAGGAAAGACTATATATTTGTGGTGGTGGATAGTTGACTAAATATTCTTGTTTCTTGGCCATTACTAGATGTTGGTTGCGAAAACAACATATTGGAAATCCAAGAGTTTTGCCAATTCTCTAATAGGATTACTCAATCAATTTTGGCCAATGAACGGAAATAACCTCCTGATTCAATTCCCCTGCACTTTAGGCTTCGCTAAAGCTAGGTGGGTAAACCTTCACTTTAAACCCTAATCACTTGGTCCAAAGCTTTTCTATAGAGAATTTAAACTTTGTGAGTTCTTAAGTTGGCAAAGTCCTTAAACTTGATCAAAATAAAAGTTATATGAATGCTTTAAGATATTTACTTGTGTTATGAATATTATTTAAATGAAAGCAATAGCATTTATGAGTTATGGATATGGCAGAATATTGAACTTCAAGGCCTCAAGCATTGACCCAATTTCACAAAATAAATTGTAGACTAGTGCCATATCCAACCTTGGGTAAATAGAGTCAAACTTTATCCAAATTCTTATATATAACCTTGAGAGACAATTCTATACCATCCACTACTTTATAGACTGAAGATTCAATTGGCAACACAAACCCTAGTCTAGTTGAATTTAATTCTTTGGGAAAACCAATTAGACAACATTTCATATGCAAATTTTGATGATTAAAGACATGCATTGCAATTAACTTCTTCAGTGTTAGTAGCAATTGATTTTAAAATCAAAAATCACAGGGATTGATCTAAACTAAATACATAAACTTCAATTTTGAAGATGAATAAGAAAAATAGGGTTCTTGCAGTAATTTTGAAAATGAGCACAATAAATTTGTGCTTCAATTGCACTATCCTACCTACCAAAAACTGCAAAAAACATCTATTCCTTATTCTTATCTATCTCTATATTTTTTCTTCCTTCACCGCTCACTCCTCTTCTTTTTAAATAACCTTCATTTATACCCTCACCAATGGGGTGCGTGCCTTTTCAAAATGAAAGGTTATCTCTTTAAAATTAAATAACATTTTCTTTTCAACCATAATCGCACCCTTCCATTTAAATAATTTTCTTTTATCATAATTGTAGCTCTAAACATGAGCCTCCAATAACTTTAATCATTCGTATGTCAGACTTCATATTTTTGAGATTGTCGGTGATGACATTTTAATATCACAGCATATACAAGGAATTGGTTTCATGCTATCATAAATCTTCAGCATCATATAAGCATATGGTCTTTATCTCTATTGCCACTGGTCAAAGTGAATATGCATTGTCATCAATGTGTAAACATCGGGTTTTTACTTTAGTATGAATGTACATCTTTATCGTCTAACAATCTTTTCTAAAACCGTCACTGCACTAATATTTTATTTCTGTTTATCAACTCATCTTTATTTGATTGCCCCTATGTATCACGTTCTTGTCCTGGATATTGCACTCCTGAAAATTAATGGTTGTACAGTGTATCGCACTCAAACAAACATCAAGAATGTCTTTAAAATAACATGCTCCATCAGGACATATCTCCTCTTTTCAGCGATGATGTCTCCCTTCGATGTACTTAGTGTTATGTCGCCCATTTACTCGATACTGACTTGATTGCATAATGTTTTGTTATTGTTTACTCCCATCATTTTTCTACCTTGGATTATTTACAATGAATTTTAAATAGTTATTTAAAATGGTGAATCTTGTATCTTCTATGTATTTGCAAGTTTTTGTTCGAGTTCAGCTTGTCTACCATTTCGGAAGTGAACGAACTCCCTTACTTGACATCTGTAGTTTCAGTGGGAGTCACTCCTAACCATATTCTACTCGGGGCCCAAATTCCAAAATCAATAAATATTTCTAGATCTTGCACTGTGTTAATAAATATCTAATTAAAATTTGCAACCTAAGACGGATACCATCGGGGGACTTATGGAGGGAAGGAAGGAAGGACTGCACTGAAGATCAGGAATGTGCGAAGAAGGTAACCAATGGAAGTATGTGGGCAGTGATTCTACTGTATGAAGGGGAGAATCTACATGCCATGTATGGCAGCTAGTAGTACGGTCTGGAGAACCAGTCCCAAACGGGAGCAATTTCTACCTTTGGAACATTACAATCTGGGATTCCAGAAAGGTCCAAGCTTCCACATCAACAAAGAAGAAGACTTCACAGTGCAGGTTGTGAGATCCAATTACAACATTTTAGACATCAATCCGCCTATTGGCTGAAAAGATTTAGATAAATATAGTGATAGTAGGAAGCTTTGACAGTCTCCCTACTTCAGTCCATTATATGTGTAGAGATACTAAGATTGATGTAGTAGGAGAAACAATGATAGTTTTATTTTGATAGTTCTTAAACTTGAGCAGAAATCTGTATGTAAACATGTTCCAAGACCTTGTGTAGTATTCCTTATGTTGTGACCCCGCATGGTCTTATATTTTGTGACCCTATATGGTATTCCTGTTGCTACTGAACAGTGCGAAGTCTGAAACATCATACATTTTGTCATCCTTTTGATTTCCTCTTTTCAATACAAAATGAAAATAATATACTAATAATTTAAAATAGCAGTCACCCTCTTTTTAGGCATTTGACTATTTCATATCAGTATACAGTCTATCATTTTTATTTCATAAGTGTTAAATAGATTTCAGACAACTTAGATCACCAATATAAAAGGCAAGCTTGCTTCCAATTAGAATTTTGTTGCATTGCAATGGACCCAACCAATACTAACCTAGAATGGTTACACTTCGAGGAACATAAGTCAGATGATGATCGATGCTGGATGCTCTATGTCATGTTTGGAGGAAGAAAAAATAAGAAATAAATGCTAAATGTGCAAGCAACCATGTACGAATTCTTGTGGAAGTTCTAATGATCTAAAATGTCAACTAATACTACATTAACCCATAGCATGATCATTGAAGCCAGATATTTTACTTTAAATTGTACAGACACATAGCTAGCACTAATTTACTATCCTACAACGTGTGAGGGATTGTTCATTGGTTCCTATGAAAAATCTAGCAGGTAGCACTAGACAAAAAGGAATTGAATAAAGATTCAAAACCCTAAGAAATGACTTCTTCCATGAAGGGAAATCTGTCATAAAAGTTAACTTCATGCTTCAAAATGATAAGCAAGCTTGTGGAAGTATCAAATATCTAGAAAAAGCTACTAGCATCTAGATATCATGTCGACCAATTGCTTATTTATAACCAAGTTTTCTGCTACTAAAATGATGCACTTGAAATAGATGATGCACTTGAAATAGTGATCAATCAACCAATGAATTCCTTCATAACTACTTTGAGAAAATTACAAATATGAGTAGCTATCATAAATGATTAATTTGGGTATTATCAATCATAGAGAAGTGGCTCATCGATATGAATTTAATCAATCGCATAGCATCCATGTTATTACACAAGGGCTTGAGATTGTCACTCAGTTATCAAGACATGGATGAGACTTGAGCGTATATTACTTAAATGACCATAATATTACATGACTTATCTGATATACTTCAATAGCATGACCTCTTACACAATTGCTCCTGCAAGTAAAATATGTACGATTTGAATTTCCCAACATCGCATTGAAGTGTGCTTATTTGTAGGGGAAGTGAATATTTATATTTTTCTCTCTAAGTATTTAACAAGCATATCAATGCAAACTGCAAAGTCAAACTATTGAATACCAATACAAACAAAGCAATAATCACACTCTGCTAGAGAGGCAATATTAACATTCTATTTGGGATAAAGATACTAAGACTTTACCTTGTTTCGTTTTCCAGCACACTGCCTCTTCCAGAAGAGTCTTTGACATCTAGCAAAAATAAGAGTGCATATTATAGCCAGTTCTATTTGCTTGTCTCAATATCATACTTGAATCAAAAGTTACAATCTCTGCTGATAATTCATATGATCAAATGGCTAAATGCTTGAAATTAATTCACAAATTAGCTTATCCTAAGTATCTCTCAAAATTCAAAAAAGTGTGAGGCTGTGGAACAAAGCATGACATAAGAAACTAAAATACAAAGCAGTACATCAAACCTTCGGTAATTGCTCAGCTAACAGGCTGCACCTGCCCCTCATTTCAGTTGGATTATTACATGATTGGACCTTCATCCAGAAAAAAAGGCCAAATGATTAATATGTACCATTCATGCATGTGCATAACAAAATGTTTTAAAAAACATCTAGGAATGTGTCAATATGAACGTAAAGAGATGTGAAATATGTCTACATCAAGATTAAGAAGCTTTCATCATGTTTCTAAAGAAACAATATGTCAAATTGGATAGAGAGTAAGCATTCACTTGCCATAGGAAGAAGAATCTTTCTTTTCAGACCAACATTGCACTTCAAATATACAATGGCCTAATTGACCATATCAATTACAAAGACTCCACAACCTAGCATATTCAAGGTCCGCGCAACCTCCACCTTTGAACTAGCCATCTACCCCCACCCTAAAAAATCACCCCTAGGCTGATTGGAGCAAAGATCTGCCTCGTCAAAGAAGCAAGATGGTCTCCTCACAAAGCACTCCAAACAAAACCAAATTGCAATTTCAAATTACCTATATCAAATAATATAGAAAAGATTTGCACGGACGATTTGCTATAATTCATTCTGCTACAGATTGACAAGAAGATTATCAAGGCTTCTTTCCCCACCAAACAGGAAAATGGATTTAACTAATTATATAAACCATGACAAAGCTGAAACTTTCCATGAATGAACACAAAGTAGTCTCTGACCACTCAAGGAATATTCTGTACCTAGAAAATCATAGGATGTTTTCCAAGGTCTTTGAAAATATGGATGTAATAAGACTAAAAATCTTTATTGATTTATAGAAATTCTTGTAGTTGGAAAGAAAGCTTCATGACTATCTTCTCCATCGAAAGGGAAAATGAATTAATTCCTAAAAGAGGCCCTTGGTTTGTGAAAAAAATAGGTTTATTAATCAAGTATAGATTTCCTACCTTAAATGCAACAGATCTTTTGAGCACAGTTTCAGTGTGAGTTGGGTTACACTTGCTTCCATATGAAGTTATGAACATTAGCAAGAATACAATTAAAGAAAACATTGAGTAATAAGGAAGTACATGACTGCTGCCTTATCCAATAAAGATCCTCTAGTATTCCCAATTATGCAAGGATCTGTGTCAGCATTGCTAGACATGTCATTGCCCAACCATTGTATCATAGATGTGCGAGGAATTGAATTGGAGCAGTTAATAGGCTATAATAGTATAACATTTCCCCTTAGTTACTGATGCATCTGGATTTGCCCCTGGTGCGGATGCGGATGCGCGAGGATGTGCCGATGCGTTAGGATGCGTGACGGATGCTTCCAGGAAGCATAAACCTGGCTTGCGGATGTGTGCGGGGTGCTCCGAAGAGCATCTGGACGCATCCCATGAGCGTCCGGCTTTTTTCACCACCCATTCACTTAAGTGACTCAAATAACGTGTTTAAAATAGTTTTCTATTGTTTTTTCCCTTCTATTTGCCTTAAAGCCCTAAAACGGCCCTTAAAGAGGCCATTCATTGCCCATTCTTCCCATTTTGTTTTCAGCTAGGCTCTCTTATCATTTCGTCTCCATTAAGAAATTCCGAAAGCAAGGTCATTGTTTTGAAGAGGATCATTCCTAGGGTGTCTATTGAGCTTCCACAAAGGACGAATAAGCATCTAAAGTAAGCATCCAATCCATTTCATGAGTTTTTTTAGTATTTTTTTTAGTTCTTCATGAATTTTTCAAGTTTTAGGAGAAATCTTTCAAGAAATTTTGTTTTTTGTTTTTTTTAAAGAAATGAAGGAGTCAGTTTTTTTAAACATTTCTAAGTTGTTTTTTTCTATTTTCTTATTAGATTTATAGTTTCTATTGTGCAAGAATGGCCACTACTAATAGTCAAAGTTCACCAGCAGGGCAAGAACGAAGTGATAACTTCAATATTGATGTGGCATCTCCATTATGGAGACACACCACAAGATTATCACAAGTTTCTGGAGGTGGGTCATACATTTGGAGATGCAATATATGTCATAATAAACCATTCAACAGCTCATATTCTCGAGTCAAAGCTCATTTTATGGGCCCTACTGGCAAAGGAATAGCATTGTGCAAAAGAAGTAAAGATGGAAAAAGGTTAAATGATGCACAATTAGCCGGATTCATAAAAGAACAAGAGACTGTTAATCGTTTAGTGAGCAAATCAAAAACAAGTTTTTACAAATCTGCATCTACAAAGAGCAAAGTGAATGTGCCCCCTGATCATGTTACATCCTCCAAACATCCATTCTTGGAAGTGGCAAAGGATGATGATGAAGTAGAAGTCATTACCCACAAAAGAGGTCCGTTGGATCAAGCATTCAAAATGGAGGCAAGAGAGATTGTTGATGAAGCAATTGCACGTTGTCTTTATGCCAATGGTCTTCCTTTCAATTTGGTAAGATTGCCATATTGGAGGGAAATGTTGCAGCCATCCTTAAAGCACCAGTTGATTACATTAGCCCCGGGTATGAAAAGGTGTGTACTACTCTTTTGCAAAAAGAAAAGATTTCTGTAGACAAAGCTTTTCAACCAATTAGGACATCTTGGAAAACTTCCGGCATAACAATAGTATCTAATGGATGGAAAGACACAAGAAATCGACCATTGATAAATGTGATTGCAGTGTCTCCCAAAGGGGCAATGTTTTTGAGGGCTATTGATTGTGAAGGACAAGTTAAGGATTCACAATTCATTTCTAGAATTCTCATTGAGGCAATAGAGATGGTGGGTAGTGAGAATGTGGTCCAGGTGGTTACAAATAATGCCACGAACTATAGGGGTGCAGATGCTTTGGTTGAGTCTCAATATGGCCATATTTTTTGGACACCATGCACCGTACACTCTCTCAACTTGGTCATGCAACAAATTGGCACCCAAATAGATTAAGTGAAGCAAATATACCAAGAGGGAGAGGAGATACAAATGTTTGTGACAAACGACCACATGTCACAATCTATATTTAGATCATTCTCCAAGCTGGAGTTGTTGAAGGTAGATTTAAAATTGTAATTATTTAGTTTCATTTATTTATTTATTTTGAATAAGTTTTATATTCATGTTCAATATCAAATTTTCTTGTTTATAACTTCGTTTTATATTTGATGTCATATTGTCAACTTGCTTATAGGTAGCTGAGACTAGATTTGCATCTCATACTATTGTTCTGAAATGACTCCTCAACGTGAAATCAGCATGGGCCAAATGGTTATTTGTCACCAATGGGCCATATGGAAGGCTTCAAATTCAGAGAGAGCCTTGAAGGTCTGGAGTACGATCTTGGATGAGCACTGGTGGGCTCGTGTGCAATTTGTGTTAGATTTCACCGAGCCTATCATGACTATGCTACGCTTTGCCAATACAGATGCACCTTGCTTGGGGGATGTGTACGATGACATGGACACCATGGTAGAAAAGGTAAAGCTTTTCATACAAGCACATGAGACTAACCCCATAGAATGTGAAGCCTTGTGCAAAAAGGTGGAGGATATCATTCATCATCGTTGGGAGAGATTGACTACCCCATTGCACCTCCTTGCATATGCCTTATCTCCAAGGTACTATAGCCAAGAAATACTTGCTATGCCGGATAGAATTGCACCATATGCGGATGAAGAAGTTGCTACTAGGTGCTACACTGCATTTGCAAGACTCTTCCCAGAGGAGGAAATGCACAGAAAGGTGAGGCAAGAATTTGGCTTATTTCCTTTAGGATCAAAACTTACTCCATATGCAATAAAGGACCAAAATGAGATGGGAGGTATCACATGGTGGTACATGTATGGTCAACCATTCAAGCATCTACAGCGTCTTGCAATCAAGATCCTCTCACAAGTAAGTTTTCATTTATTTATTTATTTATTTATTTCTAGCAAATGTATTCTACACTTTAGTGTTTAAAATTCTCTAATGTGTTTTTAAAATTTTAGGAACACTATTCAGGTTGCAAGTTCTTCTGCTGCTGAACGGAATTGGAGTACATACTCCTATATCCATTTAGTGAAGTGCAACCAGTTGGGCTCAAATAAAGTTGAGAACTTGGTTTATATACATACCAACTTGCATCTTTTGTCACGTAAGGAGGATGGATTCAAGGAAGGGTCAACCAAGCTTTGGGATGTAGCCCCTAAATCTGCAGACTTGGATGCAACACTTCAAGATCTTACTGTAATGCCGGATGATGATGTTGATAACATCATAGCATGTGCATCTAGCACA
This sequence comes from Cupressus sempervirens, assembly GCA_028749045.1. Classification (NCBI taxonomy): domain Eukaryota; kingdom Viridiplantae; phylum Streptophyta; class Pinopsida; order Cupressales; family Cupressaceae; genus Cupressus; species Cupressus sempervirens. The sequence continues at coordinate 379,266,422 of CM053792.1, forward strand.
ATTGGAACCATGCATGCTTCAAATGAATTTGCAAGTGTTGCTGCAGCAGGAGGAGATAATGAGAATGTGGATTTTTTTGAGAATCCTTATGATTCTGAATGACTGAATGTGATTTGTGAATCTTGAGCATTGACTCTTGATTGATCAACATTGAAGTTTTGAACCATGAACTATGTTTTGATTTTGTAATTCAAACTACATTGGAATCTTGATGTTTTGATTACTATTGTAACGTATTTCAATTTGATTATGATAAATTATAATAATTCAATGAATGGTTTATTATTTTACATTTGATATTTCTTGTATTTCTTTGCATACATTGTCATAAATTATAGTTGACAACTTAGATACGGACACACCCAAACGTATCCAAAATTCCAAAAAAAAAAAATCCATGCATCAGCACCCCACACCCGCATCAGCATCAGAACCAGAATCGGTAACTTAACATTTCCCCATAGGTTGTCTTGAATAAGGTCATCCAACTAAGATTTGTTTACTCCACAACCATACAAACATAGCTACTAGCCAAAGAAGTTAGTAGCCACATCCTCTCCAGAATTTTAACAACAATCAGTTACCCTTCCCAAAAAATATGTCAGATTACAAATGAAAACCCTCACAAATTAAGGACAACTTCCAAAGGGCATATATATGCGAAGGACAAGCTCCACAAACCTAGAGAAAATAACTCAAAAAACTTTTTCATACTTTGGCCTCAGAGGGACACAATGAAGTCAAAATCAAACAGCTGAAGAAACAAAGGCCACTAGAGATGAACTTGGGATCAAAGAAAACATTTCTAATTCAAACTATAATCTCCCTGCACCAAATTCCAACTAAATGTTGCCTATGCTTCACAAACAATAACAAGATATATAATTTTCAAAGTAAAGACAAAGGCTCAATCTGAATTTCAAAAGCCAGCATCAGGTCATGATAAAATCCTCTTGAGGGAAGCACTAAAATATTTTGATGGCATTGTGTCAGAAATAAATTGTGTTTTTTATGATTCTCATCTACAATTCTGCACTCATTTTAGCACTTCACCTAGTCTTATTTTAGCATCAGTTAGCACATTTTTCAAGCCTAATTACCAACCACAAATAGCATAAATGGAATGAAAAGTATTAGAATCCTCCCCTCTAACTATCACTTGAATCTGGAGCTATGTTCTTCTAAGGACACCAATTCCACTGATACTCATGTCTATGTTCAAATTTATATTTTGGTCCCAACAACTATTTTAACCCTGACTTCTGCTACATTTGCTAATAATCATTCATACAGAATCCACATATAAACCTAATTTCGACTAACATTTGAATCTCTCACACTCTTGATCATCTTTCTTAACACATGTTTTGATTCATATTAAATTTTTAAAAGGAGATACCATGGTTACAAGACAGCAAGCTTCAACATTACAGATTTAAGAAGTGAAGCTCTCTTTATCATTTGGACTCAAGCCATAGCATCTTTAGAAGGATTCTTCCTCCCTCCTCATTCCATCTCCATAGCTCTCCACTTCCTTTCCATTTGCCATAGTTTTCTTCCATTATAGATCCTTCATTGATGCCATAGTTTCCAAAATCCTTTCCCATCCTCTTTACAATGCAAATCTGAAGGTTCTTTTGTTCTCTTCAAACTACTCCCTGCATATTTTGTGACATTCTATCTCCCTCCTGATCTCTGTCCACTAGCACACATTGTCCCCATACAAAACTTTCAGAAGTGTCAAATTTAAAGCTAACATCTATTGTTTTCCCAAGTGCAACTCATGATCAGGTCTTGTCCAATTTGTTTTGTCATCCTGTCTTTACTCTTTCATAAATGTCCACAAAATCATGGAAAAGAGCTCTTGAAGTGATCCATCTAAGTGAAGAAAGGTAGGTTGCCTTCCAAGATTTTCGCCAAGTCTAAACACCGACCATGCAACTCTATGAGGAGAAACTGAAGTTGTGTTCAAACTCAAAGAAAAAAGCTAAGATATGAAGTCAAATGTGCATCTTTGAGAAAGTATCCAAATCAAAAATTGGTTATGTTTTGCATTGCAATGTCCCTTCAAACTAGAAAAAAAAAATTAATAACTTATCATATTCCTGTCTATCAGTTAAAGCAAGGGAATTAATAATCAATTAATTAATATTATTCTCCTAGAAGCCTATTTTAAGAAGAATATTATTTAATTAAAGACTGACTACCACTAACAACCAAGTGTATAGCTCTAAGGCATCAAAATGAAATTGACTGTTATCCATGAGGCATGGGTTTGAAACTCTATACTCAAAATACATAAAATTCTTTAAGTGTAATGGAGGCCATGATATTGTGATTGAGGAAAATGGCAACCATAGGCTAGCAGTCACATTCCCTTGCCTACTTTTTGAGTGAATCCCTATACAAATAGTACACCAGATTTAGTTTTGATTATCAAAGTGCAGCAAGATGGAAGTCTTGTGGTTATCCTTTGTGATTCTACAAGGAGGCCACAAGGGTCTTCCCAACATCATGAAGTTCCTCATGCCCTATAGAAACTATAGAAGAATTGTAGACAATTGGTTTGAGTACAGGATTGGCAGCTAACCCTGGGGTCCCATGGGGGGGGCTTGGGCTCTATATTTAAGGAGCTGGAGGTCCCATGATAATATTTTGGGGGGGCTAAAGCTTAATTTGGAATCTTTTCCTATTAACTAGGAGCCCTTACTTTTTAGTTGAGCGGATGCAAAAGGGGGGGGGGAGCTGGAAATAGCCCCTACTATTTAGGGAAGAATTCTGCCACTTGGCAAGAGCTTACCTTTCATTTCCCTCCAAATTGAAACCATGCTGCCAAAAATTCTAAAAGCAAAAATTTATATTTTGAATATTTCCTTCAATTTAGGAGCTAATTTTTTTAAGCAGATTTATATGTAATGCCCATGGGACCGCTCCCCTTTAAATGTTCCTAAAAAAGCTCAGCGGCACCCGCTCTATTTTTAAGCAAGCAGGTGCCCATGGGACACCAGCCTAAGATGGTTTATATTCTAGCCATCCAATGGGATCTCATAGAGTGAAACAAGAGACAAATCAATTTCCAGGCTAAGGCAGGTAAGAAAAAGCTCTCATGCTTTGAATGTTCTCTCTTGCTGTGCATGGTAGTGGGCACCAAGGGCACAGTCAAGTAATAGTGGCTGCAAGATGTTTCTGGGGAATGAGAACCGATGTTATATTGGATGGAAATCTCAGTGCTGCTGTGGGTGATCCATCTGCTACAGAAAGAGAAGCAGGTCCTTCTTCCCCGCTAATGACTAGATCCCTGACTTGATTTTTAGTTTGATCATGCCTCTTACTTGTAATTATTTCAATTTTGGGTAAGATGCCCTCTGAATGATAATCTAGTTTTGATTAGTATTGATCAGGACTTCTCATGTGAAATTCTAGGGTGGCCGAATTTGAGTAATACTAACATATGCAATTTTTGGAGTATGATGGCAATTATTTTCCAATGTAACTCTCATTGCCATTTCTCGTTGATCAGGGTGGCTTTCCAAAAGTGTGTCTAGGTTGCGGACGAGAGGAACAATTTTATGTAACCTTTCGTGTTTTCAGTTGGGGATTTCTAATCAAACCCCTCGTTTACCTATGAAGGAAAAATATCAAAATAGATAAATTGTTGATATGTTATGACCTCCCCTGGTTTTTTGCCAAGTCTAGGTCTAAACACAAAGTACGCCTGTGCAATCAGAACAGAATTCGAATCTCGGAAATATGTCCCTGATACCTGGTACACATATCAAGATGGTAAGTCATTCCAGGTACATGAAATGGCAAGAAAGACATCTACAGGGAGTCTGAAATCTCGCCCTAAGTCTCGTGCTTCTGAAAAATCTCCTGCAGTCCTTTAGCCCATTCATGCCGTCTCTTGCTGGCATCACCTAAGAATGACTAGAAAATCAATTCTATAGTTATAAAACCTTGTTGCTCAGGTCACCACCAAGTAAGATACCAATTTAGCTCGTGACACTCACTACGATAAATGGGAAGAAATTTGGTTTTTAAAAGAAAATACTCAGGTTCGAACCCCACTCAAAGGAAACAAACATACGATAGCAAAACTGGTTTTTAAAAGAAAATACTTAGGTTTGAACAACACTCAAAGGAAACAACCATACGATAGCAAATACTTTCTTGTCTAAAAGCTCTCAGCGTCTAGCGTCTTCTTAATAAAGAAAAAAGAAAATCAAATGTGAATCAAATTCAAGGATCAAATCAGAAGGAGAACGAAGCAAATGCTACCATGAAAAGCATGAATTGTGCAAGAAACCGATCTGAGGCTGCATCTGGCCCTGATATTGAATGCTTGTGCATTAAGCCCAATATTGCATTATCCCTTTCTAGCCGTTGAAGAGCTTCCATTTTTCAAACTCCTGATCTGCTACTGAACGGTTAGGCCAGCCTACCTTCGTGAGAAGTAGCAAAGATCTATAGCACTCGACGTGCGACCAAAGAGTCAGAGACGAGGCTTCATTGGAGAGCATACTTGTAAATGAATGAATGATTTTAATAAAGCAGCCTAAGGGACCACCTAGAAAAGCACACCACAAGAGAGAGAGGACCTTTAGTGTTTTGAAACAGCTTCTTTAGATCTATTCTTCTAAGATGAAATTAAATTTGTTGTCCTGTCTAAGTGTATTTCCTCAAATATAGAATTCAAATTGCACATGTTTTTTTATTCCCTTATCTTATTGTTATCTAGACATTCTTACCTATTAATACTCCACTTTTCCATCCATTGACCATTTTATTTCAGCTACATGTTTTTTCTTTTTGTCAAGTCTTTCTTCTATGATTAATTTAAGCCATCATTGATTTTCCAATCTTTGAGTTTTTTTTAAATAACATAATAATCAAACCATTGCAGCAACCTCTAACAGAAAAGTGCATGTTTCCACCAACAAGATCTTGTAAATAACGATAGTTTTAATTTTGAGATTACACATGATTAAAGGTTTTTGGATTCTTTCTATTTGTCTCCATTTTTTATCTAACAAATTGTTGCCCCAAATCTCACATCCATAAAGGATCACCGAGGTAACCAACAAACCGAAGAGTATCTTTTTGGTTTTCCAGTCCCATAATTATGCATTCCTACATTTGTTTTGTAAAGAATATAATGCTTTCCATCCTCCCTGAATTATTTTTGCTCTGTAGGTTTCCTAGTTGAGTTTGTTATTGAAGTCAATTCCAGGATACTTGTACTCCTGCATAGTCTCCAAAGGGTCGTCATCAAAAAGGAAATTGTTTTGTTGCTTCTTATTTCTTTTCAAAGAAAGAATCATCACTTTGGTTTTGCTAGTGTTCACTTGCATCCCAACCAACTGACAAAAGTTATTAAGCACATTCAAGTGTTCTGTCAAACCCTCGACAATTTTAGCAATTAAAATGAGGTCATCCACATATAGGAGTAACTTTATCACATAATTAGCTCTATGAACCCCATCTCCATTGTTTTTGTCTAAACATTATTCTAGCTTGTCGATGTATAACCCAAACAAGATTGAGGATAGGGGCATCCTTGTTTGACACCAATATCACTGCTAAAGCATTCTGACATCTCATCCACAGTTCTTATTTTAGCCATGACCTACTCATAAAGTTTATGTGTTGTAACTCTAAACTCAATAGGAATTTTCAGTTCCTCCATTTTGAGCCAGAGTTTATCACATGGCACCGTGTCGAAGGCCTTTTTTAAATCCCCAAAGCAACAAAAAGCCTCAGCACCCTTTATATTCCAAACTTTTTCAACCAAGAATTGGAGAGTGACCTCATGGTCAATAGTGGAATGCTTTGGTTTGAAACCAGCCTATCCTTTAGCCCTTTTACCTTTTGATTCAGCACATTTGTTGATTTTACGTTCAACCATGCTACCAAAGAACTTCCCTAAAAGTGGATTAATCATAATAGTGTCATAGTTTGATGGATCATTTATGTGCCCACTTTTGTGAAGGGGGGTCACCATGCTAGTAAAGCAATTTTCAGAAAACCCGTCATTGTTTACATTGTTAAAGATGTGATATGTGTGTGTGTGGTGTCAAGATTTTGTTGCCCCATTTTAGATGCTCAGCTTGTAGCCCATCAACATCTTGAGCCTTTCCCCCAACTAATCTTTTATGCCTTGTGAGATGTCTTCACTTGTAAAAATTTCATTTGTGTTCTTGATTATCGGAGATCTATGTTTATATTCCTCCTGCTCATATAATCTCCTTGCATTTTCTAGTCATTGAGGTCCTGTGATATTGTTCTCAGCTTATTTTCTCTTTTGTTGCAACTCTTTCCAAAATTTCTTGGGATTTTGTTTTCCTAGAGTAATCAGCTCCATTCTTCTCATTCTCACATACACCTCTTTTTTATTTTTTAGGAGCTTCTTGTACTCTTTTTTGTTTTCTTCACTCTTATTTTTCCTCAAATTTCTCTTTGCTAACTTGCAATCCTCATCGAACCAAGGATTTGTTGAGAAAGAATTTTTTGTCTCCCTTTTGGGTTCAACTCTTTTATGCTTCTCCAGAGCACGGTGAATTATGGGAACTAAGCTATCTTTGTTTACTTTTTGTTGTTCCTTGTGTTTAGATGTACTTTTCGGACTCCCGATCAACCTTTTAAGGGCCTAGTTTAAAAAATTATAATTTTCCTCATTTGCTAGAATTTTTCCCTATAACAAGTCTTTCTTTTGCTTACAATGAGTCTATTTTTCTTGTTGTTGTTCCATGGTAAAGGTTAATATTAAAAATATTGGGTTGTGATCAGGCTTTAGTCCTGTGGGGCACTCTTTTATTTCTAACCCTTTTACTTTTTTGATGTGGTCTTGGGAGCACATGACATAATCCACAACACTTTATCCATTGTAAGTTTTGCATGTAATGTTTCCTAAATCCGACCACCCTTTCATACCATTCCATATGACCAAATTATGTAAGCTACATAATCCCAAAAGCTCTGCCCCATAATGATTGACATTGCCTTTGATGTCCTCTGAAGCTCTTTTCCAAAACTGAACAGTCTCCTCTTCTAACCATAATGGGTCACTACCTTGTAGTTTCTTTTCAAGTTGAGGGACTGATTTTTTGTTGTCTTAGCATTAAAATCGCCTACTATTATGACTTCTCCTTGGGTGTTAAAAATAGAGATATCTTTTTTCAGTGAACTGTAAGGATATTTTGTATCTAGATTATTTTTCTTATAGGTTTTTGACCCCTTGTGGAGAAAAGTAGTAGGCTATCACCCTTATCACAGCCTAGTTTTTTGTGATTTTCAACCATATGTATTGTTTGTTTGGTTCTTCTTTCTCTATCTTTACAAATTTGTTCTAGGTCTCCTTAATTAAAATGGTGATACCTCCATGTACTTTTCCATCATCAATTATTTCATTTTCATTCCAAATTGAATTTTTTTTATATCCCTTGTATTCTGAAATTTTACATCCATCATATTCATGTCTCTCCATTTTTTGAAAGGAACTATAAGAGAAACGTCGAGAAAGGATAATTAATAATAATAATTTCAAAATACGTATAATATTAAATTTAACATATTTATGTTGTAATAATAATATTCATACGTTATTTCATTTTAATTCATATAAAATATACATAACTTTGGCCTTTTACCAATTGAAAAAAAAAAAAAATCATAGGTTATATATTGGCAGTGTTTAAGTTTGGATCTATTCAGTGTATAGTATTCATTTAATTTATAACTTTATATAAATGATCAAATTTCTTTTTATCTATATTTGTCACATTAATTAAATAATTTATTTATCTAATCAATGTTTTTTCCTTTTGTTTCTTAAATTAAATAAATGTATTAATGTATTTATTTCAGTTTCGTTTTCTCTATTTCCAATTTAAGTTAATTCAAAAAGCTGAATTTCCATCACCCACATCACATTCCTAGTTTGTCCACTTATATTTTGACCCTACATTTAATTAAGAAATGACTTTGTTTACTTAATTAATACCTTCCTCCTAGTTGGAATTTAAAAAGAATTAAAAAATCATCCACTCACTCTCTCTCCTTCCATCATATCCTCCTAAAAATCTCACTTGCCTCATAAGCATGTAATATTAACCCTAATCACCCCTATAAGCATGTGTACATTCATCAACACAAGGATTAAATGTATATACATCTTTGTCCCTTTTGAAGAGTTTTTAATTACTTTTTCATTCCCTCACATGTCCTTTGAGAGTGGAGGCAAGAAGTTCCCTTATGATATATCTTCTCCACAAACCCCAAATCTCTCTTCATTCACTCCAATGTTGACATTTGTCAACCTCTCATGAGATGTGAGAACCCCAACTATTCTTCATCATTAATTATTTCTCCTTCTATCTTGGCCCTCCATTTTCATTCTTCAACACTTACCCAAAACTTGTGTCATCCATTCTCATTATGAAACTTCACTTATGCAATTTCAACTTGAACTTCTTCATACTTGTGCAACTTTGAAGCCATTTATAATCGCCATCTTGCAACCTTGAGAAACAATAGAGAATTTCACTATCATTGTGTTATAAAAATTGTGAGCACATATACAACAAAAACATATTGGGAAAATTGTTGCATCAAATAGGCTACAACATGGGTTTACTATAGCTTGCATTTGTGATGTTTTTATACTCTTTTTGAATAATATGGTAAGTTATCTTGATTTTTTTATTTAAGTGTGTTTCCTAGTTATTCTCATTTTGTTGAGTCACTTCTCATTGTGTGCATTCCAACATGTTCAATAGAACACATGTCATGAGTTCAAACCAATTGGTGCAAGAGCACCTACAAATTTGGCTTCTCCCTGTTGGGTGGATATTTTGCAACCGACAGTTTTGGGTAAAAATTTAGTCACAAAATAGGATGACCAGTCACGACATGTGAGACAGAATCTCTCCTACCTTAAAGGTAAGGCTCCCCCTTCTCACTGTTCCTTAGATCAACTCAAGGTAAGCAAGAAATTGAGAGATTTATAAACTGGGTGTTACTATTATCCTTTCTTCTTAACTTTCAAGAAAGGATCCACTTATTCGTAAGGTGAATAATGGGCAAGGTGAATCTCTAATGGTACTTGTATCATGACCTGGAAACAGTGATACTGATAAATTTTAACTAACTCAAAGGCTAGCCAAAATATACCAGTTTGGCTCTAAGTCCTGTTGTACTTCTATGTGGTAAAATGTTTACAATTAGGGCACAAAGACTCCTAAAAGTAACAACAATCTAACTATTTTGCGAATCAAGATGAAAATACAAGCTACAGACACAACTTCTAGCTATGGATTTTCACAATTGTTCTCGGTCAAAGCTCGGGATTCAATTGTTTCTTAACTCTTTTCTATCAATCACAAGACACAATATCAATGACAAAAGATAGTACAAATCAAAGGTAACTTGAATGAATTATAGACAAAGCTTACAATTCACACAAATAACAATCTCACTTAATCAAAGTTAAGTCTCAAATGCTCCTTTGTATTCACTTTCTCTCAAAATAGTGCTACACAAACAAAGTTCTGCTGGCACAATTTCTCCAAAGCTCTCTTGCATACAGATAATGATGATTTTACAATGAGGGGGGCACTCCTTTATATAGGCAAAGAAGTTGAGAAAAAAGGGGAGGAAAAAGTGGGAGCAACTCAACCAACTTTGACCAAGTCTAACTATAGAAAATAAAGAGTTACATGCAACTCGCATTACATCTTTTACATACACATGTAACTTGTAGTGCCTGCCCCTAGTTCGCATTTCTGTTATCATTGTCAAATTCTTTTAGGTTGATTTTATGCATTGATTAGTTTAGAGATATTGGATTTACAATATTATGATATTTATCATGTCTTGAATTACAAATGCATCGGTTATTATTGCTTAGTTGATTTCATTCATGTGTTGTTAATGGTATTTTGATGATTCCTAGTTAGTAAATGTGGTTTCTTTCATAAAAATGTTAACATGATGTCTTTAATGATGATTATGTTGTATTGATAGAGATGCATTATTATATGTACGCATTTGATGTTAGACTTGTGATTTTTACGATACTTACCCCATACTTGCATGTGTATGGTGTGCGTATTTATTTTATCTTTCTGTCTAACGTGTTTGATGTGGTTAAGGGAGGGAGTCATAGTCACCTGCTAGTCGGGATCTACACGATGAACCACTCCCCGCCATTGTCTGTTTAGTTTAGATATATTATATACATGTACATGCTCGTCTTTTATACAGGATGCAGGTACCGGGCATCGACTTCTCTGAATTGCCAGGATGAGCGTGCCCTATTACAAATACTCAAATGGTGAGAATGGGAAGATAATGATCAGGTCCAATCTTAGTCATAGCCTAAAATACTTGTCCTACAAGGAGGACTCGTAACAGACTGTCAACCCTTTTTAAACCCATGAGTATTTTGTGCGTATGTTGTTTTGTGAGTCTTTGATAAATTTCTATTAATTAAGTCTAATTAATAGATTAAATTAATAATTTAATTTAATGGAGAATTATTATGACTTTTTGAATATTTAATTATATTTAATTAATTGAGAAATTAATTAAATATAAAGAATTGAATTGGAAGATAAAAGCTATAAGATTAAATTTAGAACATGATAATATTTATTTAATTTAATAATAATATATTTAGAGTTCATTTTTAAATAAATGCTAAATATTATTGTTATTTAAGTTAATAAATATTTATCAATTTAAACGTTCAAAAATATATTAAAAAGGAAAAAGATATGAATTTATGGAAAAGATTTAAGTTCGCATGAATGAGTTTTAAATATAAGAGATTAATTTAAAAAATAAAAAAACATGTGAACTTAATAAAGATATTCTAAGAAAGTGTGCATGAGATTTTAAAAGGTTATTAAATTAATTTAAAAGTAAAGTAAAGTGGAAAGTTAAATAAAGTAATTTAATAATTCACGTAAAGTGCATGAAGGAATAATAAAAGAATATTTTAATTTAAAAAGGAAATTAATTGTGCATGAATGAATTAATTAAATAAGAGAGAATTAAATATTGGAGATAAAAGTTAAAGTTTAAATTTAGAATGTGATTGATTATATTTATTTAATTTAATAATAATATATTTAGAGTGCATTTTTAAATAAATGCTAAATATTATTGTTATTTAAGTTAACAAATATTTTATCAATTAAGTTTCTAAAAATAAAATTAAAAGTGAAAAGATATTTAATTATCATAAAGATTATAGTTCGCATGATTTATGCATGAGTTGAAAATAAAAGAAATTAATTTAAAAGATAAAAACATGTGAACTCGAATAAAGATATTTTAATAATGTGCACATGAGATTTAAAAAGTTATAAATTGATTTAAAATAGAAGTTGAGTGGAAGTTAAATAAAGTAATTTAATAATTCACTTAAAGTGCATAAGGAATAATAAAAGAATATTTTAATTAAAAGAAAATTAATTGTGCATGAATGAATTAATTAAATAAAGTAATTATTATTTTAGAGTTGTGGAGATAGAAACCCTAAAGGGTAATTAGATTCTATATTAGAGGGTTTTGGGGTCATTATTTGGGGGGAAGTTTTTCAGACACAGGTTTCAGGGAACACACTTTTGGAAGGGGAACAAAGAAATCTTTGAAAGCTTTGAAGGGTTTGGATTAGCAAAAGTTTTCAACAAGTTGTTAGCATCAGATCAAGGTAGGGTTTGTGAACCATTGTAGAAATATTTTCGGATCTCTGTCTTCTTCATGCTTGTTGAAAATTGATTTCTCAAATTTCGTTGTATGAATCTTGCCACCCTTCATTCTACATCTTTTGCTTTTCGATTCCATCTGTGAATCTGGATTGAAAAACTATTTAAATAACCTCGTTCTGCAATTGAAAGAAATTGGTAATAAATCGGGATCTGGGCTTTTGAATTAAATTGGAATTTAGAAATTTAAATTTAGAAAGGGTTTGTTTGTGGAAATGAAAATCTTAGGATTGAAAATTCAAAGGGTTCGATTTATTTTTCCTATTAGACTAAAATCATGGATTAAAAATAGATATATATTTTAAAATGAACTAGAACAAGTATTGTAAAAAAATGATATATATATATATATATATATATATATATATATATATATATATATATATATATGAGATAAAAAGAAAGTTATATAATTATTTTATAAAATATACAAATATTTTAATTATAATAATAACAATAATAAAACATTTTATGAAATATTATTATAATTTTAAATTTAAAAATAAAATAAAATAAATTATAACCATCCTACCTCTCGAATCGCGGTACCTGCGATGCGCAGAGTACTGCAGATCGTCGTACCTGCGATGCGCAGAGTACTGCAGATCGCAGTACCTGCGATAGCCTTTATATATAAAAAGAGGCCGCACGGCTAGAATGTCGTCGGCCAATTATAATTTGTTTTATTTTTTGGAATTAGATTGCTATTTATATTAAATTTAATATATGTAAATTATTAATAATTATGAACAAGTTTCATTTTATTAATAAATTTTAATATTAAATCTAATCTTATTTAATAATGTTTTATTAGTAATTAAATAAATTATTGGTTCTTAATTAAATTTGTTTTAATTAAGAATGATTAATAATAAAAGCTATTTAACGAAGATGTGAATTTATTTATTTAATTTATAATATTAATTCTAATAAAATTGGAGGGTTTCTTTTACAATTAGTAGAGTGTTAATTTTTTTTATAACTTAAATAAATAAATGGGGTAATTTTGTAGAGTTGACTTGTGGAATAAACTGAGAATCTTATACACTTAAACGTTCATTTAAATGCAAATTGAAAACGTTATTTTTGACTCTATTATGTCTTTTCAAATCAAACCCAAACTATGAAACTGTGATGTTGCTTGTACTATCTATGCTTTTGAATTTTGGTGTTGATTAGATGTCGACCAGTCTAGAGAGTACACCAGAGGTCTTTGTGAGATTTATTGTATACTATTTATATGGCTGGTTGTCATGATGTGTTATGTGATTCAAATTGGAGATTATATTTATGAGGTTTATCTTGTGGAGCAGTTATGTGTACTCGAATGGGAGAACCATCTTGTTATCAGGTTGCCTATTAAGGAACCGAGTTTGATTTTTATGGGTGTTGTGGTATGGGACACAACTGTGTTTTTATGTGCTTAGGAGAGGTTGTCTAGGTACGTGACTTGGGAGTGGCTTGCATAGGGGTTCGGGACCCAAAGTGGTCAGTGCCAGGGTAACCTAATGCAAGCTATGTAATAAGTGATAATCTAGTAATTAAAATTTATGGGGGGAAAACACACTAAAAAGATAAGTTAGAGATATTTGATCTACCCATGCCTTTAGTGCTTGTATAGACTAAGGATGGGAATGAGATGAGTGTCTCGTCTTCTTGAGAGGGCTTTCTAGTTTTCCATATGTGTGATGTTGAGGGTCCGGGGTTCGTAGTAACCAGTCCAGGGTAACTCAACACTTGAGGGTCCGAGGTCTCTTAAGAGATCAGTCCAGGGTAACTCAAGCAGCCATGTGATGACACTCCCTAGTATGTAGCCTGAGTCTCCTCTATAGATTTTGTGTACCTCTAGTGGTGTATCTATTGTTGGATGTGTTTATTGTGGTTACTTACTTTCATTGATGATGATTGGTGATTCATGATGATGTACTTTTGACATGTGGCTTTTGATTTGAGGTGATTGTCTTTCGTTGACTTTAGCTTATGATCTTGGTATTTGGTTTATACTTGGTTCATGTATGATGTTTGGTTATGTGGTGTCGGTATTGGATTGAGTGTTCTTACTTTTGGATTATTTTATCTTCTTGAGTATTATGTGTTACCTTTGAGATAGTTTTGGCTAGTAGGTATTCCATGCCTAGGAATGTTTTATGTTTGATAGCCGTTTGTGGATCATTCATTATCTTCCCTGCACGGTGAGAGTGGAAGCCTGACTAGGTAACCACGCGGTCGGGAGCTAGTGCCTTCTTACCATTTGGGTTCCCCTTCACATTGGTAGCTGATGGATGTTCATTGCAGAAGATGTACCTTTATCATTCTTATTTCTTATCTTAGAGACTTCTTTTTAGATGATGTATGTATGTTATCATGTATTCTGATGTATTATATCTATTCTCACATACCCTGCGACATGTGCAGTGGATGCTATTTAGTGGATGTACTTTCATTGTATTAGATATACTTTTTCTTTGCTTATGTGATTATGTATCTGTTATTTCTTTATGATTTTGAGACATTGTACTTGGAACTTAAACTAATTAATTAATAATTATTAAATGTGACTCAACGTAAAGGAATCCTTAAGGAATTGAAACTGTATCTGTGATTGCAAATGTGTATTTGATATGTATGTTCTTATTGCTTCCGCATTAATGTTATCTTGATGTTGTTTAAACTTTAAAAAAAAAAATAGTTCAGTAAAAATTGTAACATGTTAGGTTTAATTCTCTTGGGTTCTCGAGCGAGGCGTTACATAACTCGCATTACATGTAATTACACTTTTTCATGTAATGCATCTTCTCCAACTACAAACATGAAAGAACAAGAAATAAGACGGAAGAGAAAAGAACAATTCTGAAAGGCCTTGTACTTGACGATGCAATCCTAGATGATAACAGGATTGGTGGTTCCTGTATATTGTATTGTTGCATTCACGTTGATAACCATAATGTTGCATCTTTTGACAACCTCTAGCTCTCTTTGATGAATTGTCCATTATCATGTGGAAACTTGATGTGATCCATCTTTTTTGGCTCAAGTTGTCATGAATTCTCCTTTGTAGATCAGCACAAACTAGAGTCTTTGACACTTTGAAAACCTTCTTGATGATGTTCGGATGTACACTCGAAACAACTTTCCATTAGCACCTTTAACTCCTTTCTTTTTTTTTTCTTTTTTTCTTTTTTGAAGTAAAGTGCTTGGTGCATGGGAATGCATGTAAATGGAGATTGCCAATTTTCAAAAAGTGACTTGGGCTTTCAAGATGCCACTGCACGGAAAATGGATTACATGTAAATGCAACATGTAGCGAAAGGTGGAGGGTGAAATGAGATGCAAGTGTGAGTGAAAGATACGATTTACATGCATATGCGGATGAAGGCTAAGATGGAAAGCATGGAAAGATACAAAAACATGTATTTACTCATGGAGGTGTGAATGCATATGTAGATGGGAATGAAACAATGGAGGTGAGATAATGAATTATATAGTCACTTTTGGAGGAAGAAAGTGTTAGAATTCTTTAGAATAACTGAGAGCGGGGAGGGAGGGTGAATCAGTTACCCAAGGTATAAATGCCCTAATAATACTTTTTCATCAATTATAGTGAGCCCATTAAAATATTCATCCATCCAAGCTTAAATCAACCATCTTAGCAAGTTATAGCAAATCAACATGCAGGAATAAAACATGCAAGATCAACACATGACACAATGATTTACGTGGAAAACCAATTTGGGAAAAACCACTAGTAACATGCTACTCAATTCTCACTCTTCTAAAGTGATGCCCTGTTAAAGGCTTACAACACAATGTTAAATGTGACCTTGTTAGAGGATTTCACCATACTGTTAGGAATGGGCCTGGTCAAAGGACTTTAGAACATTCACTTGGAATGTCACCTTGTTAAAAGATTTACAACATGACTATTAAACCAACCTAAGTCCATAGGATTTATACTAACTGTTACAATTGCTAGAGAGTAATAATAATGGCTTTTGATTTGATACAACTTACAACATATCTTGCAGATTATAGATCACACTTCAATTCAATCCTTTGCTTGGCTTTAATCACTTCAGCTCTGACAGCTTGTCATCTCAAGCTTTGTCACCTTGAGTCTTCTTGCTCATCATACCAATACAATCACATATGTGGTCATCTATCAAAACAGAATAGCTATGCTCTTTTTCTCCTTGGCACCTTCTTTAGCACTTCATACTTTCATGCTTGACCCCCTCTTTTGCTTCGCGACCTTATGACTCCTTAAATAGAAATCTAGAATACCTTTCCTACTCAATTCTCCCTCTCCAACTTTAGGGTTTCAATAGATTAGGTAGGATACAATGTATCTGTCCCATATCTTGCTCTTCTCTAAAAACTTCGTCTAGAATCCAGTTGTATTCGTCAAAAATGTTTTACGTAGTGTTCTGTGCCACCAGCTCATCATTCTTATTTTCTATCTGATTCACAAAATTCTAGATAACTACCATGTCAGCTCAAATCTGGTGAATCTTCGACTTTTAAAATAATGTAGCAACTCGGCATTATTGATTTACTGATGCTCGACACCTTCTGTGTTACTCAACACTTGTATCATGCTCGGCACCTAGTCTTCACTCGACACCTGAAGATCACTCGGCACTTGATCTTCACTCAGCACTTACTAAAGTTTAAACTTTGCTTGGCTTCAACTGAGAATCTGTTCGGCACTAACTAGCTTGCTTGGCTCTCTCTAATGAACTTAGTTAGGCTTTACAAATGACTTAGCTAAACCTTACATCTCAGATGTGTTTTAGTGTGCCCATTCTCTGTGTCTTAGAGTATGACATCAATACACTATTTCATCAATGGCTTAGTTGATCCTTATACTTTATTATAACATCATAACTTCAACCTTTCTCTAGGTGCTCTAGTTACATCTTCTTGATTGCCTCCTCCTTGTCAATCAACCAATTGATAGTATTTGGATTACAAAAGCAATTGTCATTCCTACAAGTAGCGAGTTTGACATCAATGACAAAACAATGATTGAGAACATTCTTTACCAATTCCATTACTTTTCATTCATGATCTTTTCAATCATTCCCAACAATCTCCCTTTTTGGCATTGATGGCAAACCAAACTGATAAATTGATCAACTTAGTTGCCACCAAAATTATATACACTTTCTGCTACTTTTTGCTTCCTTCTTGACTGCTGCATCCTTACTACTGATCTCATATATCTCCATATCTTTACCTTTCAGTTTCTCATAAATCCCCCTCTCATATATATATCTCCCTCTTACTTTGTATTGATCAGTTTTACGCATATATCTCCCTCTTTGACATAAATGCCAAAGATGTAGCATCTTTAACATGCGAAATATAAGCTTTGCATCTCATGTTTTCTCCCTTTGTCACCATGCTTGTGACTGATCTAGAGTTTCTGCTTCTATTGTCATCCTCTGCATCATTCTTCTGATATTTCAATGATTAGTTCATGTTGATGAAGGGCAGCTTCTTTGTTGCTTTAAACTACTTGAGTTAGGGGCATTACCCCCAACTTGCCTCTAAGATATTCATAAGCATCCTTGGGCAATGGTTTGGTGAAGATATCTGCAATTTGTTCCTTTGTGTGAATGTACTCCATCTTCACTTGTTTGTCTTCTACCAATTCTCTGATATAGTGATACTTGATTGCAATATGCTTGGTTTTTGCATGCATTATTGAATTTTTGGATATGTTTATAGCACTTGTATTATCACAATATAATATCACAGGTTTGGTTACCTCTTCTTTCATTCCTTTCAATAGATGTGTAAGTCACACAATGTTTGTGCAATCGACTATTGCTGCCACATTCTGATTCTGTAGTGGACTAAGATGTGCATGTTTGTTTCTTGCTAGTCCAAGTAACTAGCTTTTTACCTAAGAATAATGCTCCTCCACTTGTGCTTTTCATATCATCAATGTTGCCTCCCCAATTGGCATCTGTGTATGCATTGAGCTCAAACTTCTCATTTTTTTTGTAATATAGGCCAAAATCATCAGTTCCTTTGAGATATCTCATTATTCTTTTTACTGCCATGAGATGATTTTTTTAAGGATTAGCAAAAAATCTAGCCACTATTCCAACTGCTAAGCTATGTCTGGTCTGCTATATACAGCATATTGTAATTTTTCAATCATGGATATGTAAATTGTTTGATTGACTTTAGTTGATACATCATTTTTGGATAGCTTATGTCCTATTGCCATTGGTGTGCTGACTGGTTTGGAGTCTTCTAATCCAAACATTTTAAGGATCTCTTTGATTTACTTTGATTGTGTCATAAAAATACCATGTTTTAGTTGATGTACTTGCAATCCAACAAAAAATTTGATCTCTCCAAACATAGACATCTCAAACTCATGTTTCATTTTATCAGCAAAACTTTTGCAAAGCACTTCCTTTCCTCCAAAAACTATGTCATCCACAAAGATTTCAAATACAAGAATATCCTTACCTTCTTCTGATTTGATGTACATGTTGTTTTTATCATCAGTTCTTTCAAATCCTATTTGCACTAGATACTTGTGAAGTCTCTCATACCATGCTCTAGGTGCTTGTTTTAGACCATAGAGTGCTTTATGTAGTTTACAAACCATATCCCTGTTGTTCTCATCAACAAATCCCTCTAGTTATTCAATATAGACTTCCTCTTCTAATATACCATTCAGAAAAGCAGACTTTACATCTATCTAATAGACTTTAAAACTTTTATATGTAGCATATGCAAGTAAAGTTCTTACTCCTTCCATTCTAGCAACAGGGGCAAATGTTTCCCCATAGTCTAATCCTTCTTCTTGAGCATAACCCTTGCATACTAGTCTAACTTTGTTTCTAGTAATCTCACCATTCTCATCTAGCTTGTTTCTGAATACCCACTTGGTGCCAATCACATTCTTGTCAACTGGTTTGGGAACCAAACTCCAGGTTTTGTTCTTCTTTATTTCATCAATTTCTTCTTCCATAGCTTTATACCAGTCACCATCTTGTAATGCATCATATACTGTCTTAGGTTCAAATTTGCTTAACAGACATGATTCATTTCTCAGTCTATTCCTTGTCACAGGTCTTGCATCTTTGTCACCAATTATCTATTCAGCAGGGTGATGTTTCTTCACATATTTGGATAATCTTGGTTTTGTCCTTGTTTTCATGTTTGTTCTTTCAGATTCAGGGTCACTATGTACTTTTTTGTCAAGTAGTTCTACATCTCTTTCATGTGTACTGACTTCAGAACCAGAATGTGCATTTCTTTTATTCTGCAACTCGACTTCTGAATGTAACTCGACATTCACTGGTTGTGACTCGGCTAAAATTAAAACTTGCTATTGAATCCCAATCCTCGTCAATAGGCATTCCTTCATAAGAATACACAAAGGTTTTGTATTCATCCATTCTCTTTGGTTTTTCAACTTGGACATCTATATGCTCATCAAAGTTTACATTTGCACTTTTCACAATTTTGTCAGTGTTAATATTTAAACACTTATATGCTTTACTTCTAGTGGAGTAACCAAAGAATATGCCTTCACATTTTTTGCATCAAATTTTACATTTCTAGCATCTTTGAGGATAAAACATTTACAACCAAATACTTTGAAATGCTTTACATTGGGTGAGTGACCATACCATAATTCAAAAGGTGTTGCACTTGTACCTTTCTTGACTTGTACTCAGTTTAGTGTATGAATAGCCACACTTATAGCTTCTCTCCAATATTTTAGAGTAACAGTCTTTTCCATCATTAATGTTTTGGCATAGTCAATCACAGATTTATTTCTTCTCTCAGCAATTCCATTCTATGGGGGAGTTCTAGGAGCTGATGTTTGTCTCTTGATTCCTTTGTCATTGCAAAATGTCTCAAATTCATTTGATGTGAATTCACCACCTCTGTCTGATCTTAGGCATTTTAAACTCTTTCTTGTTTCCTTTTCAACTCTAGCCACATACCACTTAAACATTTGAAAAGCATCAGATTTTTTCTTTAAGAACATAACAGTCATCATCTTGGAATAGTCATCAACAAACAACATTATATATTTATCTCATTTGTAGCTTTGTACTTCTATTGGACCACATAAGTCAATATGGACTAACTCAAGTACTTCTTTAGATGTATAGTTTTTACTCTTGAAACTTGACTTAGTCATCTTTCCTAGCTGACATTGTTTGCACATGATGTTGTCAGGCTTCTTCAGTTTAGGTAAACCTCTGACTTTCTTCATTTTACTGATATTGACCAGATTATAAAAGTTGACATGACATAGCCTTCTATGCCATAACCATTCATCATCAAATTTTGCAACAAGACAAGAAGCATTTTTCATATCAAGATAGAATAGATTACTTCTTGTTTGATCTCCTTTTCCTATCAATTTACCATCAGTATCATAGATTTTTGCAGTTTTGTTTCCAAATTCTACTTTGCATCCTACATTGCCTAACTGTGAGACACTTAGCAAATTGTAGTTTAGTCCTTCAACATAGTATGCATTATCACAGGAAATTTGCTCTGTAAGCTTAATGGAGCCTTTTCCTTTAATTTGACATGGAGCATTACTACCAAATCTAACATTATTTCCATCATACTGAGTAAAGTCAACAAACTTACTTTTGTCTCCTGTCATGTGATGTGAGCATCCACTGTCTATGATCCATCTGTCATTCTTGTTCATACATGTTACCAGTGTTGTAGGCTCTTCTTCATTAGACTGGTCCTTCATGGCCACATAGACAACTTCATCATCATTATCATCGAAATCCTCTTCAGCAATATAACACTTCTTGCCTTTGTCTTTGTAATCTCTCTTATCATCTTCTCTTCTATATTTGTACTTGTTGCCTTCCTTGTAATCCTTTTTCTGTGTACACCTTGCAGCAATATATCCTACTTCATTGCAATTGAAACAAATGATAGGCAACTTACCCTTGAATTTTCCTTTGCCTCTGTGAAATCTTCTAGCTAGTAATGCTTCCAATTGTTCCACATCTTCCTCGTCAGTGCTACTATCACTAGATACATATTTCATCTTTCTTCCCTTTTTTGATTTCACCTGTTCAGTATCTTTTAGTGATAGCTTGGCCTTGAAAGTAGATTCAACATTCTTAGGTCTGTAGTTGTCAAAGTTATATAACTCAAATGCAGTGAGTCTACCCACTATACCTTCAAAACTTAGATTGTTTCTTGGCACACATCTTAGCTCTTGTATAGTTGATACTCTAATAGCATAGATAGGGAGCAAGGTTCTTAAAAACTTACTATTAACAGTATCATCATCTAACTGACCACTCAAACATCTTATTGCACTTACCACTTCCTTTATTCTAGAGGCATACTGAGCAGCATTCTCACTTTCCTCCATTTTCATATCATCACATTTTCCTCTGAGGCTTTCTCTTTTTTCTCTTTGGACATTCAGATCTCCTCCATAAATGTCTGATAGGGCTTTCCACATTTTGAATGCAGTGTCACATCCTTCGATATCATCGAATTCAACATAGTTGAGTGCAGAAGCAATCTCTAGCATTGTCTGATTGTGTTCCTGTTTGTTTTTCAAATCTTTTGTAGTAAGAGTACCAGTTGGATCAACATGTTCAGTAACAATTGAATTTTGGGCATAATCTCCTATGGATCCAAGATGTAGCTTCATCAAACTTTGTTATGCAAGAAAGTTGTCTTTGTTGAGCTTGGGAACTTCTCTCTTAGACATTTTGATCTTTTCTGCTTCTAGTCCCTTTAAACTAAGTCAACAGCAAAGCTCTGATACCAATTGTTAGAATTCTTTAGAATAATTGAGGGGGGGGGGGGGGGGGGGGGGGGTGAATTAGTTATCCAAGGTATAAATTCCTTAATAATACTTTTTCATCAATTACAGTGAGCCCATTAAACTATTCATCCATCCAAGCTTAAATCAACCATCTTAGCAAGTTACAACAAATCAACATGCAGGAATAAAACATGCAAGATCAACATATGACATAGTGATTTACGTGAAAATTCAATTTGAAAAAAACCACCAGTAACATGCTACTCAATTCTCACTCTTCTAAAGTGATCCCCTGTTAAAGGCATACAACACACTGTTAAATGTGACCTTGTTAGAAGATTTCACCATACTGTGAGGAATGGGCCTAGTCAAAAGACTTTAGAACATTCACTTGGAATGTCGCCCTGTTAAAGGATTTACAATATGGCTATTAAACCAACCTAAGTCCATAAGATTTATACTAATTATTACAATTGCTAGAGAGTAACAATAATGGCTTTTGATCTGATACAACTTACAACATATCTTGCAGATTATAGATCACACTTCAGTTGAATCCTTTGCTTTTCTTTAATTACTTCAGCTCTGACAGCTTGTCATCTCAAGCTTCATCGCCTTAAGTCTTCTTACTCATCATACCAATGTAATCATATACGTGGTCATCTATTGAAACAGAGTATCTGTGCTCTCTTTTTCCTTAGCACCTTCTTCAACACTTCATACTTTCATGCTTGACCCCCTCTTTTGCTTTGCTACCTTATGACTCCTTAAATAGAAATCTGAAATACCATTCATGCTCGATTCTCCCTCTCCAACTTTAGGGTTTCAATAGATTAGGTAGGATACAATGTATATGTCCCATATCTTGCTCTTATCTAGAAATTTTGTCTAGAATCCAGTTGTATTTGCCAAAAACATTTTACATAGTGTTCTATGCCACCAGCTCATCATTCTTATTTTCTATCTGATTCACAAAATTCTAGATAACTACCATGTCAGCTCAGATCTGGCGAATCTTCGACTTTCAAAATAATGCAGCAACTCGGCATTATTGATTTACTAATGCTCGACACCTTCTGTGTTACTTGGTACTTGTATCATGCTCGACACCTGATCTTCACTCAGCACCTGAAGATCACTCGACACTTGATCTTCACTCGACACTTGATCTTCACTCGGCACTTACTAAAGTTTAAATTTTACTCGACTTCAACTGAGAATCTGTTTGGCACTAACTAGCTTGCTCGACTCTCTCTAATAAACTTAGTTAGGCTTTACAAATGACTTAGCTAAACCTTACATCTCAGATGTGTTTTAGTGTGCTCATTCTCTGTGTCTTAGAGTATGACATCAATACACTATTTCATCAATGGCTTAGCTGATCTTTATACTTTATTATAACATCATAACTTCAACCTTTCTCTAGGTGCTGTAGTTACATCTTATTGATTGCCTCCTCCTTGTCAATCAACCAATTGATAGTATTTGGATTACAAAAGCAATTGTCATTCCTGCAAGTAGCAAGTTTGACATCAATGACAAAACAATGATTGAGAACATTCTTTACCAATTCCATTACTTTTCATTCATGATCTTTTCAATCATTCCCAATAGAAAGAAGTCAAAATTCACGAAAAGCGAAAATAACATCTTTTTTTGTCTTTTCAAAATATGACTTTTGATCAAAATTAGACCTTTTAGATGCAATTACATGTAAGACATTTCGTGTAATTGTGTCGTGCAAATGAAAGCAAAAAAATGAGATGGATGAAAACAGAAGTGGAAAATGGGATTACATGCATGTGTGAATGGCGAATGAGGTGAAAAACATGTAATCGCATTTTTCAGATGAAATGTAAGATGTAATGACATGGAAATGAAATGTGAAAAATGATAACATGATAATGCTTTCGCATGTAGTGAAGGAAAAATAAGTTTTTGGGAAAAAATTTGCAACTTCTCCAAAATGGAGAAAAATCGGCAACAAGCACACAAAACCAAAACAAAATAAAAACATACATTTGAAAACAACTCAAAACATGCCAAGATGCAATGCACTCCAAAGATGAAATTTGAATTTAGAACTTGGGGAAGAACCAAAAACATCAAAATGAAGGAAAACTTCATATTTAAAGGGAAAATGCACTTTCTAAGGCAAAGATTCTTACAAATGGCATCCATTCAATGATTTCATGCATAAAATGAGCAAGGATAAGCATGAATTAAAATGTACGAAAGAAGAGGTCCACTTACATGATGAATATGTGCCAAAAATGTAGGAAAAGATCTTCTAAAATAGCAAGTTTTATAGTCTTAGGACCAATTCTCTCTTAAATCCGAATTTTCAAACAACCTTTTGACTTTTTCTGCACTTGCATGTAATGGACATTCAATGGTCAAATTTGACATGAAAGTGTCAAGTAAATGGTCTCCAAAAACAATATCATGCATTTAAAACTCAAAAACAATCCCTTTTGATCAAATGTATGGGCTGAAATGCAATTTTTTGAGCTTTTTGAACAAAAATATGACTTTTTTATTCAAAAATCTGGGCCGTTTTTGCAAAAATGTGACTAAAAAATGCATGTTTTAAAGTCATTTTTGACTTGTGAATGCAAAAATGACTTCCCCAAATGGATATACATGGATCAAAATGCAAAAAAGTGGCTTCAAAATGCAAAAAAGTGGATTAAAACCCCAATTTTTCAGGCAATTTAAGCAAAAACGTGTTTCTCCAAGCAAAAAAACGTGATCTTCCAAACAAAATGATTTGATGTTTAAACACAAAAATGGTGATCACTATGTGATGTAATCAACAAATAGGGCCAAAACAATTTGATTCCATACAAAAATGTGATCAAACTTTGAAGATTTATGGAGTTTTATACAAACAAAGTGCCCTAGATTGGGAGTTTCAAACACATTTTTGGGTGCAATAACTTGATTTTTGATGAGGACAAAATGATCACCTCCCCAAAACATGATGAATGCAATTGATTTCATTCAAATCTATGGAGAAAATCAAAAGTTATGAGCAAAATCAGAGGTTTTTGGAGCAAGAACATGTTTTCTTCACATAATAGGACATTTTTATGTGCATTACATATTTTAAAACATGTTGGAAGGCAAAAGAGGACCTTTTAGAGTCCATTACATGTTTTAAAATATGTCTTGAGACATAATCTCACTTTTTGAGGCCCATTACATATTTTAAAATGTGCAAGTCTCAAAAATCTCACTTTTTGGAGTCACTTACATATTTTATAAACATATCTCACATTTTTCATACACAAGTATGAAAACTCAACTTTTCATGTCATTGCATCAAAAAGATCCACTTTTACAAGCTTTTGATGTAATGGCATGAAAAGTATTCTCAAAGTGAATTTTTAGGTGCAATAGCATGAAAAGTTTCCACTTTTTATAGATTTTTATATGCATTTGCACATAAAAAGTCTATTTTGAGGCATTTAAGTTATGTATTGCACTTAATTTTATAAAAATGTCATCAATATGAGTCAAAAATAACATTTATGCATCATATTAATCAATATAATACATAAACATTATATTAAAGTGACCTTTATATAAGTATTTGATTTTAAAATAATTTTTTTTAAAAGTAACTATATAGTTTTATAGTCACTTTAAGTGAAAAATTAAAAAGTAACTCAACTTAAAATTATAACATAAAGTGCACTATAGTCACTTTAAGTTATAAATTTAAATGAAAAGTAATTTCAAAACATAACAAAAAGTGAGTAAAATGTTATATTTTCAAAAAGTGAATGTCAAAATAAAAATATAACATCATTTTTTTAATTCATGTTGTTGCACCTAAAATGTCCACTTTTGAGGCACTAAAATGACTATATCTCTTGATTGACAACTCCGATTGACCTCTAGGTTAGACCGAATAGAAGGAAAAAATGAAAGGCATAACATGAGCAAATTCAAAGGACTAAAAACAAACAAAGGCAAACTCAAAAGCAAAGAATGAACTGTGAAGGCTTCAAAAATCAAGCAAAGGCTCGACAAAAAGCAAAACAAAAAAGACTTGATGAAGGTCTTCAATAAAAAGATTCATTGTATCAATTGGTACCGATTGGTTGACCAATACTAACCAATTAAATAATGAAATAAACTCAGAGAAATGCGAAACTAATTTGAAAAAGTTTCGTATTGTTACCTACATTTTGTGGTGACAAAATGCAGGACAACACTCCCTATTCAAATTTTGGCCTGTAAATGGTCTTAGCAAAACCATTGAAGAACAATGACTTAGAAAAGTCCATAAGGTGTGTCTAAGTAGGTTGGGAATGGTTGACAAGAGTTGTTGAGTTGTCCTTAAATTTTGGACTGAAATAGGACATAGTTGAGCAAATGTTGCTTAGGAGTGAAAAATTGGTCATGACTAAAAATAGGTGAAACAGAGTAAAATATCCTTATTTCAGTCCCAAGGGATCAACTAGACACATATGAGATTTTAGTAAAAATTGAGAAGCAAAAAGCAAAAAGTTGCTCATGTCAACTTTGCAAAGTTCTCATGACAACTTTGACAACTTTTGTTCAACTTTGCACATAGGCATTATTGGGTAGTTTTTACAAGTACCACACATGAAGGAGGCTTATATAAGGCCATGCCACTTCCAAGAAAGGGGTTGGCATTGATATTGTATGAAGGCATAGTGTGTTAAGAGAAATTTTCCAAGCAATTTTACCACTATACAGCTAAAAACTACTCCTCTAGATTCCTATGGATTAAACTGGTGGTTTTTCCTTTATGGAGAGTTAGTTCTTATTGTTTTCATATTTAATCCATTCTTTTTTTTTGCAATTTAGATGATTTTGATAGGAGTTAGAAATTGTTCTTGTTTTGGCTAGTCTATTGATTTGTACAGAGCTAGTTGTGGAAATATGATTGTAACTAGATTTCCAATGGTTGAATCCTCATGGTTACTTGGAATCAAGTAAAGAACTATATATACATTGTATATATGCAATTTTGTGGTTTGTGGAGTTGGATAGCTAATTTAGCCACCAAGTCCTATGCGAGCCCTAGTATGCCTGGCAAAGTATCTTGGTGATTGCAAGAGCAAACAAATGGAGAAGGTGGATTGGTTTGTGTCAATCAATTTGTGATTTGTTTAGCCCATAGGGCAAAGGAATCTAGGACTGAATGTGGCCAAGGATCATACTCATTTGGTCAATTTAATCCTCTAGAAATAAACTGATTGTAGAAAACCCTTAAAAATAGGGTCTTCTTGGCATAGTGATGTATGAATGAGTTAGGGGTCCTAAACCAATTGAATCTTGGAGGATTTTCAAAAGGGTATCAGGATACCAAGTTATTTTATGAGCTTGTTAAGGAGTTTTGGAAGTGAAGGATCAAATTCTCTATTAGGAGGCCTAATTGGGGGCAAAAGGGCTACAAGGCCAAGTAGTGGACATGGAAAGATCATTAACAAGTAGGAGCATATGGCCACCAAGAAAACCTCAAGAGCCTTGGGAAGATTTGGTGTTGAAGCTTTGAATTCTCACTTGGTCATAGAAGGTCCTAATTACTTAGAATAACAAGTTGGACACCTACAATGCATGGGTGTGTTTGTAAGGGTAGAAGAGTATATTAAGTTGATAAGTGAGGATAAAAGAGTAAGAGGGATAGGAGAGTGATTATCCGTTAGGTTAGGTTGTAGAAAGAGGCTCTAAGAAGCTAGAAGAGAGAGGGCCTAGTGTGGACCTAAAGAAAGAGGGTTTTTAGGTCTTAGTGGTTGGATCCTCCCAATCACCATATTCTTTGATCTTTTACGCACATTTTAAGTTGTGATATTTGAAATTGGAAAGAATTTCCCCAAAAATTCCTTGGGAAACTTACACACTTCACCATATTTACCCTATATTTACCTAGATGTGTCTAACAAAATATCTCAAAATTTATTATTGAATCCATATATACTATTGACATATCAATCAAGTTTGTTATTAGTGACACACACTTATTCAGATTATACATAGCTACCGAGCTCTTTGTATAGTTCATAGTGTTTTCCATGTATTTTTGTTGTCACCAAGTTTTACAGTTGCTACCGAGTCCTTTGGACAAATCTCAGTGGTTACCGAGTAGTCATAGTTATAATGAAGATCAGCAGTGTAAATCATGCATCTCAATGTATGCTAAGTTTACCAGTGCAAGCCAAGTTGTGCAGTGTTCACTGAGTTTGCAGTGTATGTGATGCGAGTCCAATGTTAATCGAGCCACTTAATGTTAACCATATCAAGCTCGAAGTGATAGTGTTTAGGGAGTCATACAATATAAATCAAGAGACTCAATTTATATGATGAGTTTCACAGTATCTACCGAGTCACCAATGCAGACTAAGTTCAAGACTACTTGGAAGTGATCAGTATGAACTGAGCTTCTATGTCTACCAAGTGCACGATGATGCCAAGCATTAACAGTGGATGCCAATCATTAGAACCTCACTGAGTCAGTCTTTAAAACCTAAGTGTCTTCATGTGGGCCGACTTTGTAATATTTGTGTTAACTTGTATTGTGGCCAACTTTGTAATTTGTATAATTGGATTGGTATATATATGTAATGTATTGTATCATATCCAAGTGTAAGAAAATATTTTAAGGAATGTGAATGTGAATGCAATTAGAGAAAAGAAAAAAGAGCGAATTACGAAGGCTACAACAGTATAAGGAGTAGCAAAGTCATATCTATCACATCAAGGTGATTAATACATAAAGGAATCTCATTCAGCAAACCAAGTTGCAGATCAAAGATCATCTACTATTTCATTCTAACAGGTGAATTAGTCAAATACTTTGACAAAGTAGACCTTACAATCTTTTGTAAATCTCTTTACCAAGTGCATACCTCATTGTATGTTTGTAAATCTTTTCACAAGGTGGACCTAGTAGTCCTTATTGCTCCTAACAAGGCAGATCATCAGAAGTGATCAATGTAAGCTTTAATAGGCTAAATTTATATTGCAATACTAAAGTTTGTGGGTATCATCCCCACCCCAATTTTACTTTATATTTGGAAGGTTTCTAGGTCACCAAATCTTTGTGTCACAATATTATGAGTGCTTTCATATTTTTAGTTTCTTATGCATGCAATTAGATCAGATTACATGTGATGGATTAAATGCTAATTGGATTGTTGAATTAAGAATTGAAATTGTTGAAGTTTTAGAAGTTAACTATTCACCCCTCCCCTCTCAGTAAATTAGCATAGTCTCGAATATTTCCAACAATTGGTATCTGAGCATTGTGGTTCTTAGGAGAAAGCTTAATAGCTTGAGCAAAGATCAAAGGCATGGAGATATTCAGACTTGACAAAGCTATTGATAATGAGAAGCTAGATTTGGAAATGGCCATTGCCCAACTTAAGAAAGCAAAAGAAAAACTCTCTCAATCCCTGAAAAGAAGAAAAGAACTTGCAATTCAAATGAATGATCATCTCTACATTGAAGAAAGAACTGAAGATCTTCATTCAAGAAATTTAGATGAAGCCAATGAAGCAACTCTTAGAAAAGATTGGTTCCCTATAAGAAGAAATAAGGAAACTAAGAAGAGAACAAGAAATTCAGTCAGTAAGATTATGTGACATCATGGAGCAAAAAAATAAGATAAAAGAAGAGATAGATGGAAGGAGTAATGAAATTTAGAACCAATCCCTTTAGCAAGCAGATCTTATTGATCAGTAGTATGGAAAGCATAAGGAATTCAAAGAATAATCCATGTAAGTTTGGTTCCTTGTTAACTTGTGTATACTTTTATGTTTAGAAATTATTCCCTTCAAAAGGCACTGTTGTTTGGAGAAAAGATGTGCCCGTGTTATATTAGATAAATGAGTTTATTACTGAAATGGGTGAAAACTACAATAGTATTATGGATAATTATTTTGATGAATTTAAAGAGAAAATAAACATTAGGTTCTGAATCCCCAAGAAACTAGTTGAAGATTATAAGGATAATGTATGTTTCATGGTGGATTGTGACAAAGTGTACATTTAGGCAGTTAAGCCTAGAATTGTGTGGGTAAAACCTCTTGGTTATGAGGTTAATATTGATGGAACTAAAGATATCATTGAAGCTCTTGTGAATGAGCCAGTTGATCCTAAGGCTACATATTTTGGAACATATAATGAAGTAAAAGTGAGGATTGAACTTGAAATAGAACTTTGTCATGCAGTGAACAAAGCAAAGAATAGAATTGCAAAGTTGAAAACCAGTTCTACCCTTTTGTTGACGGAGGGAAAAGGTGAAGATGAAGAAGCAAAGGTTGTGGAATTAGAGGAGGAGGTAGAATCTGAGGAAGAAGAGCCATTAAGGAAGAAAGGCAAGGTGATTATTATCGAGCCACAAAAGCCATCCACTACAGTATTTACAAGGAGATCTTCAAGGAAGAAATCTGACAAGGAAGGAGGAGACATTGTATTTAGAAAACCTCCACCCACCTTCTAAGAGAAATTGAAGGATTTGGAAGCAGGAGCCAGAATAAAAAATTTTAAATCATTAAAATATTCCTTCAATAAGCATAGTATTAGTTTTTACAGCCAGTCCTAGCATGTCTACTATTATTTCTGTTATGGGTACAAAAGCAATAAGTGTAAGGACAGTTGTGCCCAAGCTTCAATTGAGCACAAAATTTTTGAGTAAAGGAGAGGAGTTGGAGGAAGAAATTGATTTAGATGAGGAAATTGTAATCCCAAATTAGGACATTTCCAAGCTTACTCTAGACCAAATGCAATCATTTGGTGAACTCTTCCAAAAGAAGGCTAAATAGCAAAGATTAAGAGAGGAGAGAGATAAGGAATTCAAGATAACTAAACATGCAAAGAACATTTTGGCAGAGGCCAGAGGTATTGAGGTTGATTCTTCTCAACCAATTTTGTATTAGCTAGTAGAGGCAGTACAAAAATTTAATGACAATACTAAGGTACAAGATAAGTTAGTGAAAAAAGGAGAAAAGAAGTTTGATAATAAAGTGTTGGAGCACATTGCTTAGTAGATAGCTACATATCAAGTAGAACTTTCTACAATTCTGGGCAATTTAGAAGCATCTTGTTCAAATGTGTCATCACTTTTTGGAAAGCTATGTGATGTTTCTGAGTTTACTAAAGAAATAAAGCACAACTTGTCCAAAATAAATGAAGATCTAAAGGCTAGTTCTCAACAGCTGCAACTTCACCCTAGTTCAAGTTCTACACACTTTAAGAAAATAAGATTTTTGTTAGATATGCAAGCAGAATTGCTTAGAGAAGAAGCTAGGATTAGATCCACATTGATAGATATACATAATATGATTCTTCCCATCATGGATGCACTATAAAAATATATTGTACATTCAAAAACTCTCATCCATGACAATAAATTCTCCATTACAGATCATATGATAGAGTTGTCAGCAGAAGTCCAAATTGTACTTCACACATGTAAGGTCCTGGAAGACAATTGAGATAACACCTTGGTGATCATTCTCAAGGTACATTCATAATTTTTATCTCATTTTGGTGTTACTATGTAAATAAATAGAATAAATCTTTGGCATTAATGTCAAAAAGGGGGAGAAAGACATATGTTATGTGGGAGAAAATGTAATAAGTTGAAAAATCAATGGGGGAGTAAGTTATGTACAGTAAGATATGTTGTATATAGAAAGAAGATGTATAGTATATTGTATGAAAGAACCTTACCATGTACAAATGTATACCTTACAAAATCAATTTAAAAAAATCTCAAAAACAATATACTCTATTGAGCTAGTATCACAAGATGATGGATAAAAGGTATTCAAGAAACTTTTTGAATTTAGTTTTGGCTAATAAGTGTTTTTGTCATCTAATGCCAAAGGGGGAGATTGTTGACATATCAGTCAAGTTTATTATTAGTGACACACACTTATTCAAATTGTACATAACTACTGAGCTCTTTGTACAGTTCATAGTGTTTGCCAAATATTTCAGTTGGCACCGAGTTCTACAATTGCTACCGAGTCCTTTGGAAAAATCTTAGTGGTTACCAATCAGTCACAGTTATAGTGAAGATCAGTAGTGTAAACCGTGCATCTTCGTGTATGTCGAGTTTACCAGTGCAAGTTGAGTTGTGCAGTGTTCACCGAGTTCGTAGTGTATGTGATGCGAGTCCAGTGTTAATTGAGCCACTTATGTTAACCAAGAGACTCAGTTTACACTGAGCTCAAAGTGATAGTGTTTATTGAGTCATATAATGTAAATCAAAAGACTTAGTTTATATGATGAGTTTCACAGTATCTACCGAGTCACCAGCGCAGACCGAGTTCAAGACTACTTGGAAGTGATCAGTATGGACCGAGCTTCTATGTCTACCAAGTACATGATGATGTCAAGCATTGATAGTGGATGTCGAGTATCGGAACCTCACCGAGTCAATCTTCAGAACTTGAGTGTCTTCATGTGGGTCAACTTTGTAATATTTGTGTTAACTTGTATTGTGGCCAACTTTTTAATTTGTATAATTGGATTGGTATATATATGTAATGTACTGTATCATATCCAAGTGTGAGAAAATATGTAAGGAATGTGAATGTAAATGCAATCAAAGAAAAGTAGAAAGAGTGAATTACAAAGGCTACAGTAGTATAAGGAGCAACAAAGTCATATCTATCACATCAAGGTGATTAGTACATAAAGGAATCTCATTCAACAAACCAAGTTGTAGATTAGAGATCATCTACTGTTTCATCCTAATAGGTGAATTAGTCAAATCCTTTAACAAGGTAGACCTAACAGTCTTTTGTAAATCTCTTTACCAAGTGCATACTTCATTGTATGTTTATAAATCCTTTCACAAGGTGGACCTAGTAGTCCTTATTGCTCCTAACAGGGTAGATCATCATAAGTGATCAATGTAAGCTTTAATAGGCTAACTTTAGATTGCAGTACTAAAGTTTGTGGGTATCATCCCTACCCCAATTTTACTTTCTATTTGGAAGGTTTCTGGGTCACCAAATCTTTGTGTCACAATGTTATGAATGCTTTTATGTTTTTAGCTTCTTATGCATGCAATTAGATCGGATTACATGTGATGGATTAAATGCTAATTGGATTGTTGGATTAAGAGTTGAAATTGTTGAAGTTTTAGAAGTTATTGGTTCTCCCCTCCCCTCTTAGTAACTTAGCATAGTCTTGAATATTTCCAACATATACACCTTTCACAATCCCTTGGATTTTCTTTGGCAAGCCCAAGATGCACCTAAAAAAATCCCTTATATTTTCTTTGTAAAGCCATAGGTGGACTTTTAACAATATGATATTCCCCATTCCCCAAAACAAACATGGCATATCCACTAGATCTAGCTAGAGGTTAAACAATTTTAGTTTTTTGGATCTAATTCTCATTTCTTGTCAAATGCACATGCTAGCTCATTAGATGCACTTCTTACTCTCAAGATGTGCCTCTAATTTCTTTGGGCATGCTTCTCATGTCCCACATATGACACTACTCAGCGGTTAAGAAATTTGTATTTTTTATAAGAAATTTTCTCATTTATGGTATTTGTCTATATTCTCTTAAATATTCTATGTATTTCATCAAATACAATACGTGGTCCCTCATATTCGCTATATAATTTTAAAAATTCACATAAAAGTTGTAAAATTACATTGTCTTTACGGATAAATATCTATTTTTAAAAAATTGACATGTATTTTACCAAATTTTCTCATATTATTAATTTTGTAGAATGTAATATGATGCTTTGGATTGACTAATCCACTAAAATTGTGTGTTGTTCTTGAATAATCTTCTATAAATTCTATTTTGGCTTGTTAGGAAATCCCAAAATATAATGTGTGTGCTTGCAAGACAATCAAAGAAGAGAGATTGATTTCAAAATAATGTTTTATTGATGCATTGTGTGTTTAGTTAGCAAAATAACACTTCATTTTATGCTTAAAAGGAATAATCATTGTATTGAGTATCTTGTGCTCTTGTGCATGTGTTAAGTGGACCAACTATTGCATGAAGTATCCTCTCCCCTTGCCTTCAAGATCTTCTACGAAATAGAAAAGTGATAGCAACACTCATTTTTTATAAGATGGCCTACCTTGTGGGAGAAAGTACTCATCCAAGGGAATGACCTAGTGGAAATGGGCTAAATCCAAGGCCTATTGAAACTATTATATAAAAATGTGGATGTGGTGAAAGCCATAATCAATTGGTGTAGATTTTTCATTTGGATAGAATCCTCTCTTAGTATTCATGTGATGTCTAATCCACACTATGATGTGTAGAATCCCTTGATTGATTTTACCTAATAAGGGTCGGGAGGCCTCTTAATTGGGGAAATTGTTGGATGTATTGTCAATGAATGAATTCCTTTACTACCAATAGATTGTTTTAGCAATCCAAATCTCATACATGCTAGTGCAAAAGTTCACACCTTCAAATCACTCCACTATTATACTTTTTTATAGTGAAGACATAAATACTTCAAATTTACTCAAAGTATGAGATCAACAAATTATTGTGTCATAGAAGGGAGAGTTTATGACTCTTCATCTATAATTATTGACTTTTTCAATGTATATTTTGATCCATTGAAATGGGGAATAAATAAGTAGTATCTTTCCAACCTAGGATGTAAGTGTGTTTGGTCACAAACAAAATTGGTCTTTGTACTTGTGTTTGCATTAGGTACCTTATCTTTTACCAAAAAAGTAAGGTAATTTACCCTTAATTCATTTGAATCCTTATACACAATGAGCTTGGGTGGATGTGTGTTGTCTTTTTGTGGATATGAACATAATTAGTGTAGTCATTATTTGGTTGTTCATCAAATTTGTATGCTTATCTAGTGGCTTTGCCTCTTATATTACTCATTTATGCTCTATAACCCCCTATTTTCACTTTGTATTCTCCCAGACTCACCCTACAATCTACTATATTCTCTATAATCCCTCAAATGTGCCTTTTTGTCTATTGGATATGCATCCCTCAAAAATGCCTTGTTATTTGGTGCATATAATCTAAGTTCTTGTAGATTTGTTAACTAGTTTGGCAGTACACTAGTTACTTGACTCTATACACTAGCAACTTAAGAAAAATTACCTTATGATTGCATGAATTTGACATTTGAACAAGGAAAATGAAGTCCTAAATTATATTTCACCATTCAACACTATTTCTATTTGCTAGTACATTTAGTTAGTTGGGCAAATATACCATTTATGCTAGTACATTTATCATTTTGATTATCACTATTGACCTTGAGTCATTATCCAATGGATTTGCCTATAGATTCACAAATTCACATGTCCTCATCCAACAAATTTGTGATGTGAATTGAGAAATATGCCTAGTATAAGTCTAGGTGGTCATTTATTTAATCTAGTAGACAAGTCATTATTAGTCTAGGCTTTTTATGATACACCTTAACAAACTACCTACCAATCTCCAACACAAAAATACCAAACACTGCAAACTCGATCCCCATATTGCACTTGGACTTAACATGATAGAAATAAAAAACTCCAAGTTTGAGGAGGTATGTCCATATTAAATATAGAGGAAATGGTGACAAGTTAACCATGTTAAACAAAATTTTTAAGCTTGTGAATAGGTAGATTATAGTGACAATTATGTCATAAGCCTCTTTGCCAAGTGTCTCCTAAGGATCCACCTTATAACAGTTCTAAAAATTCCATATGAAATTATCAATACCTTTATATCATTCACAAATAAGTTCATGCAATAGTATGTGCATAATGTTAAGATTGAAACCATTATTATGGATTTATGCAATACCAAGTAAAAAGGTGGTGAAAGCGTTGAAGACTATCTTTTGAAGTGGCAAGACCTCTTGACTCATTTTCTCTACAAACCCCCAAATAAGCATATAGTAACCATATTCATAAATAATTTTTATTCCAAGATGTCATATAGTGTGTGGATGAATTGCATTCATACCTATAAGCACATCCATGAGAAGGTGTCTAATATTGATAAAGAGCTAATAGTTTAGGGTATTATCAATAATGACAAGGAGAGTCATAATAACTATAGACACCTAAATTTGTCCAAAACCCATTTCCTAGTCAATTAAATAGATATTTATTATCTATTTAATTACCCTATGTTTAATAAAATAAATTTGCATTTATTTAATTATACTCGCCTTACCTTGATTTAAATAAACTAAGGTTTATTTAAATCCTAACCTATTCCCCTTGCATCCTAACCCATTCCTTTTAATTAAGTACTTTGTTTACTTAATTAATTCTTTGCCTAAATCCCATTTGGAATTAAATATTTCATTTAATCCTATTTGAGCACATGGCTCCTATTTTTAATCCTCACCTAACCTCACTAGCCTACCTAACCCATCATGCTAATCCTACACACTTCCTTAATCATGCTTGCTTTGCATAATCATCCTAGCTAATCACCTCTTAATCCTAAGTGTGTTCTCACACATGTGTGAGGAATCCTCACACATGTGTGAGAGATGTTCATACTTCCCTCATCCCTCATGTCTTGCATGTCTTTTGCACACTTGTCCTCTTGCATGAGAGTCAAGGTGTCTCACACATGTGTGAGAAGCCATGCCTTCTCACACCTCTTGCACACTTGTCCTCTTGCATGAGAATCAAGTTGTCTCACACATGTGTGAGAAGCCATGCTTCTCACACCTCATTGATCATGTCACCATCAAAGGTTGCTCACACATGTGTGAGCATATTGCCCCCTTTGAATGGTCAAAACCCTAATCCATGTGGAGTCTACTTGACCTCCACCTCATGGACACCTCATCAATCTTGAGAGATCCTAGCCCTCCATCTTGCATTCAATCTCAATCAACCGTTGCATCCATTTTCCTATAAAAGGAGAGCTCTCTCCTCATTTCAAAAAGCACTATCTACCTCATTGTTATGCTGCTGGATTTGTGAGCAACCACATCCCATGAGCAATGAAATCATCTAGACTTGATGGTTTCATGAGGTTTGCATATGTGTTATTTTGATTTCATTAATACTCTTGTTTGTTTCATGTTGTTCATTTACATGTCTTCTTTCATATTTTGAGGTTTTGCATGATAATGTAGGAATGTGCATTAGTTGCTTAGTGTTATTTCCTCTAGTTACATTTTTATGCAACACAATAACAAACCTAGTAATAACCATCCTCAATAATGGAACAAAAAAATAACGTTGTGGGTGATGAAGATACCAACCCCAAACATGTGTAGGTTTTCCTTCTCTATCCTCATATATTTGTCAACAAGTGACTCACCAAATGAATGTCATCTCAGTAACTCCAAATCTTCAAAAATATCATGTCTAGAATATGTAAAGGTGGATCATCACTCCTTTAGGTGAACCGTTCAATGTAACCTTCCACAAGATGATTAAGGTCCACTCCATTTTATCCATAGACCCAACCCTTTGATGACTCTACTCGAAAACCTAATTTATAAAAGGAGACCGAGTGATATGATTACCATTGTGTTAAGGGACATTATATAGTCAAATGCATGAAATTGAAACATTACATTCATGATCTTATTAATCTCATGGAGATCACTATTGAACACCCCTCACATGTTTCACTATATACTAATCTTCAAATTTATTAGAATGCATTCCCTAGAGATGCTTTTGGTGTTCATCCTTGTAAAACCAATTAGTGAATGCAAGGAAAAGTGAAAAAAATTTAGGAAAATTATAGTATCTATGAAGACTGGAAAAGTTACATTTTACAAGTTGAAGATTTTGTAGGGATGATTCTCATTAAATTTTGCGATATCCAATGCATAATTATCACTAGAAGAGGAAAGATAATTTTCATTGGTTCCTAGACCATGCCTTCCTTTAATACACATTGAAAAATTATAGAATGCTTCGGCAACACCTTGACCATATATTATATCTCCTTTGCACTTCTCTCATCCATCAAAAGATCCTCATAAAGGTTGTGCAAGATTCCCACATCCCAAATGACACTGCAATTCCAATCCCTTGTGGTCCATCTAACACTATCTTATAGTTTTCATTAAAACTATTTGACATGTCATCTATATCACCTAATCATAGTCTTCCTCTTTGCATTGCCATTATAATCAATCACTTCACTGTGAATTGAGTCATGATAGATAATGGTTTGGCCTTGAATTTGTGTACTTTAAATTCTTTACTCAAGTGCGATACACTAAAGCTAATATCAAATAGTAGGTAATCACTATCACAACTTATCATCAATTAGAGAAAACCTTTGATGGTTGTATCTCCTATCCCATCCAAGTAAGCCTAGTAATATGGAACACAATATGTTATGTTATTGATATTGAACTCCCAAACAAAATCGTCCCCATTCATTATGTCATGAAATCCACCTCCTCCACATTTCATTAGAGCATCAAGTTCCCTCACAATGGCATTGAAGTAACCATTCATGCAAACCCCCAAGCTATTACATATTCTCATGTGTTTGAGGCTCCACTTACCCATTCCCACCATTTTACTAAAATGGACATTGGTAAATCAATCACTAGCTCTTCCAACTCCCATTCAAATCTTGACACTATTATTGCATTCATCTTATCCCACATCAAGATTGATAATAAAGGGTGTGGATAATACAAGCTACCATATAATTTATTGGTTGGGGCATCACCCCTTAATACTCAAACCAACGGTCACTCTTCTCATTAGAAAAATAAAAAACATCTCTTAGTAAAAAAACTTGGTTCCTCTAGGTTCCTATCACATGGGAACTTGGATCATGAAAAGTAGAGGCTAACATCAATTGAAGGTTATACGTAGATACCCCAATAGTAGATGGAAATCCTTGAGTACTTCAAAGGTAAATATCATGGATACCACAAATTATTCACTAAAAAGTGGGATTATCAAGGTGATTTCTTAGGTTATAGTGAAAAAGGAGTAAATGCTCCCCTTGAGCATTCTAATTGTCTCAAACATCAAGGTCTTGTATTTAGTCATGTCACTAGTAATGGATATACTAGTACCAAATGAGTCCTTTTTAATATGAGAGGCAACCTCATATTTATCAAAGACATTCCTATAGATAAAATCAAGAGATCTTACAATGATATCCATAATGAAAATCCTTTTAAATAGACTCCATCCTTCACCAAGTATTCATTAACCTCATCAACCTTCCAATTTCACATCCTGAGCTAATTAACTAGGACCAATCAACAATCATCCATATTAATGCCTTTTAGAGTGATGTGTCACTCCTAGAATTCATGGGTGTCTCCAAATCATTAAATAACCAAGGGAATAATTCCACATATATCTACCAATTAAACCCAAAAGATATTTTGAGAAGAGGCAATCCTTAGTCTAGAAAGAGAGAAGTGTCAAATGTATGCTACTGAAAACCAATTTTGGGCACTTTCAAATCAAGAAAAATTAAAAACAAATGACATATCTTTTAGTGAAAATCTCACTAAGATGCTAGAGTATGAGGATTTTATAGTCTTAGATTGAAAGCACTTCAATTTATGACCTTTTATCTCATCTTATGTGTGTTTGCATTATATACTTACACTTGGAGCCCACACTTTTCCTCTTTCTTTCTCTCTCTTAGATAAAATTGAGGTAGGACCTAGTACATTTAATTTCTATGCATCCTCCTCTTTCTAGATCATATTTCTCGATTTCAATTTCAATTTCTCGGTCCTTGATGCACATTTCACCCAAACCTTATGCAATCCCAAAATCCTAGGGAATCTTCCCAATATTTTGGAATCTTATGGTATTGGTCAACCTATACTAGTATCCATATTGGTATAAGTCAGCTAGGTTGGCCTATACTCCTAGGGTTCTGAGTCTCACGCCCATATTCTAATTCAAAATTTAAGGTGTTTCTCACTTACTCTAGTTGGCTCCTATAGTGGTAATCTTATAAATTCACTATAAAATGATGTCATTTCTCATTTGGCATGAATGGAAGAAAGGTACAAGCATACATAGATATCACAATCTAACATAAATTAATTTTAAGGTGGAAGAAAAGGGCTTGATCTCATTCATTCATTTCCAAATAAGGTTTTCTTTTACATTCTTCAATACAAGCATTCAAGCAATTTAAGAACATCATGGAGATGCAAGGGAATCATGAAGATGGGTAAAGTGCTTTATCCTTGGGTGCTTGGTATATTTTCTATGTTATGTTTAGATCTAGCTTTTGTCTCTTCATATTTTTCACATGATTACATGCAGACTTACATGCTAGGGTTTACTCATAGAGTAGATTCTTAGCATTTCTTAGCTCTTATATTCTAGATCTGCGCTCTAATCACAAACACTACAAAAACTCAAAAAAATCTTTCTAAGAGTTGTTCATGAAGGTGGAAATCACAAAAAAGGGGGGTCAACTAAGGAAAACCCCCATATATCCACCCACACATAAAACTTATGTTATAGACTTGCAAGTTATCCAAGTTACAACTTTGTATCTTAAAACCATCAGTCTAGAGCTTTTTAAAAAAATTGGTCAATTTCATTCTTGTACTCTATGTTCATGTTTGTCATCATGTAAGCCTACCAATTAACGTCATCCAAGTCAACCTATACTTGAAGTCTAATATTTATAGGATTTTCTGAGCTTTTCGTTCTAATTCTATATTAGTAGTAAAATGTGTACTTATAGTTTCAATAGTTTTTTGGGTGAAAAGATGTCTTCCCATGTCATTTTTCAAGATAAGTCATATTCCTTCTTTTGCTTTCGAATCTTGGATCTAATTTATCATTTCATTGGGAATGCATATGTGTTTGGATCTGATTTATGTAGGTTAATTAGTCTATTCAATTCAATTGTATCACATTTTGAATCTTAAGGTTAATGAACATTACATAAAAGAGGACTTGTTTGCATACTTTCTTAGTGTAATTTGGGTTTAGTATTAGTAATTTTTTTATCCTATTTGGGTTTTAGTATTGGAATCCCTTGATCCTATTTGGGTTTTGGGAAATCTAACTTGAATTGCATTGAGAGTTATGTTTGGAATACCCTCCTTCACTTGTATTGAATGACTTGGGGTGAAAGAGTTTAACCAATGAATTTATCTCATCTTGTTTACATTATTAAATTCATTGATGTCATTTTCCCCTTGAAACTTTTGGTGAACCTAACGTGAACCCTTTTTTATTTGATCTTGGTAGTTATATCCTTCTTTTACATGCATTGCATTTACATTTTTGTTGTTAGATTTCATAAACATAAAATCAAAAAAAAAAAATCTTTCTTTGTTAGATTTTATTTCATTTCTATTTGAAAAAATAAAAAGAATAATTACATTTCATTTCATTGTCAATAATTTTCTTTACTTTTAAGAAATACAATTTATTTCAAGAGTATTTTGAAGATGCATTTGTTCAGAAACATCATGATTTGTCTAGTATTGAAGTTGTGGATGTAACAAATGAGGTCTTAAATGATATCATTCCTTCATCATCTTCCTCTATATCTTTTCATGCCAACCTTTATGAAAGCATTTTGTCATGGCTTTCTTTGTTTGAGACTAATTGTAATATTGATCCCATTAAAGAAGTTCTATTTTCTATGCCTCAAATAACCATCAAAGGATTTTCTCCTCAACAATCACTCATTACTAAGGATCTCATTACAAATGGGAAGATCTATATCTAGAGCTGGAGGGTCAG
Source organism: Cupressus sempervirens (assembly GCA_028749045.1). Lineage (NCBI taxonomy): Eukaryota > Viridiplantae > Streptophyta > Pinopsida > Cupressales > Cupressaceae > Cupressus > Cupressus sempervirens. Next base: position 379,307,672 of record CM053792.1, read on the forward strand.
TTATGGTGAGTAGGAAAGAAGGAATTCAAACTTAAAATGGGAATGGCAATGTCATAGGTCCATCTGGTGAAGAAGATCAAGGAGATAAGTCAATGAATACTACAAATAGGAAGGATCCCGATGGAGGTGGGATAGTTGGGGGTCCCAAAGAGGTGATCTCTATGAAAATTCCTACCCAAAAGTGGTCAATTTTTTTTAGTATCAAGCTGATAGGTAAGTCCTATTTTCCTCCAGTTGAGAATATTTCTCCATCTAAACCAGGTACAATTATTCTAGAGATACCAGATCAAATTATTGACAAGAATATTTCTAGAATGCATTCTACTCTTGTGAGGAAATTTTTAGGAGCTAGACTGAATATAGAGGTGGTTTGTGCCTTTGTAAGAAGGAAATGGTCCTTAAAAGGTCAGGTGGACATGGCAGCCATGTCTAAAGGATGATTATCTTTTAGCTTCTCATGTGAGGAAGAAAAAAGGGAAATCCTATGCAATGGTTTGTGGATTGTGGGTAAGCATAATTTGATAGTGCAAAAATGGTCCCCAAATATGAATTCTCATGATGAGTCAATGGTTCAAGCTTCTATTTGGATAAGACCTCCAGGTATGCCTTTGGGGTTTTGGGTGGAGGACGTTTTTCAAGATATGGTGAAGAATATGGTGAAGAATATGATTAGGGATAATAAGTCGGATATGGTTCTCTTATAAGAAACTAAAATGTTAAAAGATAAATTTAAAGGTCTATTGGTCTTTAAAAGTGGCAAGGTGCTTGGGGGTGACTCTGATGGGGCCTCAAGGGGCATGGCAATTTTTTGGAATGATAGATATATTTATGGGGAACTTATATCTTAGAATAAGAATATGATGAATATCATATTTTCTAATGTAAAGGATGACACCTCTTGGTTTTTTACTAACATTTACACCCCCAACTCTAAATGGGGTAGGAAAGTGCTTTGGGATTCTCTTTCTAATCAAATGAAGAATTTTATGGATGTAAATTAGATTATTATGGGGGACTTCAATACACCTCTGAAAAAGAATGAGAAGATGGGATGTAGCTAGATTAATTTGGACAATAGATTGGAGTTGATGGAGTTTATTGATAGTCATCTTTTGCATGACATGGACTTGCATGGGGTGGATTATACTTGGACTAATAGAAGGTCAAGAAAGGACCTGATGCAAGTAAGCTTGGATAGAGCCCTTATTAGTAATGACTGGTTTTTGAAGTATAAATGCTCCCTCTCTATGCAAGTAAGAGTGGGCTCAGATCACTACCCTATTTTTCTCTTGGCTGACCCTATTACTAGTAAGAAGAACTATCCCTTTAGATTTGAGAAGATGTGGACACTCCATCTTGGGATGGAAGACCTAATTAGAGAATGGTGGGATATTCATGTGGAGGGAACAATATGTTCAAAGTTGCTATAAAGTTGAGAAATGTTAAAAAAAATCAAAAGATGAAATAAGGAAACCTTTGGGAACATCTTTGACAACAAAAGGAGGATTCTTGAGGAGTTAAAAGAGATTCAAGACAACATCTAGGTTGAGGGCTATGAGAATGTATCTAGGAAGGAGAAAGATTTGAAAATGATTGAAATGCATGATATAATTACTAAGGAAGAGATGTATTGGAGATTGTGGTCTAGAAAAGTTTTTTTTAGTGAGGGGGATTGAAATACTAAATATCTTCATATGACTACTCCAAAGCATAGAATGGTAAACAAGATATCTAGGCTTAATCTTCATGGGGTTCCTATTGATGATGATGAAGCAATTAAAAGGGAAGTTGCAAACATTTTTAGTAACTTACTAGAGGGTGGTCCCAATTTGGATAAGGACAAGCAAAAGGTGTTTCTATATTGTATCCAAAATTGCATCTCTAATGAATAGAATAAAAAACTTACTGTTATCCCCAAAAATGAAGAAATTACTAAGGCAATTTTTTCCTATAAAGGAGACAAAGCACCTAGATCGGATGGGTTTCCTTTCCTCTTTTTTCATAAGTATTGGCACATCATTCAAGAGGATATCTTTAATGGTGTGAAGGAATTCTTTAGGTCTAGGAAACTCCTGAAGGAATTGAATGGTACCTTTCTGGCTTTGATTCCCAAAAAACTTGGGGCTGATTGTTTGGATCATTTTAGACCAATTAGTCTTTGTAACTCTTTTTACAAGATTATTTCCAAAATTCTTACTCTCATAATTTTATATATTCTTCCTAATTTTATTTCTAGACAATAGAATGGGTTTGTTCCTGGTAGGCAAATTTTGGATTCTATAATTACAATGCATGAAAATATCCATTCTCTTACTAAATCTAAGAAAGAGGGGTTACTTCTTAAGCTTGACTTGTCAAAAGCCTATGTTAGGGTGGATTAGAAGTTTTTAAAATGTGGGTTGGAAGCTTTTGGGTTTAATAAGAGATTTTTGGAGATGGTCCTTTTGCTGGTTTCCTCTACCACCCTCTATGTTCATGTTAATGGTTCTCCAACACCTTTCTTCCAGGCCTCTCGTGGGTTAAGGTAAGGAGATCCACTCTCTCCTATCCTTTTCATTCTTATGGCTGAATGTTTAGGTAGATATGTGGAAAAAAAATGGTTACTTTGGGGGAATTTTTTGGACTCAGACCTTCCTCTAAGAATCTTACTTGCTCTCATTAATAATTTGTGGATGACTTGATTTTTATGGGAGAATATTCTATGAGAAATACAATAAACATTAAGAAATCTCTTGAGGATTATGGGCAAGCTTTTGGTTAGATAATAAATTGGAATACGAGTGTGATTTATTTTATCAATGTTAATGAAAATAGACAAAATAAAATTAAAAGAATCATTAGTCGTGAGATTGGTACCTTTATGGGCTCATCTCTTGGTTTACTTCTCTGTCTTGACCCTCCTAAGACTTTTTGGAGTTCTTTGATCAACAAAATCCACTCAAAATTAGCTGGCTAGAAAGAATCCCTCCTTAGCCAGGTTGGTAAGGTAATTGTTCTCAAATACATGTTACAAAATTTGCCTTTGTATGCTTTGAGTGTTTTAAAGTTTCACAAGATGTTTTCTATGACAATCGAGAAAATTTAGAAATAATTCCTATGGACGGGTATGGGAAAGAAGAAAAGAATGGCTTTAATTGCTAGGGATAAAGTTTTTATGCCTATCAACAAAGGAGGTCTTGGTCTTAGAAGGGTGATATCTATGAATGATTCTCTTCTTGCTAAGCTTATTTGGCAATGGCATCAAGAGGAGGGAGAATGGAGAGGCAATTGGAATAATAAATATAATAGGGAGAATCATGGGTTTAACCTCTTCCTTAGTAATGAGGTTTCCCAAGGGGGTTCTAAAATCTAGAAACATGTTTAGAAAAATAAGCATATTATAAATAAAGGAGTTAGATGGAAGGCTATAAATGGTAGGACTATTCATTTTTGGGATGATATTTGGATTCTTGATCATACCCTTAGTTCTAACCAGAGATGGAATGGATTTATGGATCAATGCAAGAACCTGTTTGGAATCTTTGTTGTTGATTATTAGGAAGTGGGAAAATGGGTTAACCTCAATAGAGTGGATATCAATCTTAATGATCTCAACAAAATCCTAAATGTTGTCTTTTTAGTTCAAGAGGAGGATACTTTAATATGGAAATATAATTCCAATGGGTTGTTCATTGTTTCTTCTTTGTATGCTAATGCTTTTGAGGAATATGAGGTGCCTTGCTGGGTTAAAGCTTGGTATAACGGAATGACCCCTAATGTTAATATTTTGTTTGGACTCTTCAATAGGATAGAATTCTAACGACTGGTAATTTGATGAAGAAAGGTATGAATTTTTTTAGTAGGTGCTATATTTTCAAGGAAGTGGAAGAGTTAGTTAATCATCTAACTATTCACTATTCTTATACTAGAAGGTTATGGGAAAGGATATGTGGTTTGCTGGATTTGGTTTGGGTCTCCCTCCTTACTATTCAAAATTAGTCTCCTTACCCCTAAACATCCTATCATTTCTTTCCTTCTACACTCCCCAACAAAGAAAAGGGAGGATGAAATCCCAAAGCTTCATAATCAAAGCTTGATTTGGATATGTGATGAGAAGCTGATTTGGAATCAAGATGATAATATCCCTATCGAGGGATTATCCTTGATTGAGTATGATAAGGTGAGAAGTAGGCAAAAAAGTTTTATTAATGATGAATAAGTCAATAAGGATTAATTATTGCTTGGGCAGATTTGGGGTTTCATGGATTATGATTAGATTGGTAGGGACTTTTCATTCATTACCACATAGATTAGGGGCACATTTTTGTTATCAATTTTCTTTGCTTTGATATCAACATCAAGATTTTCTTTTTGAATGTGTATCCTAAGATTGTAAGAATCCACAATAGATTGAATAAGATGGGAGGAAGGAGAAAGAGGGTCGAACCAGCTAGCTGTAAGGACTAGAAAAAGAAGACAAAGATTTGGGAAATTCTGGAATAGGGGAAGTTTATAAGTTTTATGGAGAAGCTTAAAGGTAGCAACCATTCTATTACTTGCCAATTCATTAAAACCTAGAAGAATGGGAGCATTCAGGTGGCTAATTAGAGAATGAATGTTACTAAGGACATCATTGCAGAAGCTTCAGGCCTTGACACATAGGGGATCAACTTTTATAAAGACAAGAAGCTTTTAGATCAGGTTGTGGAGGAATTTACAGAAATGGCAAAGGATCAGAACAAATTGGTTAAAATTGTTAATTCTTATTTTAGCCCTGGGTCTATTTCTTGCCCCTGGAGGTTTGTCATGTTTGTTGTTATTGAATACTTAACTTTGGATGGTTGCTTCACTAAGTTATTTGGGTACGATTTTATGCTGGTAAACCATTTTAGGCATAGGGTTAGGCTTAATCTTCCCTTCTACCTTAAGCAATCATTGGGTAATATAATATTAGCTATTCAAAATGATCATAAGGGTGACCATGCTTGCCACGAGGGTTTAATGGTGCTGGCTAGGAACCTCCTTAAATAAAAATAAAGTGGATAGACCCAATTATAGTAAAAAAACTTTGGAATGTGAGATAGAGGGGAGTGAACAGGATGAGGGATTTGATGAGGACATAGAGGGTGTGGTTGAAAAGATTGAGGTTAAGAAGAGGAAAAAGCTTGATCTTGGAAGCTCATCTAAGAAGAAAAGGAAGATCAAGGAGATTGATTCTTAAATGGATATGGATTTTGAAGAGGAGCTGGAAGAGGGGAATGAGAAAAGTGGTATTGCTGGTAGGGTCTCTAAAAATAAGGGGAAGAATATGGATAGGGTTTCAAGCATACCTTTTGATGATGAACCTTTGATTAAGAGGATGGAGCAAAAAGGGAAAAATGCACTTCGTAAAGGGAAGGTGGATGCAAAAGGGCTTGAGGAGACTGATTATGAAAGAGACAATGTAGGCGGGGATGAGGATTACCTTACTCATAACAAGGTCAATGATGACCAGGGGTTTTTGAAAGGGATCTTTGGTAATCTAGGGCTTATGAAGAAGGACATTAGTAGTTTGCAACAATAGATGTAGGAAATTTTAAGAGAATTTGACCAGCTCAGCAAAACTACTAGAGGGGAGAGAACTTTGAGACAAAATATTGATAAACTTTTCGAGGTGATTGGTAATGATGAAGAGGTTAAGAATCTTATGAAATGTATTCTACCCCTAGAAGCCAAGAATAGAGCTTTGGATCATTTGATTAAAGATTTCTAGAAAAAAATGGATAGTCTGGATAATAGAGTGGTTAATATGGAGAAGACAGTTAAGAAACTCGCTAATCAAAATTGTTCTATTTTGAAGACTATGGTAGACAACATTAACACTCTCTTTAATAAATTTGAACAAGGAAAAGGTCAAGGTTCCAACAAAGTGAAAGATGAACAAGGACCTAGCAAGCACACCAGGGCCAACTCAAAAAAGACAGAGGGTGTCAAAGCCAAAGAAATGGATGATCTGAAGGCCTCTACGAAAAACATGAATATCCTTGTAGACCAGGAAACGGATCTACTGAAGACCTTGTAGTTGGTTTTGTGTTATCCTTTTGCTTTTGTTTTATTGTCTTTTCTAGCTTGTTGTTTTTAGCTACTTGTTTTATCTTGTTCTACTCTTTAGTGTCGATGAATAGTTTTTCTGGGTTTCTCAGCTTTTATTTTCTTGCTCCTATGTAAAAGGTTTTGGGTCCTTTAAAATCTATTTTTACTTAATCAAAAAAATCATCCATTACACTTAAGGGTTATACCCAAAACAATGAACCTCTCATAATTCTTAAAGAAATGTACTATTATAGGTGGCTTATATGTATCTAACATGAAATAATCCTCAACCTACTATAAGGTTATTCCTACCTTGTTACCCCCTTCTCAGTCAGTGCTTCCCCAAGTACTTCACTTACTTAGTTCCTTAAGGAAGGAGTATGAACTTTTTGAGCAAACATTGCATGCCACTCTCACTAAGATTTCCTTGTTGGAACTTCTTCAAAGTTCCTCTTCTTATCTTTAAGCTTTACAAAAGGCTTTAACCACCCTTCATATTCCTCCTCCTAATCAAGACAACATCAATTCATTCTTGGAGTATATACATACCATGTCAACTCCTCCTCAAATCATATTCACTCAAGAGGATTTAGCTCCCAAAGGTACAAAACTAATATGATGCGCCTATGATCATTATTCTCATAAACAAAAATCTCATTTATAGAACATTAATTGATATTGTGTGTGAATGTGTGTAGTATAGACATGCTATAAAGTATTAATGCAGATATCTCCACTATTCATCTTGATAAAATTCTCATTCATGACTTCAATAACATCACTAAGAAGACATTAGGAATCATAACTTTGACTATCAAAGTTGTTTTGGATATCCTAGATACCCAAATCCATGTGATGTCTGGACTTCTTAATTACAATCTTCTTTTGGGAAGACCTTGCTTTCATAATATGCATGGTAATCCCTCAACAACTCATCTCAAAGTAAAATTCATTTATAACAATAACATGTACACTTTTTACACAAATGATAAACCTATAATTCATTTGAACACTAAATTTGTTAAGGCATCATGACCTAGTGAAGAAAATCAAGAGCCAAAGCTTGCAGACAAAACCCAAATGGATGAATAACCTTCTCCCTCTATTCTATTTGAGGATGATTGATGTAATTTGGATTTTACTCCTACTTTCATTTGGGAATATCAAGTTTTTGATCTTCCATTTATGAAACCTCAAGAGGAACCTAAAGAGGAAACTTTTGTGTCTGCTCCTCTTTCAAGAGAGTTGAATAATAACTTTATTATTGCTTCATCTAATGAAACCATTGAAACTATTAAACGTGGTTGTTAAGACATAGTGACCTATGAAGTTCCATTAAATATTTTTGATGCAACTTCTCATTATAGTCATGATTATCACATGCTTTCTAAACATGGTTTTAATGGACAAGGTTGTGGGAAACTTCAACAAGTGATAATTTTCCTCTAATGAATGATGGTCATGAACATGCCTATGGTTTCAGATTTAGTTCTTATAAATAACCTACACTCTTTTTTAATCTTAGTCACATTTGTAGTGGTCCTCTTTAGCTTGTGAATTTGTATCTTATCACATTGGATCAAATTCCATCTTTGGATATATTTTCCTTGAATGATGTTATACTTGAGTTCTTGGGAGTGTATGATGATTTGCCTTCTTTTCACCATAATAAAAGAAAACCAAATTATTTGAATATTTATTGGTATTTTGGGGAAGGAAGTGGTCCTAAGTATTATTTTGATCTCTCTCTATCCATGGAAGATATTTAGATAAGCAATCTATTAATCACTAATACTATAGATGTAAAAATGGATCCTAATGACCTTGAGAAGGTTATCAAAATTGGAAATTGCTTAGATGAGGATGAATGTAAACAATGTACTGACCTTCTTCTAAAATTCTAAGATATATTTTCTTGGTCAGATTTAGATATGTCTAGCATTGATCCTAGGATCATTACTCATCACATATTTCTTGATCCTAATGCTAAAATCTTCAAGCAAAAGATTTGTAAAATGAATCCTAGCATCACTCTTCTTGTCAAGGACAAAATAAAAAAACTTTTGGATTCTAGTTTTATACATCCTATATATTATTCCTCTTGGATATCTAATATTGTGGTTGTTTTTAAATGTGATAATAAGATAAGGATGTGTATTGAATTCTATGATTTAAAAAAAGTCCTTGATATGATTTTCCTCTCAACTAACATTGATATGATCACATATTCTATGGTTGGACGTGTGTTGTGGATTTTTAGGATATAATTAGTTTTTCATTCCCCCTTATGATCAATATAAGATCACCTTAATTATACCTTTGATAACCTATTTTTGGTTTGTTATACCCTTTGAGTTGAGGAATGTGGGTGTAACTTATCAATGTGCTCTGACATTGATATTTTATCATTCCATTCACAAAATTAATGAGGACCATGTTGATGATATTCTTGTTAAATAGGCACAATGAAATTAATATGTTCCTAAAATTAGATAAATATTTGAGAGTATACATAGGTATAAGATGCACTTAAACCTATGAAAGTGTTCTTTTGGGGTTGATAGTGGAAATCTTCTCAGATTCTTCATTTCTTGGAATGAAGATTGTAAACACTCTTTTGAATAATTCAAGACTTATAGCTCTATCCCCCTATCTTGAAATCCTCTCAAATGAATAAACCATTTTTTTATGCATCAACTTCTTCAAATACATTGGGAACTATCTTGGTTTATCCTAATAAAGATAGTAAGGAATGTCATGAGTATTGTTTATGTTGTACATTGATTGACTATGAGGCCCACGCTATACTATTATGGAAAAAAATGTCTTGCTTTAATTTTTGCCTATAAAAAACTCATACATTATCTCCTTAATGTGGAGGTTAACATTTATGTGAAGTTTGATCAATTAAAACATTTTTTTTTCCAAAATGGATCTATCATGATACGTTACTCAATCAACCATGCTTCTAACACGGTTTGATTTGAAGTTCATTTATCAAAAAGCTATTAAAGGTCAAGCATTGATTAATAATCTAGTTGAGGCCCCTTCATCTTCTTCCACATCAGATCATATTGATTTTCCTAACAAGTTTGTCTTACCTATTGAGATTAACGATACTTGGGAGTTATATTTTGATGGATCTAGATGTTAAACTTGGTTTGGTGTGGATTTCATTCTAATGCCTCCATATAAGAAACATTTCCTCTATCCTACAAACTTAAGTTTTCTTGCACTAATGATATAGGTGAGTGTGAGGCCTAAATCATTAGACTGAAAGTAGCTTTATCTCTACACATCAAGAATATTAAAATATTTGGTGATTCATAATTGATTGTATGAAAAATTAATGGGACTTATCAAGTGAAGAATGGTAAATTGACCAAGTATCATGATCTTTCCACAAGTTTGATTGGAAAGTTTTCTTCTTCTTATATTCAATCATTACCTAGAAAGGACAATAGGTATGTTGATGTTATGGCTAGTGTGATACTTCTTATTTCTTTATATGATAATATGAAAAACTTTCATGTTACCATTCATACTTTAGCTAACCTTGCTATCTCTAAGGATACTTTATTAGATACTAATTGTCTCAACTTGCATCTTGACGAATTTTGTTCACACATATTTTACTATATAAAGGATGGCTCATTTCATTAATCAACAACTGGGAATTATATGAATAGAATCTAGAATCTCACATCTCATTACATCATTCCTATTGAGATCCTCTGCAAATGTTCTTATGATGGCCTTATACTTAGGTGCCTTAGTAATAGTGAGATCCATGTAGATTTTCAAGAAGCTCATGTTGGATCATGTTGTGGTGCACTTTGGTGGAAAATCATTAGTCAATAAGCTTCTGCGCATGGGATACTATTAGAAAACAATGGAACAAGATTCATTTTTATTTTGTCAAGAAGTGTTCGCAATGTTAGCATCATAATAATTTAATTCATACTCTTTTCTACAAGTTTGATTCATAAGTATATCCTTGGCCCTTTAGTATACTAGTTTTAGATCACATTGGTGAGATATATTGACCCCCCACCCTCCCCCCTTATTAATGAGACACTTATATTCTGACATCCACCAACTATCTTACTAAATGAGTTGAAGCTATACCTCTTCATTTGTCTACTACTAATGTTATTTGTAATTTTATTCTTCAAAAAATCATTGCTAGACTCGATATTCCCATGATCATTTCTGACAATGGAACCACTTTTAAGAACAAATAAGTGAAAGGATTTTTGGAGAAATACCACATTCATAAAAAAAATCCACTCCTTATCTTCCTCAATTTTATAATTAAGCTAAATCTTCTAATAAGGTTATTGAGTAAATTCTTTGGAAAATGATGAAGAAAACACACTAGGGATTAGCATACACAATTAACCTATTCTCTGTGGGTCTCTAAGATGAGTGTCTACACTGTGATAGGAACATCACCTTACAACCAAATTTATGGAGAAAATGTGATTATGTCTATTGAGCTAGAGATTACCTCTTTGAGAGTTTTATTCAAAGGTATAATTGATAAGGATGCTTTTAGAGAACAAGGGTTGCAAGATTTGGAAATGTTGGATAAGAATGTGTTGATGCTTTAAAACACATTATGGCTTATCAAAAATCTATCTAATAAGAGAGAAAATGGTAAAGTGATTGAAGATTCCTTTTTGGTTGGTGATTTAGTTCTCTATGAAATTTAAGGGATAATAATTGCCCTACTCAGTGAAAAATGAAAGTCTAGTCCTAATTGGCTAGGTCCTTACATTATCAAAAAAGTGTATGAGTCTGGTACATATAGAATTGCTAATATGAATGGTGTACCACTCAGGGAACCTATTGATATTATGGATTTACATTTCTATTATGCCTAGTGTCATATTTTCATCTTTTTCCTTATGTATGATTTCATTTTCTTTTTTTAATATAGTTTATACTTTCTCAAAATGTGATGTATAATGTTTTTAAAAGTATTGTACTTTAAAATGTTAGCATATGTCTTTTGTCATGACCAAAAGTTTATTCTTTTTAAAAATGTTTTTGATTAAGTAAAACAAGATTTTTACAGGGATTCCTGAAACCCACCACTTAACTACAAAATACTACTAAATGTTTAGGTCTAGCAACCAAGAAACATAAAAAACAACATACCATACCTGTCCATCAGACGTAAATAAAAAACATATAGCCAAAAGCCAGGGTATAGACAAAAAACCAGGAGCAATGATCAGGGCACCAATTCTTTAGCCAACTTTGCTTTCTTGAGCTCTAGCTCTCCCATGGTCTCACCCTTGTTGATCTTTGATTAGCTATAATTTGAAGAGACCTCCTCTTCCCTCTTCCTCTTTTATGTTCTCCTTCTTTTTCTCAGGCTCTAACCCTGCAAAGAATCATCCTCATCAGCGACCCTAGTTTCCTCTTTGTCCTTTTCCTCCTTCCCCTTTTTTCTTTCCTCCATCATCATGTGCAACAAAATGATGTTATCATTAAGACCTTTTATTATGTTAAGACTTTGGTTAGCCAAGCTATGGAGAGAGATCTCCATCCTTTCCACTCTTTTTTTAATCTCAGAAACCCTTGCTTCCAGCTTGCTAATTTTGACATTCCTATCCCTCCCTTCTGGCCTTTCTTGCCCTTGCATCCTAAACTTAATCTCTTCAATTTCATGGAAGATCCATTTAATGGACCAGAAATTGTCCACCATACTATTTTTGGCATTGCTAAGGAGGTTCATTCCCTTTTCCCACCTATTGTCACTAAGAATCACCAAAGTCAAGTCAATGAGCTCTTCCAACTAAATTTTGACATCCCTTCCCTCCAAAACCTCTGGGTGGATATGTTCTCTAATTAGACCCATTTTCACAATGTTGGCATGAAAGTTCCTCCAAGAAATTTTCCTTCCCTTTGCATCAAGAGTAATAGTGGTATTAACTAAGCCCTCTTCCTCTTTTCTCTCTTCTAGAGCTTCGATAGTGCTCTCCTTACCCTTACTAGGTGCCTCCTCAACATCCTTCTCACTACCCCTTTTCCTTTTGATCGAACTATCATCCTTCCTACTTAACTGAGCCTTACTAGTGCCTTCCTCTCTCACATTTCCCTACTTATCTGTGTCCATCCCCTCTTCCTCATCATTATAATCCTCTTTCAAGTTTTCCTCCTACTTAATCCTTCTCTCCATTCTTTTCCCTGGCTTCTTTTTCTTCTTCCTACCCATATCCTTCATGATTTTAGCCACCTCCTCTTCGTCATCCTTGTGCAGACCAACACTATCCTTTATATCCAAAGGGAGGTAGGAGCTCTTTGTCTCCTTAGAAGAAATTGCCTTATGGGAAACAACCCTTCCACAAGTTTGAGCTTTAAAATGCTCATATATGAGTAATAAGAAACCCTCATGGAAGGCTAGATTAGCATACATTTTCTTCTTATACTCCATAATACTCTTATTTGGAAAGAAAAATAGGTAGAAGTGGATGAATTTTTTTGTTCCATGTCTGAAATGGTTTAGGATAACAAAATGGTGGGTTCAAATCCTATCAAACCTTGTGTCGAGTGTAATGTAGGATATAATCACCCTTAGGAAAAACCTCCATAGTTTCTTAATAGATGCGAGCTCATAGTAGGCACCAATCTTCACTAGATCCTCCATCTCCTTCACGTCCTTTACAAAGTCTTTCACCACATTTAGGGGTATTTTCCTATCCCTATGTAATTTTATTCCCTAATTGGGTGAGTTAATGACCTAGATGATGACCCCTTCATTGACTTGGAAGTTGATCCCATCAATCTTCACCTTCCCATCTCTCCATGACTTAACCATAAGGTTAGTTATCTTTGAATGCTAGCCACAAAGTTTTTCAATGAAGGATGAGATACTACCTTCCCACATGTTTGATCACCTCTTCCACTTCTCTACTTCTCCCTCTGACTCTCTATGATGCCTCTCCCCAACCATTATGTTGCCAAAAGAAAAAGAAAAACTCTGTGTTCTCCAAGCACCATGACATGAACACTAATTTTTCTCACAAAACATGTACTTGCTTCTAACCTTGGTAAAAAAATACTAATACCGATTGCCCATAAAATTGACCATAAAATGTGCCACAAAGCCCCCAAATTATGATCCCTCTGAATCAGTCCGTGCCAAGCTTTCATCACTTTAAAAGTTTGATTGACAACATTAACTACCATAGTTACACTTTATGTTGTCCATCCTCCCCTGTATTCTCTCCAGATCAATTATACTTTTAGTGGTTGCCAGAAATCCCTCTCCACTAGGCCATCTGTGTGACACATCGCTCCTTATTACCTCATTAGCCATCCAATCAACATCCATGTTTCCCTCATGGTAAACATGTGACACAAAGACCCTTTTGAAGGAAAGTAAGATATTTTTCATTTCCTCCATCATATTCTTAATACTCCATGATAGAGGGTGTTCTCCCCTTAGGCATTTAATAATATTATTTGAATCACCCTCCAATTGTATGCATTTGACCCCTACCTCTTTAGTCAATTTAGTTGTTAGAAGGGTTGCACAAGCCTCCACATAATGGTTTGTTTGTTGTCCCAGGGGAAAGTACTTGTCACAATTCCATACCTATGACTATTTTTGATCACCCCTCTGCATCTCGTCACTCTCGGGTTGCCTTTGGCTACTCCATCAAAGTTGTCTTTGTGCCAACCTTCTAGGGGTAAATATCAATGACACTCCTTTCTTCTTGTTTGAGTATCAATACTGCTTCCAGTTTCACTCGCAAAAGGGTTAGATCCTTTAATAAACCTATAGTTTTCCATGAGGGCATTTTGAATTTTACCAGACACAATTCTAGCAAGAAGGCTGGCATCCCTAAAGATATGGTTATTACGCTCCTTCCAAATACCCCATTCAAAATAAGGCAAGATCCATTTACTTATAGTTTGAACGTAGATCCCTACCAAGAGTTATCCCACTACCTAAAGAATTCAATAGTCGAGTTAGGAGCACACCTGCTCAACCCAAAAGCTTGACTAAAAAAAGACCAAACCTCTCTAGTGAAGGAGCAATGTATAAACAAGTGATCCACAATCTCAACCTGGTTTTTGCAAAGGACACATCTATTAGGAATAGGAGGACCCCTTTTACTCAGGTTGTCTATTGTTAGGATCTTGTTCTGGAGTAAAAGCCAGAAGAAAATATTGGTTTTAGGGATAATACTAGGGAACTAGGCCTTTGCCCAGTCCAGTCTCAAATCCTACCTCATAATAGCTTGGTATCTTGAGGCTACCAAATAGGTACCATCTAAAGTATTCTCCCAAAAAAGTTGGTCTTGATCTTCATTCAAAGCCATTGAGTGAAGAATTGTCATTAGAGGTTTTAGGTCCTCTGATATTGAAGTAAGATCCCTCCAACCCTGGCATTATTTGTAATCCCTAACACATTTGCCAAACCTCTGGATGCAAATGTAAGCCCATCTTTCAACATCAAGAATGAAGATAAGAGGCCCTTGAATCAACCAATTGTCTTGCTAGAAAAGGGTGTCCTTTCCATTTCCAACCTCCATTTCACCCTTCTATTAGCTACCTCTTTGGTGCTAAGAAAACCATTTCGTATATTAGATCCTTTGGGAATTGACTCACTAAAGAGAAAGTTTCTAATTGAAAGTCTTTGAAGGTATTTGTCTTCCAAGATATCCCTCCAATCCCCCTTGCTAGAAAATATTTTCCAAATCTATTTAGCTTGGAGGGCTTTTTTAGAAGATCACAATTTTCTTATCTTCAATCTACCATTCTATTTTGGGAGGCACACATTATCCCACACCACCAAGGGAAACCACTTGTTGTCTTTCAATCCCAACCAAAGAAAGTTCCATTGGATCTTCTCCAAGAGATCCACATACTTTCTTTGAATCCCAAAGAGACTCATCGCATAAGTTGGAAGATTCTAAAGGGTTGATTTGACCAACTAAATCTTGCCAGCTTGGCTAAGAGTGACTCCTTTCTAGCTAGCCAATTTTTTTATTAAACCTATCTATTAGGCTAATCTAGAAAGAGTCAGGGGGTCTTAAACCCATGAGGAGACCCAAATATTCAGAAGGTAGGCTTCCTAATTCATAACCCATAATAGTAGCAATCTTCCTTTGACGCTTAATTGGAGTATTCATGAAGAAAACAATGCTCTTTTTCTAGTTGATAAGCTACCCCAAACCCCTAGAATAAGAGCTCAATATATTTTTCACCACCCTAGCCTCACCAAAGGTGGCTTTCCCTCCCATTATAGTATCATCAACAAATTTTTGGTGGGAGAAAACTAGGGGACAGAAGAAGGTTTGTTTCCAGACAAAGCACCCAAAATTCTATTAGTGGAAACCATCCTTCCAAGATAATCAACCAAACTAATGAAAAGAATGGGAAAGATTAGATATCCTTGCCTTAGACCTCTGGAAGGCTTGAAAAAAGTTGAGGGGGATCCATTGACCAACACAACCATGGAGGTAGTAGTCACCAACTAGCCAATAAGTTTGATGACCCTAGAATTAAACCCCAAGGCCCTAAGAAATTTGAAAAGAAAGGCCCAGACCACTCAATCATAAGCCTTTGACATTTCAAGCTTGAGGAGGAAACTTTCTCTCTTACCTTCTTCCAAAGAGTGGATAACTTCATGGACCGTCAAAATAGAATCCAAGATTTGTCACTCTGGACAAATCCAGATTACTAAAGCACTATGATGGAAGGGAGTACCTTGATGATCCTTAAAGTCAACACTTTATAGATAATCTTATAAAAAGAGTTACATAGGCTGATATGTCTAAATTGGTCCATAGAATCCACCCCAGCCACCTTCTGGATAAGCACTACGAAAGTGGCATCAACCTCCTTGAGCAAACTTCTTGCACTACTTTGGTGACATCCTATTAAACCACATTCCAAAATATTTGAAAGAAAAAATATGGGAAACCATCTGGACCCAGGGACTTGTCAGCTGCAAGAGGAAATATAGCATGCTCAACTTCCTAAGGGAAAGGAATAGCCCCAATCATCGCATTCTCCTCAGGTTGGATCAAACTAGAATATTCAATAAGACTTCCAATTGATCTTAATCCACTAGATTTGGATCTTTCAAAAGAAGATTAGTGAAGAAGGAGATAGCCTCAACAACTATTTCATTTTCTTCTTCCAAAAAAAATTCCCCCTTCTTGATGTTGCCAATTCTACTATAAACTTTATGTTTTAGAGTAGAGTTGTTGAGGAACCTAGTATTATGGTCCCCCTCTTTCAACTAAACAACCCTCAATCTCTATTTCCAATAGGCCTCCTCTTGAATAATAACATTATGAAGCTTAGAAAGGATAGATTTTTCCACCTCCAGCCTCTCTTCATTATAACCCTCCTTAATAACATCCTAAATGATGCCAAGGTCCTCCAAGATCTGAGCTTTGGAGTGAAAGATATTACCAAAATTAGACTTGTTCCACTTTCTAATATTCAACTTAACATTTCTCAGTTTCTTAGCCACCTTGAACATGGAAGAACCCTCAATGTGAATATTCCACCAATCCAAGATATAGAGAGAAATATCCAAGTGGGAGGTCCACATTTCTCAAATCTGAAGGGGAAATTTTGTTTGATATCAATGGGGTCTAAAGTGAGAGAAATGGGCAAGTGATCCGATCCAGTCTTGGCTATTGAAGAAAGATTGCAATTGTATGAAGTCATCCAATCTAAAGAGATGAGAGCCCTATCCAAATGAACCTAAATGTAGTCTTTACCCACTCTTTTGTTTGACCAAGTGAAGAGACCTCCCTAAAGGTCAACATCCAGGTAAGCAAAATCATTGATAAATTCAGAAAGGTCTAGCCTGCTGTCCATATTAGGAGGTAGACCTCCCTATTTTTCATCATCCCTTAAATGGGTGTTGACGTCTCCCATGATAATAGACATTCTCACTTGGAATCTAGTTAAAACATTCTCAATTTTTACCCAATAGTTCCTCCTACCATTCTTAGTGTTGGGAACATACACATTCGAAAGAAAACATGATTCTTTATTTTTAATATTATCAACTTGAATGGGGAGAGTATTACCTTCACCAAATAAAACTTGAGATTTGAAAATTTTTGAGCTATAGAGAGTAAGAAAACCTCTTGAAGCCCCATTTGAATTTGTAGTAAATCCCTCCAAACTTTTACTAAAAGAGATTCTTTCCACCACCTCCTTTTTCATTTTGGTTTCTTGTATAAGGATGAAATTTGGCCTATGATCCCTAATCATATTTCTTATTACCTCTTTTTTGTAGTGTCCATTTAGCCCACAAATGTTCTAAGATATGACCTTCATTTCTTTTTTGATAGAAAGCTCTCTTGGATGGTCCTTTGGCTCTCATCTGCTAGATTCCTTCTAGTCTCCTCTTTCTTGTTCTGACTTTGACTATTTTTTCCAGAAGTTTTAGGGTTTTCTCCAATATTAGTCTTCACTCTACTTCTTGTTGCAGCTGGGGATACTCAGGAAGGGTCTTGACTCTTTTTTTTCTTTGTTACAGATGTCCATTTCCCCTACCATTCATCAATACAAGTTGTAAATAAAGCCTCCATTCAAGTAAGTTGCCTTAGTGAAGAGGATCTTACCATATCCACCACTCTTGAGATCTTCCTAGGAGAGGCAATCCCCATACTAAGATTAACACCTCCCATGAGGATTAACCTGCTTGAGAGAGATGTCTCCTCACTCTCATCCTAGACATTGGTCATGGGGACATAAGATATATCCTTTCCTATTTCTGGGTTAGGTCTCACTTTCCCAAGAAGATATTCTTGGATTAATTCCCCTATAGGGCATGATTGCTTCAAGTTTTCTAGAGAATCTGGCTCAGACACTATCCTCTATTGCTCAACCACGGGCCTTTGTGATTCCTCACAATAAGTTTTGATTCCTACAAGTTCTGCCCCTGGGACTCCCTCAACTATCAAAGGAGGAGCAACCTCTATTTTCTCATGTTGCTACTCCAGAGATAATTCCTTGTTAGTTATTTCCTTCAATTTCTAAATGTTTTCTCCCTCTTTTGAGCTATTGGTTTTGTCCTTTCTTATTCCCTTGGCCTTACTTTTATTTTGATTCTATTTCCTAACTTTCTCCTCCAAGACCCTAGGGAAAATCTTAGCCACATGGTCTACCTTCTTGCATTGAAAATTGGCAAAGGGGACACTTTCAAAATCTAGCTTTTAAATATGGGTACCCAGCTTAGAGTGGAGGTACACCACCTTTAGCATATCTCTTCCCTCACTGACTCCAATGCATATTCTAGCATAAGTTAACTAGCTCCTCGACACTGTGATAGGATCTATGGATAAGAGCTCCCCAAAAGATTTAGCTATGCCATCAAAAAATTCCTCATACCAAAACTCCATTGGAAGTTTAAGTAGATGGACCCATATAGGTGCTTGAATAGAGAAAGAATCATTGAGATCCAGCTTTGAAGTTCATTTTTGCAAGGCTAGCATCAAATGTCCAAAGGACCAAGATCCAACATACAGAATCCTTGTGAGATCCTCTATACATGAGAACCTAAAGGAGAGGAAGCCCATTGTCATAACCACTATCTCCAAATGCCCTTTCAGGTCCCATTTGTTTCTCACATGGGTCCTCACAATGTCTATATTCAACCTAGGGCCAATGAACTTCCTAACTAGAGAGGACACCATAGATGCAATGTTATGATCTACAAGCTCATTAGGGATTTAAATAGAAAACATACCCTTTTCTTTGTTTGA
The DNA here is from genome assembly GCA_028749045.1 of Cupressus sempervirens. Classification (NCBI taxonomy): domain Eukaryota; kingdom Viridiplantae; phylum Streptophyta; class Pinopsida; order Cupressales; family Cupressaceae; genus Cupressus; species Cupressus sempervirens. The sequence goes on from CM053792.1 coordinate 379,326,478, forward strand.
GATTTCTTTTATCTCTAGGAAGGAAGACTAACCTATGGGCTTTGTCTCAAAGAGAGAAGACCATCAACCTCACAAGCCCGAGTCAGGGACTTTCCAAGAATTTTGTGGGTCCAACATTGTTTGACCAGATTTCAAATCCTCCTTCCTTGGGGCTTGCCTTGATTCCCGTGGGCCCTCATTCCTTGAGGGAACAATATTTCTCTAGTTTTCCTCCTCTTGGTAGGCCCCTAAACCCTTCTCTGCTCCATCTTGGACAAAGCCACCTGAGGCTAAATTCAAATTTCCTATCTCTCTAGTTCTTGCTTTGACACCTACTCCCTTACTGCATGCCATCATAGTAGTTATTATTCATAAAAAAATATTAATCATAAAAAATTAAAAGAAACATCAACCATGTAATTTCATTACATATATTCCATAAAACTATTTCCATATACAAGTAGACACTAAACAAAATGTGACCTATATAATAATAGTGTTTCTAATACATCATATCTCATCCATGGATCTCTCACATCTATGGCATAACATGGATAGGTTGTGTAAAGTCGATATGTAGGTGTGATTTATGGATGAGCTCCACTTTGATTGACTCCATAGTCTACTCCAAATCTCTTGTAGCTCATGGTCTAGCCACTCCTCCCTCTTATTCATCAATTATAGTTGTAGTTCTATTATTGAAAATATGTCTCTATGTTTCCTTGGATTTCAGATCCCCTCATAGTGTGCCTGTGATGTAGACGGTATCCTCAAAGCGAGGACCATGTCTCTCAAGACATCCCTCCCAAAGGATCTTCACTCATCGATTCTAGATGGATATCACATATGTACATATATCATCTATTATGTACCCTTAAAATTTTCATCATTATAGATCAATCATGCTTATATCATAGTTTCTCATGCTTGGATCTCCCTTACAGAAGTTGGGATCTCTCTCTTGAGGAGATGTTGAAGGTGTTGGTTGACTAGTTTCTCCTCACTCTGTCTATCTTGTTTGGGATAGGGGCATCTCTATGCAAGCTTGTAGTATTGAGGATCATAGAGGTATGGCCTCTATGGGGGATCATGGAGCCTCATCTGACATCTTGCTTGTCATTGGTACCTCCTCTCGGCCCTTCTCCTCCATGGCCTCCTCTCTTAGGGGTATATCCTCCCCCTCCTCTCTTTACTTGTCCTCTCGTTTACATTGAGCCTTGAAGTGTAGACCTCGATCTCTAGTAGGGTAGTCCTTTAGGAATAAGTATCTTATACCCTACATGCTCACATATCATAGATAGTTTCTTAATACTACTACATCCTCAACTATAGGAGGGACCACAAAATCATCTAGGTTCTTTGTGTCTATAAACTCAATATCATCAAAAATAATATGAGGTACAGTCTCAATCCTCTCTATGTACCTCTTCTCATGGCCATATCTGGGTACATGTATCGGAGGGCCCTATTATAGACTAAACTTTTGCATCAGTATATCACAGTAGTAGGGAATTACAATGTAATAATGTCTTCCCTCTAGAAACCTCTATTTTTGAATCCATCTCAATTGATATACTAAGATTGATCATGCTATCATGTGACCACAAGATTTTTATGCCACCTTTATAGCTTATAGATGGTCTAGTCTAACTCTCCAAATTGTCATACCTAGCTCAATAGGTATTTGAATGCTCTTGGTGACCCATCAGATGCATCCACTAGGAATCCAACTGGCTTGGTGCATGTAATGTACTTAAATACCCACAATTGCAAGAGTGTACATATTGTTAGGCTCTACTACTAGAATTTGACAAATTTCTAAAGCTTATAATACAAGTGATGAGCATGCTTCAACCCCATACATACATTGTTGACTCCCTCTCCACATAGTGAACCACATGAGCTATAGCATGAAAAATATTGCACCCTTTATGTTGGGAATCACCATTTTGGTAATAGTGCAAAGCATGGGGCACTTGAGTAAGGGAGATTGACCAAATAGGATGCCTCTTAGAGTAACCTAATTGGTCTATCATTGTCTTTGTATGACATCCCCTTGCAATACTCATAATCTCTACTAATTTCTCCTATTTCCTAGTTGACTCATTGTCTAGCCATTAGTCCTCAAACTAGAAGATGTAAAATTTGATATATATCCTTGAGGTAACATTCATATCCCCTACTAGTAGATGTAGGGATGTGAATGAGTCCTCATCACATGTCTTTATCCATAAAAAAATCAAGGCCCTGCAACATATTTGTGGTATTCAAGATACCTAGTACAATATGGTATGCCTAAAGGTGTCTTGTGCTCCCAACTCCTCTATATGGTGACATAGATAGAACATGGTGTGCAACATGTAATGCTCTCTCATGACCAACAACTTCTATAATGGCAACATGATGGATCCTAATCAATACCTCATATCAAGTAGAAACATATAAACATCAAAGTCTATAAAATGAATTACTCAAATATAGGTCAACCTTCCTAGTATAGGTTGTTTTTCTGGGTATAGGTTGGATTGTACTTTGAGGTACATATTGACTTCCTAGGTATAGGTTGACTTCCTAGGTAGAGGTCAACTTCTTAAGTTTCCTGTCAAAAATAGGCCCCTACAACATCTATAATAACTTCCTAAATCTACAAAAATTGCAAAAGATGGGTACAAACATCAAGGCCTAAATAATATATCTCTATGTCATATGTTACTACTTGTTGAAGCATCTCCATCTGTGTCAGTGATAGTTCCTCTTTCATTGACATCTTTCTCCTCCTCCTTCACCTTCAAGAAAATTTTCCAAATAATTTTCAAAAGGTAATTTCTCTTCAAATATTAATGCTCTCTCACACTCTTTTGATTGTATTTTAAGCTTTTCAACTCCAATTTGGGTGTTGTTATAGGTGTTGGAATCGTGATTTAGTTTCCTTGATATATGAGTACCTTAAAAACTATTTAGGAATAATCTCAAATGACTTTTAAGGATACTTGGTAATACATTCCATATTTAGTTCATTTTAGTAAATGTGATTCTCCATTTCACCTTTCCAAATTAGAATGTTGAAATAGGGGGTATATAAATAGCCACAAGATTCATCAACCTTCTATAGTAATTCCTACATGATTTTTACTATCACTAACATGTGGAATTGCATGATTTTCTTACTAATGTTCTCTTGTAAGAACAAAGCATGTGTACTTATCCATTTCCTTTTTCATTTATATATGATTTTCTTACTTTATCTTGCATATACACATAGTGTCATATACCACTAAATTGAGGGATAGATTTACCATATTAAATTGGAATTGGTTTAATTTATGATCTTTTGGCTCCTCTTTAGTGCATTTAAATTATCAATTAGCACTTGGAGCACACACTTTTGCTCTCTCTTTCTCTCTCCTAGGAAAAATTGAGATAGGACCTAACACATATTCCTTAATTTACCTTTTCCCCTCATTGAAATATTGATGTAGGATCTAATTTAAATATATTATTCTCTTTCTATGTGCTATCTCATGATTATGGTCTCAATTTATCAATCCAAAATGCACATTGCACCCATACATTTTGCAGTCATGGGATCCTCTGGAATCTCCCTAAGATTTTGGCATCTCAAGGTGTAGGTCAAATTGGTCTTCATATTCCATCAACAAATACTCATGGGGTTCTAAGTCTTAGGCCCTAGTTCTAACTCATATTTTAAGGGGTTTCCTGATCATTGTAGTATGCTCATATGGGGGTAATCTCAAAAATTTTCTATAAGAAGACATCATTGCCCTCATTTGGCATGAATGGGAAAAAGGTTCAAGTCCACATGGATATCCAAATATGAAATAAAGATATTTTGAGGTGGAATTAAATGGCTTAATATCATTCATTCATTTCCAAAGAAGGGTTTCTTTCACATTCTTTAATAAAAACATTCAAGCAATTCATGAACATCATGGAGATGCAAGGGGGTCACGAAGACAAGTAGAGTACTTTAATCTTAGGGGCTTGCTATGTTTTATATGCTATGTTTAGCTATTATCTTTATCTCTTCATATTTTTTACATATTTACATGCACACTTACATGCTAGGGTTTCACTCATAGAGTAGACTCTTAACATTTCTTAGCTCTTACATTCTAGATTTTCACTAAAGGATTCATGCGCACTACATACACACATAAGAATGGTTATTAATTGAGGTTAAAAACACCAAAATAGGTGGTTGAATAAGGGAAACATCTATATAGATTCTCACACACAAATTCTATTATAGACTTGTAGGTCATCAAAATTGCAACTTTGAATATGAAAACCATTATATAAGAGATTTTAAAAGAGTTTGCATTGAATTCATTTTTGTACTTCAAGAACATGTTTTTTTCATATTTTAAACCTATTATTATACACAACCCAAATCAAAATATACCTAAAGATTTGATATTTTTAGGGTTTTCTAGTAGAACTCTAGATTCATAGTTAGGTTTGTAGTTGTTTCTTTTGATCAATAGTTTTTTAGGCAAAAAGGTGTCCTCCCCTATCATTTATCAAGGTAATTCATCTTCCTTATTTTCCTTTAGTATCTAAAATCTTATTTCTCATCTTATTATGACTCCATATGTGTTTAGATCTAAGTTCCCTAGGTTAATTAGTAAATTTAATTTGATTGTATCAGATTTTACATCTCAAGGTTAATGAACATTGTATGAAAAGAGTCGACTTGCCTTCATACTTCCTTAGTGTAATTTGGATTTTATTAGTGGAATCCCTTAATCCTATTTCATTTTTAGCTAATCAAAATTGAATTACATTAAAATTTATGTTTCGAAGCCCCTCTTTCTTTTATAGTGAATGACTTAGGTTGAAAGGGTTTAACTAATGAACTTACCTCATCTTGTTGAGATTGTTAGATCAATTGATGTCCCAACCAGGAATTATTTTCTTCCCCTTATTAACCATATAAGTTAGAACAATCATCCATTTTGATCAAACAAACTCAAGGGATCAACCAGGCTACTAAGGAATTCTCTTGCATCACATATCTAGACACATCACTATCAAATACAGAATACATAGCTTTTGAGTACCTTCTTAACAAGTAATCCATTGTATGGACACAATCCTTGTCTATATCCCTCTCTAGTAGTTCATCAACTTCTTGTTAATACAAACATTAAGTTAGTTAAACAAGAACTCAATAAATTGCATCCCAAAGTTCTCTCCTAGTCAAAGTTGAGTTAAATAAATTATTGGAAATAAAATTCATACATCTCATAGATTATTTAGAATGGATATCTAACATAGTTTTGGTTTTTAAACCTACTAGAGATGTCATAGTATAGACATATTATAGGGATTTGAATAAAGTGTGCCTAAAATATGTTTTTGATTACCCAATATTTATATGTTAGTTTAATTCACAATAAGGCACAAGGTCTTGTCAATTATGGATGATTCTATAGGTAAAATCAAATCTATATTATAGAAGAAGATCAACACAAGATGACCTTCATAGCCCCATGAGTTACATTCTGCTCTAATTTCATGCCTTTTGGTCTTAAAAATACAAAAGAAACATAACATGGAGAAATGATTTCAATCTTTAATGAGATGATTCACAAGATGCTAGAAGAATATGTCCATAATCTCTTGGGAAAATCTAGAACTAGGATCGATCACATCAAGATCCTAGAATGCATCTTTGATCATTTTGAGAAATATTAGCTATGGCTAAACCCTAATAAGAGCATGTTTTGGGTACATTATGAAACCCATTAGGATTCATAGCAATAATATGATGCATAGAGATAAATTCTAAATTTTTTATATATGTTCTATGAATGCCTCTTGTAAGGACCCTCAAGCAACCACATAGTCTACAAGAGAAACTACAATTCATCTATAGATTTATTTTGTATTTAGTAGAAAACTGTCATTCCCTTCAATCATCTACTCTATGAGGAAGCCACATTCAGTTGTAAAGGTCATTTTGAATGGGGCTTCAATAAAATCAAGGAGTATCTTACCAATCCTCCCCTATTGATGTGTCCCATTCTTAGAAAACCTTTGATACTTTACGTCTTAGCCACTGCAATAGCACTAGTGACACTCCTTTCCTAGAAAGATGATATTGTGAAAGAAAAAACTATCTACTATATTAGTAAAAAACTATCTACTATATTAGTAACGCACTTATGGGCTATGAGTTTAATTCCTCCATTATTGAAAAATTGTGTCTTGAGATTGTATTCAACACTTAGAAAAATTGGCACTATGCTAAGCTATACAATAAATCTCATATAAATTATCTCTTATACTACCCTCACAAATCATATGGATAAAATGTTTATTCTTTTGAGTGAATTTTCATCTACTATGTTTATAGAAAGGCAATCAAGTTAAAAATAATTATCGATCAACTTGCAGATGCACCCCTATTTGATGCATATCCATTAGTTATTAAAATTCCTTATGAACATGTTTTCATGGTAGATGAGTAACCTACATGGAATTTATATTGTGATAGTTTGATTACATTGCATGTATTAGGGGTAGGTATCATTTTTATTACCTCACAATATACCTATATACCCAAAGAATTTAAACTTTTCTTTAACTGCACCAACAATGTAGAGAAGTGTGAGGCCTTGTCTTGGGACTTGAGACAATCATACAATGGAGTCTCATGGAGTTGAAAATATTTGGAGATTCACAACTTATAACCAAGTAGATAATAAATGAATTTAAAAAAAAAGATGTTATTTTGACACCCTAGAAGAATAATGGTAGTCATTCTTAAACAACATTTCCAAGTCCTATAGTTCACAAAAGTGCCCATGTTACATAATAAAAAAGTGTATGCCATAACACTATTGGTTACCTTCTAGATGTTTCGCATTAAACTAAAACATAAAATTCTTAGTTTTGCAACTCCATACACCAAATCATGATACATTGGACATAAATGATGTATGTGTTGGTTGGTCTGAACTAGTCCCCTTGGAACTAATACATATATGCCTATTTCAAAGATAGTATCATATTCCCCAATTTCACATGTAATCAATACCATAATATCATATTTTGATCCTCAAGTTATACCATCATCAATTATACCTATATCATTGAGGTTATCACAATTCTCTCTTAATGTCTAGATATTAAGGATGCTACCAAGGCATTACAAGAGGTTCACAGTGAAATCTATGGTGCCCATTTAAGTGAAATAGTCTTAGCCAAGAAATTCCTCAAAGATGGATACTTTTGTCCCACCATGGATCATGATGCTTGTGATTTGTTAGTAGATGGCAATAATGTTAGCAACATACATATTTTTTCACATGCCAATGCCAAATTTTCATCTTGTTATCATATAATGCCCGTTTTCCTGCATTGGGGTCTTGAACTTGCTTGTAATATCTATCACTCATCTTTCAATGGAATTTTTTTTTTTTTTATCACAAATACTACATACTTTAACAAGTGGGTGGAAGTCACTTCAATCATTTTAAAGATTGGTGTCCACATTTCCAAGTTCGTCCTCTACCATATCATGTGTCACTTTTGTATACCATCCATCATCATTATTGATATTAGTATACCTTTCAAAAATAAACATGTCAAATAATTCTATACCTAGTGTCATATCTAATATCTATTTTCCACTCTATATTACCCTAAAGTGTCGACTAGGTTGAGACTACCGACAACCTACTAAAGATTCTTAAAAATGTTTTCAATCAAACTAGTCATGATTGACACCTTCATCTCAATCCTACCCTTTAGGCTTATGAAACCTTCATTCCCACTCCTATAGAGGCCACTCCATATTCCCTTATCTATGTAATAGAAGCAATCCCACCAATTGAAGTCAAACTATAATCCTTGCATGTGTCACTCAAATATTTGATCAATAATTAGGATTATCATGCAAAATGACTCATACATTTTGATCTAGTGGATGGAAAGATACATAAATAATATCACTGCTTAATTGTATATTAGAATAGACTCAAGAGGATATATGATATGAAAATTCATGCTCATTAGTTCCAAGTTGGTAACCTTGTGTTAAAAGAGAATCAAAAGGTGATGTAGAGCATCTTGAGGTAGTTAGAACTCCTGTATGTTGGTGATGCAGGGCATTGAGCCTAGATTTTGTGATCATTGGGGCTAGTAAATATTTCATCTAATAATTAGTCCTCATAGGATGCATCCTTCCTAAAATTAAACCACATCATTCATATTCATCAATCACCCTTTGGAAAAAAGATGTTTATGGAAATCATTATGGAAATGATTTCTTTTTTATCATTATTTATCTCTTTTATGAGGATCCTCATTTTACTTCCTCAAGGTTGACACTATCCTTTATATTATGTGGTACATTTTAAATGTTGAAACTAGGTACAATGTCTTGATCTCTTCTCTTTGCAAATTTCTTAAGATGTGTCCCTTGCACTTCCATATTTGAGCCATGTTGTCACATGATGCACATGAGGCATGTTTCTTGTGTGTTGGATCTTCTAACATCATATTCACCAAAGTCCCTATGGATTTGTATGATTTTAGATTAATCATTTTCTACTTGGTGTGTCACTACTTGCATCATCTATGATATATCATTGGTTCTTTATACCTTGGTAGGTTCTCGAGTGTGTTAAAGAAAACTAAGCACTCACAACATCACAACTAACCTTTAGGGTGCTCCTATTTAATATTTCTTATTGTCATTATAACTCCACCATCCCTTATTTTCTATCATTTGTATGTCTCTCCCTAATATTTGTGATTAGAAATGTGGATATTTCATGAGTATGTCCTTATCTCTAGATGGGGTTCTTTTGTACATGGCTTGATGAGTTCATTTACATTATATATTAGGTTCATTTATGTTACCACTTAGGTTAATTCTCATTTGAATTGTCTTTTGTATTCATTCACATTACTTTATCATGTCAATTATTCATTATGTTAATTTTAGCTCAAAATATTGCATCAAACCTATTCATAAATATTAAGCATAAAATTATACATCACATCAATACATTTAATTGTTGAACCACATCTTGCATAATTATACAACAAAACCTATATACATCATCACATAAGAATAATCATAAACCAGTATATCATACATCATATTATTTCAACACATATACAATAAAAACATCCATTATATGCAATAAACATCATGCAAGTCATCAATAGGCCATTGTCAAATATTCATCATATATATAAATGTCTTAAAAAAAATAGTGTCTGTTAATTCAAAATCATCATGTATATATAATATGTCATATGTCTTAGTAACTATATATACATGACCTAAAAAAGTCACTCAAAATATGATTCTATCTAGCCCCTCTCTGGAACTCCTTTAGTTCCCTCCCTTAGGGGTGTTGGTGTTTGTATACCTATGTCTTGACCATATCCTCAATTCTATTTAAAACCCTAAATCAATCCTAGAGTTCTCCTCTCCTATCATTTGTATCTATGACTTTGTTAATCAAGCCTTTGCTCTATCCTGATCTTGTTCCATACCATGTGTTTCTCTACACTAGAGAAAATGCCTTGTCATGATCTTATAAATTGGAAGACAATGTTAGAATCCCAAATATATCTGCTAACACCATTATTAGTCTTTATTCAAATGGTCTCAAACTAAACCCTATAGGTACCTTTGATGGTGGCATAATCTACCCAACCCTATGGTGAGAGGTGTTTCTCCTCTTTGAATGCCTACTACTCCTAAGCCCTTTCTTTCTCCTAGTAGATCCATAATTTATGTATGATATCCTCAGCTACTTACAGAAACCCCACTTATTTCTCTCAATGGCTCATAGACCTATTTCATATCAACAAACATTGAAAACTCATATGATTTCATGTACCTTACAACCTCACCTCTAAGATCCTAAATTCGCTCTACCTAGTATTAAAAATGTATTGCTTTTTAGGAAATTAATTTAAATGTACCATCACTAGCTCCACCTATAACTATTTCTCATCGCATGGTTTCATCTATCTCCCTTCTAGCTTCTAACTATCTCCTTATCCTCTTAGTATGTATTGCCCCCCTTTATTGTGTGGCCTCAACTAAATCTCTCATTGCCTCTAGAGCAGCCCTATGTATTATGATTCTTTTCCTCTCCTCCATCATTGTTCCCAAATCACTCCTCAACACTACCATATTCTCTATCTAACTTCCCTTTCTATCTCTCCAGATTTCTCCTTAGTCCATATTTCTACTCCTACAAACTATTCCTTGATTCCCTAAACTTGTCTTTCTCTAGAAGCACTACATCATGTGTCTCTTACAAACTAAATAACAGTTCTTGTAAATCTTCAATTTTCTACCCTTGTGATGTCCCACATGTTTTTGATCCTATCTCCTCATACAACATCTCTTGGTTCTTTTTAATCTTCATAACCTGCTACTACACACATTTTAGCCACTTACTAAGAACATTCATCACTTGTCGGTGTTTTGGATCCTCATACTATTATGATGTCTACTCATATAATCACACATGTTTCTTCTAAGTTGTCTAGACTCCAATGTAGTATTAATACAAGTCTCATTAATAAGCTTCTTCCCACCCTTGTATGTCATTTTCTCTATCTCTCTACTATAGGCTTATCCACTTACTACAAGTCTCATTACTAAGCTTCTCCCCCCCATCTATCTTTGGCCTTGTCCACTATATCCTCAATCTCCCTTATACTAGCTAATGTACACCATAGACTCTCTCTAGTGCCTCTTGTTCCACCATCTCTCCCTCTAAGTCCTTCCATCTTCTAACACATCCACTATATCACAATCTATCTATTTTTCCTCCCTACTTCTCTTCGAAACAATCAACAATAACCCCCTTAGATCCTTTATTTTTCATTCTCTCTTATAATTACATCTCTCCTACATGTATGGGTTGAGGATGAACATGTTATATAAATAGGCTCTAATACTTATGTTTTCCACCATGTAGTATATTTAATAGTTTTTCTAAGGTCATCTAATGTACTCACCAAATTTTGTATATTCATACTAATCCATACCTATTCTTACCACACCACTCTACTGCTATCTATACTCCCCCAAGTTGATCTCCTCTCTTGTAAAATTTTCACTATCTAATGTGATGAAACAATTATATTATGCTTCACACCAAACTACTTCATTAAAAAATTGTACCTATAGAACTCAATCACACAATTTTTCCTTCCCATGATATATGATGGTATCATCATATAGAGTGACTCCTCTACATCCTATATATATTGGCATGACCTCTAAATCTATATATGATGTATCCACCTTATTCAACATGCTCGTTATGTGATCCACAACTATTAAGCTACATACCTCAATTTTGATCACAAACTATAGATAACTAGCTCATCTACATATCTTTGTAACCTCATGCATATAAGCCAAAAAAATTGTATATGATCTTGATAAAAAAATATGTATTATTATTGTGTATTCCATGCTCCTCATCCTTGGTAGCTTATCATAAGGAGCTCCTTGTACAACTTCACTATCACCATTGTCCCCAAGACAAATACCTTTATTGGTGCATTGCACCAATTAAGATATGAATCCAAGCTAATGAGATCAAGTTTCTTATGTTATCTAGAACTAGGAAAACACTCACAAACACATATACATCTAGCATAACATATTTGTTTGGACTCTTTGTTTCTTGTGCTAACCCTATTACTATCATCTTGTTATGTCCAATACAATTTATTGTCACATGTGACACCCTAATCAAGAGCCACAATATCTTGTATTTGTCCTTGGTTGTAATTGTCATCTTCCCTTTTGAGAGGTAGATATTTGATGCCTACTATAGGATATTTTATACATCTTTAATTCCTTTTTTATAATGTGAATCAACAAGCTAGTATGCACATGTTCAATCTCCTTATTGACCATTTCCTCAATCAAGATATTGTATTTTTAAGGAAGTTTTTATTTAATGAAACAATGAATATGTCCTTGTTTTCTTGATTTATGAGGATTCTTCCATTTTTTACAACCACCCTTTGCTTTTGGAGGTCCTATTTATTACATAGATTACTTGGAACGAAATCCAACCTAATATAGAGAAGCATTCAATCTAATTTCATCCCTATAGGATGTTCACCAAAGGTGAATTCTATCCCTCTTTAAGTAAGATTTTAAGTGAAAAAATGTAATCCACCACACTTTTTCTATTATAAACCTTGAAATTAATACCCCTTGAAGTTGTTTATTCTTTCATGTTGTTACAAAAAGCCATGTAAAATGGGATATACAACCCCAATAATTCTACCCCAAAATGTGAAACACCCCTTTTATCATCTCGTGAAGCTCTTTTGCAAGGTTGGTCACTTCCTTATTTCAACCACAATGGACTATTCTCTCCTTTTACACCAATGTTCAAATATAAAGATTGATTATTGGTTGCTTTTACATTAAAGAACCCAACAAACATTATTTCACCTAAGGTGCTCAATAACAATTTTTTTTAACAAAGTAAATAGGTCTTCCTTGTCTATGTTCCTTTTTTTTTGTAGAATAAGTATAGTTTTTCAAAGCTAAGTAACAAGAAACAAATTTACAATTGTCGAGTTTAATATTATATGTAACCATAGATATTATTTATTTGGATCTTCTTTTTCAAATTTTACCAAATTTCCTTTACAAATCAACCTATTTTATTCCCATTATTCCAAACTAAAAATTTCTTGTAATCTTCAAAATCTAAGGCCATACAATTTTCATGCTCATATGTTTCAACAAGTATAAAAGTATCATTTCCTTATGATATGGAATCCAATCTAAGAACTCTTCCTCTTGAATATCCTATAGAGATACTTGTTTGGTATGCCTCATAAGTTATCTTTAAAGAATAAAAAAATAGTGGAAGGTAGATGGCCTAAAGTTGTCTTCAATGATATATTGTGCAAACGAATAAAACCAAGGATGAAACAAAACATAAAGTGGATGAGTAAATGGAATATACATTTCTATATGTTCCCCATATAAAAAAAAAGAAATAAAGGTCTTTGTATAGAAAGAATAATAATAGAAAATCAGGAAATGGGCTTAAAAGAATGAAAACAATTTCATAATAATGAGCTCAACCCCACATGTAATGAACTTTAAAAAGTGGGCATGGGGGTAAAAATATATTAGAGAGATAAAATTCTTATGGCCTACCTAAGAATCAACTCTTATCAACTCCATTATGAGTCTGGGTGCTAGAAGAGGCTAAAAGAGACTCAGGAAGAGACAGTTTGCACATTTTTCAATTTTGGAAATGTGGAAGTAGAACAACACTATATTTTAGAATTTCATTCATAAAAGGAAAAATTTATAGATGTTTTATTTGATAGCTTCTATTGGTATAACTTATTCAACAAGGAGTAGCTTAAGAAGTTGGGTGTTCTCATCATCAACTTGCACAAGAAAAGAGTTGAGTTACCAATGTTGGCTTTAAGTTGACACGTTTTCCCAAAGGGTATGCTTAGAATTTGAGGTGTTAATTAAAATTATATCTATTATCTATCCATAAATCCATCCATCCATCCATGATTCTAATTTTTTGCACTCAAGTGATGCTTGAGGACAATGTCTAAACAATGAACTAAAACATATATTTAAACAATGGGGACACTTAGTATTTTTTATTAAGTATTTTTATATGTTTTATGGATAGCTACTACCATGTTATGATACCCTAGGGTAAAGGACATGATATCCATCCACCCTAACTTTGCACACCTACAAATCTTAAAACATATGTCAAATTTGGACATCTTTTTTGGCATGTTTCTATATGTGAGCTAACTACTTAAAGCCAAGGTTTCAACTTATAGATACTAGCCACAAATATCTATTGATACGTGTGTTATCATTTTTAGAGCTCCTTTAATACAAGTAATTGAGATGTCAACATGATAAAAGGGTCAAGGTTATTCTACCCCTGACAAGTCCTTTCTCCTATTTCCATTCTTATTAGCTCTAGCCAAGGGTGTACTATTGCAATCATTCACTTTAACTTGAGTAATTAATTTGAGAACTAAAAATTTTAGACAAAATTTCTATAGTTTTATCTAATTTCTATTTAATGATTGTAAAAACAATGATTTAATTATCTGTTTGTTGGCATATATTGAAAATAGTAAGGATAATTTTTATTTTTATTTTTTACTTTGAAAAATAAATTATATTAAATCTATTTAATAACTATCTATCATGTTGTACATTTTGACATATATTACCTCCCTACATAGCCTCCTCATGCCTTTGATGGAATGAATAAAATATTTATTTATCATATATGATGTAAATTATATACATATATATCTAAATATGTGCGCTCGCACACACACACACACACACACACACACACACACACACACACACATCTTTAAGAGTTTTATACAGTATACTATAATATTATAATATATATTTATCTATTATAATATATTACAATACTGCGTATTAGACACATTTAAGTATAAAACCAAGAACACCACTAATAAATAGCCAAACTTTGGTAATTAAGTGAATTTTTGCAAGAATATGTGAATGAATCTTAATTATTGAAAACTCTATGATGTCAAAATAAAGGTTAAAATCCCTAATCAATCTACATATGAAAAGGTAGGGTCTCAAATAATAAATACCTTTGATGACATGAACACAATATTTATTTATCATCTATGATGTATTATATACATATATACATATATACATGTATATGTATATATATATACATATGTATACATGTATATATATATATACACACATATATATATACATACATATATATATATACATGTATATATATATATATATATACATGTATATATATATGTATATATGTATATATATATACATATATATACATGTATACATATATACATATACATGTATATATGTATATATGTATATACATGTATATATATACATCTATACATGTATAGATGTATATATGTATATATATATACATATATACATATATACATATATACATGTATATGTATATATGTATACATGTATATATATGTATATATATATACATATATACATATATATATACATGTATATATATATACATATATATACATGTATATATATATACATATATATACATGTATATATATGTATATATGTATATATATATACATATATATACATGTATACATATATACATATACATGTATATATGTATATATGTATATATATATATACATGTATATATGTATATATATATATATATACATATATATACATGTATATATATATATATATATACATACACGCGCACACACACACATATTTAAGTTTTTTATATAGTATGTAGTATAATACTCTAATATATATATATTTACCTATTAAAATATATTATAATACTACATATTAGACACAATAACTATGGAACCAAGACCACAACTAATAAATAACCAAACTTTAGTAAACAAGCAATTTTTTGCAAGAACATGTGAACAGATCTTAATTATTGAAAACTCTATGATGTCGAAATAAAGGGTAAAAACCCTAATCACTATGTGTATGGAAAGGTAGGGTCTCAAATAATAAACAATCCAATTGTATGCTTGAATAGATTTTAAATAATTTCAAAAACCCCTAAAGAGTAGGGAGGATGTATATTACAACACAACAAAAATAAAATATGCTTGAAAACGGATTAGAGAAAATCCTTTCTCCTCAAGGAAGAGTTTAATAATAGAGGTTTGAAAAAGATGTAAGAAGCCTTCATATATTTTTCCAAAATGGTACTACAATGCCTCCATGGAAGAATACATATAAAAAATACCAAGATGATGGTTGGATCGAGGTGTGAAGGAAAAGAAAAGGGAAGGGAAAAATCCATCCTAACAAAAGAAAAGAAATGGGAAGGAAAAATTTGCAAGTCATTCCTATCACTAGTAACAATCAAGTCATATAACCAAGGGAAAATAAAATGCCTTTGGGACACCATAGAAAGGTTTCATTACTAGCAAATAAGCCAATTATTTCTTCCAAAAAAAAGATTGGGGCGATATAGACCCTAGTCAAGCATTGAGCTTGTCTAAATCTACCTTAATGAATAATCCCATTAGACATCACAAAAAAAAGTACCCAAAAAAAATAAATTGAACATTGGGAAAAATAACCACAAATGGTTTCTTTTAGCCATGAAGTATAAATAATGGGAGAAAAATTTGAAAATCTCTATAAAAAACCATAGATTTGCAAAATCAAGGGTATTTAAGTAACACTTTTGGTCACATTGGGAAGAAGGGAGATGATATTGATATGACAATCCTATGTGAGATATATATGGGGAACATATGTCACCTAGGACTGTCATATCAATATCACCTCCCTTCTTCCCAATGTGACCGAAATTGTAACTTGGACACCCTTAATTCTACAACTATATCCGCCCCCCTGCCCCTCCCAACACACACACACACACACACACACACACATATCTATATATACATAAATATATATGTATTATTATAAATAAATAAATATATATATATATATTATATATATAGATACATACATACATATATTATATGTGTATATATATACACATATACAAATATATACATATATATGTATATATGCATATACATACATAGCATATACATACATATATGTATATATGCATATATATACATATATGTATATATGCATATATATGTGTGTTTTTGTGTGTGTGTGTGTGTGTTGATATATATGTATATATACATATGTATATGTGTATACATGCATATGTTGAAATTTTTTTTATACAAGTATGATAAATATGTTTCAATCATTGTTTTGTCACTGATGTCAAACTTGCTACTTGCTTGTAAGACAATTGCTTATATGATTTAAGTACTATCATTTGTTTGATTGATGAAGATGATTTGATCAAATGAGGTAACAATAGCACCTAGAGGAAAGGTTGAGTTATGATATGAAAAAGAGTACAAGGATCACTTAAGACAGTGATATTACAGTTCATTGATAATCTACTTAAAGTTGCAAAGGTTGGTTACATTGAGTAAGTTTAGAAGAAAAAAATTCAACAAATTTTGTTTGCCAAACTTGACCGAGTGGATAGTATGTGCCGAGCAAAGTTAGTGCAAGCTAAGTAGAAAATCCATTGGAGCTAAGCAAAGTCAATCTTAGTGTAAGTTGAGTGAAACAATGTAAGCCAAGTAAAGTTTAGTTGATGCTGAGTACTAGTAAACTTTAGCTCATACTGAGTGTTTTAATAGTGGATGCCGAGAAATGTAGTATGTGCCAAGCATTAGAAGCTCGTTAATGTTGAGTGTCAACATTATGAGAAAGATTGAGAATTTGATGAATTTAGGCTGACAAGTTTGATTTCTTGGATTATGTGAACCATGTGGAAGATAAGATTAGTGAATTGGTGGCACATAATTCAAGATGAACCATTTTGAGGTGAATTCAAAGAGGATTGAAGGAGAAGTTTCTGTAAGGGAATGAAATGAATGAGGGGTAGATTTATTGAATCCTATCTAATCTGACCTAACCCTAAAATGGACAATGGAGGTTGAAGAACAAAATATATTAATTATCTATTTATAGAGATGGCTGGTCAGGAGCAAGAGTTGATGTGCAAGAACTTAAGCAAGATAAGAAGTCTAGGATATTTGCTTCATTCAATGACCTAAGAGAAGAGACTACATTGGAAAAAAAAGCAAGAAGGCTTAAGGGTATGGATTCTTGAAGGGTGAACAAGCTATCAGAGATGAAGAGAAAGAAAGACAAGATAAATAGAGGACTAAAATAGAGATCTGTAATCTACAAATGAAGTTGTAAGTTGTTATCAAATCAAGCCTTAGTTACTCTCTAAACATTGTATCAATCTAGGGTAAATCATTTGGATTAAGGTTGACCTAATAGTCATTTGTAAATCCTTTAACTAAGTGAGATTCCAAGTGAATGATCTAAAGTCCTCTAACAAGGCTTAGTCCTAACAACGTGATTGAAATCCTTTAACTAGGTCACATTTAATAGTGTGTATTGTAACCTTTAACAAGGTTGTCCTTTCATAGGGCATCACTTCAGAAAAGTGATAATGAGTAGCATGTTATTGGTGGTTTTTTCCAAATTGGGTTTCCATGTTAAATGTGTTATTGAATTTTTTATGTTTCATGTTTACATTTTTGCAAATTATTTTGACAGTAACCTACAAGTTTAAGTGATTCCATAATCTAATGGATGCATGCATGATGAACATGTTTTATGGATATGGGTTCACTAAGTTGTGAAAAATTTTAATTGTACATCTGGACCTTGAATAATTGATTCACCCCCCAGTTATTCTAAAGGATTCCAAAAATTGGTATTAGAGCCTTCTGCTTAAGGACTAGTTTGAAGGTACTAGGAGCACAAAGATCAAGATGTTAAAAAGTGAAGTACCCAAGCTGAATAGAGACAACTTTCCTACATGGAAAAATCTGATGAAGCTACACCTAGGAGGTCTTGGAGATCATGCACAATCTACCATTATTGTTGAGCATACTGATCCTACTAGAGCCCTAACTACTGAAGATCTGAAAAAGAAGAAAGAACACAACCAGGTGATGTTGGAGATTGCCTTTGCCCTAAGCTATGCCAAGTTTGATGATATCAAGAGTTGTGATAGTGCAAAGAAAATGTGGGATTCTTTATGCACTCTCTATAGAGGTGACAAAAATGTTCAAAGAGCCAAAGCTGAAAGTCTTAGAGATAAGTTTGATGATATGAGAATGCAAGAAAGTGAGAATGTTGCTCAATATTGTTCTAGGATAAAAAATGTTGTTAATGCAATAAGAGGAGTTATTGGTAAAATAAATGATGATACTATACTAAGAAAAGTTTTGAGAACACTATTGTCCATCTATGCTAGTAGAGTTTCAGTAATACAAGAATTAAGATGTATAATAGGGAATGATCTAAATCTTGAAGGTCTGATAGGTAGGCTCATTGCTTTTGAGCTCTCTAATTTTGATAATTGCAAACTTGAAAATATTGAATCTGCTTTGAAAGCTAAGTTGTCATTGAAAGAGCCCAATGAGAAGAAGAAGAAGAAAAAGTTGAAATATTTGTCCAGTGAGTGTGATACAGATGAGGAAGATGTAGATAAACTTGAAGCACTACTAGTAAGGAGATTTCATAGAGGTAAAGGAAAGTTTAAAGGAAAGTTACCTATCATGTGTTTCAATTACAAAGAGGTTGGTCATATTACCACTAGATGTCTAGAGAAGAAGAATTATAGAGGTGGTGACAAGTACAAGAGTAGAAGAGATGAAGATAACAAAGAATACAAAGACAAAGGCAAGAAGTCTTGCTACATTTTTGAAGAGGAAACAAAAGATGGATCTAAAGATCATGATGATGAAGTGATGTATGTTGTAATGAAGGACAAATTTGGTGAAGATGAGGTAAATGCACCAGTGTCTTGTGTGAACAAGAATGATAGATGGATCATTCATAGTGGGTGTTCACATCATATAATTGGAGATAAAAGTAAGTTCATTACCTTGAATTATTATGATAGAAATAGCGTAAGGTTTGGTAATGATGCACCATGTCTAATAAAAGGAAAAGGTTCTATCAAGCTCACATAATTTTTTTTATGTGACAATGCTTACTATGTTGAAGGACTTAACTATAACTTGTTGAGTGTGTCACAACTAAATAATTTAGGTTGTAAGGTTGAGTTTGAAAAAAAAAATTCTACGATATATGATATTGATGGAAAATTGATTGGAAAAGGTGATCAAGCTAGAGGCAATCTATTCTACCTTGATATAGAGGATGCTACTTATTTTGTTGTAGAATTTGATGATGTGTGGCTATGGCACAAGAGGTTATGTCATGTTAATTTTGATAACTTGGTTAGTATCAATAACATGAGAAGAGTCAGAGGTCTGCCTAATTTGAAAAAGCCTGACAATATAATTTGCAAACAACATCAATTAGACAAAATGACAAAGTCAAGTTTTAAGAGTAAGACTCATACCTCTAAAGGAATACTAGAGATTGTTCATCTTGACTTGTATGGACCAATTGAAGCACAAAGCTACAAAGGAGATAAGTACATTATGTTGCTTGTTGATTATTATTCTGGAATGATAACAGTTATGTTTCTAAAATAGAGATCTGATGCTTTCCAAATGTTTAAGTGGTACTTAGTAAGAGTTGAGAAAGAAATTGGTAAAAGTCTAAAATGTTTAAGATCTAACAAAGGAGGAGAATTTACATCAAATGAGTTTGAGATGTTTTGTAATGACAAAGGAATCAAAAGATGAACATCTGCTCCTAGAACCCCTCCACAAAATAGAATTGCTAAAAGGAGGAACATATATGTAATGGACTATGCTAGGAAACTCATGATGGAGAATAATGTTGCTTTGAAACACTGGAGAGAAGCTGTAAGTACAACTATCTATATCTTCAACCATGTATAAGTCAAGAAAGTTACTCATTTAACACCTTTTGAACTTGGTATGGAAACTCACCCAATGTAAAATATTTTAAGGTATTTGGAAGAAAGTGTTATATTCTCAAAGATTTTAGGAATGGTAAACTAGATGCAAAAAGTAAAGAAGGTATATTTCTTGGTTATTTCACAAGAAGTATTTAGCTTACAAGTGCTTAAATACTAACACTAACAAAGTTGTGGAAAGTGAAAATGTGAACTTTGATGAATATACAAAAGTATATGAGGCTAAACCTATAAGAATACAAATAATTTGTATACTTTTATGAAGGTATGCCTACTGAAGAAGATGTTGTAAATCATGTTCCAAACCAACAACAAGTTTCAATGACTACCGAGTCACATACTATGAATGCCAAGTTGCATTTAGGAACTGAGCTATATTCAGGTGCCAAGTTATCGAATGAAGTTGAGGCACATTCTGATTCTGAGATTAGTGTATATAAAAGATATGTTGAACTACTGAATAGAGATGCACATAGTAATTTAGAAGTTGAGAGATCAAATGTAGAAGCCAGAGTTGAACCAAGATTGTCTAAGTATGTCAAGAGACATCACCCTACTACACAAATCATTGGTGATAAAGATGCTAGACCAATAACAAGGAACAAGTTGAGAAATGATACATGTTTGTTGAGCATGCAAGAACCCAAGTCAATGAAAGATTCCTTAGAAGATATGGATTGGAGTAAAGCCATGGAAGAAGAGATTGAACAAATTGAGAAAAATAAGACATGGACTCTAGTTCCTAGACCAGAAGATAAAAATGTGATTGGTACCAAGCAGGTATACAGAAACAAGTTAGATGAAAATGGTGTAGTCACAAGAAACATGGCAAGATTAGTCTATAAAGGATATACATAAGAAGAAGGGATAGACTATGGAGAAACATTTACTCCTATTGCAAGACTGGAAAAAGTAAGAACTCTACTTGCTTACTATGCATACAAGGTTTCAAATTTTATCCAATGGATGTTAAGTTTGCATTTCTAAATGGTATATTGGAGGAAGAGGATTACATAGAACAACCAGAAACAACCAGAAGGATTCATTGATGCTAACAAAAAAAACATGGTATATAAACTACACAAAGCTCTTTATAGTTTGAAGCAAGCACCAAGAGCATGGTATGCGAGACTTCATAATTATCTTGTAAAGATTGGATTGTAGAGGACTGATGATAATGACAATCTATACTTGAAGACAAAGAAAGGCAAAGGTATCTTGTTATCTAAATTTTTTATTGATGATATCATATTTGGAGGTCAAAATACTTTATGTAAGGTTTTTGCAAATGAAATGAAGAAAGAATTTGATATGTCTATGTTTGGAGAGATCAATTTCTTTGTGGGTTTGCAAGTACATCACATGAAATATGGTATATACATCACTCAGTCAAAGCATGTTAAGGAGATACTAAAAACTTTTGGATTGGAAGATTCCAAGCTAGTAAGTACACTTATTGTGATAGGACATAAATTGTCAAAGAATGATGATTCAGCTGAGGTGAATCAAACATTATACAGGTCTATTGTTGGTAAATTACAATATTTAGTATATAGCATACCTAATATTGCATTATCTGTAGGGATAGTTGCAAGATTATCTACTAATCCCAAGGAGAATCACTTGATGGTAGTTAAGAGAATACTAAGATATCTAAAAGGAACATAAAAGTATGGTCTATACTATAAGAAAAATGAGAAATTTAAATTGAAAGCCTTTATTGATGCTGATTTGGCTAGAAATATTGATGATAGAAAGAGCACCAGTGGAGGAGCATTTTTCTTAAGTAAAAGGTTGGTTACTTTGACTAGCAAGAAACAAAATTGCATGTCTCAATCTATTGTTGAATTGAATATGTTGCTACTACAGTAAATTGTACAAACATTGTATGGATCAAACAACTACTCAAACATATGAAGGAAGAAATCACTAAACCTGTGATACTTTATTGTGATAATACAAGTGCTATAAATATATCAAAGAATCGTGTGATGCATACAAAGACTAAGCACATTGCAATCAATTGTTGATCCCAGACTGGTTTTGACAAGTGAGTGTCAGCACACTTAAACCATTTACTTAGTTCATGTCAAATCAGTAATACATGTTGGACACAACATGAAAATATTAGACCATGCCAAGTTGCAATGAGTGCCAAGTCACTCAAGTGCCGAGCAGATAGTGTAGAATTAGATTTAGTATGCAAAGAACATTAACAATAAAGTAAACATTCACAAACTAAAACTAAATTCCCATATTTGTTTAGACAAAGAAAAGCAAACAAGAAGTGCAAACGTCAAAAGAGAAAACACTCCATGCTTTCTTGATTTTGTAGATGTGTCCTTTGATGTGGATGTATGCTCAATTTCTTGCCCAATTGCTTTAATGGTGGAGATGGGTAATGGCAAATTGGTAGCCTTGTGAGCTCTCAAATAGGCATTATAAGGTTAAGATTGATGAATTTGGTTCTCAAAATAGCATGGTAACTTTAGCTCAAAGATTGTGATGAAATGGCTTGGGAGGGGATTCAATTTATAGGCTAAGGGCTTGAGGGATGGAGGGCTAAGATGCAAGGAGAGATGAAGGCTTAAGGAGGGCTAGGATGCACTCAAAGGAGAGCACATGGATTGTGCTTGTTTAGCACCAATGGGAAGGTGACACTTGTCACAAGGAGGATGACTATGAGAGGGTAGGGTAAAGGGTTGGTTAAAGGCATGATGAGTGGGGTTGAGTATGTAAGAGAGATGTAAGAGGAATGATTGTGGAAGAGGGAAGAGTGTGGAAGATGGATGTAAGAGTCATGAGTGGGCTTGTAAGAGTCTTTTATGGTTTGTAAGAGCACTCATGACTTGGTGGTTGGGATTTTTGAGGGGAGACTTTGGTTTGGTTTAGGAAAGTCTTAAACTTTCTTAGGGAATGTGACAACATTAGGGGGTGGATTAGGCTTGGGTTTAGGATTATATTAGAGATGTTAGAGATGTGCAAGTGGATGGCATTAATGAGGATGGGTGAGTTAGTGGCTAAGCTAGGTTAGTATGGGTGGATGGGGTGGATTAGGCTAAATGGAGGTTTAGGGATAGGTTAGGGGTTTTTAGATTTGAGGATTTTATTTATCAAATAGGTTTATTTAATAAATGGGGATTTTTGGAATTAGATAGGAGAAAAGGATTTAATTGATAAATAATAGGTTATTTGATTTATCAATTAGGACTATAGATGATTAATTAAATTAATCAGCTAGGGATGGCAAAGGATTAATTAAATAAGAATTTAATTAATGATGCCTTTAGAGATGGCTAAATTAGATTACCAAAGCGGTGTAATCAAATTTAGGTGTCTATAGATAGACCATGCTAAGTGAGTTCAAGTGCCAAGTAGATAGTGGATGCCAAGCAGTTTAGGTGCTGAGTCAGAAGTAGAAATACAATGTATGCCAAGTATCAGAGGCTTCATATGTCGAGTGACACAGTTTGGAAATATTTGTTTGTAATAGCACAAACAACTATTTAGACCATTTTTGAGTTGGCTTAAGGATAGACTTTGATCTTTTGGAAATAAGGACAAATCTATATGCAGATTCTCTATACAATTGCATGTAGCCAATCAGAAAATGGGAAGGTTTAAGCGAAAAAGTGAATGAATCTTAGTCACTAGATTCATACCTAACCCTAAGTCACCAAAGTCTTCTTAAGGAGGATGAAGCCCTAAATTTTTAATGATGATGAGAATAATATAAAAGGGGTGAATGATCAAATTGGAAGAGCGAACAAGACAATTTGTAGAGCATTCAAGGTGAATTAACAGTAAGAGTGAATTGCAAAATTAGTTAAGTGAAGAACAAAGGATAGAGAAGGATACAACATTGATACATCGTATTGTGAAGGATCAATCAAAGACTGAATAGAGGTGATTGGTTATCAAGCAAGCAAGTGCCAACTGCAAGATCTACGGTGAGACATTTTAACAGGTGATTTCAGTTAAATCTCTTAACAGAGTAGTCCTAACAGGCTATATGAAATATTTTAATAGGGTGCTTACTTAATTGTAAGTTAAAGTCCTCTAACGAGATAGACTTCTAATAGGGTGTTGAAATCCTCTAACAAGGTGGGACTTAATAGTCTTTGTAAGCGTTTAACAGGGCAGGCCTTTCACAGGGCAGACCATGATTCATGGTCAAACCATTGTAAACTTAATTGGATACACTATATTGCTACAATAGTGAAGATTTGTGGGTGTCATCCCCACTTCATTTTTACCTTCTTACTTGGAGGGTTTCTGGGTAATCATATTTGGTGTTATGTGTATGTTTGATTACATGTTTACATGATTGATGCATATGTTTTACATGTTGTTTCACTTTATTAATGCATGTGATGGATGAATGATGAAAGTTTAATAGATCCAAGTTTAAGCTCCTGATTCTTCCCCCCCTCTCAAAAGTTTACTCTCTTCCCACTTGTAAATCCAACAATTGGTATTAGAGTTGAGTTCTTTGAAAGAGAAGCTTTGCAACTTAGAGAAAAGATCTTGAAATGGAAGTCTACAAGTTGGGAAAGACTATTAAGAACCAAGAGATTGAAATACATCTCTTAGTACATCAACTAAATGAGGCAAGAGAGGAACTAAAGAAATCCTTGAAGAGAAGGAAAGAGATTGCTATTGTAGACAATGCCACACTATGCAAGGAGATAGACACCACCAAGCTATTTGTAGATGGTAACTCCAGTGCATATGATGCAACACTTGTAGATCTAATGGAAAATAACATAATCTAAGTTGAGGAAATTAGAAATCCCAAGTTGGAGCAAGAATCACAAGCTATTCTACTATCTGAGGTGACTGAACAAAAGAAGAAAGCCATGGAAGACAAAGCCATGATTGAAGAAGACAAAAGAATTTTGGAAAATAGATTGGAAGAAAAGTCAACAAAGCTAACAAAGATCTCCAACATGCAATTGGATACTCTAAGTCAAATGATGAATGCCAACTATGAACTAAATGTCAAGGACATTGAGATAACCACATTGAAGTTGCAGAATGAGTTGAAAAGAGAAAAGGAACTTGCTAAAAGTTTCAACAAGCCAAATGAAGCCATCAAATACTTTGAGCAATTATTGAGATCCCCTAGATCCAACAAAGATACATTAGAACTAGGCTATACAAGCACTGAAGAAGGAGAATCATCCAAAGTTGTTGAAGAAAGGAACATCAAAGGTAAGAACTCCAAACCTACTTGTCATAATTGTGGAAAGAAAGGAAATACTACTAATGTATGATAGAGAAACAATGCAAGTTAGTATGTCAAGCCTAAGAACATGACTCATTTTCATAAGTGCAACAAACAAGGTCATCAGACACATGAATGTAGAACCAGGACCATGCATAAATAAAAATTTGAAGGATATTACAATTTTCAAAAGTATGGACATAGAGCTTTTGAATGCAGATCCAAATCCATGTGGTCATCAAACAAGCTAGCAAAGGTAAGAAGCTATGGAAACTCTTATAATTGGGATTACAATACAAGAATATAGCTATCACTATTGTCAAGGATATGGATATGTTCCTAAGAATTTTATTAGAACACACTTTAGTGGTAATTACAAAAGATGGTTAAGTCAAACTACATGTTTTAGCTATTTGAAGATTGGTCAAATCAGCAAGCATTGTCCAACTAGGTTAAAGGCACCAAGTTGTGAATTTGATAAAGACAAAGGCAAGGAAAATGTTGAACACATTAGAGATGAGATGAAAAAGACATGGAAAAAGAAAGATGCTTGTAGCACATCAAATGCAAAAGGGATCACTTCACCCAATGGGTCAAGTGATCACACCTCATCATATTGAACAATCAAGAGGTATGTGGGATTGATATTAAAGTTAAATATCATACATCAGTTCCAAAAAAAGGGAGTTAGTACTTAAAAGACTACATTAGCATGAAAGAAGATGCAAGAACTTGTTGTAAATTCAAGGTTAAATCTTTAAAGTTTTAATGTTATTTCTGAGCATGAAATGTCTCTTGTGTATGTCGAGTGGAATGCTAGTTGATGTTGAGCTAAATAACTATCTATTTAATGTTGAGTCTGTAGTAGCTATGAAGTGATGGTAATATTAATGGATGCCAAGTGATTTTGAAATCAAGTTGATGCCTAGTTTATAGCTATACAAGCACTTAGCATTAAATGCAAGGGTTTTGAAGGGTATATGATCATTTTTTACTCATTATTCATCATTTCAAATTTGAGCAAAGAGTGAGCATAGCGAAAGGTGATTTAGAAACTTGTTCATGGAATTTGCAAAGAATTGGACATCAATCTTACACCAGTTCTCTAGATTTTACAAGGTATTTATCACAAGTTAAGCACATAGTTTTACTTTGCATAGACCCTAGTTTGACAAATGGCATCTAGTTTGAGGAATGTAGAAGGGAAAGAGGTTTTAAATATTTAGCTTGTTAGTAACAAAGTCAAACAACCTATATTCAAGGCCATCTCTAACATAGCATACACACAAGATCCTTCTGGCACCTTATCTATGATCCTGCCAAGTGTCATAATGGTACAAGATGTAAAGAGATGTTATAATTGAAAAATTGGTAGCATTGGGGACTTAGAAATAAGAGAATCATATGATAGATTATGTACAAATGACATTCTAAAAGAAGAATATAAAATAATTGAGAATAAGGGTTTGACGTGTGCCCTAGATTTTCCTAGTGTATTCAAAATTGAATGAATTAGAATTCTATTTAGCAAAATACATGATGGATCCTTATAGCTGGAGGGTGGACCAATTAAGATCACCAAGAGGATAATTCATAGGGTTACTGGCTACCCAACCCTAGATCGACCCAAGACTCTGAGGAGTGATTCCAAGGAAGTGATAGAGAAAAACACAGGACAAAATGGAATAAAAGAGGCATGACAATAGATAATGTTACTGATCCATTGTTAAACTTTGTTGTTAGGGTAATCTCTCACAAATTCTATCAATCTAGTAGATTGAATAGTGTACCCTATATTGCAGTAGATGTTGGCTACAAGATTGTGAAGAAAGATCATACTTATGATCTGGCTTAGCTTCAACTACAACAATTAATGGAAAATCTTGGAGCAATTAGAAAGACCAAGAGTGCTCAATGTAAACTTGGTACAACACTTGTCTGTATATTCTTCTATGTACAAAATACATTTCCCTCCTTTGGTATAGTAAGCTAGAAAATAAATAGGTCAATTGTAGTGAAAATAAATGAATTTATTGAACAAATGGGAGAAAATTTTCAATCATTAATGACCAGTTATTTTGAAGATTTTAAGAAATCAATGAAGGAAAGAATGAGGATACTTATTTCATTGGTTAGAAACATTATAATGATATATGTTTTCTAGTTGATGCTGATTACACCTTTGTACAAGCTGCCACACCAAGGGTCAGGTGGTTAAGGCCACTTGGGTATGAGATTAATGTTGATGAAGCATCAACATCAATAACTGCACTCCTAGCAGAGGAAATTGACAAGACTTATAAAATCTTTGGGAACTATGATGTGATGAAATCAAAGATTGAAATGGAGTTAAAAACTACCTCTATACTTAAGAAGAAATATAAGCTAGTAAAGAAGCTAAAGATTAAATTTGGTGAAGGTGAAAATGAGGAAGAAGAGGAAGAAGATAAAGAGGATGAAGAGGAAGAGAAAGAACACACACAAGGACCTCTTGCATTGAATCAAGGCATGGGAGAGGATAAAGAGGAGGAAACAGAGGGTGCCAAGGAAGAAGAAGCTGAGGAAGCACCCACACATGCTGAGCCAAAGAAGAGAGGCTAAGACACAACCAATGGCTAAGGTAAAGAAAATTGCTAAAACTAGCCAAGCCAAGATGATTGCACCTACCACTAGAGCCAACACACAAGCCACATCATAGAAGGCCAAGGAGAAATCTAAGCAAATAGAGCAAGGAGGCCAAGTGCAAAAGAAACAAAGAAGAAAATATGTTGCATAGCCAAATTCAGATGAAGAAAGGACTAAATCATATGACATAAGCCAATTCAAAGTGGTAAGTCACAAAACACTTTCTGATATTGAAAATTTGTGTGAAAATGTCGAGAATAATGTAGATTTGTCTAGATTAAAGCATATTGATTTTGAGAAACTAGAGAAAGAAGAACAAAATCTAGTGGAAGAAGCCCTATATGCAATGATGTCTAAATTTAAGACTACACCATTAGAATTTTCCAACTCAGTACCTAAGAAAATATACGACTTAGTTGAGCAAAAATGGCATTATTGTTTAAATTTAGAAAAACAAATAAGGGAAACCACTTTAGCCCAAGTAATGCTAGAATTGACAAAAGGGTAGATTGCTAAGGCTACTAAGAAATATGGAGTTAGGTTTACACCTGAGTATAGAACCTTTAGCATACTTCAAAACAATATTGAAGATGTGGTCAAGAAATCTACCCAAATATGGAAACTTATCTATGGGTTGACCACTATTAAACAAGGAGAAGTTGATCCCTCTGAAGGTAAACTTGATGAAAAAGAGGATGACAATGATGATGATGACAAAGAAAAGAATGATAAGGAAGATGATACATTGGGGAAGGAAACTAAAAAGTAGACTGATGACAAGGCTACAACTAAACAACAACAAGATGAACAAAGTGCGCAGGACATACAAGTGCCGAGTGTCAGTCCCCAACATGACACAGTCAAGACTATTGAAACTATTATTGTAAAAGTTGTCTCTAATCTTTCAGCTTAGGACATAAATCCCTTGATTGTAGAATACCTAAAGAAGATATTGGACCAATCAACATTGATGCTAAGTTATGTGATAGTCTAGTTTTGGTTAGTATAGACGAGCTTTAAAAGGCAGTAACTAATGCCACAATGGACAAGGGAAATCCACAAGGACTACCTTTTACCATCCCTTCAGTTACTCAAGTAAAACCTTTGACCCAAATGATAGTAGTTACACCTTATAAGGTTGAAAAATTTGTTAAAGTTGACACAGTGGAGCAGAGGCAAACTGAAGAAGAAGAAAAAGACAATACTACTGAATAGCAAGAAGCAGGACAAATAGATTCTTCTATACTTGAAGCACAAGGACAAGGTGTTGTTCATGTCATTATGATAAATAAGAGAAAATCTAAAGAGAGTGAGAAAACACCTAAGGTAAAGGAGCAAGAAGCCATCCAAGCATTGGTAACTCTACCTACATCTGACACTTCTCCTACAAAAGTTCTTCAGAAGCCGAGTATAGGAGCTATACCATTGTAAATCTCAGTGCTAGGCTCAAGATCTTCAAAAGTTGAAAAGGTAATTCACTATGGAGATATCACTCTTGATGAAGAGATTGTTATTCCTAAGTTTGATTATGATACAATGACAATAGATCAAATAAGCATTTTGGAACAAGCTTTAGAGAAGAAAAAACATCAAGAAATGCTTAGGAGAGGACACAGGTAGAGGCAAGCACTTGAAGACATTAAAGACATCTTTCTAGATACATTCAACCTACCAACTCCTGAAGAGACCAAGCCACTACTAGAATAATTGTCAAATATAGTGGAAAAGGTCAACAATGAAGACACTGGTACTAATGCTAAACTTTTAGAGCAGTCTAAAAATAAATTATAGAGCAAGGTAAATGGAAAAGTATTTGGTGATATAGCATTCACTCAAGTTTCATTGGCAACAAAGGTTGAGGATGTGAAGAAGGTACTTGAGAATATATTCTCATTGTACACCAAATTTTGTGACCCTACACTCTTCACCCAAGAAACTAGACATCATATTTTGAGCCTAGAGAGAAATCTAAACATATCAGGTACAAGGCTACCTCAAAACCCTTCTTAGAGTTAGAAGCATTTTCATACATTGCTTCAAACACAAAGTCAATTAGCTGTGTTAATAGTAGAAGAGGCTAGTATAAGAGCTAAATTAACATGTATTCAGGCATCCCTCACCCCACACGTGGAAATACTACATAAGGAACTAGCTATGCATAAACTCTACTGAAGAAAGACTATTATCATTTGTTCACCTGCCAAAGATTCAAATTTCAAATGTCCAGCCCATCCAACGGCTAGTCCCAGAATTAATATTATTTTAATGCCTAAGAGACATCAAAAAATCTAAGCGATCAAACCTTGTAAAGGTTTCCACGGCCCGCAGGTTCTCTGATCGTCAAATCTAAGCCAGATCTACGCTTGGCGCTATCTCACCATCAGAAGCTATGCGAGATTTACGTTCGCGACATGGCGCCCTTATGACGCATGTCCAGTGGGTCCAACAGGTCAAGCAACATGTTTTGGCAAGTCAAAAAAATTCCACAGCACCGTGGGTGCTATGTCGCTATCGTGTGTTGGCCAAAAAATCTTCATAGTGACATAGCGCCTGACGAAAAAGGTTTGACGGTGGGCAGGTTACGTCACTAGGAAAGTTAGTGGCAGACAGCCAGTTTCATGGGTTGGAAAGTTTCAAAAAGTGGCAAGGCACCATGGCACCAATGAAAAACTCATTAGTTTTTTGTTAGCGACATAGCACCTGGTTGACACGTGGCGTGGTCAGGATTAACAGTAACAAAATATGCCAGGTTGATGCTTCGAAGGCCAATGGAGAGGTGCCAGGTGTATGAGTCAAAGCATATGTGGTTCACGGGCCTAACAATTTTTAGAGGGAAGGATGTGCAGAGTACGAGGTGTTTCTGATCATCAGATTGAAATTGATCTACGATGGGCGCTATCGCACTATGGAAAAGCTGCACGAGATTTACAATAGTGACATAGCGCCTGGCCGCCACATATCCCTCAGTAGGGTCAAAGAGGTACAAACCCTCTAGGTTGGTGCCTTGTCAGCCCAAGGTGGTGCTTCATTAGGCCAATGGGGAACAACCACGTATGCCAGGTTACAATACAGTCAGCGCATGGGACCAGATCTTCAACGCGGCCACTGCAATCAAAGGCTAAGATCTCCACTGTCAGATCTACAAAGATCAATGACAGGTGCCATCATGCTATGGATAAGTTGCATGATCTTTACCATAGTGACATGGCACCCTTTCGCCACATGTCAGTAGGGCCAGGTCTCGCTAGAGTCTCACCAAAGTACGCCAGGTGTCATTTGAGTGTGGTGTGTTGTTGAGGTGGTGCCATATATGATGGGCCTAGGGTAAGAACAGTATAGTGGTACGACGAGTCTCCACGATTGTTAGATTTAAGGCAGATCGACGGTTGACGCTATCTCACCTTTCAAAGTTGCATGGCAGATACCATGGCGACACAACGCCTTGTCGACATGTGTCTCGCTAGCTCGGCTAAAGTTGACGGTTAGCGGCTAGCGGTTAGTGTGATCGCTACAGTTAATGATAATAGTTTGAAGGGTGGCATGGTTAGTTCAATAAAAGGAGGTCAACCACAGAGGACTTCCCAAGTGGCAGAACGAGAAGAAGTGATTGGCCCGCATGGCCCAGTTGGCTTGCGAAACTAGGTTGACTCTTTGACCCCCTCGCTAATTCATGAACCAAAAATGAGGGTGATCTATTTTGTTGTGCGATCTGATCTTCATGATCGATCCCAACCACCAAAAATGAATGCGAAACCAAAAAAAAACACTCCACTGTCTCAATCGATCCATCTACCTGGTCAGAGCGCAGTTATGGCGCCGTTCTATCTTCTCCAGGCTCTTTCTTAGAGGAATATCAAATTTTTTGGTACTCAAACCACCAGATCTTTGATTGGATTTTCAAGGTGAGAAGTTAATGCTAGTAGTTGAGAAGTAAATGTAATGCAAAAATCCTCAGTTATGCTTGAACTATAAAGGCAATTTTGTGATCTTTTCATGGGGGACTCCTTTTCTGATTTCTTTGCTCGCAGGTCTGCAGTGTAAAATCCCTTTATCTCTGAGTTGTATAACATTTTGTATCATCTCCTTTAGCCATCGATGTGTATGTGCATCTGTCTTGCCTCTCAATGGTGTATTGTTGAGATCTGTGGCTTGCATACTGTGTCTATTTTCGGCCTATTGGATAATATATAAGTGAAATCTTTTTCCTTGTGTTATTTAGTTTGGTTTCCTGATCTGTATGTGGTCATTGATTGATATAAGTCTGGATGTGTATGTCTTTTGAATGTTATCCTAGTTTTGTAGTGCATATATGGGAAGAAATGAGTCTGAACACTCTATTTTGGTGCATCACCTCCTTAGATTAGACTAGGTAGATTTGCTTTTGTGCTCTCCTTCTCCCTTTTCCTCTCCAAGAGTAGATAGGTGCGCCCTAATAGTAAGAGGAAGCCGGCCTTCTCCGGAGACTCAACCCCGTAGTTCAAGTCCCACAGCTTGGATGTTGTTTCCATGTTTCACTAGGTTGTCCTTGCGCATAGGCCTTGGACAAGGGTGCAAACCTAAGTGACAACAGTTTTTGGCATGCCTGGTGGGACACTTTTCAAACAAAATTTAAAGTCTACTGGTGTCAAGAAGAAAGAGTTTCAGAGATTAATACTGAAGAGGTAGTGCTGGCTTCAGTATTTGAGCCTTCAAGAGGCTGATTCTTCAAAGTACTTGGTGACTCTGAACGTCAACAAATCTGGTTCCAGGCCAAAGTTGTAGTGATTCATGCCCAGAGCTGAAACAAGGGCGTCTTCTAGAGGTAGATTTCAATATCAAGAGCTTTCTCTTTCAAATCCTAGAAGGAGGACTAGAACTTCATTATCACTAGTTAGGAGTGTAATAACAGTTAATATACTGGTAAAATCTGTCTCTACTCCTCCTATTGCTTGAACTCAGCCTAGATTGCCATCAACACTCATCAATAGAACACTTTTCTACATGGCACAACCAAGAGTTCATGCTTTTTCCACCTCTAATGGTGGAAGTCCTCTATTGTTAGCCCAAAGACATGATATACCAGTATCTGCGCTGAAAAGTATACCTAATTTTACTGGTGAAACTTCCATCTCTCCTTTAGAGCATATCCAAGAAGTAGCAAATGTCTGTAATATTCATGGTATTATAGAGGATGATGTTGCTGTCAGACTTCTAGTCTCATCTTTAAAAGGAAAAGCATTACAGTGGTATAGAGGCTTAGCTCATGGTTCTATAACCGATTGGGATGGACTAGAAGCAGGGTTATGCAAACATTTTGAGGATAGAAGTGACCATCTATCACTTTTAGAGCAGTTGACTACTATAAAAAGAGCCCCCCTTGAGTGTATGACTGATTTTAACTATAGATTTCATAAGACATGGGATAGAATACCTACTACAGTGAAACCTACCCCTGGTAATGCCTTCTTGCATTACCTTAGAGCTTTTAATAGTGATATTGCCACTACAATCCAAACTATGGGAGGAGATACCTTGCCTAATGCTTATGAGATAGCCATAAAAGCTGAGAACATCCTGATACAAGGAGGAAAGTTGGCTCCAAGGCCCCCTATGCCTTTCTTTCCTGATGTTCCCAACCACCAACCAGCAATGACCCCTCTTCCTACAACTTCTACATCACAAGTCCTTACTCCAGTCCCTCAAGCTTCCACATCCTCAAATGGGATAGATGAACTTAAAGAGATGCTCCAAGGTCTAGTGCTAAATACAAATAAGAGAGAGAAGACCCTGGATAAAAAATTGCAAGAGCAGGGGAGGGAGTTGAAAGACCAAGGGAGGAGATTAGAGGATAGTTTTTCTATAATACAAAAAATGAGTAACAAAGTGGTGGCCTTAGAAAGGCAGCAAGCTCAAGGTGGCAAGCCTCCCCAATTGCAATATCAGGCTCCAAATGGTGGTAGGCCTCCTATTCAGTGGAATAGCTCTTTTGATCAGGGTAGGAAAAATAGTCATGCTTCTGCTTCAAGCTCAAATCAGAATAGAGCTATAGTCCCTCAAAATAACTTGGCCCAAGATTAAGATTTTTGTCCTTCTTGCAACTATTCTTATGCGTATTGCATGTGCCAGAAGGCAGAATCTTATTTGGCCCTAACTGACCAGGAACCTGCAGCAAAACAATCATACAAGGAGGATCATCCCAAAGAGGCCTCATATATTCAAGGACATGATGATTGCTCTTTCATGAATCATCAGATTGGGGAGCATTGTAATGTAAACTAGGATTTCATTGCTCATAACACAAGAAGCAAAAGGAGAGCTATGGAACATGCTGCCCCTCCTTCTCCTGAGCAGGCCTCGACTTCAAGTGCTGCACCTCATGCACATGTAGCAAATGAACAAACAAGTACTTAACAATAGCAAAAGAAAGATTCTAGAAAGAAAGATGCAAGTGATCCTTATGTTGCTCCATCTCAACCTCTTGTAAGTGCAGCTCCCAAAGTTTCTACCAAAGTTCCTAATACACCATTCAGTGTGGTAGAGCAAATGAAGAAGACCAATGTGAACATTTCTATGTGGAATATTGTTGCTACCATACCAATGCAGAAGAGGATGTTGCAGCAAGAATTGGAGAAGATTGAACCCAAGGATCAGCCATCTATCATGGAGAGTGCCACAAGTCTAGTACAACCAGCAGGGGATGTGGAGATAAATAAAAAGGTTAGACCTCCTCCATTCTATGTTTCTCTGATTATAGGGGGCAAATTAGTCCACAATTGCATGATAGATTCAGGGGCTAGTAGCTCAGTAATGCCTAGGTGTGTTGTTGATGCTTTAGGAATGAAATATGAGCCCATTGTTAGGGATGTGTTGCAATTAGATGATAGTACTATCAAAACTGTAGGTATCCTTAGGAATGTGGAGATGGCCCTACATGCATGCCCTGGTTGCACTATGATTCAAGACATATCTGTTGCTGAAGTCAAACCCTATTTTGCCATCTATCTTTCAAGAGACTTCACTGCTCAAATTGGTGGATTCATATCTGCTGATTGGTCATATATGTCATTTAAGACCAGATATGGAGCCAATGCCTCAATTAGAGCAGAACCTCAAGCCCTTCATCACACTGAATCTTACACCCCCAATCCCATCAACATGAATTACCCTATTCTAGAAATGGATGAAAATGACATAGTAAATGAGCCTGCCACTTCCATAGCAGAGATTCTTGATTTCTTCTTGGATGAGTGGGCAAATACATATCAGTTTGAGCCTATGTTAGAGACTCTTGAAACAGGCCTTAGTACATATTGCATAATAGAGAAAGATGCTCAAGTTCCTGATCTTGTTGGGACTAATGATGATATAAGTAGAACATGGAGTATGTACTTTGATGGCTCAAGGAATAGGAATGGATCAGGGGCTGGTGTTATGTTGATCTCTCCTGCGCAAATAAGATACTACTTCTCCTTTAGACTCCAATTTAGTTGCACCAATAATGTGGCTGAGTATGAATCCTTGATTCAAGGTCTCCTACTTGCCCAAAAAAGAGGAATTCAAGCCTTGAAAGTATATGGAGATAGTGAGTTGGTAGTTAACCAAGTGAGAAACCAAAATATCACCAAAAATGGCCTGCTCAAGTCTTACAAACACAGAGTCTAGGATTTT
Organism: Cupressus sempervirens; assembly: GCA_028749045.1. Classification (NCBI taxonomy): domain Eukaryota; kingdom Viridiplantae; phylum Streptophyta; class Pinopsida; order Cupressales; family Cupressaceae; genus Cupressus; species Cupressus sempervirens. The sequence goes on from CM053792.1 coordinate 379,362,472, forward strand.
CTTGAGGGCTTCAATGCATTTAATATTTAGAGCATTCTTCGGAAAGAAAATAGACATGTTGATAGACTTGCAACAGTGGGTGCATCTTATGATGTACCAGGGAATCTTGAGGAAGAAAAGAAGCAACAAATAAAGGTGGTAGGGAGGCCTGCCATCCCTGACAATAACACTCATTGGCAGGTGTTTGATTATGATGAGCAAATTGTGAGTTTCTTGCAGAATGAGGCAGAATTCTCAGATAGAAACCAGTCAAGACTGCAAGATCAGTATGGTGATCAGATCATTCATCTCAGTTCTAACAAGTTTCCCAAAGGTCTTATTACCTTGGAGAGTGTCTTTAATCGTAATGATCAAACAAGAGGCAAAGGGATGAATCTAACTGTAGAAAAGGATGATCATGCCCCAATTACAATTGCTGATGGAAAATCTCTGAATATGGGGAAGGTATGTTCTAAAAATGAGCAAGAAAAATTCATTCAGTTATGTCAAGAATTTAATGATGTATTTGCTTGGACATATGATGAATTAAAAGGATTTGATCCTAGTTTGTTTTAGCATACCATAGATTTAGTTGATAAGGCCAAACTAGTAAGGCAAAAATAGAGGCCAGTGAATCCTAAGATTGAGCCCCTAATGAGAAAAGAACTATCCAAGTTGATAGAGGCTAACATAATATTTCCTATCAAACACTCATCATGGGTAGCTAACCTTGTCCCTGTAAGGAAGAAGAATGGAGAAATCAGATTGTGTGTAGACTTTAGGGATCTTAATTAGGCTTCTCTTAAAGATCACCGTCCTCTCCCTTCCATGGAGCAAATCCTGTCCAGAGTCAGTGGTTCAAGGAGATTCTCTTTTCTTGATGGGTTCTCTGGTTATAACCAAGTGCTAGTTAAGGAATCTGATAGATATAAGACTGCATTTACTACTAAATGGGGCACCTATGCTTATTGCAAGATGCCATTTGGACTAACAAATGTAGGTGCCACATTTCAAAAGGCAATGAAGATGGCCTTTAGAAAATTAATTGAAAAGTTTGTCTTAGTATACCTTGATGATATAACTGTATATTCAAAAAATATAGAAGATCATTTTAATCATCTCAGGCAGGTATTTCTAAGATGTAGAGAGTTTGGGGTTTTCCTTAACCTAGCCAAGTGTGTCTTTGCTATAAGCCAAGGAAAACTATTGGGACACATTGTATCTGAGGATGGGCTGACCATTGATCCAGAAAGAACAAAGGCAATACTTGCCCTTCCTCTTCCTAAACACAAGAAGGGGCTGCAAATTTTCCTTGGTAGAATAAATTTTGTAAGAAGGTTTATTCCTAATCTTGCTACCATAGTGAAACCTCTTACAGCTATGCTTAAGAAAGGTATGGTATTCTCATGGACCAAGGAAGGGAAGGAGAGTTTTGAAGAGATCAAGATAGCCATAGCCTCAGCCCCTACTCTCATGAACCCAAATTTTGAGAAAGATTTCATCCTCTACACTTTAGGTGGTGAGTCAAGTATCTCTGCTATCTTGACTCAAACAAATGGCAAGGATGAGGAGCAGCCCTTAGCCTTCTTTAGTGAAAGGCTCAAGGAATATGAAGATAAGTACAACTTTGTTGAGAAGCAAGCCCTTGCAATCATCAGAGCCTTGAAGAAATTCAAGCACCTCTTATCCCACAATAAGATCCATTTTTTGGTGCCCCATGCCAGTGTAAAAGACTTCCTGTTAAGCAAGGATATCGGTGAAAAGAGAGCTGGATGGATCACTAGGGTAATGAAATATGATGTTGATATTCAAATTACCAAGTTGGTAAGAGAGAGAGGATTGTGCAAAGAAATGTTATTAGGCTAGGATTCAGATGAAGAGACTGCTATGGTAGTAACAGAGCAGTAGGAGGAAGGAAATGTTAATGGTCCAAGGAGTTGGATAATGATATGAAGAGCTTCTTATTAGGGAATGGATACCCTCAGGGATTCGACAAAACTAAAAGAAGAAAATATAGACTGCAGTCTATTCCCTATGTTGTAATTGATGGTATCCTATTTAGGAGGGATTTTAATGGGACCCTGTTGAGATGCATTGAAGAGGATCAGGCTGAGAGGATGATAAAGGAACTTCATGATGGCCCTGATGGTGGCCATTTCTTTGCAAGAACAACTGCCATGAAGATCATGAGGGCTGGTTATTATTGGCCATCTCTGTTCCATGATTGCTATGGATATGTGAGGAAATGTGAGAAGTGTGCTTTCTTCTCAGGCAAACAGAGGCTTGCAGCTCTCCCCCTTCGTCCTATTCAGGTAGATCAAACCTTTACCCAGTGGGGGTTGGATTTTATAGGTCCCATTAATCCTCCATCTAGTGTAGGTCATAAATGAATTTTGGCTGCTACTGATTATTTCACTAGGTGGACAGAGGCAGTTGCCTTGAAGGATGCCACAGAACCCTCAGTTGTTGAATTCCTTGATGGAATTGTATCTAGGTTTGGTGCTCCTTCTACTATCATCTTGGACAATGCTACGTCTTTTTTTGGAACCCAAATTTGTGCATGGGCAATGAATCACAATATCTACCTGAGCACATCATCAAATTACTATCCCCAAGGTAATGGTTTGGCTGAGTCTTCCAACAAGAATTTGATTAGAATCATGAAGAGGACAATAGAAGACAATCAGAGGGTCTGGCATAAGAAACTAAGAACTGCTCTGTAGGCTAATAGGATAACACCCAAGAGATCTGTTGAGAATTCACCTTTTGTGCTGGTATATGGTAGGGAGGCCAAACTCCCAATTTCATTGGAATTCCCATCCTTGAAATTGGCTCATCAGCTAGAATTGATGGAGGATAGTGCTATGTCGGTAAGAATGGCAGAGCTGATTGAACTAGAAGAAAAGAGAATTAAAGCTATGTAAACCTTAAAGACACATCAGCAACCGATGAAGAGGAGTTTTGATAAGAAAACTAGGGTCAGGACCTTCAGAGAAGGAGATTTAGTTCTAAAGTGGGATGCAGATAAGGGGAAACCAGGAAGACATTCCAAATTTGATGCACTATGGAGTGGTCCCTATCTGGTTGACAGTTGCAAGTAGGCTAATGCATTTCAGTTGAGCAGGCCAAATGGTGAAATTTTGCCCATTCCAGTCAATGGGATCTATCCGAAGCCCTGTTTTTGAAAATTTGGGAATCCATGTACATAAGTAGTTTAGTTTCTTTTCTGTTGTTTCCTACTTTTTAAGAAATGCACGTGCACATGGTTCTCACTTTGAGTTGCCAGCTTTTGAAGTTTTGATAGTTTTGAGGTTGCAGTTGTAGAGCTAGGGTTTTCAATGTTTTGATCTCCTCACAGATGAGTTAGGGTTTTGTAGTTCTCAGATTCATACCTTTTTGACTCCATGGTCCAATGGATTATTTACAGGCACTGGTCATACACATAGCAAGCCTGTGCCCCCTGTGAGTCGCCAGAAATGTTATCATTTGTTCACCCGCCAAAGATTCAAATTTCAAATGTCCAGCCCGTCCAATGGCTAGTCCCAGAATTAATATTATTTTAATGCCTAAGAGACATCGAAAAATCTAAGTGATCAAACCTTGTAAAGGTTTCCACGGCCCGCAGGTTCTCTGATCGTCAGATCTAAGCCAGATTTATGGTTGGCGCTATCTCGCCATCAGAAGCTACGCGAGATTTACGTTCGCGACATGGTGCCCTTATGACGCGTGTCTAGTGGGTCCAACGGGCCAGGCAACATGTTTTGGCAGGTTGAAAAAATTCCACGGCATCGTGGGCGCTATGTCGCTATTGTGTGTTGGCCGAAAAATCTTCATAGCGACATAGCGCTCGACGGAAAAGGTCTGATGGCGGGTAGGTTGCATCACCGGGAAAGTTAGCGATGGGCGGTCAGTTTCACGGGTCAAAAAGTTTTAAAAAGTGGCAAGGCACCAACGAAAAACTCACGTGTTTTTTGTTAGCGACATAGCGGCTGGTTGACACATGGCGTGGTCAGGATTAATAGTACCGAAATCTGCCAGGTTGATGCTTCGAAGGCCAATGGAGAGGTGCTAGGTGTATGAGTCAGAGCATATGTGGTTCATAGGCCCAACGATTTTCAGAGGGAAGGATGTGCAGTGTACGAGGTGGTTTTGGTCGTTAGATTGAAATTGATCTACGATGGGTGCTATCGTGCTATGGAAAAGTTGCACGAGATTTACAACAGCGACATAGCGCCTGGGCGCCACGTATCCCTCAATAGGGTGAAAGCGGTATGAACCATCCAGGTTGGTGCCTTGTCAGACCAAGGTGGTGCTTCGTTAGGCCAATGGGGAACAACCACATATGCCAGGTTAGAATATAGTCAGCGCATGGGACCAGATCTTCAACGTGGCCACTGTAGTCAAAGGCTAAGATCTCCACCGTCAGATCTGTAGAGATCAACAGTAGGCGCCATCGTGCTATGGATAAGTTGCACGATCTTTACCATAGCAACATGGGGCCCTTTTTCCATGTGTCAGCGAGGCCAGGTCTCGCTAGGGTCTCACCAAAGTATGCCAGGTGTCATTCGAGTGTGGTGCGTTGTTGAGGTGGCACCAGATATGATGGGCCCGGGGTAAGAACAGTATAGTGGTACAACAAGTCTCCACGATCGTTAGATTTAAGGTAGATTGACGGTCGACACTATCTCGCCTTTCAAAGTTGCATGGCGGATACCATGGCGACATAGCGCCTTGTCGACACATGTCTCGCTGGCTCAGCTAAAGTTGACGATTAGCAACTGGCGGTTAGTGTGATCGCTACAGTTAATGATAATAGTTTGAAGGGTGGTGCGGTTAGTTCAATAAAAAGAGGTCAACCATAGAGGACTTCCTAGGTGGCAGAACGAGAAGAAGCAATTGGCCCGTGTGGCCCAGTTGGCTTGTGAAACTAGGTTGACTCTCTGACCCCCCTGTTGATTCATGAACCAAAAATGAGGGTGATCTATTTTGTTGTGTGATCTGATCTTCATGATCGATCTCGACCACCAGAAATGAATGCGAAACAAAAAAAAACACTCCACTGTCTCAGTTGATCCATCTACGTGGTTAGAGCGCAGTTATGACGCCGTTCTGTCTTCTCCAGGCTCTTTCTCAGAGGAATATCAATTTTTTTGGTACTCAAACCACCAGATCTTTGATTGGATTTTCAGGGTGAGAAGTTAATGCCAGTAGTTGAGAAGTAAATGTAATGCAAAAATCCTCAGTTATGCCTGAACTATAAAGGCAATTTTTTGATCTTTTCACGGGGGACTCCTTTTCTGATTTCTCTGCTACTGCTCGCAGGTCTGCAGTGTAAAATCCCTTTGTCTATGAGCTGTATAACATTCTGTATCATCTCCTTCAGCCATCGATGTGTATGTGCATCCATCTTGCCTCTCATTGGTGTATTGTTGAGATCTGTGGCTTGCATACTGTGTCTATTTTTGGCCTATTGGATAATATATAAGTGAAATCTTTTTCCTTGTGTTATTTAGTTTGGTTTCCTGATCTGTATGTGGTCATTGATTGACATAAGTATGGATGTCTATGTCTTTTGAATGTTATCCTGGTTTTGTAGTGCATATATGGGCAAAAATGAGTCTGAACACTCTATTTTGGTGCATCACCTCCTTAGATTAGACTAGGTAGATTTGCTTTCGTGCTCTCCTTCTCCCTTTTCCTCTCCAAGAGTAGATAGGTGCGCCCTGATAGTAAGAGGAAGCCAGCCTTCTCCGGAGACTCAACCTCATAGTTCAAGTCCCACAGCTTGGAGGTTGTTTCCATGTTTCACTAGGTTGTCCTCGCGCATAGGCCTTGGACAAGGGTGCAAACCTAAGTGACAACAAAGACCCCAATCTTTCTACTCTAGATGGCCTAGTACACCTTGTTGTTGAGCTTGCTATCCAAATCAAGTCATTGGATGTTGCATGTGACAATTGGGATGCAACTCTTAAAATCATAATGTAGGTCCATAAATCATTTTTGGAAAAACACATTATACATGTATAGACCATTTGATATAAGTGTCAAAAAAAAGGGGGAGAGATAAAGAAAAAGCATAGAATAAATAACAATAGACATTTTTAGAGATAAAGCAAGAAGAAGAAAATAAAGAAAGGGGGAGTAGAGAATAAAATAGATTATAAAAGAAAGGAAGAAATAACAAAGGGGGAGTCTAGTAATAAAGTTATATCATTGGGGTGATATACATTTTTGAGATATTTTGAGATTCATTTTTGGAAAGCAAAAGTAGTAAATAGATATAGATATCAGCTATGATAGAACATATCAGATGAAAGAATATCAAATATAGTGCATTGAAGTCAAAGAGAAGCACAAATTCTGGATACAAAATAGACACATTAACTCAAGGCGAGTTATGAATTTTAAGGTATATAGTTTATTGCATAATTTTGAAATTTTTGAACTTTTGTATATACAAGCCGAGTCATGGATATGTTATGCTTGAGAAGTTAAGTAGAACATTGCATATTTAAGTGTTTTTGACACTCATGTTAAAGGGGGAGATTGTTGATCTCAAATTGGTTTTGACAAGTGAGTGTTAACACACTTAAACCATTTACTCAGTTCATGCCAAACTAGTAATACATGCCAAGCACAACATGCAAATATTAGATCATGTTGAGTTGCAATGAGTGCCGAGTCACTCATGTGTCAACTCACTCAAGTGCCAAGACGATAGACCATGCCAAGTGAATTCAAGTGCCGAGTAAATAGTGGATGCCGAGTAGTTCAGGTGCCAAGTCAAAAGTAGAAATACAATGTATGTCGAGCATCAGAGACTTCATATGCTGAGTGACACAGTTTGGACATATTTGTTTGTAATAGCACAAACAACTATGTAAACCATTTTTGAGCTGACTTAAGGATAGATTTTAATCTTTTGGAGATAACGACAAATCTATATGCACATTACCTATGTAATTGCATGTGACCAATCAAAAAATAGGAAGGTTTAAGAAACAAAATGGATGAATCTTAACCCTAGATTCATACCTAACCTTAAGTCACCAGAGTCTTCTTAAGGAGGATGAAGCCCTAAATTTTTAATGATGATGAGAACAATGTACAAGGGGTGAATGATCAAATTGGAAGAGCAAACAAGACAGTTTGTAGAGGATCCAAGGTGACTTAGCAATAAGAGTAAATTGTAGAATTAGTTAAGTGAAGAATAGAGGATAGAGAATGATACAAAATTAATACATCAGTTTGTGAAGGATCAATTAGAGATTGAATAGAGGTGATCTGTTATCAGTCAAGCAAGTGCTAGCTACAGGATCTATGCTAAGACATTTTGACAAGTGATTTTAGTTAAATATCTTAATAGAGTAGTCCTAATAGACTATATGAAATCCTTTAACAGGGTGCTTACTTAATTGTAAGTTGAAGTCCTCTAACTAGGCACACTTCTAACAGGGTGTTGAAATCCTCTAACAAGGTGGGACTTAACAGTCTTTGTAAGCATTTAACAGGGTAGGCCTTTCATAGGGCAGACCATGATTCATGGTCAAACCATTGTAACCTTAATTGTATACACTTTATTGCTGCAGTAGTGAAGATTTGTGGGTGTCATCCCCACCCCAATTTTACCTTCTTACTTGGAGGGTTTCTGGGTAATCATATTTGGTGATATGTGTATGTTTGATTACATGTTTACATGATTGATGCATATGTTTTACATGTTGTTTTAATTTATTAATACATGTGATGGATGAAAGGTGAAAGTTTAATAGATCTAAGTTTAAACTCTTGATTTACTCCAACCTCAGAAGTTTGATCTCTTCCCACTTGTAAATCCAACAATCAAGTATCACTACTTGAGAGAATTAGTTTAAGATAAAGAGGTGAAGATGGAATATGTCAATACAAAAGAATAAATTGTTGATATCTTCACAAAAGCATTACCTAAGGATGCTCATGAGTATCTAAGAGGTAAACTAGGGGTGATAACCCTATCAAAGGCTATCTAAGAAGCATGAGGAGTGTCATACATCAAAAAAGTTGATTGACATATGTGGATCTTACTTTAGGAGCTGCCTAAAGTAATCAAAGAGTTGGAACTGCAAATTAGTCACAAGCAAGGTGATAGAGGGAGAAACTAAAAATGTTCATATCTACATATGAAAATGACAAGTCTTTGGCACTATTGTCAAAGAGGAAGATAAAGGAATTGAAATAAGAGAATAAAAAGGAGGAAGTGTACTAAGTTTCATGAAAATTGAGGGAGATGAAGGAGAAATCATGATCTACCTACCTATTGAAGGAGAAATCTAAACTGTCGAGGGAGAAAGTGTACTTGCTGATTACATCTACCTAGTAAGAAGGAGATAATGTTGAGAGAGATATAAGAAGTGACCAAGAGGGAGTCATAAGGATGATTTGATTATCTATTGATCAAACAAAATTTTGTAACCTATTTAGAAGATGAAATTTGTTGATAGAGGGAGAGATTGCAATATAAGAATTATTTTCTTGGTATTCTGATTGGTCATACTGATTAAGATTGGTTAGTTTGGTTTACCATCCATGCCAAAAGGGAGATTGTTGAAAATAGATTGATATGTGTATGATAAATATGTTTCAATCATTGTTTTGTCATTGATGTCAAACTTGATACTTTCTGGTAAGACAATTGCTTATATCATTTAAGTACTATCATTTGTTTGATTGATAAAAATGATCTGAGCAAATGAGGTAACAATAGCACCTAGAGGAAAGGTTGAGTTATGATATGAAAAAGAGTACAAGTATCAATTAAGATAGTGATATTATAGTGCATTGATAATCTACTTAAGGTTGCAAAGGTTGGTTACACTGAGTAAGTTTAGAAGAACAAGTTAAATAAATTTTGTCTTCCAAGCTTGATCGAGTGGACAATAGGCACCAAGAAAAGTTAGTGTGAGCCGAGCAAAAAATCAATTGGAGTTGAGCAAAGTCAATTTTAGTGTAATTTGAGTGAAATAGTATAAGTCGAGTAAAGTTTAGTTGATGTCAAGCACCAGTAAACTTTAGTTCGTGTCGAGTGGTTTGATAGTGCATGTTGAGCAACACAGTATGTGCGGAGTATCATAAGCCAATAAATGTCAAGTGTCAACATTATGAGAAAGATCGAGAACTTGATGAATTTAAGCTAATAAGTTTGATTTATTGGATTGTGTGAATCGTGTGGAAGATAAGATTGATGAGCTGGTGGCATAGAATTCAAGATGGACCATTTTGAGGTGAATTCAAAGAGGATTGAAGGAGAAGTTTCTAGAAGGGAATGAAATTAAATGAGGGGTAGATTCATTAAATCCTATCTAATCTAACCTAACCCTAAAATGGACAATGGAGGATGAATGAAAAAATATCTTAATTCTCTATTTATAGAGATGTATGGTCAGAAGCAAGAGTTGATGTGTGAGAACCCAAGGAAGAAAAGGAGTCTAGGGTTTATGCTTTATTCAATGACCTAAGAGAAGAGACTGCATTGGCAAAGAAAGAAAGAAGGCTTAAGGGTATGGATGCTTGAAGGGTGAATAAGCTATTAGAGCTAAAGAGTGTAAAAGCCAAGCCAAATGGATGATTGAAATAAAGATCTATAATCTACAAATGAAGTTATAACTTATTATCATATCAAGCCTTATTGTTACTCTTTAATCATTGTATTAATCTTGGGTAAATCCTTTGGATTAAGGTTGACCTAATAGTCATTTGTAAATCCTTTAACTAGGTGACATTCCAAGTGAATGATCTAATATCCTCTAACAAGGCTTAGTCCTAACAAGGTGATTTAAATCCTTTAACCGAGTCACATTTAACAGTGTCTATTGTAACCTTTAATGGGGTTGGCCTTTCACAGGGCATCACTTTAGAAGAGTGAGAATTAGTAGCATGTTACTAGTGGTTTTTACCAAATTGGGTTTCCACATTAAATCATTGCATCAAATGTGTTATTAAATATGTTAAATTTTATGTTTACATTTCTACAAATTATTTTGATAGTAACCTACAAGTTTAAGTGATTGCATAATCTAATGGAGGTATGTATGATGAAAATGTTTAATGGATAAGGGTTCACTAAGTTGTGAAAAGTTTTAAGTGTACATCTAGACCTTCGATAACTGATTCACCCCCACCCCACCCTGCCCTCCCCCCAATTTTTTCTAAAGAATTCCAACACAAGTATCAATTAAGATAATGATATTATAGTGCATTGATAATCTACTTAAGGTTGCAAAGGTTGGTTACACTGAGTAAGTTTAGAAGAACAAGTTAAACAAATTTTGTCTTCCAAGCTTGACCAAGTGGAAAATAGGCACTGAGAAAAGTTAGTGCAAGCCAAGCAGAAAATCAATTGGAGCTGAGAAAAGTCAATTTTAGTGTAAGCTGAGTGAAACAGTGTAAGCTGAGTAAAGTTTAGTTGATGTCAAGCACCAGTAAAATTTAGTTCGTGTCAAATGGTTTGATAGTGCATGTCGAGCAACATAGTATGTGTCGAGTATTAGAAGCTAATAAATGTTGGGTGTCAACATTATGAGAAAGATCAAGAATTTGATGAATTTAAGCTAATAAGTTTGATTTCTTGGATTGTGTGAATCATGTGGAAGATAAGATTGATGAGCTGGTGGCATAGAATTCAAGATGAACCATTTTGAGGTGAATTCAAAGAGGATTGAAGGAGAAGTTTCTAGAAGGGAATGAAATTAAATGAGGGGCAGATTCATTAAATCCTATCTAATCTAACCTAACCCTAAAATGGACAATGGAGGATGAATGACAAAATATCTTAATTCTCTATTTATAGAGATGGCCAGTCAGAAGCAAGAGCTAATGTGCGAGAACCCAAGGAAGATAAGGAGTCTAGGGTTTATGCTTTATTCAATGACCTAAGAGAAGAGACTGCATTGGCAAACAAAGAAAGAAGGCTTAAGGGTATGAATTCTTGAAGGGTGAACAAGTTATTAGAGCTGAAGAGTGTGAAAGCCTTATTGTTACTCTCTAATCATTATATCAATCTAGGTAAATCCTTTGAATTAAGGTTGACCTAATAATCATTTGTAAATCCTTTAACTAGGTTACTTTCCAAGTTAATGATCTAATTTCCTCTAACAAGGCTCAGTCCTAATAGGGTGATTGAAATCTTTTAATCGAGTCACATTTAATAGTGCCTATTGTAACGTTTAACAGGGTTGGTCTTTCATAGGGCATCACTTTAGAAGAGTGAGAATTAGTAGCATGTTACTAGTGGTTTTTTCCAAATTGGGTTTCCACGTTAAATCATTGTGTCAAATGTGTTATTAAATATGTTATGTTTTATGTTTACATTTCTACAAATTATTTTGACAGTAACCTACAAGTTTAAGTGATTGCATAATCTAATGGATGCATGTATGATGAAAATGTGTTATGGATATGGGTTCACTAAGTTGTGAAAAGTTTTAATTGTACATCTAGACCTTGGATAACTAATTCACCTCCCCCCCTCCCAGTTTCTTTAAAGAATTCCAACAACATATGTGTATATGTGTATATATATATACATACACACACAAAGACATATTATATGTATCTAAATACATACATACATATATGTTTATGCATGTATGTATATATGTATATGTATATGTATATATACCTATATACACATATATACATATACACACACATACATATATATAGGTATATATACATATATATAGGTATATAGATATATATGTATATATACATATATACAGGTATATAGATATATATGTATATATGTATATATGTATATATACACACACATATATACATATACATATACATATATGTATATATATGTGTATACACACACATATATGTATATATATGTGTATACATATTTGTATATGTATATGTATATATGTGCGTGCACACACACACACACACACACACACACACACATAGAAAGGGCTTCTGGTATCATTGTAGGAAACATGGTTTAAACACTTTCTGAGGTGGACCTATCACCTCCTTCTTCTACGACAAGTATTGTTGATTGGATGTCCAAAGCTTTGGACAACTAGGTAAGAATTACTTTAATCTGTAATAATTTTTTGTAAAAAAATATTGTTGAATGGTCCTTTAGTCTTTTACGAAGATTATTGTAGAAAGCACTTTAATTGGAGTTCTAACTTTAACTTGGGAGATTTTCCTTTTGTATTTATGCCTACTTGGGTTGTTATAAAAAAATTGCCATTGAATTATCACATGAAAAAATTATTAGATGCAAGGGGAATCTAATTGGAAATTTAAAAGGAATAGAAAATAATTATTTAAATTCTTTGTAGCTAATTTTAAAAATTTATCTTACAATAAATACAATAAATATTACACTCCTGAAGATTATTACAAATTGGTCAATTTAAAAATTCACTTCCAATATTTATTTAAAATACATGAATGACATAACTATTTTAAGAAAGGAAATGGGGGAAAGCAACGAAGGTTAACTTTATAACTTAGCAACAAGGACATACAATTTAAAAATGAGATTCTCTTGTGATGTAGCTATAAGATTTAGGACATTAAAGAAGGTGAAATAATTGAAGTTAATAAATAAAAGATAGAAACTTTCATAGAGAATTAGATGCATATAAGACATAAAACAACAAACATTAAAATGAGAAAACTAGAGGATAGAAGAAAAATCTTTTAACACTTACGAACTCTTATTAACTTTAAGGTGGATGATGTCTAGGTCACTATGGAGAAGTATAACACATCAACATATCCAATAAATCTTTTGTTAATAGATTAGAATAACCCCCCATCAAATAATGCATACATACATAGTAATGATTTAAGTAGGTTTAATAAATAATAATCAATGATTGAAGTTGATATAAAAGGTACAAACTTTCAAGGAGGAGTGAAAATAGATGTAATGATATTTTAGAAATGGTGGTGGAAAGGATCAATAAATAAAGGAATGGGAAACAAAATACTAGAGAAATCAATAATATTGATGCCCCACCCATCACGAATAATTCAAGTGGCACACAGACAGAGATTTTTCAAAAAATGGAATAGAATATGGGACTTTTAGGGGATATTATGAATGAATTTACTATAGTGCACAATGGAGTATTTGAGAAATTATTACAATGACAAAAAATTGACGAAGCTTCAAAGACACAAAAAATAGTTCCACAAGCACCTATAACAAAGGAATTGGAAAACCCACATTGCGCAATTGATATCACTTGAAACAAAATGGATTAACAAAATTACACTAAAGTATTGAAGGAAATAGAATCCTTTTATAGTCAGACATGCTTATCTCTAAATTTATAAATGTAATAGATAATTGAAGAATATGGGAATAGTTTTTTCAACCATTTGGAGGGGAACTTTTGTGATAATAATATATAGAAAATAATGAGATGAATAAGAATGAGGAAGATTCAAATATTGAAAAAATATCACTTATTCTCCTAAAGAGAATAAAAAAAAAGTAGAAATAGATGTTGAAAAAAATCAGTAAATTTAGAAAATAATTGATTGCATAAATAACTCAAATAAAAAACTAGGCCTTGTTGCCATTATTGAAGGGCTAGAATCTCCAATAATTGCTAAAATTCTTAAGCAATAGGAAAGGAAATCTCTGGTTGAATTAAGGAATAAAGATGGATCAACGAAAAATTAGACTAACCCACATACCTTTTTCATGTAGGGAAGGGGAAGGACCTTCCCAAGGACCAATGAAGATCACTACATGGAATGTTAAGGGCATAAATACCCCTAAAACTAATGACTATTTAAATGTAATTTAAAACTTTTGAATTTAGATATCATATTATTACAAGAGACTAAACTAATTTAAGAAGAAGCAAAAAAAATCATTCATAAGTTGGGAATCTAGAAGTTAGAATGGGTAGAGTCAAATGGAGCATCAGGTGGCCTAGCCATTTTATATGACCCTAGGAAAGTAGATCATGAAACTAAACTAGAAAACCAAAATTGGATGACTGGTATAATTAGTAGTACAAGAAGTTGGTTAAATTTCTCTATTAGTAACATTTATGATCCCACAAGCACTATTAGTAAAAAATATATAGAGTTAGACATAGAAAAGTATATAACTGTAAATAACCAAGATACCCATATTTTGAGGGAGATTTCAACACGATCTTAGATTATGGTAAAAAAATATAGAAAATCTCATTATATTTCTCAATCACAAAAATATTTTAATATTTAAGTTAATAAAAATAATTTAATGGACTAAACAATAGGAAATGAAGTATATACATGAAATAATACAAGAGAAGGTTTTAGCCAAATAATAGAAAGATTGGATAGATTTCTATTAAGAGGAGATTTAGGCACATTTGATTTCACATTTTTGGTAGAAATATTAACTTTTGTTGGATGTGATCACTTCCTAGTGAGATTAGAGATCAATAAATTCGATAAGCTCATTAGAAATCCTCTTAAATTTGAAACTTTTTAGTTCCAACACAAACACTTTATCAACTTATTAGAAAAATGGTGGAAAGAGGAAACTTTTAGAGGTTCCAAGATATTTTTTTTACATCTAAACTTAAGTCCCTTAAAAATTAAATGCTAAAATGGGAATAGAGAATCTTTGAACAACATATTTGATGAAAATATTAAACTTGAATAAGACATTAACACTTTAAATGAAGAAGTTATTATGATGTACATGAATGAAGACAAATACTACAACGAAAAAGAGTTATTGGCTAAACATGACAATCTCTTAGGAAAAGAAGAGGACTTTTAGAAATAAAAATTGAGGGAAACCTAGCTCTCCAAGGGACATAAAGACATGAAATCCTTTCACAATAGTACCAAAAATAGAAGAACAATCAATAGAATGACAAAGATCAAAGATCTACTAGGAAACATTGTAGAAGAATCAAAATAATTGGCAAAAGTATTTGTAAATTATTATTATAACACCTTAAAAATCTTGACACTTCTAAGCTTAAAGTTAACAAACACTATTATCCTCAATTCCCAAACTGGTGACTAAAAATGATAACCAATGGTTGAATAATAATTTTTCATTAAAAAAAAATGAAGGAAGTTTTATTCCAATCACATCTAGATAAGACTCAAGGCCCTAATGGATTTAAATCATTTTTTTTTCTAGAAATGTTGGAATTTTTAGGGGTAGAGATATGGGAGGTTGTAGAAGCTACACATAACTTTGGTACCCTCCTTTCTAAAATTAACAACACATTTTTGGCTCTAATTCCTGAAAAACTAAATTATGGAGGATTGGGTGATTTTAGACCAATTAATTTATGTAATATTATTTTTAAAATTCTCTTTTAGGCCTCAATGAATAGACTAAAATGTCTTTTGCCCAAAATTATGTCTAAAGAATAGATATATTTTGTTTTAGATATATCTATTTTCAAAGGGATTATTATTTCTCAACAAATGTTTCACATAGCTTAAAACAAGAAATATCAAATTAGATATTAAAAAAGCATATGATAAAATGGACTCGAGGTTCATTTGTAAATGTTTAGAGGCCTTCAATTTCTCTAAGATATGGATTAATATGATTTCTAGTTATATCTCCACCCGCAAAATATTTATCTTATTTAACATAAGCCCTGAAGATTTTTCCAATATATCACAAATCATTAGGAAAAGAGATCTTATTTCCTCCTTTCCTTTTGTAATAATAACAGAATAATTATGAAGAACCATACAAAAAGCCCATCAAGAAGGCAAGGTATTAGGAGCCAAAATTACCAACAATGTCTCTAATATTACCTACCAACAATTTATTGATGATACAATTCTACCAAGAATTAGCACAAAGGAAGAAGCAAGTTAATTCAAGGAAATCCTTAATAAACACATGGAAGCATTAAGATAAAAAGTGGATGCAGTTAAGTTTGACTTCCTTTTCCTAACACTAATCCCATAGTGGAACAATAAATATGGATTTAATCCTTGGCTTCAAAATTATAAATTCCCCATGCAAATATTTAAAAATCCCTTTAGATAAAGAGTAAAGAAGCAACAAAAGTTGGGAACCATTTTCATCCAAATTGCATAATAAAATGGAAAGTTGGAAAGGGAAACGACTATCCAATGTTGGGAGAAACACTGATTAAATATTTGTTGTAATCGATTCTTGTCCATCATATGTTCATATTACTAATATCTAATAGTGTTAAAAGAAGTCTAGACACTAAACTAAGATTTTGTTCCTGGCAAGGCACCTCAAGCAACAAAAACATTGCAATGATCAAATGGGAAAACATGTGCAAACCAATTAGCATAGGGATTTAGGAATTTAAAAAAAATCAATTTTAAAACAAGGCTTTAGGGGATGAACTAGTTTGGAATATTATTCAGGAATCTAAAAGAAAATGAACATAAGTTTTATTAAACAAGTATATTACAATAGTAGATCCCATCAACTAACATATTTAGAACTAAAAATCACTTTAGAGGATCACACATTTGGAACTTCATGATTGAATACAAAGATTTCATAAATAATAAACTAACTTAAGATATTGGAAATTGGGAAGATGCTTTATTTTGGGAGGACTTGTGGGTGGAATATGAACCCCTGGATACTTTAGGTCTAGACCTTACCATTAAGGAAACTTTATATCAAATGGGCCATGAATCATCACATTATATCACAAAATTGATAGCATCCTCTCCATAGGATGGTAATGGAAAACACTAAATTATACCCCCTTAACAGTAGAATAAAAACCAAAACTTGTGGACACGTTACATAAAAGACGGTTTACTCTTAAGAATAGACAAGATAAAATAATTAGGAGAGGATCCAATGATGAGACATACAAAGTTAGAGATGGATAAAATAAAATTTTAAACTCATAAATTTTGCATAATATAGATATTCCATTAAACCTATGTTTGAACAAGGTATGCTCACCTAATCCTAGTATTTTCCTATGGGCAAAACTTAAAAAATGAATATGATGGGGAGTCCTAGCTAACTATCAATATCTCTTCTAGCTCTTCTTAAGACCTAATATTTGGTATTTCTATGGTAATCCTCACTATCCTACTCAAAGATCACTTCTACAATCCCTATCTCCTTTAGAACTCTTCACCAACTTCAAACATCTACCATACCTCTAAATTCAACTATGCACTCATGGGCTCAATTAGCCATTCTTCTCCCTAAACTTCTCTAGAGCTAGGAATAGGTGTCCTTACTATTCTTGACTTGTTTTCAATCCATTTTGATCCATTATGATGCATCCTTTCTTAGGTTTCTGTCAAGTCCTAGGTTTTCAATGGTTTAGGCCTTGTAGCCTTTTTACCCCAATTAGGCCTTCCTCAAACCCGATTTCTTGGAGTAGTTATGAATTCCTCCAAAAAAAACCCCAACTTGTTAGGGATTCTCTTTAAGGTCTTCCTAGGCTTAAATATTTCCTATTTCTTTGCCTCCAAAAAGTGTCTGTACACATGACTATCACCAAACCCCTATTTTTGAGGGTTTCTAGGGCATGTGAATCTATCTGGTTTCTTTGCTCTCATCAATCACTTAAATTTTTTTCTCTACTCTCCTCCTTACTTATGCATTGATAGGACACATGCCACATCACTTCTACACTTCTTGATTGGAACACCCAATCCATTTAGCAAGCCCTCTTGGTCCTATTTTGTACAAGCATCCAACTAGAATGCCTATGCACTTTCTTAGGGCTTGTTAGTAAAAATAGCTCCCCTACATACCATGATTTCACAAACCATATTTGCATTATATACAAAGTCTCCTACTTGATTCCAAGAGGCCATGGAATTTTAGCCACCGGAACTCAAGTAGGACCCATATTTACAAAATTGGCTCTAAACAAGGTACTAGATCAACAAAAAACAAGAAATTACCAAATGATAACCAATCATTTAAAAAAACTAAAATAATTCTTGTGAGGCCTCGCCCCGACCCATCGTGGCATAGTGATACATTACCCTTTTTTTTTTTTGTTATTCACGACTCGAGATGTCGAGACATTATCTGATGCTTAGAACATATTTTATTTTTTCATGTTGTGTGATGTTATTTCCAAATATATTTGATGATTGTCATTTAATGTTCATGTATATGTATGTTGACGAAATCAGTAAAATTGAGATTTGATTTAAGATATTTCAAATGGTTAAGAATGGTGTAGGATGAAGAAACTCTTATTGATTTATGTTTTAATTTATGAAAATTTCTGATACATATAGGTTTATATACATATGATTTTTTTGGGACTACTGATGTGTGCAATGAGTGTGCAGATATTTAGCCGAGAAACCCTACGGAGGAACAAAACTGATCTCCATGTGCTAAAATTTGGAAACCCTATTGTTCGTAATTATGTTCTTTCAGTGTCGCTTGACACTCGTAAAAGGTTTATGTGCTTCGGTATGCTAGTTAGGGTTAATTATTTAACCTGTGGATTCAAGTTGGTTCAAGTTAGTGTCAATTTTCTATCGGGTTCTTAATTAGGGTTAGTCATCCCTATTTCGGATTTTGTGCTTGATTTGCAAGTTAGAGTTGTTAGATAGACCTATTTCATTTCTAGATTTTATTTTGACTCTAACCTCTTCCCTAAGGCTTTAAAAAATGTTATTTTTCTAACCAATGGGTATGGGTATGGGTTAGGGGTCTTTTCCAACCCCTAAGCCCCTTTATTTGACTTTTGAGGTCACTCAAAAGTCCCCTTTTTGCCTTTGTGCGAAAATTGCAAGTGGTTGACATGAGTTGTCTTACCCCACCTTCTTTTAAGGTTTAACCATAGTGAGGGTAGAGTTAGGAGTTTCTAGAATGGCTAGTGGGTGGGAGAAGTTATTGATCCCCTTTGGTAGTTGAGTTGGAGGCTTATTTAGAAACCTTCCTTGGACTAGTTGGTTGTTACCAAATCTCTACATTTAGAGAAGATTTCTTGAAGCTTGAAGGAAGGAGGGATACTCTAATCAAATTGGTTCATTGCCATCACCTCTTTGTGAAGGTAGGAAACTCCCATCTCCCTTATTCAGTTTTATGTTTTGTTTCATGTTCTTGTTACCTTGTTGTTGTTTTACTGTTGTATGGTTGTGGGTATGTTGGGAAGATTTGTAAACCTTGTTATTTTGGTTGTTTTCCTTTCTTGTGTATGTTGCAATTTTTGAGTTTCTTTGCATGGGTGTTTTGGTATTACTCACCCTAGGAGAGGGCAGAAGTGACCAATTTTGGGAGAGGTCTATTTAGTTGGACTCCAACCTATGTAGAGTCTCTTCTCAGGATGAGAAGAGGGATAAAGGGTAGGGTGTTATGGGCCCCTACCCGTCAGCACAAACCTGGTATGACTATGGCAAGTTAAAGGGAAGAACGAAAGTTCTTGGTTATTGGCCCCGATTGGGCATCTGAATTTGGTGTTGTGCTTGACTTCTCCAGTTGGAAGAATCCACCTCTCCCTAGTCTTGATTCATTGTGAATCTTATTGTGTAAACCATATATGATTATGCATGCTTGATGTTCTTTTGGTTTTGCTTGGTTGTCACCCGATCAATTATTGGTTTCCTCCATGGTTCTTGAAATGAGATTCAGAAAATATTACAAACTCCTTGATTTTGATCATGAAGATAATTTGATAAAATCGTTGAAATTTGGGATTGAGATCCTATTGTAAATTTTTATTTTAAACCTTATTATATATGGCAACGAAGCTGGGTTTTCTTCCTGATTCTTTCCCGGCTGAGCCTTGAATTAGGGTTGCCAATAAAATTGGTGTAATTGTTGGGCATGTGATTAAATTTTGTAACACATTATTTTGGATGGATGCACATCAAAAAAAAAAAAAAAAAGGATGAAATGATGATAGTTTAGTAAGCAAAAGTTTCTAGTCCTTTTTATGTTCAAAATGAAAACTATGATTGAGGAAAGAAAACAATGGCTATGGATGATTTATTGCAATTCAAGTTATTTAGGAGGTCAAATTTACCATGCATTATCTTGACCACCACCTTTTTGTAGTATAAGAACATCAAGGAAGAGAAGTCCATTGCCCAAATTTTGGTTGTCTCATTGCCTTGGATTGAAACATCTCTCAAGTAGTTAGAATACTTGATGTTTGAGTGATAAACAAAAGTATTTTCCAAATTAAATTTGATATCATAGCAGTGATAGTATTCATAGAAATGAGTATCCTTGTTAATTATTTTTATCATTTTGGTTCTAGAGTATAGTAGCTGTAAATGTACATTCAAATTTAAATTTGCATAAGAATATAATGCCAATCTTTGACAAAGTGTTTTTTTTTTAAAACTTCATAATGCATAAGATAGGAACATTTCATATAGTTTCATATCAAGCCTTATCATGGAAGGTATATCCGTTGTATTAAGTTTAATGTTTGAATGTTAAGTGAATTACCATTTTAAAGACTATACTTAATATCTCCAAATTATCCTTGCACTAGCGAATATTGAGTATCCTAGATTACAAAAGAAGAAACTTAAACCAACAAGTGAGTATCAAAATGCATGTAAAAAGGCCTGTAGTAGCACATAAATCATTCTGGAATTTGTATGGAAAACACATATTTAGTTGATTCTATTACAGGCTAATAAAATAATAGACTCCTCAATGAAATAATAATTTTAAAAAAAATAACAATGCTTAAAAAATATATATATATATACATATTTATATCTAAGCTACTAAAGTCTTTTCTCACCATATAAACTTTATGCATTAAGTCCTCCACCCACTTGAAGCCAGCTCGTAGGAAGGTCATGATGAACCTTTTTGTATTGGAGAGGACGTCAATCTTAGGTGACATCACCCTGTACTTGTGCAGGGGTCGATTTCCTTTTTGGAAAGCGCTGAGATTTTAAAACAAACCATAGCATTTATGCTGAAGACATCCTTAGGGTCGATTGGTGGGAGTACCTATGTTCTAGGTGTTGTTGGAGTAGTGTCATCTTATGTGATGACATCACCTGCCATGCTTTCGCTTTTATGGGCGCTGGTTTTGGGTTGCATGAAGGTGTGTTTAAAAATTAAACTATGTGTTTCATCCACCTTCCTCACCAATCACTTTCTTAGGGAGCTTTTGGTTGGTGGACTTGCTGTCCCATGTACTTGGGTCAGGTCCACTTGGGTCTGCGTGTTGCAGACCCTCGGGTTGTGTGGGTACGCTTGGGATTCGCCCAAGCCCTTCTTGGGTGAGAGGTGTGTAGGGTGGAGAGTAGGGTTTAGGGGAAAAATAAAGGGTAGTATAGAAAGTTAGCAATAAGTGTTAGGGGTTAGTAGGTTAGGGTTAACTTGTTAGGTGTAGGTTAGTAGGTTTTTATTTATTTATTTTAGTTTGAGTTTTATTCAATGTTGTAAACTTTTGTTAGAATGTTAAGGGGTTAAGATAGTTCTAATTAGATTAAGTTAGATTTGTGTTAGTTTTTGAGATGTTAATCTAATTTGCTAAAGTTCTAAGTTAGTCATAAATTGATAGAAGGATTAGATAGCTATTCATTATGTTAAGTTAGTTGTATTGCTTAAAGTTGTAATTTTTAGATATATATATTTTAGTTTAGCTTTTAAATTAGTTTAGTTAGTTGTTATATAATTAAATTTAGATTAAATTGGATTTAGTTAATATTATCTAGTAGTTCTAGTTAGTAAGTAGTTATTTCCGATGAGTAAGGTTTCACTACCTAATTATAAGTAATCATGTTAGTTTAATCGAGACTTGGTTAGCAATTGTTAAAATTAGATTTTAATTAAAACATTTTAAAATTAAGTAAAATGGATATTTATTTTGGAAGGTTTCCAATTTCGTAATGTAATTAGTAAATTTAATTTCGGTTAGTAAAGTTTTAAATAGTGGAAGATAGTTTGATTTTGATTTATTCATTTTTAGATATTATGGATGTGATCGTCCTCATGGTTATAATTTTAAGACATAATGTAGAGAACCTGTACTTATAATGTTATCTCAATCTCTCCAAACTTAGAGCACGTTTATTATTAATTATTGTTCAAAAAAAAAAAAAAAAAAAATTGTGTGTGCATGTGTGTGTCTTGCCTCGTAGTTTGGGCATGACAATTCTATACTAGGTAAGCACACAACATAAATTGAAGTCTCAATGCATTAGTTTAGTCCTTTCAATCCATATATGACTGGATGAAGACTTTGTTATCATAATAGAACCAGATCTTCTTCTCTCCAATCCTTAGTCCATACAATGGCCTTTCTAACTATCAGGTTAGGGTTTTTTTGACCTTATATATCCCATTCCCACATGCTTGGACCCTTAGGTCAGGCTTAGAACACCATTAAGGTGATTTCCAAGTTTTTAGGCAAAGTTGTCATGAGCAACTGTTGCAACTTTTTGCTCATTGAGAAATTTCCTCTCCCAACTTTCATATCTCAGTCTAAAATCAACTCCTTAGATCCCAAAACATTTAAAAATATCAAAAACATAAGTGCTACTCTATTTTGGGATTTTGGTCAAACTTTGACCCTTTTTGTTGACTTTCCTAGGATGTGAACTCTAGAGCCTAATTAAACAAACCAATCACAAACTCTAAGAATTCTTAACTTAACATACACACACCAAATCAACCTTGGGACTTTATGATTAGTCCTTATTACCTTGGTGTTTGGCTTGAATGACCTATAAGCCAAAAATGGAGATGCTAGGGTGCTCTTGTACCAAAATACTTACAATTGAATGATTTAAAAAATTGGTTATGAAGGTCCCTCAAGATGCCCATTATGTGAAAAAAATGAGTCTATGGATTGTATCCCTTTTAATTGTCATATGTCGAAGAATGATGGAATATGATCTACCATAACTGAGATAGTACTCATAATATCCTAGAAACCTAGTAGAATTTCTTAAAAATTGGCCTAGATATTTGAATAATAATTTTTATAAGAACATATTGACAATCACACCCTCTATTATCACATGGGAGCTATGAAAGGAAATTTTTTAAAAAAAAATTCAAGAAAATAAAATGTAATCCAACTCCTTTATTAGCAAAGGGGAAGGTAGCATTGTGGAAACTTTGAATAATAGACTTAAAAACTCTAATCGAATAGAAGATATTTTCCCATAATGGGATGGAAAAATTCAAAAAACTAGTTTGGGTTAACCATTCACCTTGATATGGAAAAGGAGGGACAAAAAGATAAAATAGAAAATTTGTGTAAATAGAGTACCCCTAAATATGGATCATACAAGTTGAATTTTGACAAACCATCCAGAGGAAATCCCAATAATGTTGGCATTGGATACATTGTCCATTCATGGGAAGGTAAAATTCAAGCCAAATTACCAAACCCTTAAATATAACTTCAAACAATATGGTAGAAATTAAAGCATTATCAAAAGGCTTATTGTTATTTAGAGAACTAGGCATCCAATACCTAGTAATTGAAGGAGACTCACAAATCATCATAAATGTCTTAAGAGTTTGTTGTACTCTAGAAAGAAACTAAAGTCCATTTTAGAAAGGGAAATTGAATTGTTGAACTTTGTAACGAATATTGAAATTGAGAAAATTTATAGAGAAGGGATTTAACTGATGAATAAAGGAGAAGATGGAATAGTTTTGAAGGAATTATTTCAACTTAATAAGCCTATTGAAAAAATCATTGAAAATTACAGAATCGTCAGACTAATCAAACACATCTACAATACTTTACCTTCTAATATGGAATAAACACTCATATAAATGCATGTGTAAATGTCACTTTGTCCCAATAAAGTTTTATAAAGACATATATTAAGAATGATGCATATCAATAGATAATTTAGACATATGTGTGTGCATAAATATAATCAAATATTCATATACTAATAAATATAAACATGCACATACACACATAGTTCTTTTGGAATTTGGGGGGAGATAGGTTTATCAAGTTACAAGTTTTTTCGGGATGAAAGTAAAAATATTGATTGAGAATTAGTCTTGGTTGGTTGTGTAATCAATATGTGAATTAAGGTAGGGTTTTCAACTTCATGAAATTTTTCATTTGAAAAGACTATCTCCTTCATGTTTGTGTAGATGTATGTTATGTTATATGAAATATTACAAGCCATTGTTATTAGGTTTCATAAAAAATATGAACTCAAAGATTTGAAGGTTGTAGAAATATATATAAATATAATAAAATCTTTTGGTCCTAAGTTTTAAAGAAAACCTACAGACACACACACAGAGACACACACACACACGCATGCGTGTGCGCACACACACACAGACACACACACATCCATCGTTCATGTTTTTGTAGATGTATGTTATGTTATATGAAATATTCCAAGCCATTGTTATTAGGTTTCATAAAAAACATGAACTCAAATATTTGAAGGTTGTAGAAATATATTAAAATAATAATAATAAAAATCTTTTGGTCCTAAGTTTTAAAGAAAACCTATATATATATATATATATATATATATATATATATATATATATGATTATAATAAAAAATGGATAACAAGAAAATAATATATTAAGTTTTACTTTTCTTTCATTTATTTGAATATCCCTTTCATAGGTAATTGTGCATCAAACAATCATTGGTAGAAATTTTAATTTAGATAAAAAAACAAATTATAATAAATAGAATGACCAAAACCCATGTGATACTGCAACGAGTTTAATATGAGGATGATATTTTTACTTTTATTTTTTTAAATAAGCCAACACCAATCATAGGCTTGGCCTTTGTTTTAACACTCCACACCCAATGCTTGGTATTTCTTTGAAAATGCATACCCATCCTTAGATCCAAACTTAGAGAAGACATTATTTCTTTATATATATATTTTTAAGAAAAACTAGCATTTGCACCTAAAGGAGGTGCAATAATTATGTCAATGGAGGTATATACAAGTTTCATTTTGTTTAACTATTATGAAACATTTTTTGGTCAATTTTGTAATAAAAATACATAAGAATTTAAATATAATAATATTTGTAGACACTAAAAAATGATTCACGCCTACTCTTTCATCACCTTTACATCTTAACTTGTCCCATTTTCTCAATTCACTAACTTCGATCTTTTGGTCACCTTGATCATCATTCTGTCTTATGTCTCACTATTCTATGAACATCTTTTGATCTATTTTTCATCATCTTCAACCATTTTCAATCAAATGCAGATGATTTTAAAATCAATTCAAAACCATTTCAATTTCATCATTTTATAATCATCCTCCCTTTTAGACATTGTTACATCCTTCAATGCCTTATCAAAATTCATCAGTTCATGTCATGCATCCTTGGCATGTCATTTTGATCATTGGCGTTATCATGTCCCTTAGTCCCTTGTCATTATTTTCCATCAGCTTGATTATTGACATTGTTGAGTCCTTCAGTGTTTGATCATGTCCTTATTAAATTGATTTAATAGTATTGACTTTGTCAATTGATATTATTATGATCAATCTTATGGCATTTACAATGTTTGTTAAATGTCATATTTCATCAATCCCTTTCATATGTCCTTGATAGGTCATCATTCCATGTCAATCAATCTGGCCATTGTTTATTTCTTCAATTCAATCATGCCCCTGATCTTTTCCAATATCATTGAATTTATAGATATTTTCTTCATGATCCTTCAATAGGGTTATGTTGCATTTATTTCATCATTTTGGCTAATCAATTTGTTAATTATTTCTATAGGATTAGATAACCCACAGTCTATTCATATGTCTTGATCATTTAATTTCATCTCCGCTTATCAATTACTCTTCTTTACTAACTTTTCACAATTAATTAATCTTTATTAATTAATTGTTCTCATTTCTATGAATAAATCTGAATTTCTTATTTCGAATTCATTTTTCTACTTTTCCATGAATTTTGGGAATTCTTAATTTCTTGAGTTCTAATTCCTATTTTCTCATTTCCTAATTTCATATTTCCTAGTTCATAATTTCTATTTACCATTTTAGAGGGAATTATGAGTTTTTAAATTCAAATTTCTAACTCTTACACCCTCATACTTTTTAGCTTACATCTACTTACACTTTCTATGCATTTCCCTTTTGCTTTCTTCTTCTATCTTCTTGCATCTTTCTATGCAAATTCCTTATAATTTTTCATTCACCTCTTATTTATGGAAAAATTATAAGTTTCACACCTCCCTATGGAAATTTCCAATTTGCATTCTTTCTTTCCAATTCTTGCATTTGGCTTCAAAATCATATAAGCTGAGCTCTTATGTACTTGTTTTGGCTAACCACAATCCAAGTATTCTTCCTATCATCATCCTTTTACTTTTAATTGTAGGCACATCTTTTTAATTCCAACTACATCAACATTAAATTTATGGAGAAGAAAGGAGAAAATTGGAGCATCATGTGAAGGGGTTTTTTTTCATGTTTATTTATGCACCTTTATTTCAATGGCTTCAATGGTAGACTAGGATAGTTTTTATAAGCTATAGAGTTTGTGGTTGCTCTTATTATGCTTGCCTACCTATTTTCTAGTCTTACATTTGGTGAACCTGATGTGAATCATGCTAATACTGATATATTTTTGTGAGTGATTGTAGATCTACAAGCTCGAAAGAAACTCAACATTTCACATTAATTTGTAGGAGATTAATAATATTTTAATTCAGATTTTGCAAGTTTTGGATGACACGTACTTTTAATTGACAAAAAAGTTTCATCCCTAACACATGTTTCATCTTAAAAATAATGTTTCCATTTTATGAAAATATAATATGATTTGTTGAGAATATGTTTCATAAGTTCAACAATTTTCTAAAAAATGATTTCCCACTTGCAACATATCTTTATTAATATAATATCTTAAAATAATATGAAATCTCTTATGGCTACCTTTTTTTATCTTGCAGTGAATAATGGATTGTATTTGTCATTGATGTGCCCATGTATGTACTGTGTTGTTTTACAACTCAGACTTGCATTACATTAATTGAATAACCCTCATTTTGCTTGAATTAGTTTAAAAGAATGGGTTGCATTCATATCTTTTTAAACATCCTCCATTTTCAGCATTAAAGATTCCTTGGTTTTGAGAATTGATAAACTCCATTGCATATTTTCCCTTTTTATTTATTTTTAGCTTTAGATTTTCTAAATTACTTTACATTAAGTTTAGACATGCCATGTGAGACTTAGATTTTGATTTTTCTAAAACTCAAATTTCAGATTTTTTACGAGTTTGTAAATTAGATTTGTTTCTTATTTTAGTTTGAAATAATTAGAATAGATGTAGATTTAATTTTAGATTAGATTTAAATAGGTAGACTTGTTTTTTGTTAATTCTAAATTTGTTATTAAGAATAGATTAAGATTTAGTTTTTAGTTTAAAATAGGTTTTAGTTTTCTAACTTACTTTAGATATTAATTTAGCTTATAGTTTAAATCTAATTTTTAGTTTAGTTTAGAATTTATTTATTTTCTCTTTTAATCTAACTTATCTTTAGGTTATTTTGTTTTTGTTACAATAGATTTGATTTATTTTTTAGAAACTACTTTTTATCTTTAGAGGCTAATTTTTGTAATTTTTTTTATGTAGGGAAGAGGAGACACCCATTTTTGTTTGATGAAGATCATATCATGCTAAAAACTATTAATGCTTTTGATGCAGGATCTATGACGAAGACCTTGTTTGTTTGTCAAAACATTGTGTGGTTTTTAATACGTTAGTAAGCACTTGGTTATAGTGCTCTAAAATTTATTTTTCTACTATTTTTTGGCATTTTAGTAGTGTTTAAAACCCAAAGGGTTATACGTATGTATCCTCTTCCCTCACTTTTGTGGATCTTGGGTACAAGAGAAATTTGTGTAATTCTTTTAGAGAAGCTTGGCTTGGACCCAAGTATCTGATATTAGGTATGCCAGGGGATGACTTTGGAGTGGTAATAGGCCAAAGTATATTAAGGTATCCACTCTAACTGCTATATAAAGGCTCAATTGTGGGTAATGCACAATTAACAGTATGGTTGGGTGACCTCCTATAGGATTTTATCATCCACCTATTGAATAGAGTGTCCCATACTAAATTTTTTTGTTGTAGTGACCAAAAAATTTATATCCATTGGCTCAAGGGGTTACCCATGCCCATGAAGACATCTCATGCTTTCGCGGTCCTTAGTAGAGACAATAGTTCTTTGGGAAGTGATGACCCTTAGGAAGTAGATTTCAGTATGCTTGAAAAGTGAGTGCATTGTAAGGGGGAGCCTATGCTACCAAGCTTCTGGGCTTTCCACTCTGAAATAAGTGTCTCTAAACTTTGGCTCAAGTCAAAATTTAGTGGATACAATCCTTTTAGCCTAGGTTGTGGTGTGTTTGTTCACTTTAACAACAACCATTCTATGTGTATTGTCTTGCATGAGTGTTTTCATTAATCAAGATAATTTCCAAAAATTAAGCACACTCTCACAAAAAAACATTTAAACCCTTGAAAACATTCTTGCAAAAATATACTTGTCAACATTTTGATCCTCTCGCAGCTTGCATTTAGCACTTAGGTTCCTTGCATTTTCCCTTAGGAATTTGTATTTTTGCACTCCTTAGCCCTCATTTTGACCATAGCATATCCTTTATGTTTGCACTTAGATCCTTGCATAGCCCTTATAATCTTCTTTTTAGTCCTCATTTTGAACCTAGCACCTTTGAATTTGGTAGGAAAATATGAACAAAATATGGGTCTTAGAAATTTACTTGCATGGATGAGTAATGATCTTGACCTTGGTCTTTGTAATTTATCTTTTATCATTTTTTCTTTTCTTTTGAGCTAAATTTTATCTACATCTTGATGAATTTGACTTGGTCCTTTTTGTCTTTTTGTCCTTTTGTCCTTTTGATCTCTCTCTTTTGGTTAAGATTTGTTGGTCATCCTTATAAGGTTACACTCTTTCATTAATATTTTTGAAAGATTTGTCTTCAAAATTCAAAACCCTTGCATAACCTTAGTTTGAACTTTGCATATCTTTAGTTACATTTTGAATAGCCTTCATTTGAAATTTGCATTAACCCCATTTTCCAAACTTTAGCTTGCATATCCTTAGCTTCATAATCCTCATTTTGCATAACCCCAGTTACATAAACCTCATTTTGATCCTTCATTTTAGTTTGCACATAACTTTCATAATCACCATAGCTTTTGTAACCCTTAGTTGCATAAATATTGGTTCATATCCTTTTAGTTCGCATATCATTTTAATTATTTTTCAAAATCCAAGAACACGAGTGCATTTTCCATAAGAAACCATATCAAAACATTTCAAACATTAAAATTTGTCAAAGTCTAGTCCTTTCAAAACCAACATCACTTTGCATATGTTAACCCTTGCATAACTTTGCATATCCCAACAATATCAACCCTTTTCATACTTGCATACTTAAACCTTAGTTGCATTTTTCATAATAATAAAAATAAAACATCTTGCATAATCCCTTAGTTGAGTTTTACATAAATCAAAGGCCGACTCCAAACATTTTTCATACATATCCTTAGTTTGCATTTCAAATTTCTAAAAATCCAAAAAAAAGATTTACATTGCATATCTTAGTCCAAATTCAGCCGACATTTTCATACATTCAGATCTTATCATATCTTAGTTTGGATTTAGATCCCTTAGTCAAAACTCAAACAACACTTGTATTTTAATTTCACTCATTTAAAACCTTTGCACAATAATACATTAGTTGCATTTTCATAACTTAAATCCCAAAAATAAAATAAAAATCTTGCATACCTTAGTTTGCATTAATCCCTCTCACTTAGATGCATACTTAGATATCATGTCATTTTTCACAAGGGCTTAATTATCCAAAGAACCACTAAGTCAATATCAACCTATGTCTAAATCTCAAGTAGAAACACAACAACCTCAACAAGTTGATCCTCTAAGTATGTATCCTGCAATAGAAAACACTCAAATTTTCAACATCCTACCTTTGCCATAAATGCAATAGACACTTTGTACTTTTCAAATGACATGTGCTTTGGGTTTTCTACCCAACTCTTTAGCTTTACAAAGTAATACAATGGGGTCCTCCACTATACTGTGAACCTATATTTTTACCTATGCAACCAAAACTTGGAAGTGTACCCACAACACCTTAAGATGAACAAAGTGGTTCATTTGAGTTTGATAAACCTAACACAAGTACATTTTATGCTTTAGACCCACAAATGGAAGCTACAAACATCCTACCAACTACTATAAACATAGATGATGACTCTTTTGATTTAGAATATGGAATCCCCAATAAAGAAGTGGATAAAACATTTCAAGAAAAAACCTTTCAAAAAAAAAATGAAAAACCTTATGGCTCAAGAGTTATTTAAACATAATCTAAATTTGCTAGAGCCTAAGTCTAAGAATCAAGACAATATAATCTCAGAAGAACTTCCACGTATGATTAACTTAGACTTAGACAATGGGAAACAAATTTTGGACCCATCAACTACAAAGACAACATCTAAAAGACCTCAAAAAGAGTTAACCATTGAGGTTCCACCAAGAACTACCTTTGGAAAAATCAATAAAAATCCCCTTTTTGATGCACCTCCCACACTTTAAGAAGTGAATGATCTTAATAAAATTCCATAGAGGTATCCTAGTAGAGCATTACATATTGATCTTAATCAAATGATCCAAGAATAAGAGATACCTAAGGATACTTACACAATAGAAATTCCTAACATACCTTATTTGGAAGAAATCCAAAAAAGTACCCCTTTTCTTTTTTACATTACCAATTATGACAATGCCAACTAATATGGGGTTGATTATGGATGCATCCTATGTAACCACAACTATTGTTGCAAGTGCACTTGTTGAACTAAAACACAAGAGTCCCATTGACATTACACTTGTGCCACCAGAGAACACAAAACCCAAATAGAAAAAACAATTACAAAATAATCATGTGAAAATAACATTCCAAGGCAAGACCTCAAATCCACAAAAGTATAGTGTGAGAGATCTTAAGACATTGTTTGCACCTTCGCGACATAGTCATCAACCAAAGAAATAATTATTAAAAATGGGTCAAGCATCCAATCCTCCTATTACATAGCATAATCAAAACCTACATGACATACATGAAATGTACCAACAACAAGAAATTTTTGAACAACTAAAAACACAAAATGAACAGTTACAGAGACACATAACACGACAAAAATAATTAAAAAAGAAACAAACATACCAACAATAGTTGCTACAACAATAATAGTATGGGCCACAATAGTTTCAACAAATACCTTCACAACAACAATATCAAATGTTTCCAAAGATCCAACAAGTGGAGGAACCTCAACAACATGTACAACAAATTGCACAATCACAACAACAACAACCTTTTTGTATGCATGGCACTAACATGCCATCACCATATGCTTTAGATTATGATGCTTAAGAACATAGCCAACATGAATCTCATTCAAGTAAAAGGTCAACCCAAAAGAAAAAAGGGCAAAAAACAAATATATAACCAACACCTAATGGTGAGATGGTCCAAAAAATCAAACAAATGATAAGAAAATTGAGGCATTGAAAGTTCAATGTAAGATAGTTTTATACACTAAACAAGATTTATGTCCTAATCCCTTTGATAAAAATCTATACATGATTCCATTTTCAAAACACTACGAGACACCAAGATTTGAGAAATATCGAGGAAAAGGAAATCCACTTGACCAAATTAGAGAATATTTTGCCTTTTGTACTGAAATAGGTGAAGAGAAAATATATCTTATTAGATTATTTCCTCAAAGCCTTGGTGGGCCAACACTTAAATGGTACTCTAAACTATTAGGAAACATAAAATCTTGGAATGAATTGGCATTAATTTTTATATCCCATTTTTCTTTTAACATAAATGAAGTGACATTATTAGATTTATGTACAACAAAGAAAAATATGGGAGAACCATTTATGAAATTCTTACTATGTTGGAGAAACCTTTCTAGTCTAATTCCAATGGATATCCTAGAAGAACAAAAATGTTAACTTATGTATTGAGAACCTAGTTCTTGAATTGATATATAAACTCAAGATCAAGACTCCTAGCATCATTGCTAAGTTAATGAAAAAAGGAGTAAGCATTTAAGATGACCTTGTTCATAAAGGGATCCTAAAGATCAATAAGGATAACAACAACACAACTACATATATTAATAAAATAAAGTTCTTTTCTAAGAACAAGAATGTCAAAAATGATGGTATTGTTGATGCTTGAATGATTAGCACTACACAACCCAAGTTCACTATCAAGGTTCCTAGTACAAAAAACACACAAAATTCATCTTAGACAACACCCCAAACATAAACCATTGATACCTTAACTCATAATTGATCTAGACAACCTCCCAAAAATAAGGATAAAAAATTTACACCATTGGGGTTACCACTTGATGTTGTCCTACAATAATTGATTCAAAAAAATTTCAATGGTTACCAGTAGTTAGAGATGAACTAGAGGAAAAAATCCTCTTGATGGGATGACAAAAAATTCTATGATTACCACCGAAAAAAGGACATAAGAAAACATCATGTTTTCAAATTAAACATGAAGTTCAAGACCTGATAGACCAAGGATTGGTTGAAGTAAATCCATCATTATTGTCCAATAATGATCACATCATTGTAAAAAATCCTTTTGTGGACCATGATAAGGGGAAAGCCTCTAGTTCACATTTAAATAAAAAATCAAAAATTAACTACACCCACATTGAATATGACTATACTATCAACTGCTTTGAAGAGACTAATGTACGTGTTTCCACATTTACCATCAAGAACCAAGATCCTCATTATGTCGTTACCACCTGCCATACCAAACTTTCCTTACTAAGAGCTCCTTCCATACCTTCAACTCCTCTTAGACCTACAACTACTTTTTATTATAACCTTGTTGACTAGCTTGGAAATACCCCTACATAGATATCTATTCTTGATTTACTACATTCATCCCCTCAGCACCAGAAGATTCTTGACCAAGCACTACAAGAGTCTATAGTTTCCAATAATATTGATATTGCCTAGTTCCAAGCCATGATAGGGCACTTGTTTGGACTATAACATGTCACCTTTTCACCTTTAGATGTTCCATTAGATAGACCTAACCATAATGATCCCCTCCATCTTAAAGTCCTTATCCATAATGCTAAGGTCAAACAAGTCTTGATAGATATTGGAGAAGGACTTAATAATTGTACCCTAAATATTATCAAAGGTCTTGGTTACTCTGAAGATGACATTGATGCCTCTCATAGGATCACAATAAAGGCATATTATGATGAAGAATGTTTCTCTAAGGGAGTCATCATATTACCTATCAGAGTTGGTCTTATTACTTAGAATACATTACTCCAAGTCCTAGATATCAAAATGAATTGTAATATGATATTGGGATGCCCTTGGATACATGTCGTGAAAGATGGTCCATCCACATATCACTAGTATCTCAAATTCTCCTATAATCGCATGTAAATTACTATCTCTGGTGATCCAGATCCTTTTCAATTTTGTGCTAATATGAGATGAATCCCTACACAACAAGTCTGAGTAAATAGTGAAGCAAAACACATTGATTTGTCTAAGTATGTGGATCCTAAAAAAATTACTGATGAAACCAAAGGAAATCTTGAGATTGAAGACAAAGGTTGTGGAGAATACTCTGTCTCAAGAATTTCACATTGGGAAACTACCACTTTCCCCCAAGTCTTATGGTAAACCACAACTACTGCCAAATTTTTTTTTCAAGATCAAGATACCAAAAAATCTTCCATAACATTTACTAGTAGAGGTGACTTGCATGAAGAACATGTGTATGAAAACACATCCTCCTTGGTCAAAAAATCCACAGAAGGAAAAGAACCCACTCCAATATCTCCTAACAAGTATAGACTTGGGTTAACCATCATGCAGAAAAATAAAATCTAATGGATATAGAAGTCTTGAGCCCCAAAAACAAGGAATAAGTGAGTGCATTGCTACAACAAAATGAAAAGGTCCTAGTTTGGGCCTCAGATTTAAACCATTGTGAATAGGTCCTCTTAGTACTCAGGTACCCTCATGTGGGAATGTGAACATTTCCAATGATGAAAAGGCACCTGAGGACACCCAACTAGAAACCACTAATCCTAATAGCCCCTATGCACTTGACCATATCTTTTTTGATCCTGATGGTCTACCCATGGAGGACAAACATGTTACTAAAACTCCACCTATTTCCCAAACTCATCCTAAATATTAGATTGACATACATTGGGATCCAAGCCCTCCCAAAACTGAACATGGAACCAATGATATTTATGAATTTGATGTTTATATCTTTATCCTTGACCAAAACTTGTTCAACATTGATAATGAAATCCCTTTAGTTTACCTTAAACTAATATATTGGGACCAACAAGAACCCCCAAGCTTTGATCGATTCAAAAATGATGAAGCGATTCAAGAATTCATTGAGCTCCATGAAGGCACACCACGTGTGTTGAGATAATGGGTGTTGTACACATTGTAAAATATTGTTATATTGTATTATTATATTATATTATGTAATGTTGTATCTAGGAGCACCTAGATGGATGTGCAACATGTAAAGATTCCCATGGGATATACTTGATGAGTTGTATTGTAACATTGTGATAATATTTGATGTAATTATTTAATATTGGGGAAAAGAATTAAATTTCCAATATTAAATGTGGGGTCAATGGGTTAAGTAGCACATGGTTTTAACACATGGTTTATGTAATACCACTTGGGGGTTTCATGGGACTTGCTACTATATAAGTAGCCACAAGGGTAGTTGTTGATGTGAGAAAGATAGAAGGGAAAAAGGGAAAGAGTCAAGTGAGACAAGGCTTGATAGGTTAGCCAAGGAAGCATTTGTGAAGGTTGGAAGCATGGTATGGGATATGTGGATTCATGCTTATTCACATAGATTGTTTGGTTGTGGCTATGGCTTTGAAGGCTTCCATGGTTGTATTATAATGGTGTTTTTTTTCTGAATAATACATGGTGATGGATGCCTTTAAAGGCTAGGTTTCTTCCCTCAATGAGGGTTTCCCAGGGTATATCTTGTGTCACAATTTTTGTGGGTATGTTGTCTATTCTCTTGCATGAGTATTTCAATTGCATATTTATTTAAGATCTATTATGGGTTATGTGGAAATGGTTATATTCTTTGTTGCAAGTTTCTTTACAAGTGGTATAAAAGCTATGGTCTTGTTTTTGTAACCCTAGATTGAATCCATGGGAATGCATGAGAGGATAAAAGAAAGGGCAAGATATATGTGTTGTTTATTGTAGATTTGAGGGTTTTGGGTTTACTATTATGATGAGATATTGGTAGATTTTGAGCATGTGAAATTATTGGACAAATTATTATTTTTAGATGTTTCATTTAAATGAGGGTTATAGGGGGGAGCTTGCATAAATGACCTATTGGGTAAAAACAAACCTCACCATAGGATCTAGGTCGATGTGTCCATAAACTTTGATATATAATATGCCCTAGTTTGGCCATGTTCAGAGGAAATGAAAGAGTTTTTGGTTTCATTCTGTAATGGCCGTCAAATTTAATCTTGTCGAAATTTTTATCACAATAAAACAAAAAAAAATCGCATTGAAATGGTAAAAAGACTGTCTTAGTAAAATGACCATAATGTTTTGTCAAGATATCAAATTTTAGACTTCTTATAGGCGTTGGAAAGTTAATTTAGAGCACCACAAATTGGTATAGGTTTGGTTCTATGATTTTGACATTTTTTAAGGTTTCAAGAGCCCAAAAATCAGATGCTATTTATTTTGAGCATAGATTAGGGCATAACTTGGGCATATGGAGTCAAATATTGGACTTTGAGTAGTCAATATAAAGCTCTTGAAAAGCTCTACACATTGGTTTAGATTTTTTGTAGGTTTGGCATGCTTTATTCAGTGATATATTAATTTGAAAAATTTATGGTATATATTGACTATGGTAGCATTGTGAGTTTATGACATTGTATGTTTGAAGAATTAAGAATTGATGTCATTGTATACTCTGTTCATATTTCAGTTTGGTCTCATGATGATATGGTTATTAGTATTTGGTTTGAATATGTATGATGATTTGTTGGATCTACAGGTTATGCAATGTTGTAAGTGGTCTATACTTACAGGTTGCATTTATGGCTTGGTTATGGGTTGTTTTTGCCAATTGATCTTTCATTATTGATGCATATTCAGATTGGTGGCTTGTATTTGGGTTGTCTATGCCCTAAGTTACATGATTTGCTTATTTTTATTCATGTAGAAGGGATGAGATGTTGTAACTAGGAACAATCATGATGGAGGATTATGGTTGACTATTTTTTGTTGACAGATTGGACACTTTGAGATTGATCTTGGTTTAGTTTCTTGGTATTGAGTACATTGATCATAAGCTGGATACTTCATGATATTTCTATGTTGCATTTGGATTTTTCATGGATTGATTGGTTACAGGTGCTCATGGATACTTAAAGATAGTGATAATTCTGATTTCTCTTGGATTAGAGAAGTATTTGTTGGGATGGTTGATGGTTTCAATAGAAAGTTTGAGGGGCATTCACCTGATATGGACTTGAGAGGAGTTTGTTCTTAGATGAATCTTGGTTGGAGACTTGGATAGCTTGATTAGCATTCTCATTACCCATTGTTGGTCTACTCAACAATTTTCTACTTGAGAGTTATAGCCCATTGTTTCTCTCAGGTGCATTATGTTTATGCTTGTCTTTCATGGATATGGATCTTGAGCTACAGTATATGAGTTAGTTCTAGAGGGTTCATTTGAGAGATGGCTTAGGACTCGTTATCTCCATTTTCATATTTTATTATCCTAGTTGAGTTTGGGAGATGGTTTTGTACTAGGAATATTCCTTGGATTAGGAATGGTTTATGAGTTTGATCTTCTTATGAGAGGCTTACATCCATGATTAGTCATATGGTATGATTTGGGTGTTGTTATGGCTTCTTTTTGGGGTTTTATGAAGGAGATCATACTTGTATATTTTACATCTAGAGGTATGTGTAGAAGGACATGATACAAGTTATGATTTGCATGATTTCTCTTTGGTCTTGGTTATCTTCCTAGATGTTTAATTTTTCTTACATTGGATTTGAGATTGGTTGGAGATTGTGATCACTAGTTTTGCTCATGTATGTCATGTGAGAGATGACATGGCTATTCCTTTATCTCTTTCCTCTAATGGTTGTGGAGATCTTGGGAGATTGTTGGAGACTTGTTATGGGAGTTGTTCTTGCAGGCTATTGGTTTATGCATTGTGGATGTCCTTGAGACTATGTGGATTCACTTCTTCAAGATGTTGTGAGTGGATTTCTTAAAGATTTCATGTTATCTTCTCACAGTGGGAGCTTCTTGATATATATGTGGCAGTTATTTCTCTTGAGGCTTGTGATTGTAGGTTATAGATTGGATATGTTGATGATGTGAGATTCACTTGGTATACCTTTGGAGGTATGGATAGTTGGATGTGTTTGGCACTTGCTATGGGTGTTATTTTAGCTATAGATATTT
Organism: Cupressus sempervirens; assembly: GCA_028749045.1. Taxonomy (NCBI): domain Eukaryota; kingdom Viridiplantae; phylum Streptophyta; class Pinopsida; order Cupressales; family Cupressaceae; genus Cupressus; species Cupressus sempervirens. The sequence continues at coordinate 379,400,026 of CM053792.1, forward strand.
TGACAACTACAAATATATGTGATTACCTTTGGATTAGGTTTTTGTGCTTGGCATTTCAGTTGGTATAGGATTTTATGATCTTTTAATGTGACAGGTTGGGTGGCTTTCTCTTTGGATGACTTCTATGTATGTCTAATGGTAGTGGCATAATAGGAGGTGGGATCATTCATATTTGAGATGTTAGATACTTTGATTTTGTTGTGGGTACCAGGATGGAGCACTTAGTGTACTTTGATCCATGATGGTGGATGTGTTGGGAGGGATTGTTCCCTTGTTCAATTATGTGGCTATTGATTGACCCTATGCAATGTATACAACAAGTGGGAGATTGTTGAGATAATGAGTGTTGCACACATTGCATAATATTGTTATATTGTATTATTTTAATTTATTATGTAACGTTGTATCTAGGAGCACCTAGATGGACATGCAACATTTAAAGATGGCCATGGGATATACTTCATGAATTGTATCGTAACATTGTGATAATATTTGATGTAATTATTTAATATTGGGGAAAATAATTAAATTGACAATATTAAATGTGAGGTCAATGGGTTAGGTAGTACATGGTTTTAGAACATGGTTTATCTAATACCACTTGGTGGTTTTGTGGGATGTGCTACTATATAAGTAGCCACAAGGGTAATTGTTGATGTGAGAAAGATAGAAGGGAAAAAGGGAAAGAATCGAGTGGGACAAGGCTCAATAGGCTAGCCAAGGGAGCATTTGTGAAGGTTGGAAGCATGGCATGGGATGTGTGGATTCATGCTTGTTCACATAGATTACTTGGTTGTGGCTATGGATTTAAAGGCTTCCATGGTGTTTTTTGTTGAATAATACATGACGATGGATGCTTTTGGAGGCTGAGTTTTTTTTTTCCCTCTATGAGGGTTTCCCAGGGTATATCTTATGTCACAATTTTTGTGGGTATGTTGTTTATTATCTTGCATGTGGATTTCAATTGCATATTTGTTTTAGATCTATTATGGCTTATGTGAAAATAGTTAGATTCTTTGTTACAAGTTTCCTTACAACATGGTGACCATAAAGCATGTTTTTATTTTGAATTGAAAACCTTTACATTTTTTGGTGAGCTAATTCCATCTTCTAGTCGTAAAATGAGAATTTAAAAAAAGAAAAGAAAAAAAAAAGGGTCTCTAGGTGAAAATGGAAAGGCTCCATTAGACTATGAAAAAGTGAAAATAAAGGACATATTCAAGGGTGAAAACTTGTATGAGGTGCTCGATGATGGAAGATTGGACATACCCCCATTTAATGAGAAGTTAACCTTGCTAATTGAAATGTTAGAAGAGATCAATCTGGGAACACCCAAAAATCCTAAGATCATACATTTTGCATTCTTGTTATCAAAGGAAGAAAATGATGAATTTTACATATTCTTTCTAGAGAGACTTATCAACTTTTCCTAGTCTTATGCAGACATGCTAGAATTAGATCCTAAGTTAGTTCTTCACCACTTTCCATTAAAATTAGGGGCTAAACCTATAAAGCATAACTTGAGAAAAATGCATCGTCAAGTAGCTCTCCTTGTCAAAGTAGAATTAAAGAAACCATTGGATTCATACTTCATAAGATCTATTGACTATGCAAAGGGGTTTTCAAATTTGGTACCTGTAAGTAAACACTTTAGGGGCATCATAATATGTATAGACTTCTGAGACCTCAACAAAGCATGCCCTAAAGATGACTTTTCATTGCCCAAAATAAATATTATAGTAGACATGGTAGTTGGCTACGAGATGTCTCCATCTTGGGATACAATCAGATCAAAATAACCCCTAAGGATTTGCACAGTAAGACTTTTACATGCCCTTGGGGAACCTACTATTGGAACATCATGCCTTTTGGTCTTAAAAATGTCGGAGCAACATACCAAAGAGCCATGACTACATGCATATACTAATGAAAGACTATGTGGATGATCTACTATGTAAATCCCCCAAAAGAAGAGATCACTTGGGCATACTAGATGTTAGTAAAAAAAATTGTCCTTCCAAAATTAAATACAAAGAATGACTCAAAATGCCTGAATAGAAGAACAACTACCACTAACAGTTCGAAATGCTATCATGAGATTGACAACTTTCCTCTGAATTAAGAGGTACAACTCCCTCTTAGAAAGATATTCAAAGAATTTAAATAGTTGATTAAGTCTTTTACTAGAAGACACAAAGACTTTCTAGCATTTACCCATCACTATGGCAGAAATGTGATTATAAGATTTATAAACTAGACAATGACGAAAGAAAAATGAACAAACAACCACATGACCATCTATCCAATCTTTCATATCATAGGGGAAGTGCAAAGAAACATTATTTTATTCTGCTGAGTATGAATGATAATGCAGAACTACACCTAAAACATGAAAGAAATGACTATATAACCATTTTCAATCCAAGAAAATCATATTCAGACTTTAGAATATGATATATGAAACTCTCTTTTATTTTAGATGCATAAAAAAAAACAACAATATCATTTTATCTGTCATTATAGTCAAGTTGCAGAAAAATAAAATAAAACTTCTATTCCTTATCCCTGTTACAATCACTACCCATAAAAATGTATTCTCTCACTCCCTATAGCTACAAAACTGTTGGTGAAGATAAGAACCCTAATTGTATAGAAATATTCACAATAAATAACAACTTTCACTTGTATATCTATTCTGGTAACCATTTCTTGAAAATAATTTTAATCATTCTCATGAATAATCTTCTTCTTATCACTTAAGAGTATTTAATAGTTGAGCCATTTTAAAGTTTCATAGATTATAACAAATAAATTTACCAAATTTAAAATGAATTCCATGTGCATTCTTCGACAGGTGGCATATGCTGGTAACAAATTACTGTCATGATCTTGTGACTGTCATTGGTAGTTTATATACTACTTCACTTAAATAGTCATAACTTTTGATCCATAATTAATTTGACAAAATAACTTGGAGATAATTTATATAATTAGGTTTCCTCAAACATATTTGAAATTTAGCTCAATCCAATTGATGGATTAAAATTTGTGGCCCCCACAACATGACCAATTTTTTTGACTGCAACACATTTGTATTTGCTAGTATGTTTGATAAACCCACGTATAGTCCATTATAAATTTTGACCTTGTCCAAATTTTGAAGATCACTTTAGTGAAGATTTAGAGAACTTGATTTTTGACAACATATCCAAAACTGAGAAAAATCCAACAGTGGGATAAAAAGTTATGCTCCTCCCAACATGACCGTTGGTTTTTTTTTTGCTAATAGAAATCTGTGGTTATAAGCTATATTAAAACTATAACAATATATGCACAAATACCTGCACATGAATCACATGTCAAAGCTTCCTTGTTGTACATCTCATTATCCACCACCTCCTTCTAGCCTTGGATGTTGGACTCTCGAGTAACTTATAACATCATATCTACTTTATATTTTATGCATAACAAAGTGACCTTTTGAACTCTGAACTCAAACTTGAACTTTATGGTTCAAGGTTCAAGTTCAACTCTAGCATATGTGAATAGATAGATCAAATTATTAGAGGTCAACCATCTAATTTTAACATTTCTTACTTGTTACAGAGCTTGAACCTCAAAGATATGAATTTCATCTTGCATGCCAAAATGTAGAACTTTGACTTTGAACTTGTTGGGCCAATTTTGAACTTTGAACTTGAAGTTGAACTTGAATTGACTTGAAGGTTTAGCTTCAACTTCAACTTTCCCATATGTGAATGGGAAGGCTGACGGCTAGGAGAATAACTAGCCTACTTTTAACATTTCGTGCTAGTGATAGAACTTGAACTTAAACTTGAACTAACCTATAGGTTCAACTTCAACTTTGACTTAGGCCTTCCAAGACTTAAATAATTGACTTTAAGGATGAAGAAAAATACAAGTGTAACACTAGACAAGATTTTTACTAGAATGGAAAGTTATAAGCTCATATTGAATCCAAAGAAGTGTGTTTTTGGAAAAATCCTAGGATACATTATTTCTCAATGAGGCATTGAGGTTGATACTGAAAAAGTAAAAAAAATACTTGAAATGCCTCCCTAAACTACTCTAAAAAACCAAGAAGCATGAAAGGAAAGCTATAGTCTATTGACAAGCTCATTGCACAACTACAAGATAAGTTCCACTCCTTCCAACATCTTCTATGTAAAGGAGTAACATTTCAATGGACTAAATGGTGTGGAGAATTATTTCAACTACTCAAAGACTATCTATTGAATCCACTAGTCCTGATGGCTCCTATTCTAGGGAAGTCCTTCATCTTATATATATCAGCTACATAAACTACACTAGGAGCTCTCTTACATAGAATGATGAACATGAAAGAGAGTGAGTCATCTATTATATTAGAAGAACACTTGTGGGACTATTCTCTAATAGAGAGAGCATGTTTGGTTATGGTCTTTGTAGCTCAGAAACTAAGACATTGCATGCTCAATAATAAAAAAATGTTTGTATCTAGAACTGACCCACTAAAATACCTTCTAAGTAAATCCACTCTCACAAGGTGCTTAGCCAAATGGGTTATGATCCTTAGCGAGTTTGACATCAAGTATGTAGATAGAAAATCAATCAAAGGGAAAGTGATAGTTGATCAATTAGAAAAAATCATGGTATTAGTAGATCATCCCATGTTAATAGAATTTACTAATGAAACCATCTTTAACATGGTAGTAGCTAATGAGTGGTAATTATACTTTGATGACTCACACACAAGAAATGGTTGAAGAGTTGGTATCATGTTCATCACACCTCAAGGGGATGTGATTCCTAAGTCATGTCAGATAGCATTTGATTGTACAAATGACATAGAAGAATATGAGGCTCATATAGTAAGATTAAAGTTAGCTAGCCAATGAAACATACAACATCTAAAGGTATATGGTGATTCCCAACTAGTCATCAGACTAATTAATGATGACTATGAAACTAAAGATGAGAAATTACTATCATACAAGCAAATGATAGATTTCCTAAAGTCTAAAATTTTCACAATCACTTTCAGTTAGCTTCCAAGGCTACATAATAAGTAAGATGACACTATGGCCACAATTGCTTCAATGATTGATTTGCTACATAATATTGAACATTGTGAGTTCTTAGTAGAGAAACTCTTTCTCTCTTCATTTAGTTTCTCTAAATCAAAGTTTGTGTATGAAATCATTGATCCCAATTCTTTGTGGTACCAAGACATTTATGACTACTTACATGCTCAAATCCTACCACCTGACCTATCCAAAAATAAACGTCAAGCTGCTAGACATGTCATCCAGGGTGGCATCCTCTATAAGAGATACTTTGACCAAACTCTTCTTAGATGCCTTGATTCACAAGAAGTTGATACTGCCTTACATGAGGTACATGAAGGTATATGTGGAGACCATTTCAATGGTTTGAGTCTAGCCAAGAAGTTGGTTAGAGCTGAATATTATTGGCCCACTATGGAACAAGATGCTTATAATTTTACAAAGACATGTCATAAGTGCCAAATACATAGTAATCTAATTCACGCACCACCTCAAGAACTTTAACCCATTATTTCTTTGTAGCCTTCTCTCAATGGGAATTTGATCTCATAGGTTGATTACTCCTTCATTCAATGGCCATAAGTACATTCTTACTACAAATTAATATTTTACCAAGTGGATTGAGGTCATCCCTATGACTTATACTACTGGTAAGCATATTTTCAAATTTATTCTCAATTATATCATATTCTGTTATAGAGTCCCTCTAGCTATTATTATTGATCATGGTAGTCCATTATAGAATAAGGAAGTTGATAAGCTTTTTGATAAGTGCAAAATCCATCATGGATTCTCAAGCATTTACTATCCACAAGGTAATGGCTAGGTTGAAGCATTTAATAAAACCAAGGTCAAAATACTCTAAAAGATAATTAATGACTCTAGGTGAGATTGACATCTACAAATAAATCCAACTATTTGGGCCTATGGAATAAGTGTTTGCGCTCCAACTAGCATAACACCATAATTTCTAGTATATGGCATTGAGGTCATCCTTACAATTGAAGTTTGAATCCCATCACTAAGAGTATCACTAAAAGACATTGTTGATGATGAAAAATATAGGGTGTATAGACTACCCAAACATGAATGCTAGATAAGAAGAGAAGAGCCACCTTAGTTCACTTGCAAGCTTACCAAAACTGACTCAAAAGAAGTTCTAATATAAAACTTAGAGGTTGACATTTTGAGATCGAAGACCAGGTTTTGAAAATGAATTATAAAACTCAACAACACAGAGAAAAACCGTGCAAGTTTGAACCAAATTTGGAAGGACCCTACATTGTCACTGCAATATTTGGGTCCAAAGTTTATGAACTTGCAACACCGGAGGGTGAACCACTACTAGTCTTAATCAATAGCATGCACCTCTACAAGTATTACCTAGAAAACAGGCACCACAAAGGGACCACCAGGCAAAAAGTGAAAACCTGTCAAACAGGGACCACACATAGCAAGTCATTGCTCCTCCATCTATTGGGATTCTATCTAGTTCCCCCCATCATTCCTTGATCACATCTTTTACATTGTGAGATGTTCTTAATCCTTGGTCATGGCATGCGAACTAACTAATATCTCATTTTATTTCCTCATGCATCATTAGTCTGTACATATCTTGTCTTTGGCTACTGTATATAGTTTGCATATTGTCTATGGTCATTTACCTGCACATTCCATAACCTTGAATTTGAGGTAGGATAAATCCTTGAACATGGTTAATCCATTGGACTCATTGTTATGATTGGATTAGAGATGAGATCCTTTACAAATCTTAAAGACCTGAAAAAATTAAAAACCAAATCAAATAAATATGATTCTAAAAAAAATTCAAAAAAAAGTCACACATGATCTTGAAATAATCCAAAATAAAAGTCAAATATGATCCTAGAATAATCCAACAAAAAAACAAATATGATCCTGATAAAATTTTTAAAAAAAGAAATATGATCCTTAAAAACCTAAAACTCATATACAAACTTGGAAAAATACCTTTAAAACAGTAAATGTCCTAAAAAAACCTATAAAAAACATAAAGTATCCTTTAAAAAATTAGTAAAATCATAAAATATCCTAAGAAAAACCCAAAAAATCAAAATACAAATCTAAAAATTGTAAGGTGTCCTAAAAAAGCTACACCATAAAATATCAAATATTTTTGAAAACTCAAAACAATTACAAAATCCACCAAAACTTTCAATAAACCTTGTACATAATCAATGTAAATAATCACTCATTTTTTTGAACACTTACACATGCAGACTTAGACTCAAATGCTACACTTCAATAGAATAATGCTCTAATGAAGTACACACTTAATCACTTGAACCAACAATCAATTTGATCTCACTACCTTCAACAATCACCCTATCAAAACATCAATCAAACACAATTGCCAATACCAACAATACTTAATAAAGAAAGTTATAACATATCAGAATGATTGTTGGCTCATACTATTTAGTGACTGTTTTATTTTTTCTTTGTTTTACATTTGATCATGTTCCTATGCTACTCGATGATATAAACTGATCTATGAGATTGGCTAGGATAGTTCATGATCATTTTTGTCTATTTTTCAAATGTTTTTTGATAGTCTAGGGCACAAATCCATGCCTCAAGGTGGATAAGGTACTTATCTATCTGCATCGTGTTTGTTTTACACAAAAGGTTTGCATTTTTTCTCTAGCTCTCTATGCCATTATGTGTTGCATTCTATTTTCCATATTAAATACAACTCTTATGATATAAAGTGCATCTATGAAAGCAAGATTCATCATTTTCTAACTCTTACCAGACTTATTTCCTCTTTTTACTCATTTTTCTTCCATTGGTCCTTTTATCGTCATCTTTGTTTTCAAAAATTTGTCCTCGAGTCAATTTTTTGAGGAGGTATCCTACCTCCTTTCAATTTCACTGGGGCATTTTATTATTATTCTTTGACACAATGCTCATAATCGCATTGTATCAAAGAAAGGCAAAATGTAGATGCTCAAAATGGTCTATGCCTACTCTTTCATCATCTTTGCATCTTAACTTGTCCCATTTTCTCAATTCACTAACTTCAATCTTTTGGCCAACTTGATAATCATTCTATCTTATTTCTCAACATTCTATGGACATCTTTTGATATGTTTTTCATCATCTTCAACCCTTTTCAATCAAATGCAGATCATCTCAAAATCAATTCAAAACCATTTCAATGTCATCATCTTATCATCATCAGTCCTTTTAGGCATTGTTACATCCTTCAGTGCCTTACAAACATTCATTAGTTCATGCTATGTCATCATTTTATCAATTTGATCCTTGACATTATCTTGTTCCTTAGTTTCTTAGTCCCTTGTCATTATTTTCCATCAACTCAATTATTGACATTGTTGAGTCCTTTAGTATCTAATCATGTCCTTATTTAATTGATTTAATAGCATTGTCTATGTCTATTGATGTTATTATAATCAATCCTATCAATTAATCCTGATCAATCTTATGGCATTTACAATGTTCATTAAATGTCATATTTTGTCAATCCTTTTCATGTGTCCTTGATAGGTCATCATTTTATGTTAATCAATTTGGAATCATTTATTTCATCAATTTGATCATGTCCTTGATCCTTTCCAATATCATTGCATTTATCAGCATTCACATCCTGATCCTTCAATAGGCTTATCTTGCATTTATTTCATCATTTTGACCAATCAAATTTTTAATTATTTATATAGGTTTAGATAACCAGCAGTCTGTTCTTATGTCTTGATCATTTAATTACATCTCCTCTTATCAATTATTGTTCTTTACCAACCTTTCACAATTAATTAATCTTTATTAATTAATTGTTCTCATTTCTATGAATTAATGGGAATTTCTTATTTCCTTAATTCCTTTTTCTATTTTCCATGAATTTATGGAATTCTCAAATGTCCTAAATTCTAATTCCTAATTTCCCATTTCCTAATTTCTATTTTCCTTTATCTTGTATTTCCTCAGTCATAATTTATATTACCATTTTAGAGGGAATTATGAGTTTTTAAATTCAAATCTCAAACTCTTACCCCCTCCTACTTTTTAGCTTACAACTTCTTACATTTCTATGCATTTCCCTTACACTTTCTTCTTCCATCTTCTTGCATCTTTTGTTGCAAATTTCATACAATTTGTCATATTTTCTCATGTTGTGGTATATAATTTTCCAAATTTCACCTCTTATTCATGGAAAATTTCTAATTTTCACACCTAACTATGACAATTTCCAATTTGCATTATTTCTTTCCAATTCTTCCATTTGGCTTCAAAATCCTGTAAATTGAGCTCTTATGCACTTGTTTTGGCTAACCACAATCCAAATATACTCGCTATTACATCATCTTGCTATCATCATCCTTCTTCATTCAATTGTAAATGCATCTTGTCAATTGGAGCTACATCAACATCAACTTTATGGAGAAGAAAGGAGAACATTGGAGAATCATGTGAAGGGGGTGTTTTCCATGTTTAATTATGCACCTTTATTTCAATGGCTTCAATGGTAGACTAGGATAGCTTGCATAAGTTAGAGAGTTTTTTGTTGATCTTATTATGCTTGCTTGCCTATTTTCTAGTCTTGCAATATTATAAGTCATTAAGTTACAAATTAAGATAATTTATTTCAATGAAATTTCATACAAACTATTTTTTCCGTTAAACCCTTCTTTAAGTAATAAGTTATTCATCATCATTATTATCCCCATAGTTAAAACACAACAAACCAAACATTTAAATTATTTTTAATATCATATGGAACAAACACTTATTTCCTCTCTACCTAACCATGCATTAATATCAATGTCATATATTACCTACCATCAAGTGATGAGCAAGCTTATAAATATTCTTATAAACCTTATTACTTTAAAATAGATACTTTTTACTAAAGCATTGTAATTCAACTTGATGAAGATGATAATATGTTCCTTGTTTATAATGTGTATCAAGATTTGAACATCTAAAGCTATAATATCAAGAATGGGGAAAGTATCATGCCTTGTATGACCTCTATCATAGATCTTGATGGAAAATATTACACATAGACTCATAATTTTATTTCAATAATAACATTTTAAAAAAATCACATACATAGGCAAGAGCCTATTACACAATAGTAACTTGTGAGTCTCTCATCGAAGAGGTCTTGGGTTCAAATTCACTCAACCTTAATACATAATAATAATTAATTTCAATAAATAATAATAATTAATCTAGGCTTCAACACATTACCTATCAAAAAAAAAAACTCACATACATATAACTACTACTTTTGAACTCACAATAATTAAAAAAGAGAAAAGATAAAACTTGGAACCTAAATATTACATTTTAAAATAGTGTCCTATCTTCTAGTAGTCCACACACACAAATATGTATCATACAATGAAGTGGAAAATTTAAATATCCACAAAAGTAACCAGAATCAATGAAATGGTCAGTGCTTGACTAAACTAAAGTTAATAGTCTTTTAAAGAGAGTTCTTACTATATTATGACTTGTAATTACCGACTTCTTACTTCAATGTAACTTTTGGCTTTATACGCTTTGACTTCTCAAACACTAAACTACATTCAGATTAGAAAAGGTGGAAGAAACATATTAACAGTGGAGAGTTGATCAAAATTGTTTCCAATTGAGTTTTCCTTGTTTATTAGTATAGGTGTATATTCATCTTGACGTTAATAGCTACATAAAGTACTTCCAAATATGATCATGGTTTGAACATATGCAATAGTTCTTGAATATCTTTGGAGCAAAAAATAGTGAATTCCATCATGGAATGGGCTCCACTTGTATGCATGTCTATCTTTTTTCAATTAAACAAGAAAAATAATATGATTGATTTAATTTCATAATTAAGAGCTCTCAACCATATTTTAATATTTCCTATACCCAAAATGATTAAATTTTGAGTTTCAATAGCTTTGTATTGTTGGAAATCTAATAGGGAAAGTAAGATGCTGAGGAGGACGGGGGTGTGAATCAAGATCTTTAAAACTTTTAACAACTCCAAATATAAAATAAACCACATCCACACTTAATTTCTACACACATCTTTTCTTTGACCTTTAACTTTCTCATGTGACATCATATATCAACATGTACTATCATATCTAACATTTACTAACATGAATAAAACAAGTAAGAAATAACACAAAATCTTCACTATGGCAGCAATAAAGTGTGCTTGTTAGGGCTACAAAGTTTGATCATTTCTGATGATCTACCCTATGAGGGGTCTTCCTTGTTAAGAGCTTAAAAGACTTATTCAGTCTACCTTGATTAAAGGATTCCAACTACACAATTAAGTGAGCACTTTGTTAGGAGGTTTATAGGTCTATTAGGACCACTTTGTTAAGATATTTACCTTGAAACACATGTTAAAATGTATCAGTAACTTGATCCTTTGATTTTCACTTTTAATAATAATGATAGATCTTGTCTTTACAATCCAATATCACCTCTTTGTGATAGATCTTCAATAGCTTCTCTCTTCACGTCTCATTCACCTTACTAATTCTTAACAATTAACTCCACTAAATTCACCTTTAGCTTTGCATCCAAACTTCTAACTCGCAACCAAAAAGAATTAGATCTAAAAACCCTCCTTAAATAGTTGTTTTGTGAAACTTCTAGATCGCAACCAACAATCTATATTCATTCTTTTTTTCATTTAATCCTTCTAATTTTTTTATTGGTTAAACCCCTCGATCTTTAGAACACGCTTCCAACTTGAAAAAAATGGTTTTAATTAATATTTGTACTAGTCTAAACATTTATACAAAACTATGTTACTCAACACTAATTCTTCTTGTTGTCCCTTGGCTTCAATTAAACTTCACTTTAACTAAAATGCTCGACCTTTGTATCACTTAGATTATGTTGCCTCCTAAACAACTTGGCAACCACTGGAATACTCAGTGATACTTGGGTTGCTTGACAGTAACCATTGCTAGGAAACAACTAATTATATATACTTCTCTTTTACATATCTTAGCCTATATAGAGTGGCTCTGTCACAATGATGACCAACCAACTCTATCTTGTGAATGACAAAGTATTTTGCAATAACTTGACAATACTAGATTTCATTTAGGGTTAACAATATCACCCTTTGGCATTAGTAGAAAAAACACATTTTCATGATCAAAAGTTGTCATTCCATATCTTCAAAATATTACTCCCCCTTAGGATATATTCCATACCTGTAGCTAAGTCTATACATATATACCGTTGTACTTGTATTTTCAAAATCTTGTTCAAAAATATTTATTTCTCACATGTTGAGCATCAAACTAATTGACTCCTTATTTATCCAAAATATAAATATATAACAAAAATTTGATAACATACATACATGATCAAAAAAATTCATATACACATACACTTGCTTACCTGTTCATGCATCATTCTCATTTCCCCCTTATTTTTCTCACTTATGACTTCGAATGGATTTTCAATTGGGGTTCTAGGATGATTCCAAATGCCTTAAGAAATGGATGATGCAATATGATGATGATTGACATTGTGTTTTCCCAACTCACCTTCAAAGTGTGTGGATACTTATTTTTCTATTTTAGTCTTGGCCACTAGATTCACCATATTGTCTACAATGGATAAGTGTTAGTCCTTCAGAATATCCTTAGCAATTTGTATGTTTGTTTGCATAAATTCCATATGAGGTATCAATTTTTCTTGAATTTCATTCACCACATTTCTTATATGACACTCTTCTCATAAAATTTTGGACTGCTTCCCCTGTAAGAATTTGATCTGTGAATAATAAACTGAGCTGGAGTTGGGATCCATGCTTAACTCTTTACTATATTTCTATAAGGTCACATCTATATTATCTATTATGTCCCTTATAGACTTGCAATAAGTGGTTATATCATCACACAAATTTTCAAACAATATATTTTTATTTGTGGTTAACTATTCTAGCTTAGTGACAAGAGTGGAAAGCTCAACTTGTTTGATTGCTATCTCATTGGATATTATTTCCATCACTTTGTGGTCACACTTCTTTTCTACTCTTCGTATCAACTTTTCTTGAATATCAATATCAGGATCATTGACTTTCTCCATAATTTTATTCAATTACTTAATAGTTGGAGCATTTTCATCCAAATCATTGATAATAATTGTATCAAGAAAAATGTCTTTGATATCATACGATACTTGCCTCTTTTGATGTTCTCTTCTCAGTTGGGCTTGCTTAGCCTTCCTTGCAAATAGTTCACTTAATATTATCACATGATCCTCACTCAAGTTAAATTTATCCCAATTAGGAATAACAATGTCTTCATCTAGAGTGATGGGTTTACCTCTTATGGCTTGAGGTAAACATTTCACCTTCTTCTTCAACTTCTTGCTTCTTGGAATGTAGCGTACTAGAGTTCAATACAACCAGTTGCAAACCTTGAGTTTGAACTCCCAAATTTATCTTTTGTGACTCAATAGTCACTCTTCTTTATTTGATTCAATTAACAACTTCTTCTCTTTTGTTCTCACAAGTGTACCCATATGTTGTATAGATTCATCTTGTCTTTTCTCTCCTTTACCAATTTGGAGCTCGTTTGTCCTGCCTCCTTCATTCCCTCATTTAGAGGTCCTAAGGCACTTGGTTTTACGTTTGTAGCAAACTGATATGCTTGATCATTGTGACTTTTATCATCTTTCTCATTTCCATCTTTGCCCTCAGTGACTTCATTTGTCTGTGTAGGCACTTGTGTGGTTTCACCTATATTGATCGGCACACCTTGTTGCTTGACATCACCAACTTGTACATTACCTTGGCTATTAACTAGACTAAATGTAGTAATAGTAATATTTGAAAGTTCAACTAGTTAAGTAGCCACCTATGTGTCAATATTTGGGTGATCCTTTACTTGTAGTAACACAAGTTAGGGTCCATCAACTTTGCATGAGTTGGCAACTGCATATACTCAATTTGGACTAGCTCTACACTTTGCTACACTAGATTAGTCATGATAATCTTAATAATATTGGTTTGAGGTTCAACATCAATAACCATAGTCTTTGTCTTCCCTTCACTTAGTTGAACCAAATTGTTGAAAGTATTAATAAGACTATTTTCCCATCATCAATGTCTTGTGTTGTCTAGTTCTACATTTCCTTGTTCATCATTTTCTTTCTTATTCTTTTTTTCATCATCAAAAATTAGACCATAAATATTTATCCATGTTATCTTGGTCACTTAAATAACATTTTCTATTTTATTCTTCAAAATCAAGAATAATCTTCTCTTACGTATAAACCTATTAGTATAATCTCTTAATGCTAAACAAATTTGACTTTTGTTTAATTCTGGCATAACCTAAGCCAATGTTGTTTCTCTTATTTGTCATTTAGTATATCATGCAAATTTCCACTCCCCATCAATTTTATTATAAAATTCCTTAGAATCATTTTTCCTAACTCTATAGGTGTATACTTAAAATTCACCATCATATCAATTACAACCTCTTCTACTTTAATCTTATATTCCTTACTCAATTTATCATATTTTATATACTAAAAACCAAATAATCTTGTAGTGATCCTTAGGTTTTCACACACCTAATCAATAGATTGGGGCTTCTTATGTACTCCCACCTTGAATTGACTTAAGTCATTTGACCTAGTCTTCTCTACTTCATCTTCCTCATCATCCTTTTGCACAATGAGCTTTCTCCTTAGTTTATTTTCATGTTTGCTCCTCTTGTCCTCCTTAGTGATAGTGTTTCTCTTTGTTGAGATCTTTACTTGAGTGGGTTTGATTATCTTCACTACACATTTCTTATGACGCTCAACAACTATAGTAATAGTTTCCCTTGTTCTTTGTCTTGTAATCCTTGGTGGTGTATGTGTAGGTTTTTGTTGTGGTTTCACAACACATGCCCCATTTCTCCCAAGAAATGGGGACCCCCTAGTAATTATTTTTGTTTTATCAGACCCCCTATCTTGGGGTCTGAGTCTTTTTAGGGGTCTATTTGGTGTTGGAGAAAATCCTAGCCTTCTGCTTGAGAAACCCCAGAATGAGAGGAATTTATGATTATAAGTTGATTTTGTATAGTAACAGGGCACACTAGCACACCTAGCACATCCTTTGAGGTGTGCTAGTGCATTAGCCACACAAGTGTAGAGCACACTCTCTTGGATCTGTGCACATGTATAGGTGCACACCTCCAAGAGGTGTGCTCCATCTTGAGCCTATAAAATCCTAGGATCCCCCTCCCCCTTATACATTTTCTCCTCTGCTCTAACATCAAGCACACCTCCACACCCTTTGTGGTGTGCTTCTATCTTCATTACCCTACACAAGCACACAAACACAAACAAAGTGAAAGATGCGCACCTTTTTTATTGGTAAAATTAAAATGCAATTAAAAAACATAACCTAGACAAAGTGAAAGGTGCACATATGCACACCTTTCAAACTTAACTCTAAAAAAACTAACTAATAATGGTGTACAGTTGCACACCTTTGCAAGGTGTGCAACTGTGCACCATTAGTTTTAGGTCTAAAAAGAATTCACAAAATGAAAAGGTGTGCACATGCAGACCCCTTAAAATGTGCAATGTGTGCACCCTATTATTTGACACTTAGGCATTTTTTCAATGCAAAAAAGGTGCATACAAGTGCACCCCACAAGGTGCGCACACGTGCACCCCACAAGGTGCGCATGTGCACACCCTTGGTTTGTGAAATATTTTTTAGTGTTAAAGGTGCATCTAGCACACCTTCAAGGTGTGCAAGGTGCACCAAAAACTTGTGTAACAAAGTATAAAACTAGGTTTTTAGGTGTTTTTTTGGGTTTTAGGGTTTTGGGTTAGATTTATTTTTAGTGATTAGGGTTTGTTTAGGATTGTATTTTCCAACTTTCAAGATAATTTATTTCTATTTTGTGTAGATTAAATGGCTTCTTCCTCTTCCTCAGTCCCAACAAAGATTGCTCCAAAATCGGTGGTCTTTAAGTTTCAAGGTGTTCAACCAAAATCACATTTTCAAGATGCACATTCAAATATTTGAGACATGGAGATGGGTCATATTGACTGGAATGTGTTCTTAGTACTCTGCAACAAACCAAATAAGGGATCCCAAATGATTTTTTCACTTATTAGATCAAGATTGGTAAACACGGCTTCACACCCTGTATCAGTACAATCTTCAGAATTGATAATGTCCTTAGCAGAGAATTATGTATCAAAAGAGAGAGTGGTGAAAAGCATAATGGGAAAGATCATCCTAGATCTTAGACCAAAGAACATCGATAAATTATTCCATCTTCCAAGGGCATATCAATACATTAGGTTGACTTAGCATCAAGCAGAAAGGTGGTATAGGGACAATGAGCAGAAAGCTTCTAAAATCATTCAATCATCATATCTAATTGATTGAACAATTGTGAGATGAAGAGTAAGAAAATTTGACATGACAAGAGGTTATATGAAGGATGATATTGGATACTCCATAGTGATCTTGAATAGATCATGGGATTACCAACAATAGGGCACTTGCACATCTGGATGGTACATTTCATCAAGACCATCAAAATGACTAAAATGCCAATTGATTGGATGATAATTCTCAGTGAGAATTCAAATGAACAGTTAGTGATGGTAAAAAATGATCGAATTTTTTATATGACATCTTATTTTGTGTCTATGTTAGTAGCAAGGACTACAAACTACCAAGGGTTGTTTAAGAGGGGAAACATGCAAGATGTTGATGCATGGCCATATGCAGTATACCCCCAGCTAGTGAAGAAAAAGCTCTTGGATCACAAAAAAGAATATAGAATAGTGAATGATGCTTTTATTTTTGCAATCATCTAGTTCATTGAGGAAGACTATGCAAAAAGGATGTCAGAAGAGGCAGCAACCAAAATTACAAAAATAGGCACCAACTACATCCAATTTAAGACATTTACCTACCTAAGGGTAGCGGGTATAGCTATAAATCCTAAGAAGCTCCATAGGTATCAATGTGATAGACTCATTTTACTAGAGATTACACGACAACTCTCATCTACATATGAAAAAGTAAGGAAACAACATAAGAAGACCTAGGTATGGTCCATCAACATAGGTTTGTTTGGTGTCAAGAAGAAGTAGGATATCATTACTTTTGAGTTAGAATGGGATCAATATCCCTTGGAGGACTATAACTCCCCTCATTTGTGTTTTAATAATATTGGCAGAGTTCAATACTTGGCAAGAAAACAATTTAAACATGAAGATGCCATAGAGGATCACTAGATGAATGTAGTAGATGACTACAATATCTAGATAAGGAATTATTGTAGGATAACTCTTTATTTGGTAGATAGTGCCTTGAAAATAAAGGTCCCATTGAAGGTTGTTCAATAAGACACTTCAGATGCCTTGGATGCCCTATACAACCGAGATAAGATATATGACCAATTGATCATGAATGCAGAAATTGATAGGGAAGAAAATGCACATATCAATCATAGGGCAAGGCATATCATCCAGTTGACCAAGGAATGGATTAAGAGATAGTTCAAGTTGGACTCAAATCCTCAAATAGTAGTCTTACAGGCAACAACCTGCCCAGTAAAGGGAAGAGGGATGAAATTTAAAGTACCAGCATTCATAGCCCAATCTCCAAAAAGGCTAGAAATGATGTATCAACATGATAGGGAAGTTAGATACTTAAACAAGAAGAAAGGAAAGAATAAAAGGAAAAGAGTATCTTTGTAGCGAGCTGAGCTTGAAGTTGAAGGGACTCAAACCTAAGAGATAACTCAAGCCCAAGAAGCCAGTCATGCTCAAGATAATCCATAGGTTCCACCACCAAAATAGGGATAGGAACTTGAAGAGGAAGCACAAGAGGTATCCTCATAGGTTCAAGAAGAAGAAGCCTCTCCATTAGCTCCTAAGAGAAAAAAAGCTAAGACTCCAATTAAAAGGACTAGAAGATAGAAAGTGCAAAGTAAGGTTATTCCTATTCCTTTAGTCCTAGAAACCATTCTCAAAGAAGATGAAGAGGATGAAGTGACTAACCTTCCCTTTAGTTAGAGTACTCATCTAGACAGAGCTACTGAGGTAGAATGAAGAAGGAGTTTCACTTTAATGTTGCCATCCATTCCCACACAACCTATTGAGGTTACAACCTTGGAGGATGAGCTACAATAATGGGTTGATGAACAAGAGGACCATGGGGTTGATGTCTTTAATATATCATATTTTGACTCCATGCCTATAGGTACTAAAATCATAGGTGACAAGATAAGGGATACACCAACAAATCAGCCTTTACAAGAAGATGGGAGTCAATTTCCATCATTTCAACAAGAACCTCTAGGTGCCCCTCCATTACTAGGTTAATATTTATCTTTCTTGGATAAAGGTTCAACTACTCCTCTCCATCCTATTAATGAAGAGGAAGTGCAAGTTGTGTAGGAAGAGGAGCCACAAGAAAGACCTACTGATGAAGTATCAAAGGATGGGAAAATATATGAAGAACCCCAGAAAGCTTCTTAAGATACAAAGATAAGGATTGTGGGCTCAACAGACAGAGGGATGCTTGATGTAGATCCCTCACAAAAAGAAAGGACTCTAGAGAGGAGTAATAAGGGAAAGGGTCTAGTAGAAAAAACCCCCTCTTTATCTAAGTATAATTCTCTAATGTAAACTACTCCAAAATGGTTGAGTAAAGAGGTGATGGTTAGGCATAAAAGGAAACTGTATTGTAGTGAGGAAGGGAGAACAAGAGAATTAGTTGAAGCCCTCAAGAATTTTGGGTTACCTAAGGGTGATGCACATACATCATCCTTTATTATGAGGAACCAAAATTAGGACTTGTTCGCTCACATTACTATCCCTCCTCTACATGTAGATACTGAATATCTGACCACAAATTATTATTAGATTAAAGATCTTTTGTTGGGAAAGCCAACTATGGACATGGCTAAATTGATGGTCACCATAAGAATTAAAGAAGTGTTTAACCACTTAAACAAAGATGAGGCTGAATTGGTCAAGTTGAGAAAGTAGGATGAAAGCATGAGGGGATTTCTACATGAGTTAGTCAGTCATATTGACCTAGATAATATAGAGGCCACCCTTGAAGCAGCTGTTGTATTTCCACTTCTCGCCAAAATTTGCATTTTATATTGCCCTTCCCGCCTTCAATATGCCCATATTCAAATACCCATGGAGATATTAGAATTACCAATGTTTTAAACTTTATAATATATTCTTACGACCCGCGAGTTTCTGGCCGTTAGATCAACTGGGATCAGTGAAGGGCGCTATCTCTCTATGGCAAAATTGCGCGAGGATTATATCAATGACATCGTGCCTAATTGACACGTGTCTGGTGGACCCGACGAGCAGGCTACAATGGAGGGTGGGTCGGGAAAGTTTTTTGGCGCTATGGCGCTATCGCACGCTGATCGAAAAAACTCCATGGCAACATAGCACCCTCCGAAGATGCTCACGTCGACGGGCAGGTCACGTTGTCGAAAAAATGTTGCGGCGGTCGGGTAAAGGTTGGCAGTCCAGAGAAGATAAATAGCGAGAACTTCAGGCAAAACATTAGGCCCCATTATGTAGCTCATCTGCCCAGTTGACGGAGCCCGATGCCATGGTAGTGAATCAGAAGGGACCACGCATGGATAGGGGCATGTCATCGGTTGGGCACTATGGCACTATGGGAATTTAACCTCGATTTTCCAATAGCGATATGGCGCCTGGTCGACACGTGGTCACCCCTGTGAGGCCAAGTCGCAAGTTTGCCTGGTGGTGTTTCGCTGGGCTAGTAAGGAACCACCACGTGTAACCAGGCCAAAATTTTTGACAGCACAGGTAGCACAGCCGGCTTTAGGATCTCCCCGACAGATCAGGGCCGATCGACGGCAGGCGCCATCGCGTTATGGCGAAGCTGCAGGATTTTTATCATGATGACATAGCGCCCGTGCGCCGCGTGTCCTGGTGGGACCAATTTCATGCAGCCGAGGATTGAATGACTGACGGACCAACAGGAGGACGCCATGTATTAGCAGGCCCGACGAATCAATAGAAATGGAGGGTTACGGGAGGTCAAGTTCTGTGACCGTCAGATTAGAAGAGATCGGCGGCAGGCACCATCTCGCCATGGTGGAGTTGCAAGTTTTTTATCATGGCGACATAGCGCCCATTTACCATGTGTCATTCAGGTGCGGTGCGGATGCTGAGGTGTCACCAGATACGATGGGCCCAGGGTAAAGATAGCACAGAGCATCACGAGTCTTCGTGATCGTCAGATGGAGACAGATCTACGGCTGGCGCTATCTCGCCATCAGGAATTGCTCAGACTTTAGCATCAGCGACATAGCGTCCGCGCACCACGTGTCCTGGCGCAGTTGCATTTCACGCCGCCAGAAGTAGTTAGGATTGGATGACCGACAAACCAACGGACAGATGCCATGTGCCCGTGGGCCTGACGAATCACGAGAAAAGGAAGGTCACGAGAAGTCAGATCTGTGACCGTCAGATGAGAAAAGATCAACGTTAGGCGCCATGTCGCCTTAGTGAAGCTGCCAGATTTTTACCATGGCGACATCGCGCCCAATTGACACGTGTCGGTGGGGTCAGGTCTCGTCGGATGCATCACTGAGGTGGTGCCGATTCAGATGGGCCCAGTCGCAGGAATGAGGGTCCACGGCGAATCAGAAACAACCATGTGTGTCGAGTCAGAACACAGATATGTCGAGGGGCCAAATTTCTTGATATGACTAGCGCATTAAGGGGTGGGTTCTCCACCATCAGATCTGCAGAGATCCAAGGTCGGCGCTATCTCGCCATAGAGGAACTGTAGGGATTTTACAATGGCGAGTTAGTGCTCGGAGGGCACGTGTCCTCGCGGGTCTAGTTTTTGACGTGGCGGTTAGCTAACGGCCAACGGTTAGATGGTAAGGGTGGCGTGGTTAGTTTGATGAAGGTGGTCAACTGTGGAAGGACTCTCTAGGTGGCAAAACAAAGAGATACGATTGGCCCGTGTGGCCTAGTCGACATATAAGAAGCCTAGTCGACTGATAGGCTAGGTCGATTCATGAACCAGGAAGCAGAGATGATCGACGTTATCTTGCGATCTGATCTTCACGATCATTTCTGACCTACCAGGAATAAATGCAAGATATAAGGACACTCCACCCATTCAGTTGGCTCATCTACCCTGTCAGGGAATGTTGTGGCACCGTTCTGTCTCCTCCGGGCTCCTTCTCAGAAGGATATGAGATTTCTTGGTATGCAAGTCAGGATTCAATCAGACCTCCGATTGGATTTTTAGTATGGAGTTAATGCTAGTAGGTGAGAAGTGAATGTAATGCAGAAATCTTCAGTTATGCCTGAGCTATAAAGGCAATTTTGTGATCTATTCTTGGGGTCGACTCTTCCTGATTTTCTCTGCTACTGCTTGCAGACTTGCAGTGTAAAATCTCTTTGCCTCTGAGCCATGTAATACCCTGTATCATCTCTTTCAGCCATCAGTGTGCATGAGCATCATTTTGCCTCCCATTGGTGTATTGTTGAGATCAATGATCTACATACTGTGTCTATCTTTGGCCTATTGGATAATTTACAAGTGAAATCCCCTTTTCTTGGTGTCTTTTAGTTGGTCCTCTGATCTGTATGTGATTATTGATCGATATAAGTCTAGATGTGTATGACTTTTGTATGTTACCCTAGTTTTGTAGTGTATATATGGGCAGGAATGAGTCTGAACACTCTATTTTGGTGCATCACCGCCTTAGATTAGACTAGGTAGATTTGCTTTAACGCTCTCTTTCTCCCTTTCCCTTCCGAGAATAGATAGGTGCACCCTGATAGTAAGAGGAAGTCGGCCTTCTCCGGAGACTCAACCTCGTAGTTCAAGTCCCACAGCTTGGAGGTTGTTTCCATGTTTCACTAGGTTGTCCTCGCGCATAGGCCTTGGACAAGGGTGCAAACCTAAGTGACAATAGTAGCTTTAGAGAAGAAATATAAAGAGAGGGCAGTTATATAGGTGGATCCATTTTTGATGGCTTGTTAGTTATGGCAATAAAGTTTTGAGGAAAAGGGTGTGCAAATAATACAAGGGAACCTTAAATTATTATACTATATGCAAAATAATGTGGAGAAAGTAGTTTCTATTTTGAACCAGGATTTTGGATTGATGGACGAGGTACATACCTGGGGAAAAGACCTTTGAGCATTGTAGTCAATAAAAGGTTAGAGGTATTGTATGTCAATGGATGTATATACGGGGGATGAGTTATATGAGATAGATGATTGGATTGAGAAGATTGCAGCTGGTAATAAAGTAATGGATACATTACATGTGGATATTCATAGGCTCAAGGATCAAACCCAAGAGTAGATTTTGGAAGTTGAGAAGTATTAAGCGATGCTTTCTTTGACATTTTTCAAGATGAGTCAAGGGATAAAATCCTTTCTGTACAAATAGTTTTCAAATAGTTTTAGAAGACCCTTGAAGAAGCTTCGACTAATGAAGACATTAGACAAGACAGAGGAGGCATTGCTAGAATTGGATGTAAAGCTCAAAGATTTTGTGGATACTCACATAGAAGTAGGCAACTACTGGAAAATAGTAAAGGATAAGTATGATGTTTTGAATTTACCATATGCAACTTAAGTGATGGAGATCATAGAGAAAATCAAGAGCAAACATCCAAACATAGCTCTAGTATGAAGAGGAAGAAAACCTAGAAGCTAGAATTTCAGTTTTGACACTTGCAAAAATTTTGCATTTTTTGGACTTGTCACCAAGGTGTGCCTCTCCAAAGGTGCACTGGAAGTTTTTGAAGGAGTTAGAGGTGCACCGACAGTTAACTGCCAATTCCAAATCTAGAGCTTTTCATGCACCGAAAATGCATTCTGACGGTAGTTCAACTCCTACAAACATCCAAAGAAGTTGAGCTTCAATTTTTGCCATCTCTAGAGACTCCTACATCATTTGATACCTTCCTTATTCTTAGCTACCTCTTATTTCTTTTTTTAAAGACATGTAAAGGCTCATGCACCTGTTAATGGATAAAAACAAGGGTGGAGTCCTACTTAGCACCTCCTAGAGAGTTAGTTTGTATGTATTTAGATTTGTTTTATTAGTTTTAAGCATATATTTGCATAAAGGAATCTCTCACTCTCAGCACAAATTGAGGAGATGATTGCCTATAAATTAAGGAATCAAATATGTATTCTAGGTCATTATTTTGATGCAATAATATATGTTATTGGTGCTCTCATTCTAAGTGTCGTTATTCTTTCTAGAGTGTGTTATATTTTTTCGATGCATGTTCATGAAGTGAAATTGAGCTAATAGTTTTGTTTTGTTATTTTGATTGAGTGATCTTTTAATCCTAGTGTTTGCCACATGTTTAAAAATTCTACTGATGTACTTAGTTAGAGAAGAGATCACCTACTATTCTTACATATCTTTTTGTCTCACATGAGAGCACTTTTTGTGGCCTTGCAATCTAATTAAAAGTGAAACATCTTACAGTTACTAAATTTCCATTGATGATTGCATCAGTGGAATTAAGGAAGCTCTGCTCTTATTTTTATTGGTTACCTACTGATCTTTTCAAAGGCTTAACTCATAGACATGTTGTTTATGTGGCTTACATCCATTAGGGATTTACTTTTCAAGTTATTTTCTTCAACTTCTTATTACCCTATATTTGTTATTTTCTTTTACAGACACTTGGTTAATTTAGGAATTCATATAGTTGCTTATTTAAAACTACATTCATTATAAACAAAAAGTACAAAAATATTTTTCTTTTTGTGTGGATACTTTTTTGAGATAGAAAGCAGATTCAACATCTTATCTGAAATTGGTCAATCCAGCAAAGGCCTCCTCGTGAACACTCACATTTATCTTCTACTAAGCAAATTTTAGTAGGTTTCAAGATCACCCAAAACCTTGGAGTTGATTACAGATTAGCTTTTCAAGAGAGGAGTTTGAAAGGATTCCTACCATTAAGCATTGTGCAAAATGATAACTCAATAGTTTTGTTACAACCTTAAGGATTTTCTTCAAATTAGGCTCAACAATGACAATTTTCTTGCCTCTTCCAGACTGAGGCCTGACAACCATTATCTCCTTGACTTTTCTTTCTACATCTTCTTCTTCTTCATTACTACTTTTCCTATCCTCTCCTTTTCCTTCTATAGTCTATAAAGGCATATCTTTCTTGGCTCCTTCTCCTAAAACTTTCTCTAAGTTCTCAATTATAGTCATTCTCTTCTTATTCAACTTAGGTGGATTGATTTGAACAATTATCTTCACCTTTGTTATCTCATATCTTCCAAATTGATCAACATTCTTGTCACCTTCTTTTTCCAACAAATTTTTTATGGTTGTAGTTACTTCATCTATATTAACATCGTAAAACAAAGGTCCCAACCATGCAACCCTAGGTAGAACTGCTTGCGCATAGGTAAAATTAGTGTCTACCAAGAAATATACATCATAATAATAATGATCAACTAGGATTTGTGGTATCCAATACCTATTATTCATTTTCCTCTTGAATTCCCCAAAGTAACCATCCATAATGGTTTCAAAAATTATCACCCATCTAACCATTGAACTCATTAATCTTCTAGGTAACAAGTCTTGTCTTATCATAGACAACATTGCCAATGGTGGGAAATATGTTTTGCACATAGAAGAAAACACAAACTATTAGAGATCCAAATTTATATAGAGTGTTCTTTACTTTCCTTATTCTTTATGTATTCTCTACTAATTGTGTAAGCTGGTGTGAAATATGTTTTGCAAATAGAAGAAAATACAAACTATTAGATATCCAAACTTACATAGAGTTTTCTTCACTTTCCTTATTCTTTATGTATTCTCTTCTAATTGTGTAACCTAGAGTTTTTCTAGGTCATAGTTATGATCTTGCTTAATAATTTTCCAATCCAAGTCCACTGCAACATATTATACACTATTAGGTTAGCTTGACTGATAAAATTTATGAGCAATGACTCTGATAGTGAATTCTATTTTTGCATATTCAATGATGGATATCTTTATTCCTCTATTGTTCTACTTTGCCAATGTGTTGGCTTCAATAGCCTATCTTCCTAGGTAGAAAATGGTCTTAACCCTAACCGTAACATGTTAGCCTATAACATGGTGAATAATTTGATTTTTTATTTTCATTGGTCCATTCTCCAACCATAAATTCATGTCATGAATTCTTCTCAGGATAACCTTAATCCATTCTATCTTGAAATTCCTTGGGAAATTTAAGGCATGAGTCAACCCTTTCTTGAAAACAATCTTATGCTCTTCCCTCAATTTTTTTTTCTCACATAACTTATCATATGAAACTCTCAACTCAAAATCTCCTACTTTACCTATCTTGTACATATAACATGATCTCACATCATGAATCATGATAACCTTGGGAGGAATTGATGACAGGGCACTCGAAGAATCACCCTTCATCACAATTTCAAAATAAGCTCTAAATTTAGGTGGGGGACATGCATCATTTTGGACTAACTGAGCATTACTAACCTATAATTCCATCTTCTTCTTAGATGTTGATGTGCTTGATTGTATTTCTTTAATTCAGGGTTTGATCAAACACTTCTATGTGTCTCAACCTCAACACAACTGCACACAACTCACTTGTGTAGCGGAAGGCATGTACTATGATCCAACTCAAACTTGATCAAAATCTCATGAAATACTTCATCTCAATTCACTTTTTGAAAACTTGAATGCAATGTGTGGAAAATGACTTGCAAAATTCACTATATAGTGTAGAAATTCAAATTTAGGGCCTCATCAATGCTCCATACATATAGTGGGTGAGCTAAAACCATCTAACTATCTCTATTAAACTTGATCAAACACACTTCTAAACTCCATTTGTAGCTTGGTCATAACTCATGACATTTTGGCTTAGTCTCTTCAGGACTCCAAAATTAACACTCAGTCATTACTAGATCTTCAAATCAACATAAAAATGCATGACCCAATTCAAACCTCTAATATGTCCTTGTGCATCTATAATCATGTTGATTTGGACTTTCATGTATATAATCTTAGGAATGGATGTGTGATTTAAAAAATTGAAATGTAGTTCCTACATACCACTTTACTTAGTTTGAGGTGGGGAAATCACCAAATCAATTGGATTGGGTGATCACAACTTCACCATTTGAAATATTTCCTTCTTTATTTTTCTTTCTCTAGGTATGATTCATTTGGTTTCTCACTTCTTTAGTACTGACCTTTGTTTTATCATTCTTCTCTTTAACATTAGGTACTGGTGCTTAGTTTATATAGCCTCTACTTAGGTGTCCAACCTTATGACAATAAAAATATATTGGTCCAAAATTTCTTAGTTTCCTAATATTTCTCTAAGATGTATCCTTGAATAATTTATTGGGATATGTCCATACTTTCCTCAAAATTTTCAATTGACCCAAGTATTGGAATACCAATTTGTGGTATTGCCTTTCCTAGGTGTTTTGCCTTTTTATTTAGGTGTCTAATTGTTCGTTTCTTTAGATCTGTAATCTTGTGCCTTATGACCATACTTTTGACATGTGTGACAATAGCCTTCTGATCTAGATGTAGTTTGTGTCTTACTAGTCTTTGATCTACATTCACGTGCTTGATGTCCATGCTTGTTACAATTGAAATAATTACCATTGAATTTAGGTTTAGGTTTTGACTCACTAGATTTTCTTTTGCAAATGTTTCCTATATGACTTGGCTTTCCATAGTGATAGCATGTAGGCTTCTCATTCTTTGGCTTTGCATTTCTTTGTTCACCATGTTTTGGTGAATTTCCTTACTCAGCAGATGATATGAATTTGGTATAACCTAGCCTAGTAGTGCCATGAGGTCTTATTTGTGCTCTTAGTTGTTCATCAAGTTGTCTCATAACCTCTCCAGATATGTTCAGTCTTTCCATGATTTCTTTCTCAAATCTCAAGTCTATTATTCTTATATCTCCAATATGAAATCTCTTCCACCTTCATATCAATCTCATGATTGGCACTTAATAATTGATCGACCATGTCAAATTAATTATGATTCAGCCTTTGTACCTCATTTATTCTCTCATCAAGACTTGTAGCCATCTACCTTTTGTCTTCTTCAGCCTTTTTCTTTTGTTCAGTCACTTCACACAACCTCACTAACTAGATTTCATGTTCTCTTACCTCTTCATTGAGGATGTTATCCCTCTCCAATAGATTTTCTATTGTTGCATCAACTTCACTAGATCTGCCTTCATTACATATGGCTTCAATGGTTTCTTCCTTGTATTGGGTGTCATTTTGTTGAATTTCCATCTCCTTCCTTCTCTTTAGGGATTTCTTCAATTCCTCCTTTGTAGCCTAGACTTTCTGAAACACAAGCTTAAAATCAATCTTTTGATTTTCAATAACCTTTCCCAACTTATAGGCTTCCATCTCCATGACCTTTGACTCTCAAGTGGTTAGACTTCTAATTAGAGAACTCAACTCTGATACGAAAATCTAATCTAATAGGGAAAATAAGATTCTTAGAGGTGGGGGTGTGGGTGGTTGAATCAAGATCTTTAAAACTTTTAATAATTCCAAACATAAACTACATCCACACTTAATTCACCATACACATCTACATCTTGACCTTGAACTTAATCATACAACATCATATATCAGCATGTACTATCAGATCTAACATCTAATAACATGAATAAAATATGTAAGCAATAAATCAACACATAACATAATGATTTGGTAATGTAGAAACCCTCCAAGGTGAAGGTAAAATTATGGTGGGGATGACACCCACAAAATCTTCACTATTATAGCAATAAAGTGTGCTTGTTAGGGCTACAAAGTTTGATCACTTCTGAAG
Organism: Cupressus sempervirens; assembly: GCA_028749045.1. Taxonomy (NCBI): domain Eukaryota; kingdom Viridiplantae; phylum Streptophyta; class Pinopsida; order Cupressales; family Cupressaceae; genus Cupressus; species Cupressus sempervirens. Next base: position 379,428,001 of record CM053792.1, read on the forward strand.
ATCTACCATGTTAGGGATCTGCCCTATTAAGAACTTACAAGACTTATTTAGTCTACCTTGATTAAAGGATTTTAAATACATAATTAAGTGATTTCTTTGTTATGAGGTTTACATAGGCTTGCTAGGACCACTCTATTAAGAGATTTACCCTGAAATGCTTGTTAAAATGTATTAGTACCTTGATCCTTCAGTTTTCAATTTGAATGTTGATGACATATCTTCTCTTTATAATTTGATATCACCTCTCTATGATAGATATTTAGTAGCTTTTCTCTACACTTTTTTATCACCTTATTAATCCTTAACACTTAACTCTGTTGAATTTACCTTCAACTTTTTATCCAATTTTCTAACTTGCAACTAACAAGAATTAGGTCTAAAAACCATCCTTAAATATATGTTTGGTGAAAATTATAGATCCCATCCAATGATCTAGATTCATCTCTTTTGTTGTTTAGTCCTTCTAATTTTATGATTGGTTAATCACCTTTCATAGGGATTAATGATCCTCCATTACATGTGTAATTATCTCCTTGATCTTTAGAACATGCTTCCGGCTCAACAAAAATGGTTTATATAAATGTTTGTGTCATTCTAAACATTTATACAAAACAATGTTACTTAACACTAATAGATTCCTAATGCTTGGTGCATACTAATTCTTCCTGATGTCCCTTGGCTTCAACTGTACTCGAATTTAATTATAATGCTTGGCCTCTGTATCACTCAGCTTATGTTGCCTCATGAAAAACTTAGTAAGCTCTAAAAAAATTGAAAAAGATTGGTTTTCTCAGTAGTAACTAGTGCTTGGAAACAATTGATTATATATAGTTATCCTTTACATAGCTTAGCCTATATAGAGTGACACGGTCACAGTGATGACCAACCAAGTCTGCCTTGTGAATGACTAAGTGTTTTGCACTAACTTTAAAATACTAGATTACCTTTAGGGTCAACGTGTACTTCCTACACACTGAATTTATATGCTTATTCATCTTATGCTAGAATGTGCTTGGCCTCATAGAAAATAATGCTATTTTAAGGTGTAACATAATTGAAATTTGGACAAAATTGTATAATCGAAAAACCTTTTTTTCCTTATGTTAGGTTTTTGTATGAGTGCTATTTGAACATGGGTGGAAATATTTAATCTTGAAAATGTCTTAATTTGATTTCATAATTTGGACTATATAACTAGAAAGTGAGAGTGTGTCTGAATTATCAAAGTATAGAGCCAAAAAGCCACGAAAAGCCTTTAGAAACTAACACAAAAGTAAATTTTTTGAATCAAAGGAGGCCATGCTTTTAGTATTTTAATTTAACTAGTATTATACTCATTATAAAACCTAACAAAAACTCAATTTTAGTAACAATCATCACACATTGGGGTTTTTAAGGATTTTTCTTATTTTCTTATTTTTTAATGTTAAAGTTTATTTGGTTCAACATTCTCAGAAACTCTTTCATTTGATTATTAGGAAATGAATCCCCTTTTCAAATTCCTAAGACCATATAAGTTTTAATAGTGTGGAGACAATATACTACATTTGGTTTCAGTAGTGACCAACTTGTAATAGATAGTTTTAAATACAAAATTTGGAAATACCACAAGAAAAATAGGAAACCATACCTGTGATGTGTCTACTCCAAACAAAGAGATTGCTTTAATGGTTTCAAACCAAAAGTAAGGAATGGTTGTCATATTTTAGGTGTTACTATTTCAAGGGGTTGCACCTTTTTTATAGTATTCAGATGGGCGGTTCCTCTGGGGAAATATTTTTCCAAGGAATATTTGGCCTGTATTATTTCTAGACTAGCATTATGTGTGTATTTCTATCCTGCATTTATTTCATTTATTATTGAATTCACGTGCTTTGAAATTGGACATTTCCTAGTTGGACTCTCAATTGTCTGAATATGGATCAATAGAATTGCCATCAATTCTATTATTTATATACATATAATTTATTCCTTGTATTTTGCATTTCATTTATCACAAGATCAAATTTTGTTAGCTTGATGTTATTGGCATACAACATGACTTATTGTGGTTGTGTGTATTTTATGGTCCTACAAAATAAAAAAATTCAGTATGAGAAATCACACTTGAGTCCAAAGTCTCAAGTATAATAGCCTATCAGCTAATAAAAACATGGCAGAAGTTCCTTCATCATCTTGCCTTTGTAAGGAGAAAACAAGGTTTTACTTGGGTAGTTTTTTAAGGGGCAATTCAGATTTTATTTCATAATCCAAAACAAATTTCAACTTGTCTTAATTTTTAATTAAGAGATTAAATTCCTCCCTTCCTCTAGATGTTAATTTAGTTCCCACCTTATTTTCAAATTTTAAAGTCTTTTATTTTGGTTTATTCTTTACTCCTTGGTTTGGGGAGAGATATTACAAAGGATTTGATGAGTTGTTTTATCTCATGGTAAGATAACAATGTGTATTAGTATTTGATTTATTGAGACATCCAATATGGGATTTGATGGTTTGAGATCCTCATATAAGATGATATATTCTTTTTTATGCTCCAATAATCAATAACTTGATGATTTATGAGAAGTCTTTTGCAGTTTTGATTTTTTTCTCCTTTTTCAGTTCTTTTGGATAGAGCATTAGGATAGGTTATGTAGGAGCATAGAGGGGAAGTGACTTGCAATTAGGGTCAGTGCCCTAAGTAGTTGTCATGGCAACTCATTGTAACTTGACTTAATAATTGATAACTTAATAAACTATGGGTTAGTATAGAACATTAATTAGGTAATTATGTTATTTTCTCATGCCTTGTACATGCTAAGGATGGGAGTGGGAGAATATTATTGATTGAGGTTTTGTATAGTTAGTTTTCTTATCTGTATGAGAGGATTATTAATATTTAATAGAGTCACCAGGGGGCTAGGTTCCAAAGAGACTACCGAAGCAACTCTAGAGTTGACCTATGTGATGACACTTCCTAATATGTGTTATGGATTCCTATGTCACATTTGGTACATTGAATTTGTGCCTTGGTCATTTACAGTTGATAACCTTATAACTAATTATTATCATTTTATATAATATACTATTTGGATTAATCTTGCTTCTTTCAATTTTTCTTTGAGTGAGGCCTAGTGTTATCTCCTCAACATGATTGGAGTGGACCTTTTTGAGGTTCCACATGGTTAAGTGGTAGTGATTCTTGTACCATTGAGATTTGACATTTGTGTCATTACCATTGGATGATCCTTGATGTTTCTTTTATCTTCTTGTTTCGTGCTTGGAGACTTTCATATTATTCATCTTGAGATGTCATCATGTATTCTATGACATATTTCTATGTGATGTCCATTCAGGATATGTATATCTATACTTATATTGTATCATGATTTGATTCATTTTTGTTATCACTATGACAAGTACAATGAAAGATTTTTTATTGTATATTCATTGCATTTTATGGATTGTACCTTTTCTTATTTGGATATAATAAATGCAATTTGGCTCCTTCTATGTCATTTACATGTTTTAGTTCACTTCCTTGGTATGTATTAGTTTCATTATGGTTAGTTAAATAATTACACATATCTCATTTAGGTTCTGGTATGTCTTGCATACCCATTCCTAAGATTTATAAGAAAAAAGTTGGGTCCACTCTTTCAACTTTTTCCTTGTCTCGTTTGAGACAATTCCTATATGTTTTGTTTCATTCTTCAGTGTTTGGCTTTGTCCATCTTTGTCCAAGTTACTAGTCCTTTGTGTATGGGAGAAGAAAGCAAGGATCCCTGACCTCATGCCAAGGTTCTATGGTCAATGACAAAAGTTATTTTTTGGACATGTTAGGGACCCTTTCCCTCATATCATTTGCACTAGGAAAAAACTAATATGGTCTTGGATTGGACTCGTGGCAAGGTTAAATAAATGAAGAACAAGTAAAATTAATGTGACATTTAACTATTGTGATGGATAGGTTATTTAAGATGCCTAAAGGGATTAATTGTCACTTGTTCGATAATCAAAATTGTGTTTTAGAAGCAAAAATTTTCATTCTAGATTGTCACTCGACTGCAAGTGATCATTTCTTAAGCATGCAAGTACTCTGGTGGGTTGGGCTAGTGTTTGTGTTAAGATGAGGATGGGTCCTAGAATTGTGAATCCTTTCATCAAGAAGACCTTTCAAAGAAAGATGATCAATATCAAAGGTGAAAGATTAAAATTCTGGTGGCAAGTTGTCTACTTTCTCACCAATAGGAACTTCTAAAATGAGATGACTATTACTATTCTCAAACCTTAAACTTTCAAGATGTGGAGAAAAAGATTTAGATGTACCTCCATTAAAATCAGCATTACCTATAAGGTCTGCTATTGCAATATCTTCAGAATGGAAAGATTCAAGAATAAAATCTTTTTCAGCATTCACATTCAAAGAGCCAATACCCTCACAATCTCTCATGACATTTAAAGATTCATTTTCTAAAAAAGCATCACTAGAAAGCATTTCAATAGAATCTTCAAGCAAAGAACAATCACCATGATCCCCTAGTGTAAAAATTTCTACATGAGATGAAGAAAGATCTTGAGACAAGATTTCATCATTATTGCTTATCCTTTCTCCATTGTTGGCACATATATTCTCATCCATTGAAACTAGATCAACATGAGGCTGGAGTAACTCTGGTTGTACTTCTTGGTCACTCATGATAGGGTGATTGAAATACATGGGTGAGACTAAGATAATGGAAGGTTCATCATCATCTACCTCCAAATGCTTCTTCAATCAAGCCACTTTCTCTTCAAGATTTTGCAAGTCTTTCAACTTGTGAAATCTTCTACAAAGGCCTTTCCATAGCAACCAAGATCTTGCATCATCTTCAAAACTTATATTTTTTGGAATACCCTTGGAAATACTTTCGCTAAGACTGTCCACAAAGTCACCTAACACTTTATCATCAATTTGACAAAGTTCCAAGAGAGAAGGGTCTGGCCTTGATCTTCTCATGACTTCCATATTTGACATTGTCTTCGTCTAGAGTCACCAATCTCCTACACATTAAGATAATTATAAAACTAAGGAAGCAAATGTTAGGCACTTAAATCTTTGCTTCGTTCCCCAACAGAGTCGCCAAAAATTTGTCAGTGAACAGATTGTCCTCCAAGAAAATACGTGAAAATATAACCTTGAATGCCCAAATGGGAAGACTAATCAACACCAATATTTGGATAGGTTATCATTGGATTGATAACCTTCCTCTAAATTTTATCGGGTACAACTCCTCGTGTAAGATATACAATGAATTAGTTACGAATGCTTTTAACCATAAAATACGAAAGGTTCACAAACATCTACCTGTAAACACAAAGTAGATGTGAAAGGCTAAATGACTACAAGAATATAAACAGTAAATGAAACAAAGTCCATTTGCATATTGCATTACAAATTGAAAATGAAGAGTATATCTTCCATCCTCTTGAGCGAATGAAGGATCAGAGCTTTAAAAGATATTTTGAGATGATAATGCAATAAGAAAACAATGACATTAGAATGTATTTCAGAGAAAAGTGAAAATGATGCAAATATCATGACCAGTGGAAGGAAAATACATCATAATAAAAGTTCTAATGTGATTAATCTCCAGTCTCCCTTCCCTAAATGTAAAGGACCACAAAGATTCTTTTACACATTTACAACCCAAACCACTATCTAGAGAAAAGCTGAAACTCTTTTCAACATTACATTAACAATCAAAATCTATTCCTATCTCTAACAAAAGTTTAGAAAAAGAAAATCAACATATGTTCTTCTTCCCATAGTCTCACAAGAAAATTGAATAATCTAGAAAATCTCCCTCCCTGTTGTAGCACACAGTTTGCAGTCCAGAAGAAAGAAAGAATCCCCCTCTGGTAATGAGAAAATCTTCCTTAAATAAACTTCCCTTATTTTGGTTTCCCAGTAGTTTTGAATAAGTAATTCTTGGTATTGCCTTTTCAGTATCACATGATTTTTTAATAGAATCCAAGAGACTCGATGACTCCGTTCACTTTTTCATCATTATAACTGACCCATTTTCATCATTTTCCCTTTTTTAGACTCCCATAACTTTTCACCTTTCAAATTGGGTTTATAATACTTTATAAATTTTAAAGTCATGAGTTACTTTAGATTAACTTGTCATTGTCAAACCCTTTAAGATGGGTGATGACTCACCATTCTTAATTTGAGAAATATGTGGGACACATCTTCTTTCTCGTTGCTTGTGCTTAATTCACCAGCACATAGACTTCCATTTGTCATAATTTATGAGACTTTAAAACATTATTTTGATATCATATAATGTTTTTATCATATGTTTTCAATGATATCTTTCTCTTCGACACCCACAGATAACATATATTATTCACAATGCGCCATTAAAGTTTTATCCTTTCTTTTTATTGAATATACCACACAGAGCTTCAAATTTGTCAATTTTCCTTTCATTAGATATTCACTGCTCGAGAACCCCTACTCTGTTAAAACTTGCTAATCATCTCTAAAATCCTTCAATCTGCCATAGTTGTGTTTGGTGATGGCATAAATACATAATTAGACAGAGATCAATTTGGGGGTGGTGACCTCTATCCTGTCAAGCTTCAAAGTCTTGATCACAAACTCTTTCATTATATGCATATGAGTGAAGGACTCGGCTTATGGGGCACCCAAAAATACTTCAATTGTATCTATATAACGTGCCCAACCTTTGTATCATGCCACAAGTTATTCCTATGCTAACATTGTTGTTGGATCCCAACCAGCCAACCAATGAGGCTATGAAATGGAAAAGACGATGGTCTTTGAGGAAATCTGCTTTTCAATTAATCAAAACCTAATGACTATGCTTCAATAGCTATCTCATATTTGTGATTCTCTAGAACAGATCATCGACTACTATATTAGTGAGCCTGAACTTGCATGATTATCACCTTTCCACTGTCTGCCACCAGTGAATGTTATTATGGTAGTGTTCATCATTATTGCTCCTTTGTTGTCGTAAACTCCAGTTAGACACGATGCTTTAGATCACCAATAATTTTTTTATGTAATTAGAGATCAAAATTGCTTTAATTTTGTGACATCTGGATACAATTGAATGTCACGACAAGCTCAATATTTCTTGTCAAGGGATTCGGCAATTCCATTATAATGACTACAGAAGGTAGGTTTCTCCAACAACACAATACATGTATGATCTATTATTGCCAATACTGTTAGCATGGAGTTTCATCTGGTCAAATAGTTAGCACATGTTCTCCAAAAAGTGTTACATGCATATCTCATACTCGCTCATGGATTGCAAAAGGCAAAGCTGCCATGTCATGAGCACATCCGCAGGTTGTATCTTTTTAAAAGAGCTGAGCCAATATGCCTACCATTCGGGCTTGGCTTTTTATGTAGAGGTTGTATACTTGCTTCATAATATATATCAATTCATGTGTGCCTTTTTATCGACAAATTCATGGGTTTATGGCCAACCCCGATAACCCTTTTTTTATGAATGCTACTGTATTTACACTTGGTGAAGAATAAAATAATTAATGGTTCTAATATTACCAATCACCAAGAGTCGGGAAACACCATGCTCAGTGAATATATGGCTAGAAAAACATTTCAAAAACATCAACCTTTGGCACATTGTAACTTTTATCCACCCTCGAACCCGATTCTCCATGCAAATAATGAAAAATCTTCATTAGTTGTTTAATTGTCTGCATCTTGACAAAATTTAATTAACCAAATTTGTTATCTGAGTCTATGATTAAAAATTTGAAATCATACCCATGAACTAACATGACCAAACTAAGGGAATTCACTTCTTGGATGATGGTTGAGCTTTTGAATTTGTATTTGGAATTGCCACTAAGACTAGTCTTCTAATTAGACCTCTAAATCACTGAGTCTAAGATGAATGAGTTAGTCATTTGGAGTTATTAGTCTGAATTTGAGGAACTAAAATTGCACTTTCAAAATCTAATTTGAACCTACACTCAAACTTTGAATTGTTCAACCTTTGAAACTACTGAACTGACGAAAACTGATAATGAATTGTGAACTTTTTTAAGTTGACCATTCTGCACTTTGAACCATGAGTCTGAACTTTGCTTGTATTGAACTTATAGGATGGATCATTTGAACCATTGAACCATTTTGAACTACTTTGAGCTAAGGTTCAAAGTGGTTCGAAAACACAAATTACAAGTTTTAAAACCATTTCAATATTGGGTGCTAACAGGGGCTCTAATTGTGGGACTATTTTTGATGTAAAAATAGAGAACTCCAGCAATCTCTAGCTAAAGACGGGTGTCTTGTCCATTGGAAAAATAGAGTCAACAAGAAAAGAGGACTAGGAGTTGCTTGCAAAGAGGGCAGAGGGGAGCAAGGAAAAGAAAACAAGCCAAAACACCTAAACTACCACTATGCACAACAAAACATATTTACAATATGTATAAAGGTAGGAAGAGAACCTACCATAAGAACCAAAAGAAAGAAGAAGTTATGTGAATCCATTTACCGGTTGGGAGAAATAGGAGCCTTTCTGAATCAAAAAATCATACCTCAATGGAACAACTCCAAACCATTGCTTGTTGACGACTCTTTCAATGCCAATCTTCAAACTAACAGCGTATGTACATATGCTAATCCAACACTTTTTTTCGAAAATCCATAACTCATCATAGTACTCTCCTTCACTTAAGAATTGATCTTTCACATTCAAAAGTTTAGATTCCATTTCAAGCTAAAAAACATAAAATGTAGAAACCTCGCCAAAAGATGATGTGCAATACCAAGAAATGTTGTCATGAAGATTCAATTCTTCAACATGGTCATGGTCAACTTGCAACCATAGAGACACCTCATTCAACATGGGATCAACCCTTGGATATATATTTTCTCCATTTCTTTCAAGGAACCAGGTATCATCAAACATGCCACAAATTCCATCCTTTTCTCTTTTCAAAATGCCATCACATGTTTCAGCATTTCTCCCACAATCCAAATCAGCAAAACTATGCATAGATGGATGAAAAGAAAAATTATCAATGAATGCTTCATTCTCAATCTGATTTGAACAAATACCTGAGACATCATCAGAAGAAATGATCTGGCTTGAGTGATGACAAGAATGTGTCTATGATTTCTTCTTTCTCATTAAGAGGAGTGTCTTTCCACATCTCAATTGGATCACCACTAGATTGAAAGCCAATCTCATACTTCCTTTCCTCAAGAAGAAAGTCAGCATGAAGATTTTCATTCAAATGCATATTTACCTTATTTTCACAAAAAATTGGATCATCATCAAATGGGTTGACTTGAGAGAGGTCTTCCAGCTGAAGATATAACAAGAATTAATCAATGATTTCTTCTTCTTGATCAATTCATGTTCCTCTCCATGCTTCAGCTAGATAGTTTACAAATTGAGTATTAATTTCAACATCTTTATCATGAGAAAGAAGCTTTTCTTCATGCACTTTCACCTTGTCATAATTACATAGTTCACCATCAAACTAAGTAAATCTTTGCATGAGTTGATTACTGGTTTTCAAGCACAAGGAATCATCTTCATTTTTCATGAAAATGGGAAGTTCATTTTTAGGCTGCATGTTATTTGGAATCCTTTCATCAAGAAGACTTTTCAAAGAAAGATGATCAATATCAAAGGTGAAAGATTGAAATTTCGATGGCAAGTTGTCTACTTTCTCACCAATAGGAACTTCTAAAATGAGACGACTATCAAAATTCTCAAAACTGAAACTTTTAAGATGTCGAGGAAAAGATTTGGATGCACCTCCATTAAAATCAGCATTACCTATAAGAAGGGTAAGGTATCTATATCTCAACCTATTATTACTTAGAGTATACCTGCATTACAATTATCAACTTAAATACAATGGTCATCCCACAACAACTTATGTTCCTTGGGGAATAATTGACACCCTTGGAAACTTTTGTAACAATTCATGCTCTAAGATCTCACCCTAAGAAATAGTTTCCAAAAATTGGACATTTAGGTCCTCAAGCAATAGAATTGCACATCTAGGCATTCAAGCATACCTTGGCTAGAAATAATGTTGAACATGAGTATGTTTCTTACCACTTATTCCTAGTGACCTTGGGTCCTAATTAGATGAACCAATATCTTAACCTCCCCACTAATTCCATAAATGGATTAGTCAACATGGAGAGAACTTTCTCTTAGCCTTCCAATCCCAAATTGACCCTACCCTATTCTACCTTGAGTTCATCAGAATTCAGAAGGAAGTGAACAAGCCTCTACCTACCTTTAATAATTAGTTTCAACATGCCCATAGGTGATGTTTGGATGCCTTTTCACCTATGAAAAAAATCATCTTGAGGACTCGTTTGGATGTTATTGACTGAGTCATGTCAACATTCATTGTGTGGACCATACCTCAAGGACACCAAGATACCTTGGTTAAAGTCTATGCTTTAGCCTTGGAAATCTCTGTACAACTTATTGATCATCTAATGAACACATGATAGAGAATTCTATGTCATCCTTACCCAATAGGAGCTCCTCACCTGGGTAGTTATAACATAATCCCTCTGGCAAGACTTCAAGCTAATCTAACCTCTCATTATACTTATGCACCACAAGTTGCTCCTCTCCTGACTCCAGAGTATTCCTATTAGAGTCAATGGGTGATACCTTAGGTACCAAGGACCATATTTACTACCTTAGACTCTTAGGATGTATCATCATATCAAGTCCCTTCCATTCTATCTTCTGATCTAAGTGGATGAATCCTCACTACCCTTGTCACTTTGGTAGGCATGCAAACAGAATCCTTACAACTGCCTAATCAAGTTATGCATCTCTTAGTTAACATGGAAGCCTTTTGTAGAATCATTATTAGTATGGATAGCGACATGATCATCTTGAACTAGATAATATTGCAATGATCAATCAATAACATGGTCTCCTGCAACAAGGGAATATATTCTTGGCGGAAAGAGGTTCCTACAACTTTGATCTTCCAGGTGCCAACAATGATAATTAAAAACAACAGTTGGGTAAGAGACAATGGAATAACACAACATGAAAAAATAATTCAATAAGGGCCCCTTCACAATGTTAGTCCCACCCAAAAAAACATTTTTTCCCCCAGACCTTCATGCTAACGTAAGCCTTCTCCCAAGGGATCGGCTCCACAACCACATGATTTTACGATGAAAGGCTCTAAACCCTGTAAAGGGAACTTTGATATCAAAAGGGTAATGGAAATTACCAACACTACCATGTCCCTAAGGACATGTTATTGAGTTGTCTAAAGCAATGAAAGACCCTCATACAACAACTTAACCTACCTAAAATGTGCCCTAGCCCTAGTGCTACATATAGTTTAACTCTTAACGATGCTAATTTGACCATCTTTTGGGAAAATATTAAGGACTCTCCCTTCCTTCTCATCCTAAAAATATATGGTAAAAACTTTCTAAATTGTCCAGTTGATTATTAAGCTTCTGGCAATGTCATGCCCATATCCATATGTAAGAAGCTCTAATTGGTCCCCATGCCATTAAAAGGTGTGGAAGTAGAGCTTGATAAAACTATTATCAAAATGGTGGACGAGCTTAAAAATGTCCAAATCTAGCTCATCCAAGAACCTTAGGTGTCTAGTGTTATTGACATCCAAATGGTAGACATCCCTAAAAGCTATGGTATGTTGTTAAGTTAGGATTGGTCAAAGGCCCTCAATGGGTATATTTCGACAAACTTTCCCCACTCATGGCCTCCTTGGAGAAAAGAAGAAAACCAAATCAAAGTTGATAGAAAACCCCAAAGGAAATAAGCTCTTACTAACTATAGTCAAGTAAGTGAATTCACCTATGCTTAACTTGAACCTAGCCTATATTAGGTCAAGGAGACCTCAGCCCTAGATTTCATTCTAGGAGGGAATTTCCTCGACAAGTACCTGACCATTACACATAAGATTCAAGACCTTATTTTTCAGTTGAAACATAACATCAACCTTCAGGGTGATTGTGCCTCCCTATCTATTCTCTTGTCTAATTCATGGTGAAGAACCCATTGCAAAGAGTCATTTTGAGTTGGAATCTGAACCTTGTGTGAATGTAGTCTCTATTCACCTTTCCAACATTATGAAGGGCAAGTGACAAGAAAATATTACCACACCAAAAAACCCTCTGACAATCAAATATGAAGGGATAATCATTGAGGGACCCATCATGGTATTACATTTGGAGGTAACTTCTACACTCATGCCCCCCAATTTAGAAGACAGGTTGGAGTTTCCTCTAACTCAATTCCTATTCTTTACCTCACCCCTGAAGCCTTCACCTATAGATGTTGTTCTATGCACCCTAAATTTTGATGGATCAAGGGCCAAAGCTAGATCAAGTGCAAGGGTAGAATTGATTGACCCATAGGGAATATCTTCTCCTGCCTCATATTAGTTGGAATATTGAATACACAAATAACATAATTGAGTACAAAGCTTTAGTTCTAGGTCTCATATTTAATCTAGAGAAAATAATCACTCACATCTAGGCACTAAGGGATTCAAAACTCATCATTAAACAAGTTCAAAGTCAATACATGTTCCATGATAAATGGCTAGTAGCCTACCCCAACTGGGTTTAGGGCCTGGTCGAGGACTTTGGCACCTTCAACATTGAAGTCATCCCATGAAAACATAATTATATCCCTAATCCCCTTGTTGTATCTTCCATCCCCTTGAACCCATGATTGGTTCTCACCTTTGACACTTTTTAGTAGTAATGGTAGCAACCCCATCCATCCTAGAAAACATTAAAAATTTAATTTCTAGGTCTTCAAGGATGAAGAACATATCCTTTCCTTTGTGGCCAACAATGATGTATTTTGAAATCAAATCTGAGAAGAGGAAGAGCATAATAATATGTGATAGGAAAGTGACTCAAGGGAGATCCTTAATCTCCCTACAAACACCATCTTGAAGGGGATGATATCTCTTGAGCTTATATTTGACTCAATTCCTTGGGTCAAAGATAAACCTCTTCCCTCCTCTGAGGGATGTAAATATGAAAAGGTCAACCTCGGGACTAATAATAAAGAGAAAATTCTATTCATTAGAATGTCCTCCTCCCTTGAGGAAAAGAGGAAGATTCTCATGGTCCTCTAAGAGTACATCGATGTTATAGCATGGAGCTATGAATATTTGAAAACCTACAATACATTTTTGATGACACACACTATACCCCTTAAGTCATGCGCTAAACCATTCAAGAAGAAATAAAGACTAATAAGTCCCTTGATTGAGCCCTTGATTTAACAAGATGTTCAAAAGGTACTATCATGAAAGATAATGTTTCCCATATGAACTACCTCCTAGGTAGCTAATATGGTCCCAGTCCAGAAATAGAGTGGAGAGATCAGGCTATGTGTAGATTTCCATAACCTAAACAAGGTGCTAGTGAAACATAACCATTATTTGCCTTCACTTGGCAAAGTGATGTAGATTTTGAATGACACACCAATGATGTCCTTCTTGGAGAGATATTCAAGCTACAATTAGATCATGTTTGATTATTAAGATCATCTCAAGACAATGGTCTCCACTAAGTGGTGAGCATTTTCATATAGGTGAATGCCCTTCAAACTGATCAATGTTAGGGCCACAATTCAGAAGGTGATAAATAAAACCTTTGAGGGATTAGTTAATAAATGCATAATCATCTACATGGATGATTTGAAAATATTTTCCATGGATAGGTATGATCACCCTGCCCACCTTGCCAAAATTTGTGAGAGATTTTTTTGATTATGTATTTTGTTGAACACCTAAAATTGCATATTCAAAGTCATGGAAGGAAAATTTCTAGGAAATATCATCCTTGAGAAGGGATCACCATTGACCTTGAGAAAGTAGAGGCTTTATTGAGCTTACAGGTGCTTGACAACAAGAAAGAAATCAGATCCTTCTTTAGAAAGATAAACTTTGTCCAACATTTCATCATAGGATTTGTTAAGGTTGTAAAACCACTAAACGATATGATAAAAAATATAGTAAAATCAAGTGGAGATTAGAGGAAAAGCAAGATTTTTTTCTAAATGAAATAGGCATAACAGAAGCTTCAACCTTGAGTAACCCTGACAATGATATCTTGTTATACATATATTCATTCTCTTATGCACACTCTATCATTGTTATATTAACCCAAAAGGTTGAAAGGGAAGGAGAGACCCATTTCTTTCATGATCTCCCCCTTCAAGAATGTTAAAATGAGGTATTTTGCCCTTGAGAAGCAAGAATTTTCCCTTGTTTGAATGGTAAATAAATCATGGCATTACATTCCTTGGAGAAAAGTGTACACAAATGTGTGAAACTAAGCAGTCAAATCATTGCCCATAGAGAGTGAAATTAGTAAGAGACAGTGGAAGTGGATGACCATACTCCAAGAATATTACTTGGAAATGTAGCCCATGAGACTAGTCCATGGGCAATGATTATCAAAATACATGGCCTCCATGGATCTATAGATAGAATGCTAGACTTACACCATGGAAAGTTTGACTCAAGACTTGTGGTACACAGATTTGATGTACCTTTTGCTATAAAATAAATTTCCAATGGGACTAAATATCATGCACTTTTACTTAAGAGTGCAAATTTCATGATTGAAAGTGGAACTCTATTATGTACAAACTTTGAGAGCATATATCTCAAATACCTTGATCAAGAGTAAGCAAGAAAAACAATAAAATAGTTCCATGGACAATTTGGAATTGAGCATGGCTCTGCAAATGCCACCACCCATTAGATCCTCAAGTTGGGTATTATTGGCCTTATTTATTTTGGGATGTCCACAATAATGTAATGAAATGTGACACATAGAAAACCACTACTTTTAGATATCAAAATCTTACAATTCTCCTTCATCCAATTTCTAAAACTAGACTATTTGCTTAATGGGCATTCAATTCTATTGGGGAAATAAACCCCAACTCATCCACCAAAAACTATTACATGCTAACTACAATAGATTATTGCACCTAGTGGTCTAAGGCCATTCCATGCAAAAAAATTATGGATTTAGTGATCCTATTCATTGAGGAGAACATTATGACTAGATTTGGCATGCCTTTTGCCCTCGTGTGTGATAATGGTACAGTGTTCACCACCACCTAGCTTTTAGAGTAGTCTTATGACATAAACATTACCTTAAAACACTCAATTAATTAATATATGCAAGGTAAAAAAGTAGCAAAATTAACTAACAAGAGCATCCTAGAGGTTTCCAGGATTGGCACCAAAAACTTAGGTTTTGCCTTTGGGTAGATTGTATTCAAACCAAGGCAACCCTGGGAACTTCTTCATTCTATATAGTCTATGGCTAGAATCTAGTGTTCCCTATATATCTATAGATTTTAGTCCTATAATTCATGAGGGAGGTTGACAAGAGGGAGAAAATTTTGGAAGTTTGCATCCGTAATCTCATCTACCTTGAAGAACAAAGGGATACAACCCTTGAACATTTTTCTAATCACCAAGTTGTGGTCAAATGATGGTTTTATAAAAATCCCAATATAATGCCTTTAATATTTTGGACATAGTCCTCCTATGGGACAAGGCTCGTGAGAAAAATGGAAAACATACTAAGTTCTAATGGCTCTGGCTTGGGCCTTATCAGATGTCAAAGATATGTGGGACCAATACCTACCATCTCAGTTCACTAACTAGAGAACCTATCCTGTAACCCATTAATGGAAATTTTCTCTCAAACATTACTTTGAATAAGGATACATGGTAAGGGTTTCCATTCCCCTATTTTTTTACCATATGTATAGTTTCTTGTAAATATTTCTCTGGTGTACCTCCCAGTTCACCCTGTAAATTTATTTTGCATCTTTTTGCCTTTACTTTGTTGGCCCTTGTAAGTAGTTTGGTCTAGTATTTGTTTGTTGTTTTGGTCTTTTTTGGGGGCTCTATTATTGTTCCTCCAAGTAGGAAGGTATGATTCACATGAAACTACATAACTTAACAGAAATTTATCTCATAGTATTCAAGTACTCCTTTGCTCATCTTGTGAATTCCCTCCTGCCCTATTTTTGTAAGCTAAATATTATAGGTATGAACTTAGGAAATAACCAACCTTCATTGAATTTGGAAATTTCTACTCCCATCTCAAGCTAATTCAATAACCAACTAAGTTGGTTGGAAAATGGTAAGAGGAAAATCATGATAAAAATGAAGCGAATAGACCCTGCTCAAACTTGATGAAATTAAATGCTAAGAGGTTTCTCTGGAAACAAGTGCCTTTTTCCTTACAATAAAAAATAAGAAAGTGCATAAGGGTTGGATGGTGAAAGAATTAACCTCACATGAACAAATTGAATTTTTTGATTTTTGGGAAAGAAGTACCACCTCCAATGCCTTGAAAATAACATAAAGAATGATGGAGGAAGAAGATCCTTGATCCCTAAAATTGCACAATATCCAATAAAACATAAAAAAAGGGAGTCTTGAGTGAGCTTGGTTTATCTATTTAATTCAAGAATTTAAACCCCCTTTCAAAGCACACATTGTTAGGATTAACCTCGAACATAATTAACATTTACATGCAAATATAACCAATATTAGAAAATAGTAGATTACATAGAAGAGAACACAAGACACCAAGATTTAACATGGTTCACCCAATCCTTGGGCTACGTCCACCAAGAGAAAGTCCAATATTATTATTATCCGTTTATTACAACTTGATTACAGTCTATAACCCCTTATAGCTCAATACCATCATAAGAACCAATTTTTGCATCATGCATAATAAAAATCCCTAACACTAAGTCTTTTTACACAAGCTTTTTGCCACTTACAAAATTAGGGCTAGAATAATAGAAAAATAATAGTCATCGCCTTTTACAATATAAGGTCATTTTTGGCTTTGGGGGCACTGTCTCCAAAAACCCCAGGGGGGAATTGCCCCTTGACCCCACCCTGTACTACAATAGGGAGCACACCTGGGGTGTTGCCCCTGGACCCTATAGGGGCACTACCCCTTGACCTCGTCTTGGGGGTACTGCCCCCAAACCCCCATAGAAATAATATGAGGAGAAAATTGTGCCAAATAATTCTCCAAGTCTAATAAGGCTCCACATCACAAAAATCTCCCACTTGGAGACTAATCAGACTCCACAACAATTACCTCCCACTTGGAGACTAATCATAGCAGTACTAAACCTATAGCTCCCACTGGAATGTATCAAACCACACTAGACTCTATTGTTCTTTTATTTTGTTCAGTCAAGAAGACCAACCAAAGCTGAAGAGGAATTCAACTTCTCCCTTGTTACTACCTTTATAAATATATCTATTGGATTATCATCTGTATGTATCTTATCCAGCTTTAACTGTCCATCATCTAAAATTGATCGAATGAAATGGTACTGCAACTATATGTGTTTTGTCTTGGATGTAGAACTGAATTCTTTGCAAGATGAATGGCACTCTAACTATCTATAAACTAATAATTATCTTTCTGAGGGTGTCCCAGTTCTTCCAAGAAGAACTAAAGTGATATCATCTCCTTGGCTTCCTTTGTAGTAGCAACATACTCTGCCTCTATAGTGGATAAAGCATTAACCTTCTGTAATCGAGAAACCCAGCTCATTATTGCCCCACCAATAGTAAATACATAACCTGTAGCACTCCACCTGGTATCAGTATCCCCTACCAAATCTAAGTCAACATATCCCTATAAATCAATAATAGAGCCTCCAAAGTGTAAACACGTACTAGATGTTCCTCTCAAATATCTAAGAATTCATCTAACTCAATATATAGAGAAACATTACAACACCTTCTCAATATAATCAACCTGAGACAATGTCAATTTCCTATACTTCCTATCTCTACAAATCTTCATACCAAGGATTTTCTTTGTTACCTCCAAATCCTTCATAGAAAATGCATGTGCTAACTGGCATTTCAGGCCCTTAATATGATTCATGTTAAACCTTGGTACAAGCATATCATCAACATATAAACATAAAATAATATAGCTACCAACATCCAACCTCTTAAAATAAACATAATGATCTAAATGACACCTACTATATCCATGATCATGCTTGAAATTGTCAAATTTTAGATACCATTGACAAGGTGCTTGCTTCAAGCCATATAATTTTTTCTTCAATCTGCACACTAAATTCTTCTTACCTTTGACCTCAAATCCTTATGGTTAAGCCATATATATGTCTTCATCCAAATCATGATGAAGGCAAGCTATTTTAACATCAAGCTACTCTAGATGCAAATCTTCAATAGCCACAATACTTAAAACAGTGCAAATAGAAGTCATTTTAACAATAGGAGAAAATATCTCATCAAAATCAATGCCTTTTTTCTATGCAAATCCTTTTACAAATAACTTGGCTTTAAATATTTTCTTATCTCCATCCTCTTCTTTCAACCTATTGATGAGACCAAATTTTGCCTTTATTTTATGATGTTTAAGATACTTTGTTGATACTTTGTTTATCTTTGTTAAAACATTTGTGGACCTATGTTTACCGAACCTATGATAAACCTATGGGGTAGAAACTATGTCATCTTTTGCTAGTATTATATATAGTATGCAGTATTTCATATAGTTATCAAAATGTGTGTTCTTATATTTGAATTTAATTTGATAAATGTTTATTTGCAAACATGTTTTGTATCATAACTAACCTATTAATGAAGACTGAAAGATAATTGGAAGAATTCAACAGCTAAGCGTCAACAACATTTAAGGAGAAGAGAATGCCAAGGAGCAACCACGATGGAGGAAGTTGTAATGGTTCCAAAAGACATGGCAGTGAGCAAGAAGGAACTATGAAGACTTATTACCATCTTTGCATTTACTCTATGGCAAGCGGATGTTCAAACTTTATTAGTCCCACCTTAAGCCAGTATGTAGGGTCCATTTGCCGTTGCACCAAAAGCCATGACTGTTAGTGAACATGGAACACCACATAATTAACCACCTGTGGGCAGGGGAGCGCATCGCATCACCCAACAATCTCCCCCTCGATGCGCATACCAAGTGCTTACGCGGGTCGGGATGGCACCGGGGAGATTTGAACCCATGACCAGGCCAAAACCAGGCTCTGATACCAATTGTAGGGTCCATTTTTCGTTGCACCAAAAGCCATGACTGTTAGTGAACATAGAACACCACATAATTAACCACCTGTGGGCAGGGGAGCGTATCGCATCACCCAACACAGTATTCCTTCTTCCCACCTTTAGTTGTTATCTTCCTATTTTCTCTCTTGCGGATTTTAAGCTAGGTCATTTACTTTTCTGTTATGGAATAAATGGTGATTTCCTATACATATATAGGAATCGACCCAAGTGTGTTAAATTTTAGAACCAGTTAGAAGAAATAGTTTCTGAGAACAGACTATTAACTTTTATAGTTGTGTTTTTATAATTTTGTGTTATGTAATGAATTTCTAAATTGAATGAAATAGTTTTTGGCTTTTATCTTGTGTTAGTAGTTTAGAGAAGCTAACCAAGGGGGCCCACTTGGAAGGTGGATTAGATTAGGATAGAATAGATTTATTTCCAAGCATTCATAGTATCTTAGTTAGAAGTTGTGAGTTCCTTCCTATAGCATCACACTTTGTGAATTTTCTTGCAACATATGTGAGAAAAGTTTTAGTGGATGAGCCAAGTTGGAATATTTGTTATATTTTCATTGTATTTCTTGTATTCATAGGGTTAAGTGTGTTAGTTTCCTACAGCAATAGTGTAAGTTCTTTTCCTTTCATTTTTACTTTCCTGCAGCATAAGCTTAGTGACTCATTAAGAGACCTAGTGCACATACTGTGCTGACCATTTCAAGTATACATCCTTGGATTGATAAAATTAAATGCACCTCATATTGGGAGAAATAGTCCTTAGTTTGAATATATTATTCCTAAGCAAGGCCTAGTGCATGACTATGATACACCTATTGTGAGGCGGGTCATTTTTGGCACCGTTGTCGGGGATGGTGTCAAGCTAGGAGCATTTTTTAGTCATAGTTCCTAGATAAAGTTTTTTTAGAAATCTGTAGTTTGAATTTTCTTTCACTAGTGTGAAAATTTTAATTGCATGCATCGAAGAGGAAGATTACGAGATGAATATGGCAGATTTCTTCCATGAGGATCTATTAATTTGAACAAAGAAGTTGAAGAAGAAGAAGTTGAGTTACCTTTTGAAGATGCAAGCCTTGTTTTTCCTACATCGTCATTATCAAGAACTGAACCAATAGATATATCTGGTCTTCAACCCTTCACTAAAGTATTGGCCAATTTTCTTGACAACACTGCTCTAAATCTACCAGTTGTTAATCATCCAGTACCCAATGTCCCTTTTTAGCAACAACCTCATAATCTGATACCTCCAGTCATGGCACAACCTACTTTTCCATTTCCTCTTCCAAGTCTTGTAACCAATGCTAATCTTAAGAACAAACCTCCCACTACTCTTCCAAAGTTCTGTGGCCTTGTGATAGAAGACCCTAATACTTTCTTATTTGAATTTGATATCCTTTTTCATAGTTTTGACTATAAGACTGATGCCCATAAGCTTAAGTTATTTCTAGCAAAATTGGAAGAATCAGCTTTATGATGGTTCATGAGCGTAGGAGCTAATGCAACAAGAAGATGGGATGAAGTGCAAGCTCTATTTCTGGATAAATATAAAGAATATTGCAAAGCATTTGGTTCAAGAGGGGATGATATCTTTAGAATATCATAGAAGGAGGAAGAAACATTGGAAGACTATGTTTCACATTTCTTATACACACTAAAAAGAACCCTCAGCATACGTTGTCTGAAGATTCACAAAAGCTAGTCTTTCTGAGAGGTGTAAATGACGACTATCTAGAAGCATTGGACCTGATGGCTAGTGGTAGCATATATCAAGCTTCCTGGGATGATCTCAAGAAGATCTGTCAGAACTATTCAAGGTCAACCATGAAGAAAGGCTGAGGACCTCATTCCATAGTCACTAAAGGAATCACTCAAAGCATTTTGAAGCTTGAGATATCTAACCTATTATTAGATTTCAAACAAGATATCATCAACGATGTTGCTACACATCTAGATACAATGACTGCAAAGAAGAAACAAGCATAAGCTAAATTACAACTAGCTGAGTACTATCCTCATTGCCAGAAGCAAAAGAAGGATTGCCAATGTAAACTGGTCACAAGCATAGAGAACCAGCATCTTCCAACTAAGTACATCAAGATAGATGGAGATGATGAGCAAGTATTCTTTGTTGCTCAACATCGACCATGGGCCCAACATCAAGGTATGCCTCAGGACCCCTTGCAAAGTTCAAATTCATATGGTAATCAGTGGCAACCATAATTTCCAAGGTCCTCCACAAAATCAATCCAATTGGAACAATGCTAGGTAAAATAACCTACAACAATCCCAGTGGCCTCAAAATTCCCAACCACCTTGGCCTAATCAACAGAGTAACCAATGGCCACAGAACCAACAGAACTACTAGAAAAACTAGCAAAACCAATGGCAACCACCCCAAGGCAATTGGTAGTCTATGAATCAATGGAAGGGATCTCAACAATGGCCTAACCAAAATATTGGTGCTCCACAATTACCCCCTCAAGTTCAACAACCTCCTTTAATGCCACCACCTACAAATCCTAGACCCCAAAAGCAAACAAAATTACCAACACAACCTCAGCCAAATCTAAATAGCCAACAACCACAATAGCCCATGTGTTGTGTTGATGCTCAATAGTAACCTACTTACACCCTGAATGTTGTTGATATACATCTGAGATCTGCTGCAACTTTACCAATGCCTAAACTACCTCTTATAACTAAAATACTAGATTCTCCTATAACATTAGAACCTTCAGTTGCTGAACCTGTTGAATCACCTAATGTCACCATGTTAACCCTAGCTCAATCATCAGTAGAACCTCCTTTTCCAAAAAAACTAATATAAAAGAAACTTGAACAAACTAAGGAATAGCCTTTTGACATTGTTGATCAGTTGAAAAATATACATGTCCAAATACCACTATATCAAGCTATTAAGGACATTCCAGTCCATGGAAAATCTATTAGGGAAGCCTGCTTGAAGAAACCTAGAAGGAAGAAGAAGGACCCCACCACAGTCCATGTTGTGGGACAATTTGCTAACATCATGCTAGGGAAAGTGATTACAGCAAAATATTCTGATCCAGGAAGTCCAGTAGTGAATGTTAGTATAAATCGTTAGTTTGTTAAAAATGCTTTAATAGACCTTGGAGCTGCTATAAATGTTATGACCAAAGATACCATGAAGAAGTTGAAAATAGAAGGACTAAGGGCTACACCAACAATTCTGTAGCTTTCAAATAGTTCTACTGTCACCCTTGATGGGATGATAGAAAACATAGTTGTAACCTTAGATTCTCTGGAGTATCTTGTAGACTTCATGATTTTGTCACCTAAAGTTAATATATATGGTTATCCTATCATCTTAGGTAGACCATGGTTAGCCATATCCAACGCAAATATAAGTTGTAGATCGGGAAATATGACTATATCAAATGGCCAAGCAACAAAGCAATTTGATTTATATCCTCAAGCCCAACCATTACCAGATTTTAGTACATCTGTTTGGCCAGATTTAGGAGATGAAGAAGAAGAGTTAAATTTATAGTACAACTCATGATGTTGCATAGATAGTCTTTTCTAAAATTGCAAGAGGAAGATTTTGTACTTTAGAGTATCCTCACTAACACCTGTGTGGTAGAAAAAGATGTATCTGAAAGTTTTATGTTAGAATTGATCAATTATAAGGAATGCGATAAGAATTGTACTTTACTCAAAGAACCTAAAATTCTTTATCCACTTTTACCTTGTGCATTAGAAGCAAGTCCAATTTCTGAAGCCACTATGATAGACTTCACTGCTACTGTTGAATTGACTAAAGGTCATAAACTTCATGTTAAGCCCAAATTAACACCCACACAGATGGAACAGTTAAAAGGATTGCTTCAAAGGCATGAAAGGACCTTTGCATGGGATTATAGTGATATGAAAGGGTTGAGTCCTACATTATGCACTCATAGGATATACATCAATGAAGGTTGTCTATCACTCTGTCAACCCCAAAGAAGGATAAATCCAAGCCTTAGAGAAATAGTTAAAACTGAATTGCAGAAATTGCTTCATGTTGGTTTTATTTATCCTATATCTGATAGTAGATGGGTGTCACCCTTGGTTATAGTGCCTAAAAAGGGAGGAAAATGGAGAATCTGTGTAGATTATAGAGAATTGAACAAGGCTACTAAAAAGGATCATTTTCATTTACCATTCATAGACCAAGTTTTGGACACACTAGCTAGAAAGAAGTATTTCTCTTTTCTAGATGGGTACAGTGGTAATAACCAAATCAGTATTGTTCTTGAAGATCAAGATAAAACCACATTAATGTGTCCATGAGGTACTTTTGCATACTCTATTTTACCATTTGGTCTATGCAATGCTCCTACAACATTTCAAAGAGCAATTATTAGTATTTTTGCTGATATATCACATGATTGTATGGAAATCTACATGGATGACTTCACAACATTTGGAGTCACTTTTGAAGAAGCAATGGTGAATCTTGAAAAGGTTTTGGTAAGATGTTAAGAACATAATTTGGCACTTAACAGTGAAAAGTGTTTCATTCTCATGCAGGAGGGTGTCGTACTTGGTCATTTCATATTCGTTGTAGGAATACAAGTGGATCTAGCTAAGATAGAGGTAATTCAAACATACAAAATCAAAAGATGTAAGATCCTTTCTAGGTCATGCTGGATATTACAGACGTTTCATAAAAGATTTCAGAAAAATAGCTAGTCCTTTGTATAAGTTACTCACAAAAGAAGCTGAATTTAATTGGACATCTAAATGTGATGAAGCCTTCCTGCAGCTTAAGAAACTTCTGACCATAGCTCCAGTTTTGCAAGGCCCTTATTGGAATTTACCTTTTTACATATATACATATGCCTCTGATTATGCCAAAGGTGCAGTCTTAGCACAACAATCTCAAAATCTTGAAAATTCCATCTATTATATCAGTAAGAGCATTCATGGTCCAAAGTTGAACTACACTGTGACTAAAAAAAATTGCTAGCAACATTTTATGCCCTCAACAAATTTCAGCATTACATAACTGGCTATTCCATATTTGTTCATACTGATCATGCAGCAATTAAATATCTCATGAACAAACCTGCTATAACAGGTAGGTTAGCAAGATGGTTACTATTGTTGCAAGAATTTGATATAACTATTATTGATAAGCCTGGAAAAACCAATTTTGTAGCTAATTATTTATCAAGAATCCATCATGATGATGCTGACACTACTTTGGTTGATGATGCATTTCCAGATGAGCATTTGTTTCATATTTTTATTCAAACTCCATGGTATGTGGACATTGCTAACTACATTGCAGCCAATAAAATACGAGCACATTTTTCTTACAAGGAAAAGAAATTGCTTGTAGAGGAAAGTTTTTATTTCTCCTGGATAGATAATCTCTTGTTTTACACTAGATCTGATCAAGTTATGAGAAGATGTGTGAGAGAAGATGAGACATATGAAATCCTACATGCATGTCATAATGAACCATACGAAGGACACTTTGCAGCAAAAAGAATAGCCTTCAAAATATTGACAACTAGTTATTATTGGCCTACACATCATAAGGATGTAGTCAACTATACAAGAAAGTGTGACCAGTGTCAAAGGATGGGCTGACCAACCAGAATAGATGAAATGCCTCTTAATCCTCAAATGGTATTAGCATCGTTTGACAAATGGGGAATGGACTTCATTGGTCCAATTGATCCTCCATCTAACAGGAAGTCCTATATTCTGGTGTGCACTGACTACCTGATAAAAAGGGTTGAAGTTAAGGCTATGAAGCATGCCCATGATGAAAAAGTTGTTGAATTCCTATATGAAGAGATTTTTAATTGCTATGGTGTAGCCATAGATCTAGTCACTTATCA
The DNA here is from genome assembly GCA_028749045.1 of Cupressus sempervirens. Classification (NCBI taxonomy): domain Eukaryota; kingdom Viridiplantae; phylum Streptophyta; class Pinopsida; order Cupressales; family Cupressaceae; genus Cupressus; species Cupressus sempervirens. Next base: position 379,453,043 of record CM053792.1, read on the forward strand.
AGGTTCACAATTCATCTCTAATATGATCTCAAAATTGATGAAATAGTATAACATCAGGCACTGAAAATCCATTCGTTACCATCCACAAGCTAATGGATAAGAAAAGGTTACAAACCGGAAGCTGGAAAATATTCTAACAAAAATAGTCCATTTGCACCATCGGGATTGGATCAACAGATCACAAGAAGCTATTTGGGCTTACAGAACAACCTGGAAGACTACTATGGGATTCACACCATTTGGTATATGGAAAGGTGGTCATGCTTCCAATTCAATTTGAACATAAAACTCTAAGGATAGCCTTAGCATTGGATATTGAACTTCCTGTGGCACAAAGAGAACGTCTTCTACATCTTAACTCTTTGGATGAGATGTACAAAGTTGCTTTGGAACATACTAAACTGATACAAAAACAAAGGAAACACTGGCATGATTCTCATATTATCAGTAAACAATTTCAAGTTGGTGATTGGGCATTATTATATGATTCCTGATTCAAGGATATGCTAGGGAATTTGTAGACAAGATGGCTAGGACCATATGAAATTAGTCATGTCTTTAATAATGGAGTTGTTCAACTAACTACCATTGATCTGGTACCTTTCAAATTATTAGTCAATGGTCACAGACTCAAGTTATATAAATGGCCACAAACAAAAGTAGATTTCTTGCAGCAGTTCCAGTAGTTGGATTCAAATACAACTCAAGTAACTCTTCCTATAGCCAAAGGTGTCAACCTTCTCACTGCTACTCTTCAACATTAGTTTTTTTTGTGTGCATGCTCATAATAACGACTTTATGTTCACATAAAGTTCATTTTTTTACTATTCACTTTTTCTTTCCATCTCATCTCTTTACCTTCCACCCATCCACCTCATCTCATTTCTTTATCTTCCATCCACCCACTTTCCACGTCATCAAATTTTCCATGTTTTCAATAAAATTTTGCGAAGTGTTGATGGATGTTGCCACTGATATTATTCTTGCCACCTTTTGGTACGTGCAACAATCAAATTTATAGGTATAACATTTTCAAATTATATTTCATTTATAGTCCACAGATTTCATTAATTATATTTAATACTGCATAATCTATATAATGGTGGCATTATGCCAGTCCTTACTAGGTCTGACAAGTGAGGAATTTAGCATGAGGCAGGGAAGGTCATAATATCCAAAGGCATGTCTATTTATCCATGATGATTTTATAAATCTTCGCATTACCCTTCATTAATAAAATTTTATTGCTATTAGTATGCAAAGTGAAGTGTTGTACTCCCTATAAATTTATTGTCATAAGTACACAAAGTGAGGTGTTGTACTCCCTATTTTTGAATGATTTTTTGTGTCAAGCTGTGATGTGACCTATGTTTAAATTTTTTTCGTCATCTAAACCCTATATTCGAATGATTCTCACACAAATTTATGATTTTCCTTCATTCAAAACTTAATTATTGTGTATAATAATTTGTTATGACAATTAATTTCTTCCTAAAACAAAGAAGTGTGATGAGTCTAAAGAATAACGTAGCAGTTTGAAGCATGAATCCAAAAAGGAAGAAAATAGAGTAAATAGAGGAAGTGTTAAGGAAATGGGTGAGCAGTTGCAAAGGAGAGAGCCGATAGAGCACACTATGTTGCTCTTGGACATAGAAGATGTAAGAAGGTTTAATGCATGTGGATGGCTAGGGTATTTCTTGAGTTTAGCCGAATATGATGAAGAGGCAGCTGCAAAATTTACAAGGATAGTCAACAAGGGAGAAGCTTCTATTTGGGGCTTAATAGTAGTTATAATAGAGGAGCACATTTCTGAGGTAACTGGGTTACCTATGGTTGGAGAACACTACCCCAGCACGCATGATGCTAGGTTAGCAAGAGCCCGATTTACCAGGCTACCTGATCCTCAATTGGACGTCACAAAACAAGGTTGCAAGAGAATGTCACTGCCACCACCATACAATGAATTAGCCATTCACATAATTAGGTATTTTACATGTGAAGGCATATTTTCATACCTGCATGCACATCATTTCAAGCTACTTAGTTGTGTAAGGCATAATCTTGCTGTGAATATTCCAAATTTATTGTATAATATGCTTTGCGTTAGTGCGAAGGAGACTTAGAAAGGAAAAGAGAATTATGTTACTCATCATGCTTTAATTAAGTTGTTAATAGAGTGGTTGCTTAGGGAAATGCAACCCTGCAACCCCAAGCCAGCCCTAGTGAACAACACAGTGAGGGAAATGTAGCCCCCACTAGTGAGCCTTCCGAAAAAAACATTCAAGAAGTTGAAACTGAGAGAACTCAATGAAATGAATAAGAAACTACCCCTATTCAAGAAAATGTGCCTCCACCTGTACAAGAAATTCCTAGACCTACTATTGGAAAAATTAAGAGGAAATGAAAACTACTAGAAGAAATTTATGTTTAGTAAGAACTGAGCCCTACAATTTTAAAACAAAAGAGAACAAACAAGGGTCCTATAGCAACTGCTCCTGCAGTAGAAATACCGAAGGAGAAAAGTAGGCTAAAGGTTGTAACACAGGAAGAAACCCATGTAAGGAGAAGCCCTAGAATGAGAGGGCAAGTTTCTAAGGATCCTATTTTGTCTAAAACATCCACTAGGGAATCTCCTGTGCAAATTGTTTTTGATCATTCTCCCCCTCATCCTGAGATTATAAGCACTCCTAATAATCCTACTAAAGAGTGTAGGGAAGAAATTTTAAAAAAATCTAGATGATACCCCAGCAAACTTACTAGGCACCTACAACTATAGGGATGAGATAGTTCTTGAATATGTTGATCCAAAAACTGCCCTAGTTACACATAGATCAACATAGATCACTGGTTTAGCAAAACATCTATGGCAAGAAAAAAGAAAGAGGAAAAGGAATCATGAAGAAGACCATAGCACTACCACACTTCAGAAACTCCTCTTTTAATTGTATGGATAGTATTTGTTTGTTGAGGCATTGTGGAAAGAAGAAAATAAAAAGATGAATAAGACTATAGTATCTCAAAATGAGGAAATTGCAAAATTAAAGGAACAACTAGAAAGCCAAAAATAGCGCATGGACCATGCTCGACTTAAGCTAGCTGACAATGCCCTTGCTTGTAGGCCACCACCTAGAGTTTATGCTCTCTGCTTGAAAGAGCAATTTCTTTTGTTTCAATTAATGTTAACCCTCAAGAATGCAAATGCAAAGTTTAAATCGGCATAGGAATTTTATGGACTGTATCAGACTCTACCACCATGGCAGCAAAACTTATTGTGTGAATTATATGTTCATAATTTTGTTATTCCTTCAGAGACTGAATGGAATCCCTTGCTTTACATAGGAGATGTACACCTAAAAGACCTTATGTCATGGATGTCCAATGAAGCAAATTATGATAGGCAATTGAATAACTACAGGGATGAGGAAAGAACATAACCTTTACCTTTAAGAGAAGAAAGTAGTAAGTTGGATGAATGCTTAGGGATTAGTTCGCATTGACCTATGGAAAGAGGAATCCAAAAGTGAGGGGGAAGATCTTTGTTGCTAGAACTAAGGTTTATTTTGAATATGAAAATTTGTCCTACTTTGCATTTTAGAGAGTCATGACCGGTGCTAGGAGTAGGTGGGCCAGACTACCTAAATCTCTTAAGAAGTTAGAACCACACAGCCCTATTAACTTGGAAGCAACACTTCATAGAGTTCTAAAATATTTAGAATTAGGGAAGCAACCCAGACTAGAGTTGTGGTGTCTCTTAACAATGCAGCCTCCAATTTTCTTATGGCCCTTGTATGACATTAATGTTGATAGACTTGACAAGTTGTAGGAAGATCACAGGAGAGAAGTGTGGGAGAGAACCAGAGGATTTTATTACACTTTTAAGAGCAATAGAAAGGGTAGAATAGAAATTGGAGAGTTCAGGTCACTAACAAGGAAGTGCAATGCTTGAGGACAAGCATTAGTTTGGCAGGGGGCAGATGATGAGACCAAAATTTGCCTTTATTTTATGATGTTTAAGATACTTTGTTGATACTATGTTTATCTTTGTTAAAACATTTGTGGACCTATGTTTACCGAACCTATGATAAACCTATGGGGTAGAAACTATGCCATCTTTTGCTAATATTGTATATAGTATGCAATATTTCATATAGTTATCAAAATGTGCGTTCTTATATTTGAATTTAATTTGATAAATGTTTATTTGCAAACATGTTTTGTGTTATAACTAACCTATTAATAAAGACTAAAAGATGATTGGAGGAATCCAAAAGCTAAGAATCAACACCATTTAAGGAGAAGGGAACACCAAGGAGCAACCATAGTGGAGGAAGTTGTAACGATTCCAAAAGACACGATAGTGAGTAAGGAGGAACTATGAAGACTTATTACCTTCTCTACATTTACTCTATGATGAGCAGATGTTTAGACTTTATTATTCTCACCTTAAGCCATTATTCCTTCTTCCCACCTTCAGTTTTTATCTTCCTATTTTCTCTCTTGTGAATTTTAAGCTAGGTCATTTACTTTTCTGTTATGGAATAAGTGGTGATTTCCTATACATATATAGGAATCGACCCAAGTGTGTTAAGTTTTAGAACCAGTTAGAAGAAATAGTTTCTGAGAATAGACTGTTAACTTTTACAGTTGTGTTTTTATAGTTTTGTGTTATGTAATGAATTTCTAAATTGAATGAAATAGTTTTTGGGTTATCTTATGTTAGTAGTTTAGAGAAGCCAACCAAGGGGGCCCACTTGGAAGGTGGATTAGATTAGGATAGAATAGATTTATTTCCAAGCATTCATAGTATCTTAGTTAGAAGTTGTCAATTCCTTCTTGTAGCATCACACTTTGTGAATGTTCCTGCAGCATATGTGAATAGTTTTAGTGGATGAGCCAAGTTGGAATATTTGTTATCTTTTCATTGTATTTCTAGTATTCATAGAGTTAAGTGTGTTAGTTTCCTGCAACAATAGTCTAAGTTCTTTTCCTTGCATTTTTACTTTCCTATAGCATAAGCTTAGTGACTCATTAAGAGACCTAGTGCACATATTGTGCTGACCATTTCAAGTATACGTCCCTGGGTTGATAAGATTAAATACACCTCATAGTGGGAGAAATAGTCCTTAGTTTGAATATATTATTCCTAAGCAAGGCCTAGTGCATGACTATGATACACCTATTGTGAGGTGGGTCACCTATAAACCCACTTATTCTATAAAGCCCTTTTACCTACAGGCAACTTGCATAAATCCTATATCTTATTTTTCATCAAAGAGTCCATTTCATCTTTCATTGCAAACTCCCACTGAATCTTAGTATCCACCTGCACAACTTCATCATAACATTCAAGTTCACCAACATCAATTAGTAAAATAGAATACAAAGAGGGAGAAAATCTTTTTGGAGGTCTATTTAGCCTTGTTAACCGTCTAACATTTACTAGTGTGTGTGGTATTTGTTGTTGTGGTTGTTGCAGATCATGAGAAATTGTTGGAACATAAAATTTTGGAGTATCATCCAACGATACATAATCATCTTCTTTCTTCTCATGTTGCTGCAATATATCTTTGTACAACACTTTCTCATTGAATATGACATCCTTGCTTCTTACAATTTTATGATTTTCAAAATCCCAAAGCCTATAACCAAATTCATTAATGTCATATTCAAAAAATACACATTTCTTTGACTTAGCTTCTAGCTTGGTTCTATTTTCAGAATCTATATCAGCAAATGCTTTACAACTGAAGGTTTTGAGAAAAAAAAAATCACCTTCTTACCAGTCTGTGCTTCCTCTAGAATGGCACAACCTAAAGGAGTAGAAGGACCTCTATTAATTAAATATGCAACATTATTAACAACCTCTACCCACATGTTTAAGGACAACCCTGTATGCAACCTCATGTTTCTTGCATGCTCTATTACAATGTTGTTCATGCGTTCAACCACTCCATTTTCCCGTGGAGTCCTTGGAATAGTTTTTTGTCTACGAATACCATTAGCAAAGCAATAATATTCAAATTCATGACTTCAATACTCACTACCATTATCAAATCTAAGAAATTTTAATTTCTTTCCAGTCTCATTTTTAACCAAGCATTTCCATTTCTTAAAAGTTTGAAATACATCAAATTTCTATCTAAGGAAATAAACCCATACTTTTCTAGTTGCATCATCAATAAATGTAATATAATAACAAGAGCCACCAAGGGAAGATACCTGAGCTAGTCCCTATACATCTATATGCACAAGCTCTAATTTCTCACTTTTATTTTCCTTCCCAATCTTCACAAAACTCACTCTCTTTTGTTTTCCATACACACAACTTTCACATAAATCTATATTAACACATTTGAGACCTGGTAAAACTTTTTTTGAATGAAGTACTTTCATACCTTTCTCACTCATTGGCCCAAGTCTATTGTGTCACAACACTATATCAGAATCTACAACAACTATTTGTTCTCCCTGCTCAATTGCAACAATTGTTCTAAACATTCATTTTTCTCTAAAAAAATCAAAGTAGAAGGAACAATATGACCTGTACAAAGATATAAGGTTCCTACTTTCACACATTTTTCTACTACAAGGGAACCTTTTGAAACCTTCTAATTTCTATCATTAAAAGTAACTACACAACCTTCATCGCCAAGTTGCCCTGCTGAAATTAAATTCATACTCAACCTTGGAACATGTCTTACCTCATGTAGTAGCCAATGATTCTCATTCTTTAACTTAATCTTAACTTTTCCCTTTCCAACAATCTAACAAGGTTCATTATCCCCCAAATAAACAAGCCAAAAATGCCCTTGGACATAATCAGTAAAATAACATCTATGAGGTGTAGCATGAAATGAAGCACCAAAATCTAAAACCCATGAATCATCAACACTTTTTAAAGACAAAAGCAAAGCATCCTCTTTGGATTTGTTACTTACCACATTTGCCTCTTTGTTCCCTTTTATTTTTATCTCCTTCATTGCTCTTACGAGTCTAGCAATCTTTCTTCTTATGCCCTAATTTCCCATAGTACCAGCAATCTCTTGGTCCTCTGGATTGAGACCTCTTCCCCTTTGACTTTTCTCTTGATTTCCCACAATTTTTGGAATTATTTCCTCTCTCAATCATTCTACCTCTACTTTGTGTGTTCAAAGCACTTCTCGATGTAGATCCACCTAAGACTTTCGTATGAGTTTCCTCACTCAAAATAACATCAATCACATCATCATATTCTAGAGTATTAGATCCAGAAATAGAATTACTTACGATCATAACAAGCCATTCCATCTTTAGGAACAGAACACAAAATCAAGAAAGCCCTAATTTCTTCATCAAAATTGATACCCATTGAAGATAACTGACTAGTATAAATATTAAACTCATTTAAATGATCTACAACAGATCCATCTTTTGTCATTTTTATATTAAATAAACACTTCATGAGAAATTTCTTGTTTGAAGCAGAGGAACTTTCATATAGTTTTGCTAGGGTTTGCATCAACTCTTCTGTTGTCTTCACTTTTGTAATATTAAATGCCATCTATGGTGCCAAGCATAATCAAATGCTTCCAAGTGTCTTTCTATCTAAAAGATCCCAGTCATCATTTTTCATAGATCCCTGATTCTTGGTTTTTCCTTCCAATAGCTTCCATAAATCCTTCTGAAAAAGATAGTCCTCCATTTGCATCTTCCATAATTAAAAGTTATGCCCATTAAACTTGTCAACCCTTAGCTTACCCTTATTTGTCATCACTCCCACTCAACCATGAGACTCCCACTCAATCATGAGACCTTCCTACAAAAGATCAATAAAACAAAAAAATGACGATGGTCTAGCTTAACAAATTATGACAACCTAGCTTTGATACCACTTATTAGGATTAACCTCAAATAGAGATAACAGTTAGATGCAAATATAACCAATATCAAAAAATAATAGATCACATAAAAGAGAACACAAGACACCAAGATTTAATGTATTTTACCCAATCCTTGGGCTACATCCACCAATAGCAAGTCTAATATTATTATTATCTAGTGATTACAACTTGATTACAATTTGTAACCCCTTATAGCTCACTACCATCACAAGAGCCAATTTTTGCATCACACATAATAAAAATCCCTAACCCTAAGCCTTTTTATACAAGCTTTTTGCCACTTAAAAAATTAGGGCTAGAATAATAGAAAAATAATAGCCGACATCTTTTACAATATAAGATCATTTTTTAATTTGGGGGCACTACCCCCAAAAATCCCTACAGGGGCGTTGCCCCTTGAACCCACCCTTTACTATGACAAGGAGCACACCTAGGGCATTGCCCCTTGACCCTATAGAAATAATATGGGGATAAAATCACGTTGAATAAAGCTCCAAGTCTGATTAGGCTTCACATCACAACACGCACCTCATGCTTTACATCAGTAAAGTTGATGAATTATGGTGAGTTAGGATGTTCAAACTCTAAGTTCATACTTTAATAGTTTTTGCTTCACAACAATAAGGCACTAGTTTTTTAAAAGGGCAAGTTCTAGAGCTCTCAAATGCAATACATTTGCCTAGTTAGGTCACCATTTGTTATGCCCTGTATACCCATCCCTAATTTTTGTGAGTAAAAAGCTAGGTCCCTTTTTTCACTTTTTCCTTGTCTTATTTGAGATAAGTCCTTTGTATTTTGTTTTGATCTTCAATGTTTGGGTCCCTGCATCCCTATCTAGGTTCTCAATCCCTTGTTTGAAAAATAATAAATTAAGGATCTATTGAGAAGTCATTTTGCATAATGTTGAACAGGAATCCTTTCAAACTCCTCTCTTCAAAATATAATTGAGGATCAAATCCAAAGTTTCATGTGATCTTACGACCTACTGAAATCCATGCAATTGAAGATAATTGTGTATGTTCACGAGGAAGTCTTTGCTAGTTTGGAACAATTTTGGATAATTTTTTTGATCTATTGTTGTTTGAAAAAGTAACCACAAAAGAGATATATTTTTGGTATTTTCTATTTTATGATGAATGCAATTTATCGATGAAACTATATGAATTTTTATTTTAACAAAGTGTTAGAAAAGAAAATAATAGAGATAAGATAACAATAGATTAAAGAAAATAAATTGAAAGGGAAATTCCTAACGAACATAAACCACGGTAATAATATGCCTACAAATTAAATCATCAAAAAGATTGGGTAGGAAAATAATGAAATTAGGAGCAGTGCTTCCTCAACTCCACTGATGTAATCATCAATGGGAACTCAATGATAACCAAAATATGTTTCACATTTCACCAAATCACAAGGCCATAGAAAGTGCTCTCATGGGAGACAAGACGTTATGCAAGAACAATAGGTGATTTTTTTCTCTAATTTGTTACACCAGCAAAATTCATTAACATGAGGCAAACACCAAAGCTAAAAGGTCACACAATCATAAAAATGCAATAAAACTATTGGTTCCGTTATTATTCATGAACATGCATTCACAAATATAACACATTCTGTCAAGAGCAACTACACTCAATATGAGAGCACCAATACCATATATTATTGCATCAAAATAATGACCTAGAGTACATATTACATCCATGTATTTATAAGAAATCATCTCCTCCCTTTGTGTTAGGAGTGAGACTTCTTAAAACGAAAACACATACTAAAAACTAATAAAATAGATCTAATTATATACAAACTGACTCTCTAAATGGTACTAAGTAGGTCTCCAACCCTATTTATATTCATTAATAGGTGCATGAGCCTTTACATGATAGGAAAGAATAAAATAATGAGAAGATAAGAAGAATGCAGCTACAAGATGATTTAGGAGTCTGTAGAAGCTTTAAAAATAAAAGCTCAACCTTCTCTAGGCATTTCTAGGAGTTGAAATATCATCAAAATGTGTTTTTGATACATGGAATACTCTAAATTAGGAACTAGTATTTAACTATCGGCACACCACTTCTTACTCAAAATTTTCGATGCAACTTTGTGAAAAGTGCACCTATGTACCTTGGTGACAAGTTCCAAAAATCCAAAATTCTTCTACGTCAAAATTGAATTTCTAGCATTTGGTTTTTTCTTCCCCTTTAGACCAAAATTATGTATGGATACTTGCTCCTAAACTTCTCCATTATTTTTGCCACTTGGGTATCCTCTGCAAAATCAAGACCCTAATACTTATTCTTCACTACTTGTTTACTCACTTTAATCCTCATTTCTGCAAAATCCTCAAGCTTGTTGTCCCATTCCAACATTTCTTCTTTAGTCTTGGAGGCTTTTCTAATGTCATCTTCTAGTGAAGCTTCTTCAAATGTACCTTTGAACTATTGAATAACTGGTTACACCGCAAAAAGCTTGGTCTTTGACTCATCCTAAAAAATCTCAAGGCTAGTGGCATTGTAGTACCTTTCTACTTCCAAAAATTTCTCTTGGGGGCCTTGTCTTCAATCCATTGGATTTCTATGTGCAATCCTTCCATAACCTTATTTCCTATTGATATTTTCTCTATCCAATCTTCTAACTTATCAAGCTCCTTAGCTGCATATACCTCCATTAACATTTGATACCTTTGACCTTTGATTGATTTTAAAGTCTGTAGGTCATTTTCCTAGGCATGAACTTCATCCATTAACCCAAAATCTTGGTTCCCTATGGATACCAACTTGTTGACACTCAAATGAATGTGGTGTAATAGACCTAAATTTCCCTGTATGATCTGCACACCTTTTTCTTCAAAATTATCACGCCATTGCTAACATGCTTCCAAAAATGGATCTAATTGTGTTACCCGTGTTCCTCTTCTCTCTAATGCTACTATAAGAGTGATCTTTGGATTCTCAAAGTTGAATTGGGCCCAAAACCTCATGCAGATAGCCTCTTAATATCTCATTTTGCTTCTATAATGTTGTCAACTCAGACTCATCTTGGTCCATATGCTTAAACACCTCTTTCATACCTGTAGTGATCATCACTTTGGTTGTCTCTATCATGGGTCTTCCCAACATGACCTCCTTGATTTGGTAGTCTTTAGGAGGAGGAATGGCTATATGTGCAAGAAAGTCCTGATCTTAGTTCTTCATTATGAAGGTCAGTGTTTGAGCATCACCCGTCAATGGCTTAGGCTTCCTATCTGCTTTCACTAATTCCTTCATTCCCTCCTTAGTTATTAGGTCTAGCTACCTTTTCTAGCAAAACATGACCTCACTTTTTAGGCATCTCGATGTGGTGCCCATGGGAGACATGTATTTTGCTAAAGAGGTTGCTTCTACTACAGACTCCTTCCCCTTATCAATCCTCTCTAGAGTCTTTTCTCATTGAGAAAGATATACATTTTGAGTCTTTGTATCTAGTTGGGCTAAGATCCCAGCCTTTGTATTCTAAGGAGTTTGTTGAGGCTTTTCAACTATTTTTCCTTCCTTAGATACTTCATTGGCATGCAGCTATTGGGGCTCCCCTTCCTTTGTTGTTTGTTCTTCTTTTTTTGTATCCTAAGGAAGTGGAGTCACTGATCCCTTATCTAGAAATGCCAAATCCTGAGAAGGTGGTAGTAGAATGCCTAAAGGTCCCTGAGGTAGAGGTGAAATTTGATTCTAGTCCTCTCCTAAGGGTTCACTCATGGGAGAATCTTTTATTTTCTCTCCCACCATCTCAGTGCCCACTAGCATGAGCTCAAAGTCGGAGAGGTTAAAGATATTAGTTTCCCTCCCTTCCATATCATTTATCCATTATTTTTTCTCATCTTCTAATATTGATACCTAGATAGGCTCCCTTGGAGCAGATGGGGGCGTTACTATGTAGCTTCTTCTCTTTTCTTCCTATGTGGCCCTAGCCAAGAGGGTTCTTTGGCTTAAGAGGACAAATTTAATTTTTTGCCTTTCTTCTTCTTCCACCTCTGCTTCTAGGATTATCTTGGGTACTTGTGGGGATGGAGTATTTTTCTTCTTTAATCTCCTTCTCTGTGTTCCTTCCACATTTGATTCAACCCTTTCTTTTTTGGGATTTGAGGCGGAGGCTTATTCCTCTTGTGTTTCCACTAGTGGTACCCTCTACTCCTCTACCTACTCTTCCTCCTCCTATTCTAGTTGTGAAGGCTCTTGTGGATCTTGTGCAAGCTCTTGAGCTTCAGGTTCTACTTGAGGCTCTGCTTGTTCAAATTGTACCTATTCTTGTTGAGGCACTTGGGCTTGAGCTACTTTTCTAGCCTTGGAAGGTACTCCTTTCCTCTTGTTGTTGCCCTAATCAGCCCTAAAGTACTCAACCTCCCTCTCATGTGGATGTACCATTTCCAACCTTATTGGGGATTGAGCAGGGAAGGTTGGCACTATGACTAACACACCTTTTCATTTGATTTGCCTTATTGTGGCTTGTAAGGAAATAGCCTGAGGATTTCGATCCATTCCTTTGTCAATTAGACTATATTCCTAGTTTGATGATTTATATTTTCATTCTCATCTCTCCCTATTTTTGCATTCATTATCGGCCAATCATAGATCTTGTTCATATTATATAAAGGATTCATAATATCTTTGGTTTCCTTTTCCATGGATTTAAGGGTAATCTTCATCTTCAATATCTTTTCTACTAGATATAGAGTCATCCTACAATAGTCCCTTATACAAAGATCATAATCATCTACTGTATTCATCTAGTGGTCTTCTAATGCATCCTCATGTACAAACTCTTTCCCTACTAAGTGTTGTATCATCCCAATGTTTTCAAAGTAGGGGTGAGGGGAGTTGTAACCTTCCAAGAAATATTGATTCCACTTTGAATCGAAGGTGATGATATCTTGCTTTTGTTTCACCTCAAAAGTACCAACTATGATGGGCTAGACCCATGTCTTCTTATGTTGTCGTCTCATTTTTTCGTATGAAGAATTTATTTTGTGTGCAATCTCTAGTAAGATTAACCTATCATATGGATATCTTGGGAGCTTCTTTAGGTTTTCTAGAGTACCGGCTACACTAAGATAGGTGAATATTTTTAACTTAATATAGTAAGTGTCGATCTCTGTGATCCTAGCCACTACTTCTACTAGCATTCTATTGGCATAATGACCCTCTATGAACTTGATGATTACAAAGATAAACCCATCATTTACCACCCTGTATTCCACACTTTGTAGTGGGAGCTTCTTCTTTGTCAATTGTGGATACACCACATAGGGCCAAGCATTCGCATCTTGCTTTCTTCTCTTTTTGTAAAGTTGTGGGTAATCTGTGGTTCAAGCCACCAATAAGTACACCATGTATGATGTCATGTATAATCATGGATCACCTTTGATGGCTACAAGTTTCTCAGCTAAGTTATCACTTAGGATGGTAGCCCAATCAATTGGCATCTTTTTCATTCTAATGGTTTCTATAAAGTGGACCATCCATGTTTGAAGTTGTCCTACTATAAGAAGTCCCATAGCTCTACTCAAAAGCACAATTACATATCTAATGTCATCCTTCATATACCCCATTGTCATCTCAACCTTTCCTACTCAGTGACCCACTAATGTTTTGTCAATAAGGAAGGAAGATTGCACTATTTCTTGTGCTTCTCAATTGATATTTTCCTTGTACCATCATTTTTCTCTATCATATGTTATCTTAAAATATTGATCTACCCTTGGGATATGGAATACTTTCTCAATGTTCCAAGCTTAGAGGTCCAAGACTATCTCACCTATGACACTCTTGAAGACCTTTTCTTTAGATACATAGTGTTCTACAAGGGTCATTATGAATTTTGAGAACTAGACTGATGTTGGGTGAGATGCTATGTTCACAAGGAATGAGCATATAAGTATGATACCATAGCAGACCTCTCTTTAGGCTTCTTTTAAATTGTGAGGAATGCATTCTAGTCTATAGGCATGAGTTTTTTATCCTTGATCTTGACATATCCATCTTGAAATCTTGACTTTCTGGGTGCCCCTTGGTACTTGAATGCTACTAGTTTTGGAGCTATATTTTCTACCATTGAAGAGGATGATGATGTCATCTTATCTACACAAGAAAGGAAAACATTAGTTCATAAAGCTAAAATTTAACCTAAGACAAACCCTAATTTACTCCAACACTAGTCAAAATCAGTCAGAATGCAATCAAAATAATTAAATCCCCCCAAATCCCCTAAAATTTATTATAGTGCACCCTTACAAGTGCATAGGTGCACTTATCTAGCCATTGAATAGCTTTGTGTGCACAGTTACACACCTATGCACTTGTACACCTTGATGTGGTGAGCACATGCACTATGCACATGAAAATTGGGGAAGGCTTATGTTCTTATTTTCTTGAATGGGCAGAGGTGCATACATGCACACCTTATGGAGGTGTGCATGTGTGCACCTCTAATACCTTAGTAGTGAGATTTTGTAAGCATTTTCATTTGTCTTATTATGTTAGTAAGGTGTTCACATGTACATCTCCAATGCACATGCACACCCTGTGGAGATGCAACTGTGTGCACCTTCATTGTGCCTTGGATTTAGGTTCTTAGGTTAAGTTTTTTAGGTTTTTAGTGTGTGGAGATGTGCACATGCATATCTCATGGAGGTGCACATGTGGGCACCTTCGTTGAGGGATAACCTTGGTGTGTGTTGTGTATGCAAGAGGTAGAGCACACGTTAAATGGTGCAGAGGTGCAAATAGCAACAGGAGTGTAGATAAAGTGAGAGGGAGAAGGGGGAATGAGGTCTTATATAGACCCTGAGCCTAGTGCGCATCTCTAGAAGGAAATGTAGTGTGCACTTGGGCACTGTGTGAACATAGGCATGTACACAAGTGCACTAGTGCACCCTTAAGCACATGTAAGTTAGAAAAACTCATATTTTTCTCCAAACTCTAATTCTTTGGGCTTTCCTAGTCAAATGGTGGGGCTTGACCTAGACTCCTGGGGGAGTCCAAAAGTGACCTAGACTCCAAACTAGGAGCCTGGTAGCCAAAACATTACTAGGGGGTCCCCATTTCTAGGAGAAATGGGGCATGCGTTGTGAGACCAAAAAAAATAGTCCCAACAAAAGGGTAGAACTGACAAAGGCATTTCTTCATCAGTAAGCATTCCTCCAACATGTGTCAAATGACAACTTAATTCTGAACACTTCAAGCAACTTTCAAATTCCTTGATAATCATAACTTCAAAATTTTGAATTATCAAGCTCAATGTGTGCTCAATATATTCTTTTTCTTTGATGTCTTGAGGTATAATCTATCGTGAGTATCTAGAAACTTGTAGACAAAAATTTTTTTCACCAATCCATTCATCAAGAATCTTCATCTTCATGTTTATCAATCACTGTCTAACTAGATGAGAGAATTTGTTCTAAGGGATCTTGACGAGTTATCAATTCTTTCATTTAGATCCTTGGTAATATCTTTTGATTTTCTTTATGGAGTTTTCACATTTCCATTTGATTCTTCCTTGAAGTCTTTTGTATAGAGGGTGGATAGCCATTTTGGAGTGCATATCCCCTTTGCCTAATTACCTTTTGGATCTTCTAGAATCTTTTTTTTTAACACCATTTGTAATTATTTTATTTCTTCTATACCCTGACCATGCTTAAACTATGTGGCCAAGGCATTGGTGTTATTTTCCAATTTCTTTCTTTATTTTGATAACCCTTTGCATTTCTCTTTTATTAAACTTTTAGGAAACTCTCATGCCAAACAATGATCTTAGCAGTTCATTGAAGAGACCCTTTGTCTAAACCAACAAGTTAGGATAATCCCTTGCTACTATCAACATAGATTTGAAAATCTCCAAGATAGTCAATCATTAGAGTTCATAAAGTGTCTAAGAGCTATAGATTTGCAACTCTAATTTTTAGACTAGATGTCCATTACAATTGCAAGTCATATCCATTTTCAATTAGTACAAGAAATAAAGTCATCTGAATACTTTGACAAAGAAATACCTCTTCCCTAAAGTCAAAACCAAAAAGAGTGATCTATGGAATGTATCAAGAAAGAGTCTTGATTACACCTAACCCCCAAACTGACACGACATGACAGACACAACTTTTAAAGCAAACACACTTCCAAAAGTAAACACACTTGCAGAAAATAAACACACTTGTAGAAAGTTTTTTTTTTTTTTTTGAATTTTTTTTGCTTTTAAACAGTGAAGTAATGTTTCAGAAACTAATCATTGACTAGTAATGGGACCAATTCCCATTGTAGAGAACTTAACCTAAAGGTATTTTCTCCCAAAATCACCACAATTTAATAAAGGTCAATCCATAAGCATTGAAACTTAGTGTGACTTCTTTGTCCCATAGGAGAACAAGGTCAAAAATTATGAAAGATTTGATTGTGGCCCGCATGTCAAACCATCGTTTGATGGTAACCTAATGTTTTGCCATATGCTCTAAAGTGGCTATCATTTTCTCATCCAATTCCAAGAGATTCATTAATTTGATCTTAACTTTGTCACATCCTTAGTATAACCCATCATAAATTCCAAAACTAGAATGCTGATATTGAGTGGGAATATTGGCTCCTATTCGTAGATGGGTAGATATGGAGACGTCCACAAAGCATTTTTAATCTTGACTCTATTCATCCTGTTGAGATAATGGGTGTTGCACACATTGCATAATATTGTTATATTGTATTATTTTATTTTATTATGTAATGTTGCACATGGATGGATGTGCAACATGTAAAGATTCCCATGGGATATACTTGATGAGTTGTATTCTAACATTGTGATAATATTTCATGTAATTATTTAATATTAGGGAAAATAATTAAAATGTGGGGTCAATGGGTTAGGTAGCACATGGTTTAGGTAATACCACTTGGCGGTTTTGTGGGACTTTCTATTATATAAGTAGCCACAAGGGTAGTTTTTTTGATGTAGAAGAAAAAAGGGAAAAAGGCAAGAGTCAAGTGGGACAAGGCTTGACAAGTTAGCTAAGGGAGCATTTGTGAAGGTTGGAAGCATGGCATGGAATGTGTGGATTCATGCTTGTTCACATAGATTACTTGGTTGTGGCTATAGCTTTGAACGCTTCCATGGTTGTATTGCAATGGTATTTTTTGTTGAATAATACATGATGATGGATGCTTTTGGAGGGTGGTTTTTTCCCTCAATGAGGGTTTCCTAGGGTATATCTTGTGTCACAATTTTTGTGGGTATGTTGTCTATTCTCTTGCATGTGGATTTTAATTGCATATTTATTTCAAATCTATTATGGGTTATTTGGAAATGGATAAAATCTTTGTTGTAAGTTTCCTTACACATCCATAATGCATATTTCAGCTAAGTGTGCCAATCATTTGGGTTTTCCTGTAGCAATTTCTATATCATTGTAATCAAGTTCTTATTGATGGACTCAGCCACACCATTCCCTTCGAAATAGTAATTAGATTAGAGCTTGATTATGAGATATTTTTATAATGCCCATTGAGTAAGGAATATTGATGCAAAAGATGACTTGTTGTTGCATACAAGGAAGAACATCATCTCAAACCTTGTGACAATGTGTTCTTCCAAGAAATTAGTAACCACTTTTGTTGTGCAATTTTGAAAATTCTCAAGTTCTATCTAGTACATAAAATAGTTTATAGCTTTGAGGAAAAACATATGTCCTGTAGATGATGGTGGGTTCACTAGTCCTATAAAGTCTAGCCCCCACTTGGCAAAAGGGTGTACCTCAAACACTAGTTGTAGTAGCATAGCTAGATTTCTCTCTATATTGGCACTTGTTTGACAAATGTGGCAAGAACATACATGTTCAAGTGTATCCTTGAAGATGGTAGGCCAAAAGTAACCTGATCTCAAAATCATGTGATTTGTAGCCTCTGTTGATTCGTGTCCCATACCATACCTATCGTGAAATTGTTCCAAAACTTCTTTCACTTCTTCGTATCCCAAACACTTCAAATAAATTTTGCATAGTTTTTGTTGTAAATTTTTCTATCTTGAAGCATATAGGATTCACATTTCATCTTGAGTCCTCTTCATTGGGAACCACTCATCTAGTTAGGGTATTGATTCTACAAAAGATAATAGACAACATCTTGATACTATACATCTATGATTATTCCTTGATCAATATCCACTTGAGACACTACGATCTTTTATTGATTTTTAGTGCTCATTTTGTCATCAAATTTGATTTCATTGTCATTAATGATATCATTATCAATTATTATCTTAGTCATTCCTTGTCCTCTTAGTAGCTTCATTGGTTGAATATCCAAATTGAACTCTTTTAATATAGCCATCTATTTTTCTTTTCTTTCACCTAATTCATTCTACATCAGTAATGTTTTGATGACAGGATCTAGCACAATTGTATATAACTCGCTCCTAAGTATGTAATGACAAAATTTCTTGATTGCCTTTATTAGAGTGAATGATTGTTTTTCAAGATTGGAATAGTCTAATTCAACGTTCTTTAGCAGACAAATCATGAATACAATAGGCATTTGATCCTCTTTGTCTTTCTTTTGAATGTGAATCTTGGCACATGAATGTTCTAAAGCAAATAAATAGATTTTGAATGGTAAATCATAATTTGGACTTACAAGTATTGGAGCTATAGAGATGGGTACATTGATGTCTTCAAAAGATTTCTTTGTTTTAGGAACCCATTCATTTTTTGATACTTTCGTGAGCAATTCATTAAGGGGACATACTATCTCAGCAAATCCACTAATGAACTTGTGCACAAAATTGATCTTACTGAAGAAAGATTTCAGCTCTTTACTACTATGGGGAGGTGAAAGATTAAGAATCACTTCTATTTAATGGATATCCTAACTTCAAAAATAATATGAGCGAGAAGCTTTCCTTTTGTGACCCTAAATGAACACTTGTTGGGATTAATTGATATTCTATATCTTTGACATTAGTTGAATACTTGTTTCAAATCAGCAATATGAGTACTCTAATCTTTCAAAAAGATGGTTAAGTCATCGATATAGATAACTATACATTTTTTATCAGCCCTTTGAATGCTTTGTACATCACTCTTTGGAATGTGGCTCCCATGTTGATCAATCCAAAGGCATCCTTTGGTATGCAAAGGTTCCCCATTTTGTTGTAAATGCAATCTCCAACCTATCTTCTTCATCTACCATTACTTGGTTTTATATAGAATATCCATCTAGAAAATAAATCATTTTAGACCAATTCACAATTCATAATACTTCATAAAGCGAGGGCAAAGGGTAGTTATCCTTCTGGGAAGCTAGGTTCAAATTGTGAAAATCCACACAAAGGAAAATTTCTCCAGTCTTTTTCCTTACTAGAACCAAGTTAGAAATCCATATAGAATGTCAAATTGGGAAGATAATTTTAGCATCAATTAAATTTTGGACTTTTTTTCATTATCAAAGGCTCAATTATGGGATTCACTAGCCTCAATCTTTGACGAAAAGGTTTGGCATTAGGCTTCAATAGAATGTCATGAGTGATGATTTTAGGATCATATGTCTTGAGTTCTTCATAACTCCATGCGATGACATCTTTGTATTTTGTAAGTAATTGAAGCATAATTTCTTGTTCTTGAGGGTTGCATGCCTTGTCAATTCTTCCTAACTTAGGATCTTCTTTCATACCCAAATTATATGAATCACATTCTTCAATCCCCTTTTCTTCAACATTTATTTTACTATAGATTCATCTTGATCAAATATATGTTCCAACTCTACCATCCCCTTAGGAATAGTATTGGTCTTCAAATTTATAATCCCATCTTCATCTTGTAATTCATCGCCCTCAGGTTTGTATTGGGAGTATCATCAATCTCTTGTCCTTTGAAAAGGCCAATGCACATAATGAACTTGAGAATATGTTGGTCATCTTGGAAGACTTGGAAGTTTGTAATGTTGTCTAGAATAGACGGGGCAGCAACTAGTTCAACTGAAAACCTCTTTATTTTTGGTCTTTCAATGGGTTGCAATGCACTTGCTAAAATGGCAAGGGCATCGGATACCATCTTCTTCTTCCTCATAATGGACCCTATGTTCAAAGCCTCAAAACCTTCGAATAAGTCCCAAAATATTTTTTGGTACACAAGTAATCTTCTATCATTGGAAGAATAAAGTGTACCTACACCAGCTCCTAATTTGCATTTACAGTCATCAAACCTAAGTGTGCAAATTGGTTTTCTTTGGGATTTTTGGACTTGTGTTTATTCATTCAAATCTTTTCTTTCACTTGAAATTTTAAGTATTGTTTCTTCAGGATCCATTGTAATATTTTACATGGTGGACATGGTGAGTTGCTATTATTTACCTTTGATATTGGGGTTGACCATTTTTCTTGTTGATTTTGAATATGACGATTTAATTCAGTGATTTTATCAATTTGTGGTTTAGGATGAACAACAATTGAGGTTCAGCCTTGACCTTTTATGAAATGTATTCTCCTTAGGACTTTGATCATCCCTGGTGGAGGATTAGATAAACCCCTACAATCTAAAGAAGTGTCACTATATAATGGATTAGAATCTTTTTCTTCTTCTTCATTAATGCCCACCAGTTTAGATATGGAGATGGAACTTGAACTTTCCTTTTGTATCTTATTTGGAGTTTGACCATTTTTTAATGGCATTATCTGAGTCAGTACCCCAATAACTACTTCTTGGTAATGTGAGCATTCAAATTCTAAATGATTAACTTTATGCAGCCTACAAAATATTGGAAGAAGCAAAACATTAGGGTCTTCTTCTTCACTGATGCATTGTAATTTTGTAACCATATTGTCTATGAATTGAGTCGCACCCTCTTCTTTTGGAGTAGGGATCATAGTTTCTTTATTCAGATAGTCCAGCCTCTTGGTCGAAGTTATGTCAAGAGCCATCACTTTGTAGGAACCTAACTCAGCTTGAAAAAGTGTTGCCTCATTTGATGCATTGTATTCTATGATTATTGTCTTCAGTTTTGGCTCAGCATCAATTTTGATCTAATTATTCTATCCTCTCCAAGCTAGCCATAGTTGAGTGAAATTAGTTGAGAACAATCCTCTTAAGCATTTTTTTCATTCTCTACTCAAAAATATTTTGTATGTTTCTAGAATCTCCACCACATGTATGTCTATGGTGTCTTGGATTCTGGGGTCTGTAGTCAATTTTATTTGAACATCTTTCAATACCCCAATAACTTTTACTTTTGTCTTGTTAAATTGAATCACTATTAGATTCATGGGTTGAGGAGTGACTCCCAACCTTTGAGTTATCCAAAGTGGCATGACGTTACAAGAAGCTCCTGAGTCAATGAGACAATTGTGAAGATTTCTTCTAAATATTCTAATGTTGAGCAAGAAAAAAGGCACTTCAACCTTGTCATTATACATGGTTGGCAGTACGTTAGAAGTGTTGACTTGTTGTGATACTATCTTTTGAGGACCTGCACTAGGAATTTCCTTTGTATGATTGATAGTCTTCATCAGTGCTTCCATTTAATTAGGAAAATTTTGTAGCATGTTGAACAAGGATATATTGGCCTTCATTCTTTCTAAGTCTTCTATTGCATTGTACTTTTCAGTTGACCAAGCATGATTCATGAGGATTGTAGGCACATTTTCTTGGTTTTGATTTTTTTGTCCAACATAGGGAACTCTAGTAGGTACTAGATTATTATTAGCCCTTGGATCTAGAGGCATTGGTTGCAAAGTGAGAGTAATCCCATTAGTCATGGGTTCCTTTAGTTATGCAAATTGTAAGTATTCTAATTGTCATTTCAAAAAGCAAGTACCTCTTCTAGTTGAGGATCTAATTCTTGACTGAATGGAAAAAGTAAATAATTCATTGGTTTGTTCTTCCATCCTTGAATTCTATGGAGAATCATAAGATTCCAAAAACATATTATTGAATTGCATGGGGGGCTCATTATTATTTCCTTGTGAATTTTGGTTCACTTCTTGATTCCATTGAAATATGAACCTTCATCGTTGGGTACATTTTGATTATTGCCATATTAATTTATCACTACAAACTGAGCATTATTGTTGTTATTTGCAAAGATGCTTCCATTGTTTAGATAGGTATTCCATTGTCAGTTCTATCTTTGGAAATTGTTGTTGCGATCTAGAGGATTGAAATTGTTCCCTTCATTGTTATTTCCTGATTATTATTTCGGTTGAAATTCTAATTGTAATTTTGACCATAGTTGTTTTTGTAAGGGCCTACATTCGTTCTCTAAAAGTTATTGTTCTGCCCTTGCAACAACCTCAAATAGGTTAATTCATTGGAAATTTGAGACATAGTCTTCTTCATTTGGCCAATCTTAGATGCAATATTATTTTCTACTTCAACAGATGTTGTTGCCTTCTACTTGAAGAAAAAAGCTTTTATAGGTTCATATCCTGGGTAGGTTATGGCTAGAACTAGTACAACTAGTGCCTAATGTAATGGGACTGGATTCATTGGAATGAATTGACTAGGCATCACTTATGCTCCAACATGATATGTTGGTACTATTGTCATATTTTGAGCTTGAACCATCAATCCTCCTCCATTAGGATTGGCTTATTTAGTGAAGGTAATTTCTTCCTTGAAGACCTTTTCCAATGTGTCAATGTTTGCAATAGGTAGTCTCAATAGGAATATAGTTGTGAGATGGTCCAAAACATTAATATAAATTTGAATTGCAGCCTCATCTGGTATAGTACAAGGTGTTTCCAACTTGCGATATGCCATGTGAAAGCAATGGTTGAAACATGAAATGGTCTCCTCTAGATTCCTCTTGATTGATATGAATTGATGATGTATCACAACTGGATTGATGAATGTTTTAAGTTGCTCAAGGGACAAATTTTCAAAGGAAACCCAATTCTAGATACATCCTAGTGGAAAATTCACATATCAGTTAAAGGAAATTTCTCCCAATGAGTATAGGAATAAACAAAGGACCACATTCTCTTCTTGAACTTTCTTTTGATTTCATATTTCTTTAAAGACTTTGATATGGTCCTCAGTTGTTCATGTTTCTCTGTAGATGAACCTTGGGAATAATTTCTCAGGATTCTTGGGAAGGTCATTAAGTGCACCTTACAAGTTAATTGGTGAATCTACCGTGTTTGAAAAAAACCCATCGATGGATGATTTGGAGGAATGATGGATGGAGGTAGGTTCGAAGGTGGAATTGGAGATGATGAAATTTGGAATGGAAGTGGTAGAATTCTTGGTAGTCCTTTGTTACTACGAAGCTAACAAAAATGATTGAGTTCTAAGAAATTTGGTTCATTGTCTAAAGATCTTAAAGCTCACTTAAATGGAGATGGTGGATCATGATCTTCCAATTTGTGTTAATTCTAGAAAAGTGCACCTTTGCAGAAGCCCACTCTTTCAAAACAACACACCCGCACAACATTTGACAGTGTTGAACAATTTTTTTTCTAAACCTTTGAAAGTTATAGAATTACAAAAAAGAAACTTGTTTTCCTTATCCGAATGGTTTGTAGGCCCTCCTTCTAGTGCCACTTCTCTTGAGTTGTTATTTTGCACAATGTTGAATAGCAAGAATCCTTTTGAACTCCTCTCTTGAAAATATAATCGAGGATCAACTCCAAGGTTCTAGGCGATCTTGCTACCTATTTAAATCAAATCAATTGAAGATAAATGTGTATGTTCACGAGGAGGCCTTTGCTGGTTTTGAACAATTTTGGATAATCTATTTGATCTATTGTTGTTTGAAAAAGTAACCACAAAAGAGATATATTTTTGGTATTCTCTATTTTATGATGAATGTAATTTATCGATGCAACTATATGAATTCCTATTTTAACAAAGTGTTAGAACAACAAATAAGAAAGATAAGGTAACAAGAGATTAAAGCAAATAACTTGAAAGAGAAATTCCTAAAAAAACATAAACCATGATAATAACATGTCTACAAATTAAATCATTAAAAAGATCAAGTACAAAACTAATGAAATTAGGAGAAATGCTTCCTCAACTCCACTAATGAAATCATCAGTGGGAACTTAATAATAATTGAAAGATGTTTCACATTTCATCAAATTACAAGGCCGTTGAAAGTATGCTCATGTGAGACAAGACACTATGCAAGACCAATAGGTGATCTTTCTCCAATTCATCACATCAACATAATTCGTTAACATGGTGCAAACACCAACACTAGAAGGTCACATAATCATAAAAATGCAATAAAACCATTGGCTCTATTATTATTCATGAACATGCATTCATAAAAATAACACATTCTGACAAGAATAACTACTCTCAAAATGAGAGCACCAATAGCATATATTATTGCATCAAAATAATGGCCTAGAGTACATATTACATCCATGTATTTATAAGAAAACATCTCCTCCCTTTGTGTTAGGAGTGAGACTTATTAAAATGCAAACACATGCTAAAAACTAATAAAACAAATCTAATTATATACAAACTAACTATCGAAATGGTGTTGAGTAGGTTTCCACCCTTGTTTATATTCATTAATGGGTCCATGAATCTTTACATGACACAAAAGAATAAAAGAATGACAAGATAAGAAGACTACAACTACAAGATGATCTAGGAGTCTCTTGAAGCTTGAAAAATGGAAGCTTAACCTTCTCTAGGAATTTATGGGAGTTGAATTATAGTCAAAATGCATTTTTGGTGCATGGGATCCTCTAAATTAGGAATTGCAATTAAGTGTCTGCACACTGCTTCTTACTCAAAATTGTCGGTGCACCTCTATGAAAAAAAAATATGCACACTTGTACACCTTGGTAATCGGTTCCAAAATTCCAAAATTCTTCTAAGTGTCAAAACTAAATTTCTAGTGCCTAGGTTTTCTTCCCCTTTAAACCAAAATGATGTATACTTGCTCTTACACTTCTCTATTATTTTTTCCACTTGGGTAGCCTCTAGAAAATTGATACCCTCATACTTTTTCTTCACTACTTGTCAATAATTACTCACTTTTTTCCTCATTTCTACAAAATCCTCAAGCTTGGTGTCCAGTTCCAACAATGCTTCTTTGGTCTTGAAGGCTTGTTTGATGTCATCTTCTGATGAAACTTCTTCAAATGTACACTGTTGAACAATTGATTGGAACACAAAAAGAATTTTAGTACCTTTCTACTTCCAAAAAACTACTCTTGAGCCTTGTCTTTAATCTGTTGGATTTCTACATGCAATCCTTCCATAACCTTATTGCCTGTCAATATTTTCTTTATCCAATCATCTAACTTATCAAGCTTCTCTACTACATATACCTCCATTAATGTTTGATGCCTTTGACCTTTGATTGATTTCAAATCTTGTAGATCATTTTTTTAGGTATGAACTTCATCCATTAATCCAAAATCTTGGTTCACTATGGATACCAACTTGTTGGCATCGACTAGATGTTGTGTAATAGACCTAAATTTCCCTGTATGATCTGCACACCTTTTTCTTCAAAATTTTCATGTCATTGCTGAGATGATTCCAAAAATGAATTTAATTATGTCACCCTTGTTCTTCTTCTCTCTAATGATGCCACAAGAGTGATCTTTGGATTCTCTAGGTTGATTGGGCCCACAACCTCATGTAAATGGCCTCTTAATATCTCATTTTGCTTCTATAGTGCTATCAACTCAGACTCATCTCAATCCATACACTTGAACACCTCTTTCATACCCGTAGTGGTCATCACTTTGGTTGTGTCGACCATGGGTCTTCCCAACATGACCTCCTTGATTTGGCAGCCTTTAGGAGTTATTTTTTCAGTGTTAGCATGCAGAGGAGGAATGGATATATGTATAATAAAGGCCTAATCTTGGTTCTTCATTATGAAGGCTAGTGTTCGTGCATTACCCGCAGGTGGCTCAAGATTCTTGAATGCTTTCACTAATTCTTTTAGTCCCTCCTCACCTATTAGGTCTAGCTTCCTTTTCTAGCAAAGCATGGCCTCTCTCTTTAGCCATGTTAGTGTGGTGCCCATGGGAGACATGCATTTCACTCAAGAGATTGTTTCTATTTCAAGATCCTTCCCCTTATCAGTCCTCTATGGAGTCTTTTCTAGTTGAGAAAGATCCACAATTTGAGTCTCTATATCTAGTTGGGCTAAAGTCCTAGCCTTTGTATTATGAGGGGTTTTCTAAGACTCTTCTACTATTTTTCTTTCCTCATATACTTCATTAGCATGCAACTATTGGGGCACCCCTTCCTCTGTTACTTGTTCTTCTTATTTTGTAGCCTAAGGAAGTGGATTCACTGATCCCTTATCTAGAAATACCAAATCTTGATATGGTGGTGGCAAAATGCCCAGAGGTCCTTGAGGTAGAGGTGGCATTTGATTCCAGTCCTCTCATAAAGGTTCACTCATGGGAGTATCTCTTATTTTTCTCTCCCACCATCTCAGTACCTACTAGCATGAAGTCAAAGAAGTCAAAGATATTAGTTTCTTACCCTTCCATATCATTTTTCCATTATTTTTGCTCATATTCTAACATTAATACCTATATAGGCTCCCTTGGAGCAGATAGAAGTCTCACTATTAAGCTTATTCTCCTCTCTTCCTTTGTGGCCCTAGTATCAATGGAAAGAGCATGGAAATATCTTTCCAATGATATAAAGAAGTCCAAAATCAGAGATTGGATGCTCAAGATACGCCTCCCGGAGTGCAAAATAAAACATTTGGCTTTGACTGCCAAAATAGGCAATCGAACTGCATCAAACCCAAAAACACCTATACCAATATTTCCATCTTGGAACCAAGTTTTTGATGCATTTTTTAGATTAAAAAAAAACATCATTATGCTCAAGTTACAAAGAAAAACCAACAAGGCCTCTAGAAATGCATGAAACATTTTTTTTTTAATAAAAAATAATCAAAAAATAAAAAATCTCACAAAAAACACTGCCACCACTTGGACGAAGGTAGAGTAGAGAATGGTAATGGAGCCACTAGTGGCCATGGTGGTGGGTGAGAGGCACCATCGACGGTGGAGGCCATTGAGCGATGGTAGTCACTAGGAGCCGCTGCGGTCAGCAAACCATTAGCAGTTTACCATAGGCGGTTACTGCTAACCACTAGAGGTTGTAGTGACCGTAGGCAACTTTTTAAATTTTTGCAACAAAAAATGTCATTTTTTAATATATATTTTTGCAATTTTTTGCAATTTGCACCTCGTTCTGCATGCTAGGGGTCATATGGCCCTGCTCGGCAAAAAAATTTGTCTCCCAGATCAACGTTGTCCAAATTGGACAAACTTTATATGAAAATGGGGTTTTTGTCACCTTCTGGATCCATCTATGAGGTTTATTTGGCCTCAAACTACTCCAAAAATTAGTGACCCCCCTATTTTCTTAGAAAAAACCTTTAAAAACACCATATCTGATCCGCCAAACCCTTGTTCTCTCTTTTTCTCTAAATATCGAACAAGCAACAAAGAGATCAATCCTTATAAAGGAGATCGAAACTCGAAAAGGGTAACCTAAAGCCTAAAAAAGCTAGGTTGCACATTATAATTAATATAAAATATTAATTATATGCACCTACGAGATAGCTTAAGAAAACTAGAATAATAGGAAACTTATTTAATTAAATCAAAGTGATTTAATTAATAAGTGAAAACAACTAATTGCTCTAACAATTGGCCATGTCAAAAGAGTGGTATGCATTTTGGGTGCAATTTGGTGCTCATTTTTTGTCCTTGGTTTGGCCTAAAAGAGTGGTTTGCATCCTCAATGCCCTCTAGTGCTCATAATTTTTCCTTAGTTTAGTGTGGGGTTGGATCCCACTAGTTGAGTTGGTCTACTTGGCTCAACTAAAAAGTTGTAGGCATGCCTTCATGGGTTCCTGGTAGGTAGCTTTGGCTCTGAAAGTTAGAGTGTGGGATATGTTGTCATTATTAGAAGTACATATACAAACTCAGTCCTAGTGGGTTAGTGGTGACTTTGTAATGCCACACTAGCAGTCCTCTTCATGTTCCTGGATTACTATAAGGGTCTGTTTGGTTGCTGGAATATAAATTAAGCATTGGCATTCAGAATGCTGGCTTTGGGATTCTGGAACTTGGAATCCAGATTATGATTAGAGAATCCAATTTGAGACTGTTTGGTTGACCAAGAATTCATTATGAGAATACAGATTTCCTTCATTTGGTTGCACATTGTGGAATTGGAATACTAGCCAAAATAACATGCAAAATATATCATCCAACTGTAGCATTATCATCATGCAAAAAAATTCAATACTTATTTGGTTTGTTGAAGTCCAAACATTTTTAACAAGTATAAAAAGATTAAGTCATGTTGAAAGTAAACATTATCATAACGGTTGAGGACGAGATTGTACTAATGGATATTAAAACTTTTATGACTCTTGCTCTATAAAAAAAATACCATTGATTATAATTCACATAATTACTGATATGAAATATGTATATTGTTCAAGTCTCCTTGAATGAATCCAAATCACAAGAATTGATGAAATAAGAGTCGGAAACATCCCATTAAAAATATATATATTTGTAGAGATCCAATAAAAATTTTGATCATCACAACATTCAAACTCACGGGTGCAAATTCTAAATTTTTATATTAAATTTTTATGAAATCTTACCTGGAAACACTTTTACACCAAAAAAAAAATCAATAGAGTAGATTATTTTTGTCCTGCATACAATTCATTTAACTGAGAAACAATGTATGTGAAAAAGTTATTTCACCAAACTTTTTTGCAGTAACTACTGAGGCGGATCAGGCAGAAAAAGCCTGATAAATTACTCAACAGTGGCAAATATATGAGCAAGTAATAGCGGAAATTTTTCCCCCCATTTAAAAAAATTAAATTTAAAAAATTAGTGCAAAAAAAAGTGCCCCCAAATGGGCATCCGGAAGTCAAACCCAATCAAATTTTACTTTAGTAGAAATCTTCATTTTCAAAAAATGAGATTTAAAATGGGAATTAAAACGGGAATTCCAAATAACAAGTATTTGAAGGAATTTGGAATCCTTGTTTTGGGGGTCAAATGGGGATACCAGATTCCACTTTTTTCCAATTCCAATTCCGATTGTGCAGACCCAAACAATGGATTAGAATTTTTTTAGAATTTCGAATGCCAATTCTGTTCATTCCAGCGACCAAACGGGCCCTAAGGGATGGGTTTTACCTCTAATCATCTATCAAAATGCACTCTCCACCATCAGGTTTAGTACCTTACATCATTATATCACAACAATCTGGCTAGTATTTCAAATTCAAATGGTTGTATCATCCATAGTATGTAACATTAATTGATCCCATGTGTCACACGAGTGAATATTGAATAGTAAACTTGTTAATCACATAAGGAAAACTCAGCATTGCAAGCCACATCATCAAAATCTTTTCCTAGGCCATGTGACTTGGGTTTCTAGCAAAGAATAAATAATTGATATTTTGCTAAGTTTGAAACTATCTATTTTGTGCTCACAAGTTCTAAAACTATAGGGTTTTAAGGTTCAATGAGTCTGTCTCCAATGACCGGTAAGAGATTGTTTCATGCTCCCAATGTATGGCTTCTAGATACCATATATTGTCTTTTTCTAGGAGTTACTTTACTTGTTTTGGCTTCTAGGTTTTGTGCTACCTCCCAAATAGAATATCCATCTTCAAGGAAAGGACATGGGGCATGAGGTTCTAGGAACTCTAATATCTTAAACCTAGTAAAACTAAGACTTTTTCATGGTATTAATATCTATTTGGCTTTTATAGGTGCTAACAAAATCTGGCTTTAGAGGATCAAAATATTTATTTAGGTATCAAGATGAGACAAGAGCTAATATAAATTCCAAAAGATGGTTGATGCCTTATAAAATAAGCACTTCTAAGCAAAGAAGGGAAGACAATTCCCAAAGAGTTATAGGCCAGTCAGGTCCCATGATCCTAACCATGGAAGGACCAATTGTTAACACATGATGAGAGATATCCAAGGAAGGGAGGCTAGGGAAGAAATAAAAACATTAGTAGGGTTCACAATTTTAGGAAAATGCCTAAAAAAAAGTGTACTACTCAGTTTCACAATATTATCAAAATTTATATGACAAAACCTTCTATGCCACAACTAGTTATTATCCAAGATTCAACTGAAAAACATTACCTCTTGATATTGTGTTAGTAATAATCATTTTATTACTCTTATCCTTGATAAAACATCTCTTCTCTGTGAATTGTGATTGATGTTCCTTGTCAACCAATTGTACAACATGTAGAAGATTAAGTTTCAATCCATCAACAAAATAAACATCATATGTAGTTTTACCATTAAGAGTAATAGATCATATTCCCCTAATATGAAAATTTGCATTCTTCCCAACTCTTACAATTTATCCATTACAACTATTGAACTCAACAAATTTATTCATATCACCACTCATATGATGTGAACAACCACTATCTATGATCTAATTATCTTTCTTCTCAACTTGTGACACTGGGGATCTTTCTTCTTTTAATACAACAAATTCTAACTCATCAACACTTTTGATAAGAATTCTTTCATCTAGTTCATAATCATCACTAGCATACAATCATTCTATAGGATTTCTAGACTTGAAATTATTTTCTACTTCTTCATACTTTTAGGAAATTTAGAATCATAATGACCAAATTCATCACAAGTCCAACATTTAAAGATTTTCTTACCATCTAGTTCTCTTCTCATAAGAAGGGAAATTCCTTCTTCAAACTATTTGTTATCATTAGATCTTGATATGCTGCTACTAACATAGTCTCCACTGGTGCTTGCACTCCAAGTTAGGGTAGGTCAAACACTCAGTGCACTAAAGGTAGTCTCCACTCTAGGAAAATCTCCATAATGTTTTAAACTTATTTCTATTGCTTCCAATCATCCAATAAGAGTCTCTCTAGAGAAATTATCTGTACAAAGTATCACTTGCTCAATCATTTGTATTGTTTGCTTAAATGGTGGTGTCAAAGTTTCCAAGATTTTCAATATGATCTCATCTTCTTTATTTCCCTCAAAAGCCTTTATTCCTTCAACAATTTTTGATATTCTACTAATATAACTTCTGACATATTCATCTTATATCATTTTAGCTTCTTGAAATAGACATATCCAATTTTGTAGTCTAATCCTTTTCAAACGTTTATCACCTTAAAAAGAAGATTCCAAAGCTTTCCAAATTTCACTAGATGGCCTCAAAGATTTTATCTGACTGTACTCATTTTTAGGAAGATCTGATAAAAGTGTTTCTCTAGAAAGCATGTTACACATGAACAAATCTCTTTCATCTTCAATACATTCTTCAAGTTTGTTTTCTTCAACTTTTATTTTCCCATTCTTAGTTATTAGGTAATATCCTGGACCCATGCATAGAAGATGTGTCTTCATCTTCTCTTTCACAGTGTCATAGTTAACTCCATCAAACTTAGACCTTTCTTTTCTAAAATGACTCTCCATTGCTCTCCTTAAGCTACTAAGCTTTTCCTTCAAGGGTCTAATGCTCTAATACCAATTGTTAGTAAGTAAAATCCACCAAGATAACTGAGAGGGACAGGGTGGGGGGTGAATTATTTATCTAATCAATACAAATTTTATTAGCCTTATTAATTCTCAAACATGTAATCAATATAAACATCAACCATAAGAAGATAAACACATAATAACACCAGATATGTTAACTAGGGAAACCTTAGATTAGAGTGAAAACCTCGGTGGGGATGGTACTCACAAAATGATGTATGAATATATAGGTTTCTTTTAAGAGGATGGACTCCTTTAGGAGCCAATGAAATGCATTTAAAATATATCACTCCCTATTAGGAGACTTTGAATCCCTATAAGGAGATTCCAACACTGTTAGGAGTTGTGCCAACCTTGTGAGGAGTTATAAAAGGAAAAAGGACCCAATATCCAAACAACTTCAAGGGAAAAACCACCTAACTCATTGTCCAACTGGCCTCTGTATTATTCCTTTTAGAAACATAGCAATTAATCAAATATCTACTAGAAATTTCTACCAAATATAGTCACAATGCTCATTCATTGTGCCTCTGCAACACCAAATACTTCTTATATTTGAATACTAGATCTACAAACTTGAATCACAATAATCCCTTAGATCACTTCCTTCCATGAAACTTGCACTTACAATTCTCCTTCTATTTCAAAAGTTTATGATACTTGATTCCACACATCATCACAAGGAAAATAACTTTCCTTTATGCCAAGCCCTCAAAATAATTCATTAAGTTGTCCTTGAGGCTTTCCCAATTTACAATTACAATAGTGCCTCATTAATATAAAACAACACACTCTATATTACATCTTTCATAATTATAATATAATATTGTCAACTCACATTCTTTACAAATATTTCACACGTGTGACCTTGGACTTGGCACATTCACTGACATCATCATCAAGCTATCTTCTACCAGTATATAACTTTGCATAACCAAATTCTATCCCTGTTAGGTGATATAATTTGATTACCAGAAGACCACTTCTCAGGAACTTGGTTTGTAAACTATCTTCTGTAAATCTTGAATAACTGTTACCAGTGTTTGACTTTTTCCATGTGCTCTTAGCTATATCATTAGGACACTTTATAGAACATGTCCTCAATTGCGCTTGACCTCATCTTTACTCCTTAAATCATATAGTCTCTATCTCTATTTCTTTGTTAGTCTTCATAGAATAACCAATATGTTGATATCAATGAATGCAACATGTAACCACACAAACACTCTCCCAAGTGCTAGGATACTGCCCCATAGGAATATCATCAACATTCATGCTAATAGGGTGCTACTATCTAGGCACATTATCAGCACAATTATTCATTTCCTCCTCAATTGTGGAAACCACTTGATCCTTTTAGTTGTAGTGTTGAGATAATGGGTGTTGCACACATTGCATAATATTGTTATTTTATTTTATTATGTAATGTTGTGCCTAGATGGACGTGCAACATGTAAAGATTCCCATGGAATATTCTTGATGAGTTGTATTGTAACATTTTGATAATATTTTATGTAATTATTTAATATTGGGGAAAAGAATTAAATGCCCAATATTAAATGTGGGGTCAGTGGGTTAGGTAGCACATGGTTTATGTTATACCACTTACTGGTTTTGTGAGACTTGCTACTATATAAGCAGCCACAAGGGTAGTTGTTGTAGGAGAGAGAGTGACAAGGAGAAGACAAAAGGCAAGAGTCGAGCGGGACAAGGCTTGACAGGTTAGCCAAGGGAGCATTTGTGAAGGTTGGAAGGATGGCATGAGATGTGTGGATTCATGCTTGTTCACATAGTTTGCTCGGTTGTGGCTTTGGCCATGAAGGCTTCCATGGTTGTATGGAAATGGTATTTTTGTTGAATAATACATGATGATGGATGCTTTTGGAGGCTGGGTTTTTTTCCCTCAATTAGGGTTTCCCAGGGTATATCTTGTGTCACATTTTGTGGGTATGTTGTCTATTCTCTTGCATGTGGATTTTAATTTTGTGTTTATTTCAGATCTATTATGGGTTATGTGGAAATGGTTATATCCTTTCTTTAATGCCAAGTTTCCTTACAAGTGGTATCAGAGCTATGGTTGTGTTGTTGTAACCCTAGATTGAATCCATGGGAATGCATGAGAGGATAAAAGAAAGGGCAAGATATATGAATGATTTATTGCAGATCTGAGGCTTTTGGATTTGCTATTATGATGGGATGTTAAAAGATTTGGGCATGTGAAATTTTTGGACAAAAGTTTTTTTTCGGATGTTTCATTTAAATGAGGGTTTTGGGGGCTAGCTTGCAGAAATGACCTCCTGGGTAAAAACAGACCTCACCATTGGATCCGGGTCAACATTTCCATAAATTTTGATATATAATATGCCCTAGTTTGGCCATGTTCAGAAGAAATGAAAGAGTTTTTTAGTTTCAGCCCATGATGGCCATCAAATTTAATCTCGTCAGAATTTTTGTCACTAAAAAAATTAAAAATTAAAAATCGTACTGAAAATGGTAAAAAGACTGTCTTAGTAAAACGGCCATAACGTTCTCTCAGAATATCGGATTTTAGAGTTCTTATAGGCATTGGAAAGCTAATTCAGAGTACTACAACTTGGTGTAGGTTTGGTTCTATGATTTTGAGATTTTTTTAGGTTTTAAAAGCCCTAAAGTCAGATGTTATTTATTTTGAGCACGAATTGGGGCATAACTTGGGCATACGGAGTCGAATTTTGGACTTCGAGTAGTCAACGGAAAGCTCTTGGAGAGCTCTACACATTGTTTCAGATTTGGTGCAAGTTTGGCATGATTTGTTTGTTGATATATTGATCTGAATAGTTTATAGATATATTTTGACTATGGTAACATTGTAAGTTTATGGCATTGGAGATTTAAGTTTTGATGTCATTGTATACTCAAGTTTGGTCTCATGATGATATGGTTATCAGTGTTTGGTTTGGATATGCATGATGACTTGTTGGATCTACAAGTTGTGCAGTGTTGTAAGCAGTCTATACTTACAGGTTGCATTTATAGCTTGGTTATGGATTGTCTTTGCCCATTGATCTTTCATTATTGATGCATATTCAGATTGGTGGCTTGGATTTGGGTTGTCTATGCCCTAAGTGACATGATTTACTATTTTCTTCATGTAGAAGGGATGAGATGTTGTTACCAGGTACAGTCATGGTGGAGGATTGTGGTTGACTATTTTATGCTGACAGGTTGGACATATTGAGAGCCAGATGCTCAGTTCATGGATGTGATCATGGTGTCATGGATTTTGGCATGACATGATTGGTTTTACAGGTACATCCTTGATGTTCATTAGCTTGGATTTCTGATTCAGTTTTGGTGGTATATCTTCTTGGTTGAGGATCATAGTTATTTGGTTTCTTTTGAGGAGCTCATGATGTGCACTTTGAGTTCTTTGATGGCTTGATGCCTTGGTTGATTCTCATGGTTAGAGGATGGATGTTTTTCATCATTATGTCATGGATAGCTTGGATACACAGTTTAGTGGGAGCTTGTGATAGTGATGGGGTGACAGTGCAGGATTAGTTCCTGGTTTGGTTTGGATCTTCAAGTAGGAGATGGATTTTATGATGCCATAGGAGGCTTGGTACCACGGTTGAGTGGGAGTTATTGGCATTGATATATTTATTGAGTGTTTGCAGATGTTGGAGGTTTGTCTTAGATCCTGTTGCTGCAGAAGCATCTTTGACATTTGCAAAGGTGCAATTGTTATCTTCATGGTGTTTGAAGATGGTTAGATCTTGAGGACTCATGGAGTTCTTGGTTATCTTCATGGTGTATGGAGAAAGTTCTTCCTGGTATGTGGAGATAGTTTTCTTCATGGTGTATGGAGATGGTTGCATCTTGAGGACTCACAGGGTTCTTGGTAAAGGTGTGGTTTATGCTTTTATTTAGCATGTTATCCTTGGTATGAGGATGGTTTCATTATTATGTCATGGTATACTCTTGATACACGTTTAGATTTGTGACATGTTATAGTATGTTCATATGGAGCATGTTATCTCTTTGGTTTAGATGGTAAGATCATGTTGTCATGTTTATGTTTCTGAGGCCATGGTTAGAACTTTGACATTGATCTTGGTTTAGTTTCTTGGTATTGAGTACACTGATCATAAGCTGGATACTTCATGTTATTGCTATGTTGCATTTGGAGTTGGCATGGATTGATTGGTTACAGGTGCTCATGGATACTTAGAGATGATGGTGACGCTGATTTCTCTTGGATTAGAGAAGTATTTGTTGGGACGGTTGATGGTTTCAGCAGGAAGTTCGAGGGGCAATCACCTGATATGGACTTGAGAGGAGATTGTTCTTAGATGAGTCTTGGTTGGAGACTTGGGTATCTTGATGAGCATTCTCATTCCCCACTCTTGGTCTACTCGGCGGTTTGCTACTTGAGAGGTATAGCCCATTGTTTTTTTCTCAGGTGCATTATATTTATGCTTGTCTTTCATGGATATGGATCTTGAGCTATGGTACATGAGTTAGTTCTGGAGGGTTCATTTGAGAGATGGTTTAGCATTGGTTATCTCCATTTGCATATGTTTTTATGCTGGTTAAGTTTGGGAGATGGTTTTATATTGGGCATTTTCCTTGGATTAGGAATGGTTATTCCTTGGTTTAGGAATGGTTTTATGAGTTTGATCTTCTTGTGAGAGGCTTACATCCATGATTAGTTATATGGTATGGTTTAGCTGTTTTTGAGGCTTCTTGTTGGGGTTTTATGGAGGATATCATACTTGCATAGTTTACATCTAGAGGTGTGTGTAGAAGGACATGATACAGGTTATGATTTGCATGGTTTCTCTGGTCTCGGTTATCTTCCTAGATGTTCAGTTTTGCTTATATTAGATTTGAGATTGGTTGGAGATTGTAATCACTGGTTTGTGCTCATGCATGTCATGTGAGAGATGACGTGGTTATTCCTTTATCTCTTTCCTCTGTTGGTTGTGGTGAACTTGGGAGAGCATTGGAGACTTGTTATGAGAGTTGTTTTTTGCAGGATATTAGTTTATGTATTGTGGATGTCCTTGATACTACATGGATTCACTTCTTTGAGATGTTGTGAGTGGATTGGTTATAGATTTGACATTATCTTTTGTAGTGGGAGCTTCTTGGTATATATGTGGCAGGTATTGCTCTTGAGGCTTGTGATTGCAGGTTGCAGATTGGATATGTTGGTGATATGAGATTCACTTGTTATACCTTTGAGGTATGGATAGTTAGATGGGTTTGGCACTTGCTGTGGGTGCTATTTCAGCTATGGATATTTTGACAACTACGGATACATGTGATTACCTTTGGATCAAGTTTTTGTGCTTGGAATTTCAGTTGGTACAGGATTTTATGATCTTCTAATGTGACAAGTTGGGTGGCTTTCTCTTTGGATGGCTTCTATGTATGTCTAGTGGGAGTGGCATAATAGGAGGTGAGATCATTCATGTTCGAGATGCTGGATACTTTGATTTTGTTGCGGGTACCAGGATGGAGCACTTGGTGTATTTTGATCCATGATGGTAGATGTGCTAGGAGGGATTTTTCCCTTGTTCATTTATGTGGCTACGGATTGACCCTATGCAATGTATACAACAAGTGAGAGATTGTTGAGATAATGGGTGTTGCACACATTGCATAATATTGTTATTTTATTTTATTATGCAATGTTGTGCCTAGATGGACGTGCAACATGTAAAGATTCCCATGGAATATTCTTGATGAGTTGTATTGTAACATTGTGATAATATTTTATGTAATTATTTAATATTGGGGAAAAGAATTAAATGCCCAATATTAAATGTGGGGTCAGTGGGTTAGGTAGCACATGGTTTATGTTATACCACTTAGTGGTTTTATGGGACTTGCTACTATATAAGCAGCCACAAGGGTAGTTGTTGTAGGAGAGAGAGTGACAAGGAGAAGACAAAAGGCAAGAGTCGAGCAGGACAAGGCTTGACAGGTTAGCCAAGGGAGCATTTGTGAAGGTTGGAAGCATGGCATGGGATGTGTGGATTCATGCTTGTTCACATAGTTTGCTTGGTTGTGGCTTTGGCCATGAAGGCTTCCATGGTTGTATGGCAATGGTATTTTTGCTGAATAATACATGATGATGGATGCTTTTGGAGGCTGGGTTTTTTTCCCTCAATGAGGGTTTCCCAGGGTATATCTTGTGTCACATTTTGTGGGTATGTTGTCTATTCTCTTGCATGTGAATTTTAATTCCGTGTTTATTTCAGATCTATTATGGGTTATGTGGAAACGGTTATATCCTTTCTTTATTGCCAAGTTTCCTTACATGTAGGTTTCTTCTTTTTAAGAATTCTTCCTTCACTTTTAATACATATCATCATGGATACCAATATAGTCATTTTACTTTTATCTAATGTTAGAACTATGTATTTCAAATGGGGAAATTAAGCCAAAAAGGTGGATTCGTATCCTTTTCCACTTGGATTATTTAAAGCAAGGAAAGAGATAGAAAGAGTCTTTGGGGAAAATATTTTGATTACAAGTACTCATAGAGGATAAAATCTAAATGTGGGATATCATAGCTTTGTCCCAATCAATCTTTGTGAAGAAATTGGTCAGGAACATTCCTATATTAAGGCTTTTGTGGACACTCCCATAAGAAGTTTGGAGATAGGAAAAGTAGTTAGATACCCCATTCTTTCTATTAGAGATGTTCCTTAATTGAAGAAATACTAACTAGAATAGAGAGAAATATACATTTCCTTCTAAGTTTGTTTTGTATCATCCACGAGTATGATTCACTTTGTCTTAGATAGTATTTCGTTGCATATGGCTAAAGTGTCCCTCCTTCTATATATCTCAATGACCTAGACTGAGTCAAATTTATTTTGTCAAATCATCCAAGACTAGTTGGATGAAGAAAGCAATTGGCTATAAGGACTCCAAGGGAAAAAAAATTTATCACTTAGGGCTTCAACTTAGAGATTTATGAGGATGAAATAATATGTCCCCTCTAATGGTACTCTGGCTCTTTGATATCTACTTTATTTAGGCCTTTGTCTAAAATTTCATAGTAGTGTAGGCTTTACTATACTATAATATTGAACCTCCATTTTATACATGACTAATAATTTTAGTTAACACCTAAGACTTTAAAGTCCTCAATATATCACATAATTAATTTTGGCTTATTATTTTTATTATGTATATAGCATTATATAATATAGATTAGTTATTTTGAATAGAGGGTGATTAATCGTTGAAAACTCAGTAAGTAACCAGATACTCATGGAGAATTTTATATATTTGGAATTTTAGCTCTATCTTTCAAATAATATCCTTCTAGAATCATCGAATAATTTTAACCTTTATATTATCAGTAGTCATGAATTATATACAATTCTTCTACTAAAGTGTACATCTATTTATACTTACTTTCTCCTAGAAAATACTTCTACAATTTTTTACTAGATGCCCCTATGAGATAAATTTTAGAATCTAGTCAATTTGTAAAAACTATATTAGCCCTAGTTTGGTTACTAAAAGTAGGACTCTTTTGAAATTTGTTTAAGTGTGAAACACTTCTCTTGACTTTAATCTCTCCTAAACCTTTCTTCATTATAGCCTTCATAATCACTTACATTGAAAAGTCATCTAAAATTGTGGATGTTTC
This sequence comes from Cupressus sempervirens, assembly GCA_028749045.1. Lineage (NCBI taxonomy): Eukaryota > Viridiplantae > Streptophyta > Pinopsida > Cupressales > Cupressaceae > Cupressus > Cupressus sempervirens. The sequence continues at coordinate 379,492,109 of CM053792.1, forward strand.
AAGCTAAGTGATTGCAAGGTTGCATGGATATAAGGATAGATAAAAGACCATGTTGAGGCTATAGTTCATAATATAAGAAACATTAGCTATATTGGGCAGGGCTATTTAGATTATTTTATTGGTTATTATGTTTTTTCATATATTATTATATAATGTATTATGGCTTGTGATTTAGGCCAATGATAGGATTGAATATGGCTTTTCATATCTAAACATGCTTGTCTTTTATAATTTAGACTATTAATATATGTAATTTTTACAATTCAAATTAGTATATAAAGGTATCTCTAATCATTATCAAAGGGAGTTGTAGCTTAGGAAAGTATTTTAAGGAGGTTTACTCTTATCAGATAATGGGTGCACAAGAAACTTGTGGTGATGGAACCTCATAGTTATAATTTTGGCTTGAAGCATAATTTTATAATTTGTTTTATCTAAACTATCTAACAAATATCTCAACCTTTAGTTTTTAGTGTTTTTAGGATTCATTTTTCAGATTGTATGCAAATTAGATGGCTCAAAACCAATCCACGAAATCAAGTAGAATCAAGGGTTATCTCAATTTAACTAGTTAAATTAGAATTTGGTTATATGCTTATGTAATAGAAGGAATGCCTTCTAAATCCCCATAGTAGGGGATGATGAAACCTTGTAAGTTTAATATATCAAAGCTATTAGATTTCCAAAATCCATATAAATTTTTCTTTTTATCCTAGATTTGATTGTGTAAGTTCTTTTAGCATCAATTTTTTAGATCTCCTTGACTCTCTCACATATGGATGATGGATCCAGTAGTATGATATGAAATGTTGATGCTAAAAAATCTTATGCAATCAAATCCAAAAGAAAAAAGACAAGTTTAATACATGTTAAATTATTAGAACAAAAGCATCTACAATCTATCATGATTAATAGATGACTAAAATAACCAACTAAATTGAAAGATGTTAGGCATCAGATTTACAAAAATAAATTAATATTGTTATATGTAGTTTTTTTAATCATATTTTAGGTTTATTTGTAGAGACATTTGCAATTGTAGGAAGGGGACTATAGCTCCACAAGTTATGGCATAGCCAAGAGTATGTCTCCTTGCTATGTGTGTAGAATATGGTTATTAGTTTCTATCACCTACACTTCTATGGATAATTATTTCTAAGATTAAATAGACTCAAATAAGATAATGATAAAACCCTCTAAAGTAGATCTATAGCTTCCTATCTAAAGTGTGCAAGGTTTAGGCAATAGTGCTCTCAAATTCATAGCAAATAGATCTTATAAGTACACTCCAAAACATAAGATTCAAGAGAATATATGCAATGATGATGTAAACTCTAAAGATCTTTTTACTAAATTCAATGCAAAGCTATATTAAATGATAAAGATTAAGCTAGATATGCATGCAAGAACAAAAGATAACAAAGATTAGATAATAAATTATGAAAGTAAATACTATAAGCTCTTAATGAAAACTGTTAGAATAATAATGCAAAATTTGGGATCCTTTGAGCTAAGGTAGAGGCCTCATTTTATAGATTCACATAAGTCGAACAAGTGGTTGAGATGCAAAGTTGAGCAATGGTGGAGTTCTTTCCTTGTTTGACTCATGTGCTATCATTTTTAGAAACTTCCAAAATGATGTGCACTTTCACTTTAGTTATATGTTTTAATATGATTTGGAAAATGATTTTATGTGTGTACATAAGTGGGGTCTTTTTATTTAATTGAAAGTTGGGTTTTCTTTTAATTAAATTAGTTATAAGATGTTGAAGACTTAGGAAGTTGCAACTTATGATAGCATTGTATTTTCATATTATATGATGAAATAATTATGAAAAGTGTATTTTTATGCATAATTGAGTCTAGCACAAGATTAAAGTTGATTATTCCAAAATTGAGGAACATATTGCAAGCAGTGCATTGAATCAAAGAATGTGTTGATTCCAAATAGTTGTTTTGAAGCAATGGCCTATTCTCAGAAGAAGAACTAAGTTTGAACCTGATTGAACAAATAGAAGCTATATCAATTCTAAACTTGATGGAACAAAGATTGATAAATTGATTTTAAAGAGATTAACTCCAAACTTGATCGAATGAAGGTTAGCAAGATTGACAAGAAACTTACTTTGAACTTGATGGAAAAAAGATTAGTTATGCTGATTATTAACTTGATTAAATGAGAATCATTAAAAAAATCTTGAATGAATAGATTTATGTGAAGCAATGAAACTAAACATTTGGGCTGATTCATTAAAATTGTACACTATCATACTGATGTGGTGCAATGAGACTAATTTGCTGATATTTATATTATGTACCTGCCCTAAGAAATTTGATGTGAAGTGACAAAATCATTCATATAGAAGATTAAAGAACCTCAACTTGATATGGTTCTTGATGAAGCTGAGATGCCCCTAGTGATGAAGTCTTGATTTCTTTTAAGTTTTGAGAACTGGTGATAGAATATTCCTACCCCCTTCCAATCATAACCAAAATAAGGCAAAGGAGATGCAAAAAAGAGGTAGATTTGATAGAGTAGTGATTAGATTGGGTCCAATATGATTGAGAATATATTCTAATGGATTTGAAGGTCATTTTGACCACTTGGTGATGAGAAATTTCCATAATTTTCCTAGGTTTAAATATATATAACAAGGGTTGTCCAAAGTTTTGGTTATCAATTTATATCAATTTGGAAGAATTTGGTTTGATATGCATCAATATGCTTGATTTGGGAGGTGGTCTGCTATGTTTGACCATGAAGGTTGACTAGCTAATTTGACAAGGCAAATGATTTTAAATTTAAATTTTGATCCCATAAATAGATATAGGTTATCACAATTAACCTTAAAGAGAGTTGAAAAGGAGTGTTATTACTAACCCCTTATATCTTGTAGGATGAAGGGGATTGGGTTTGAAATTTTGATGAAAGATTCACTTAGAGATAAAAGAAATAAATCATGTAGTTGACTATTAAGTTAATGAAAATACTAAATTTTTGATATGCCAAGATGTAGTAGTACCTTAGATTGTGCAAGATGTGAAGACTAAAAATGCAATCCTAGGATGAAAATCCAAATGAACACTCTAGGAATGGTCTCATATTGTTGTCTTATTATCATCATCATCATGTGTCTAGAACATTGTGTGATCATACAATTGTCATTGGTGGAAATACAACCATGAGGATATGGATATGATCTTCATCAAATAAAATGTGGGAAACTCATGTATGCATTGAGGCATAAGGTTGAGATGACCTTAGTTAAGTCTTTAGTTGATATGTCAAGATTACACCAACATAAGGGCATTTAGAGATGAGATAACCATGAGTGTGGTCTTGCATAAACAAACACAGTGATAATAGTCTAGGAGATACCTTCAATATCACCTAAGTATCCTAGTGAAATAGGTTGAGGTATATATGGCCTCCCAATCATAATGGAAGCTATTATCACAGACACTTGATACAAAGAACATGTAGGATCATCAAAACCACACCCATAAGAAGAAATCCAAGAAAATGTCATGCCTTATGCCCCCAACTCCTTATTCAAGTGATATCCTAGGGGGACTAGGGAGGAATCATAACTAAAAATCAATAATAAAATACAACACACAAAGAAAATCCATGATCCATCCTCTTATGGAGGAGGTATGATCAGTTACAACTCAACAACTTTGGATAAGTGTTGTGTTGAAGTTTGTTTAGATGTTAAGGAACATGTACTTGTAAGAGAGGGTAGATAGTGCTGGGAGACACACTTGATTGATATCAACATGAGTGTTTAAGGTATTTTATCTAATAAGTTTAGAGAAAAAATGATGTTGTATTGAGGTAGTGTTGAGAAACAATGATTGGTTGGTGTTGAGAAATACCCATTTTGTATATAGATAATTCTGATATGGAATTACCCCCTAGTAAGACCTAGATGAAGAATAATTCCATATGATAAAAGTATTTTAGAAGTTAACTAATTCATAGTCAAAGCTACAATCTAATAGATGGAGTACAAGGTTTACAAGTGATGTCTATTTACTAAGTTTTTATCAAGGCACTGTGATGTCCCCATTTTGGCAAGTAATTTAAATAATAATAATAATAAATATTTTCTATAAAGTAATATTAATAAATAATATTAAAATAATAATATTATGCTATAAGTAACATTATAATAATTATATTACGTCGTATTATAATAGTAATATGAATGAAATAATAAATAATGATAAAGACATGTTTTAATATAGCAATACTATATTAGTAAAAGTATTATGATTAATATTATTTATAAGTAATACTATTATAATCCTATAATACTTTATAATCATATTGGACTTATAAATACAATATTATATTATAATCATATAATAATATCATATTATGTATAACGTATTATAATATAATCAATGAAATAATAATAATATAATATAATGATATTATGACTATTAAGATGTATTTCAATGTAACAACACTATATTAATAATGTATAGTTGTTATATTATTAAATTAATATATATTACAATATAAGTATTAATATAATATATATTAACTAAAGCTTATTAATATAATATAATTATTATTATGAAAAGATGTGTCTCTTAGTATTAAAATGCATATATGTGGAATAGTAACATTGAAAGGGTATCATACGGAATTATTATCAAATATATACAGCTCAAGAGGAAATTATCCAAATGTCTTGAAAGGGGACATTACAAGTGGTATCAGAGCATCTTTCCTACCAGCCTGTGGAAAGAGAAGCCAAGTTCAAAGAATAGACGCTATACTTGATAAGGGAGAAAAAGGAAAGGATGAACAAGAGATCTAAACATAATCTCCTTTGTGTCTGATTAGCATGTGCTGAAGGCGAGGAAATTCTGTTGGCATGTTTTCTTCCCCGTTTCACTTTAGCTACATCCACAGACTCACTTGAAAACAACTTTCCATGACCATGGAAGGTTTTCTCCTCAGATATGTAACAAGTGATTCATGTCTTAATTCCAGTAGAGGATAACTTCTAGAAAACTTTAAAATTCCTTCTTTTGTTAAAAGCCAGCAGTCTTTCAAATCCAGTACTCAAAGAAGCGGAGGTGGAACAAATGTACAAAGACCTGGATTTGTGACAACAGCCCCTTGAAGACTAAGATAATTAAGCTTAGGAAGAAAGATGTTGTGAGAAGATAAATGTTCGAGAGAAAATCACTTCTAAGAGATAGACAATGCAACTCCTTCAAGAAAGTAAGGGGCTGATAGGCCAAGTCAGAAATGTGAGTACTCTCTAAGTCTAGAGTTTCCAAATGATCAAGCTGTTGCAGAAAAGCAAGTGAAAATATTGGACTAGACCCATTCTCTACACCATGAATAAAACATGACAACAAGAAGAAAATATTAACAACATTAAATATTATTCTTAATTATGCTTACAACACATTCCAGAGTTGATCCCTTGCAAGCTAATATAGTCTAAACAAAGTTGGATTAATACCTTTGATATTTGTGTGGCTCAAGCTTATCCTACGCAAGGCAGACATGAGGCCCAAATATGCAAGAGCATCATCATCCATAGCGGTAGAAGATAATGAATAAATTCAAGCTTTGGAACATTTTTCAAGGAGCGCAAGTATTTGCTTAAAGAATTTCCTAAACTTATTGTAAAAGTAGGTAGACTTTCTCCTCTTGTCAAGGAGATGTTTGAATAGTTCTAAATTATCACATTTAGTAGCTTCATGCAATGGAGTATTGTTATCATTGTTCTTCATGCTAGCCATACGCGAATAACATCTTATACAGACAACATATAACCTTCTTCCATATATTCTTTGACACATGCAAATAGATGTTTTAAGAAGTCTGTTGCCCCATTCTTGTGGTTATTGGGTCCACTACTCCAACTGTTAAGATAATTGTGTTAAGTTTCATAAAAATCTACAAGGATTATTACACATAATCCTTTGATGGTGCACATATTTCCTTTCTAAATTTGAAGGTTTATGTTCTTTCGATGACCATGTGCTTCATAAGTCTCGTGGTGTACCTACTTGATTTTACTCTAATAGTTGCGTAAGGGCATAGAAAAAAAAATATAACTCAACAACATTACTGACTATGCACTCATACACTTAGCCATACAAGATATGAATTATCAGGAAGACTAATAGGAATAGAGAAGCAAATAAGAAAATGTCCCAAATAATAAAATCCTTTTAATAGACAAGGCCACAAAAACATATGGAAAAAAATGGACACATGAATCAAATCATGGGTGGTCAAGGAAACACTCAAGATAGATTGCCTCGATTATTGGACATCTAAAACCAAGTAGGTGGTAGTAAGAAACATAAAAGCTATAAAGGAGACAATAGCAATGGAGAACCATCCATCAATAAGAAAATTCTGAAGATGCATCCATCTACACCAACAGTCCCATGTAAAATCAAACGTTAAAGTAATGAAGCAACAACGAGGAATCTACATGAACAAATTAAGACGAGATTGAGTTAAAACAATATGACATCATTGACATGCACGTTCAACCAACAGATAGGATATAAGAAAATGACCAATCACATACAATATACAACCTTATTCCAACTTGCGAATAGAGAAGTAGTCAAGAAGGACACGTTCAAATTTTAATGAGCCATGAGAAGATAATATAAAAAGGTAGGAATGTTTTTTGTATTGAAAAGAAAAGGAGACATCCCATGCATTGATAACCCTAAAAGGTAAGACGAAGTCATTGCTGAGGTATGTAAGAATATATTAATATTTATAGTTATTTAATATATTTCTTTTTTTTATTATTTCAAATATTCTTGTTATTAAGAATATATATATTAGAATGAAATTTATTATACAATGATGAAAAGGAATATCATTTTAAATAATAGACTAGTTATATTGTTAAAATAAATAATATTATCTGTTATTACAATATTAATGTCTAATAGAATAAAATATTCAATAAAAGGATATTGATGTACATAGAAATATTTATTATCTTCTAGTGTTTTATTTATTTAACCAATGTAGCCTCTCTCTAATTTGTATTTCATTATATACTAGATGAGCTATTTACCTTGATATTTTCCTCTAAGAATTTTCTTGCAGGAAAAGGGTGAGATTGATATTAAGATTCAGAGGGAGTCTGACACATTCATGTGAAAGAGTAGAAAAAGGATTATAATAATTATAAACCAAATCACCTCCTAAGTAGACCACCTTGATGGATGTCACTGGCTACCATCAAGGCCAAGAGGGCCAAAGTTTCACTCTTGGGCTTAGGTAGGATGTTTAAGAAGAATAAGATTACCTCCTAAGTAGACCACCTTGATGGATGTCACAGGCTACCATCAAGGCCAAGAGGGCCAAATTTGCGCTCTTGGGCTTAGGTAGGAAGAATAAGATTATCGTCTAAGTAGAGCACCTTGATGGATGTAAAGGCTACCATCAAGGCTAGGAGGGCCAAAGTTCCACTCCTGGGCTTAGATTGATTAAGACTTGACATCATGTCAAGTCTATTTAGTTGAGAATCTTCCAAGTAGACCACCTTAATGGATGTCAATGGCTGCCATCAAGGCCAAGAGGGCCAAAGTTCCACTCTTGGGCTTGGTAGGATATTGGTTTAGAACTGATTTATCATGACTGAACTTTTCTTTGGGGCTATTATATACATGTACATGCTAATAATTATTTGTGTTGCAGGATCCACAATCAAAAGGTGTACTGGAAAACTATATGTTATAAATCATACCCTTTACTCTACTTCATTTGTGAAAAATAATGTATGATGTGTTTGCATCATGTTTTCTCTGTGTCTTCATATGTCTGCATTGTGTTTGCTTCGTGCTTTCATTTATTAAAATGTATATTTTATAAACATTTTAAGCTTTATATGAAAATATGTTTATATCTATGATTGATTTTTCTTGAGGACAAGCAAATTTGAGAGGGGAGGACTGTGATGTCCCCATTTTGGCAAGTAATTTAAATAATAATAATAAATATTTTATATAAAGTAATATTAATAAATAATATTAAAATAATAATATTATGTTATAAGTAACATTATAATAATTATATTATGTCGTATTATAATAGTAATATGAATGAAATAATAAATAATGATAAAGACATGTTTTAATATAGCAATACTATATTAGTAAAAGTATTATTATAATATTATTTATAAGTGATACTATTATAATCCTATAATAATTTATAATCATATTAGACTTATAAATACAATATTATATTATAATCATATAATAATATCATATTATGTATAATGTATTATAATATAATCAATGAAATAATAATAATAATATATAATGATATTATGACTATTAAGATGTATTTCAATGTAACAACACTATATTAATAATGAATTATAATAATGTATAGTTGTTATATTATTAAATTAATATATATTACAATATAATTATTAATATAATATATATTAACTAAAGCTTATTAATATACATATATTATTAATATAATATTATTATTATTATGAAAAGATGTGTCTCTTAGTATTAAAATGTATATATGTGGAATAGTAACATTGAAAGGGGATCATACAGAATTATTATCAAATATATATAGCTCAAGAGGAAATTATCCAAATGTCTTGAAAGGGGATATTACAGGCACTTTTCTTGATTTTGTTTTATTTTTTGTTCTTTTTCTTTTTTCAATTTTTTTTTTATCTTTCAATTTTTTTGGATTCATCAAAAACCCTATTTTTCATATTTTCACTATGATGATCATTTTTTTCAGGATTGCTTTTGGTGCATTTAGTGTGGTAGAAAGGTGCATGTTGAGAGATGGACACTAAGATACACATTTTTTCAGGATCATGTGTTGATTTTGTCCATGAACTTTAATGATGTTTTTGTTATTTTTTCCAAGATCATTTATATGTTGTACATGAACTCTAGAGAAAGAGAGTAAGGTGACTTATTCAAATGGATCAGTTTGATAAGTTGAGGAATTTCTTTCCCTCTAGCATTGAGAGTTTACAGGCATCTAAGACAAAATTTATTGTGATAATGTAATGACCCAAATAGTTGGGTTCAAATTTCTCTTTTTTAGTACAATTCTACTAATTATTTGGATTATCTCATAATATCATGTCACCAACTTTGAAATATTTGTGTCCCTTGGACATTCTTTTATATAAACTTGAATGTGATTGAATGTGGCTTGTCCACATTCATCTAGTAGTTCAATCTCTTGGACTCTTGGTATACAATATTCTTCATTTGCTACAAGCCCTCGCATGGAGACTTGAAGAGAAGATATTAAATAAGACTCCCTCACCCCCATAGATAAGGGCAAATGTGTTTTCTCTTATTGGTGTTTTTATACTCATTTTGATGTAGGCAAAGGATGAATAACTAGGGCCAAAGGCTCACTCAGCTATCTGAACCACCCTACAAGAGTTAACACAATAGAAGCAAACACAAGGAACAATAACCAAAGGAGGCAGAAGAGTGAAATACTTGTATTGATTCATCAAAATATCTTCATACATGCCCAGCTATAAGGCCTTTTGGGTTATAGCTAATTACAAATACATTCACATTCAAAGATCCAACTGCAAATTTGTACTTTCAGTTCTACTCTACCATGTGCTTCCCAAAAAATTTCCTAACTCTAAGCCTAAACACTCGATATGTACTTGCCAAAATGGCTTATAGATTATTCTAGAACTTTACATAAGAGGAGGGCCAACCCAAAAATAGTCTAGACACATCCCAAGAAAAGATCTTAACATAAATTTTGTGATCAAAAATAAATCTCGCAAGTTGGCTCGCAGAAATCACGTCCAAATGATGACACTTAGCATACACTAGGTAACTCAGCACATGAAGAAACACTCATCATACAGTAGGTAACTCGACACATGAAGAGTCACTCGACACATGAAGAGTCACTCGGCATACACTAGGTAACTTGTCACATGAAGGAATTGCTACAATAACTCAACACATGAAGGACTACTAGGCACATGAAGGAGTACTAGGCACATGGCAATGCAGAACTAAAAGTATGAATTTGTAGTTGGATCTTTCAATTTGAATGTATTTGTAATTGGTCATAACCCAAAAGGCCTTATAGATGGGCATGTATGAAGATATTTTGATGAATCAATACAAGTATTTCACTCTTCTTCCTCCTTTGGTTGTTGTTCCTTGTGTTTGCTTCCATTGTGTTAACTCTTGCAGGGTGGTTCAGATAGTTGGGTGAGCCTTTAGCCCTAGTTATTCATCCTTTGCCTACATTATTTGGCATCAAAGCTTTAGATTCATCCTTATAGAGATTGGATCGTGTATAACCCTAATTTATATTTGGTTGTAGGGTTATAGATCTGTGGATTTGACCTATAACTTGCAGAAGGTTACAATCTTGTAGGAACCTAATTTGTAAAGATGGTTCATGGTAGAAGAAGTGTCAATGATGCTATATTGGATCAGTTGAGACAAATTATGGCTAGATTAGATGTTGTGGAGATAGCCCAGAGGAGAGGAGCACATCTTGATGATGTAAGTGATGATGAAGCAGCAACACTAAACCATATTCCATAACCTGAAGAAGATCAAAATGAAAGATTATTGTGAGTGTTGTCTAGGGAAAATTTAAAGCCTGTTGTAGAAGTTGTTCCTTATGATGGAAAATTGGATATCAATGTTGTGTTGGATTGGATCTCTGATATGGAGAAGTTCTTTGAGTATGAAAACACTCCTAATAATAGAAAGGTGAAGACTACAGTCACTAGGTTGAAAGGTCATGCATCACTATGGTGGGAACATTTGCAAACTGATAGACAAAAGGGAGGAAAGGAGAAGATTAGAACTTGACCAAAGATGGTAAACAAGGTAAAGAACAAATTCCTCCCTGTTGATTACCAAGTTAGCTTGTTGAGAAAGATGCAAAATTTGAAACAAAAGGACATGACTGTGAAAGAATATACCGAGGAATTTTGTAGATTGGACATCAAATCTGGACATGTGGATGATGATGTTGAGAAAATTACAAGGTACATTAATGGATTGAGATCTAGAATTCAAGATGAAATAAGTGGAAGAAGTATATCAATATGCCTTGAAAGCTGAGGAGATCTTGACAAAGAAGCATGAACAAATACAAAGAGGTAGAGGTCATAGATTCCAGAGAGGCCGAGGTAGATCTTATGGAGAAAGTGGTAGATATGATAGTTATATGTAGGATAAAGGAAAATATGAATGGAAGAATGATGAAAAAGGCAAGACTGAGTGGAAAACTGGCAATTCTTACCAAGGAGGCACTAATTCTTACCGAAGAAGAGGTAATTCCTATTCTAGAGGTGGATTTCATGGTAATTGTTTAAGATGTGGTAAATAGGGACATAGATCTTTTGAATGAAGATTCTCTGAAAGTAGGCAAGGTAATAGAAATGTTGTGATTCAAGAAGATGATGAGGGTTCAGCAAGTGGACTTGAGGCTGGAGAAAATCTTATGGTGAGAAGAACCTTATGTAATAAGGGAAGTGATGAGGAACCTATTTTAAGGAGAAGTCTTTTCAAGACAAGATGTAAGATGGCTGGAAAATGCTACAAAGTGATCATTGATAGTGGAAGTTCTACAAATCTGGCATTAGAAGAGTTGATTATCAAGTTTTAGTTACAGAGGCTGAAACATCCCAAACCCTATCATGTTTCATGGATTAAAGATGAGCATAAGATATTGGTAAGTGAGCAATGCCTTGTGAAGTTCAAAATTGGACATTACTTTGATGAAGTTTTGTGTGATATTATGCCCATGGATTGTTGTCATATTTTATTGGGGATACCTTAGCAATATGATAGATATGTTGTACATAATGGAAGATTGAATCAATATACTCTTTGGGTAAATGGGAAGAAACAAATATTGTTGTTTTTAATTGAAATTCCAAATGAGGTTAATTGTACTACTGTAAAAATTTGCATGGTTAATGGGAAACAATTTTAAAAGGAAATAAAAAAGAATCAAGTTTGTTTTGCCATAGTTCCTAGAGGATCAAGTGTTGGTAGTAATGACTGAGCAGCAAAAGCTAGTAATGACCGAGTGACAGCAGACAATGATAGTCGAGTACCAGTAGAAATTACAAAATTACTGAGTGAGTATAAAGACATTATTGCTGATGATATTTCTGATGGTTTACCTCCAGTAAGAAGTATAAGTCATTGTATGAATCTAATTCCTGGAGCTAGTTTTCCAAACAAAGCACCATGTAGATTAACACCTACAGAGAATGAAGAACTTAACAGACAAGTGCATGAGTTATAGGTTTCCTATGCCAAGGATGGATGACATAATGGATTGTTTGAGTGGAGCAAAGTATTTTACCAAGATTGATTTGAAGAGTGGTTATCATCGGATAAGAATCAAAGAAGGTGATGAATGGAAGACTACTTTCAAGACAAAAAATGGTTTATATGAATGGTTGGTTATGCCTTTTGGTTTGACTAATGCACCTAGTACTTTCATGAGGTTGATGAATGAAGTTCTAAAAATATTTTGGGGTAAGTTTGTGATTGTTTATCTGGATGATATTTTGATATTTAGTAAGACTAAGGAAGAACACCTTGAGCATATTAGACTAGTATTGCAGAGGTTGAATGAGGAAAAGTTGTTGATTAATCTGAAAAAGTGTTCCTGCATGCAAGAGGAGATTGTGTATTTCGGATTTGTGATTTCAGCTAATGGATTGAAGATGGATCTTGAGAAGGTTAAATTAATTTTGGAATGGCCTACACATGAGAATGTGGGTGAGGTAAGATCATTTCATGGTTTGGCTAGTTTTTACAAAAAAATTATAAAGAAATTCAGTGGTGTTTGTAATGTTATGACTGAGACAATAAGCAGAGATAAAAAGGAATTCAAGTGGACACATGGTGCTGATAAGAGTTTTGAGACTTTAAAATAAAAAGTTGTTGAATTAGTTGTATTAGCTTTACCTAATTTCAACAAAGTATTTCAAGTTGAATGTGATGTAAGTGGTAATGCAATAGGAGCTGTATTAAGTCAAGAAGGTAAACCTGTTGCTTTCTTTAGTGAAAAGTTGAATGATGCTAAGAGGAAATATTATTATATGTATAATCAAGAGTTTTATGCTATTGTTCAAGCATTGAGGAAGTGGAGACATTATTTGATTCCTAAAGAGTTTGTACTATATACTGATCATAAAGCTTTACAATACTTGGGAAGTCAACATAAATAAATTAGAGGCATATCAAGTGGTTTGAGTACTTGTAGAGTTTCACATTTGTTATCAAGCACAAGAGTGGAGATACTAATAGAGTTGTGGATGCATTGAGTAGAAGACATTCTCTGTTGACTAAAATGAAGGTTGAAGCTCTTGGTTTTGATGAAATGAAAGAGTTGTGTGATGTTGATCTTGATTTTTCTGAGGTGTGGAGAGAGTGCAGAGTACCAAATCTGACAAATCACATAAGTAAGTATGATGAATATTTCATACAATAAGGTATGTTGTTCAAAGGCATTCAGTTGTATATTCCTAGAATTTCTATGAGGTTGAATCTGATTAAGAAAAAGCATAGTGGTGGATTAGCTGGAGATTTTGGAATTGATAAGACATTGAATTTGTTGAAAGAGATGTATTATTGGCCACAAATGTATAAGGATGTTCAGAAATTTATAAAGAGTTATGGAGTTTTTCAAGTTGCAAAAGGGGTGAGTCAAAATACTGGTTTGTATACACCTATTACTGTTCTTGAGAAACCTTGGACTAACATCAGTATGGATTTTGTTCTTGGATTGCCTAAGACAGTGAAAGGGTATGATTCCATATTTTTTGTAGTGAACAAATTTTCTAAGATGGCTCATTTCATACCATGTAAAAAGACATTAGATGTTGAGCATATTGCTGAACTTTTCTTTAAAGAGATTGTGGGATTGCATGGATTACCAAGAAGTATTATTTCTGATAAAGATAGTAAGTTTGTTGGTTATTTTTGGAAGACTTTGTGGAAGAAAATGGGTACTGAGCTGAAGTTTAGTTCTATATTCCATCCATAAATAGATGGATAGACAGAGGTTGTAAATAGAAGTTTGGGTAATTTACTAAGATGTTTAGTTGGGAATAAGCCAAGTAATTGGGAGATGGTATTGGCACAAGCTGAATTTGCATATAACAATTATGTGAATAGGAGTACAGGGAAAATATCTTTTGAGATTGTTATTGGAATGCATCCTAGAGGTATATCAGATTTGAGAGATGTTGTTGGTGAAGAAAAGAAAAGCATTGTAGGAGAAGAATTCCCTAATTTTATGGAGTTTTTGCATGAGGAAGTGAAGTTGAGGTTGGAACAAAGTAATCAAAAGTATAAGGAGAATGCTGATTAGTCTAGAAGACATCATGATTTTCAAGTTGGTGATGAGGTGATGGTTCATCTAAAGAAAGGAAGATTCCTAGTTGGAACATACAGTAAGCTGCAGATGAAGAAATTTGGACCTTGTAAGATCTTGAAGAAGTTTGACAGTGGTAATGCTTATGAAGTTAAGTTACCTGATGACATGGATATATCTCCTATATTCAATATTGCTGATTTGTATAAGTATCATGAGTCACAGGATGAAGTTGTTGTATCAGATGATTATCCTAAGAAATAGATTGAAGAAGTTGAATAGATACCATATCAGAGAGTTAGCAAGAGCACAAGAGGAAAATATTACTAAGAATATATGGTGAAGTGGAAGAACAAACCTATTGGAGATGCTTCATGGATTTCTGAATTTGAGTTGGATTCAACTAGGTTGTGACATCTCAATGATTTAGGAGAATCATTTCTTTCATCCCTAGTTGTCTGATGCAGAAGCATCCTAGGTTGCCTTGTTATCTTGCTCATTTTTGTTCATTCTGCAAGTTGGTGCCTAGCAAATCCTTCATGTGCCTAGCAGTCCTTCATGTGCCTAGCAATTCCTTCATGTGCCTAGTAGTCCTTCATGTGCCTAGCAGTTCCTTTATGTGCCTAGAAATCCTTCACGTGCCTAGCAGTTTGTCATGTGCCTAGCAGTTCCTTCATGTGCCTAGCAGTCCTTCATGTGCCTAACAATCCTTCATGTGCTGAGTTACTGTAGCAATTCCTTCATGTGTCGAGTTACCGATTGTATTTCGAGTGACTCTTCATGTGTCGAGTTACCAATGTATGCTATGTGTTTCTTCATGTGCTGAGTTACCTAATGTATGCTAAGTGTCAGCATTTGGACGTGATTTCTATGAGCCAACTTGCAGAATTTATTTTTGATCGTGACATTTATGTTAAGATCTTTTCTTGGGATGTGTCTAGACTATTGTTAGGTCGGCCCTCTTCTTATGTAATATTCTAGAATAATCTGTAAGCCATTTTGACAAGTATATATAGAGTGCTTAGGCTTAGAGTTAGGCAAGTTTTTGGGAGCAGATGGCAGAGCAGAACTGAAAGTGCAAATTTGTAGTTGGATCTTTGAATGTGAATGTATTTGTAATTGGTCGTAACCTAGAAGGCCTTATAGTTGGGCATGTATGAAGATATTTTGATGAATCAATACAAGTATTTCACTCTTCTTCCTCCTTTGATTGTTGTTCCTTGTGTTTTCTTTCATTGTGTTAACTCTTGCAGGGTGGTTCAGATAGTTGGGTGAGCCTTTGGCCCTAGTTATTCATCCTTTGCCTACATCACAGTTCATAAGATCAAAATGTTAGATTGAGTTGGATGTGCCAATCTCATCAAGACTTACTAATTGTTCTCTATAAAATATTAATAATGGTCTTTTTGCAGGCCTTAACCTATCCATTACCCTAGGGGTAGTATACAAAACTAATGTTGTTCGAATTTCAAATGTTTGCATAGTTCTTTCAAAATAAAATTCTTGAATTGACATCCATTTTAATTTATAATGGAGGAAGGTATGTCACAACAATATATGATGTAATTTAGGATAAACATGGACACCTACTTTCCAATCCCTATAAAGAATAAGATAGCTTCAACTCACTTTCTAAAGATTTATGTGGTCGTGATTATGTACTTATATCCTCCTGGTGAGTTTGGATAAATTTGACCTACAAGGTCAAATGCCCACTTTTTAAAGGGCCAATGTGTAATGAAAAGAATAAGCTTCCTTGTTGGAACATGTATCAGATTTTCATGCATTTGATATTTCTTGTTAAATTTTGCAAAATTGATTGCATCCTTCTCCATTGTAGGCCATTATTAACCAACCCATATAAGTTTTCAAGCGAGTGTGAGACCATTTGAATGAGAAGTACACATGCCTTTTTGGACTTCAACCAATGTACACTCAAGATCCTCTCACTCTAGACATCTAAGTAGAGTACTATCTAAGCCTCTCCTAAACAAGTAAATAAAAATTATGGTGTACTAAGAAGCATTACAAAGGATTCCTCAATTTTCATTCCCATTCAAGTTGTCAAGATTACTTTTTCATAGAGGAATGAGTGGATTTTGGTATAGTTGGATGAGATATGGCCAACTATGGCATATATGGTGTGGGAGTCTAAGGAATTATATGCAGGACAATGTATATGTTCCACTAGGAAATCATAGCATGATTGATGTTCTTATATTGAAGGATGGATGTTAAGGTAGCCATCATATTAACAACTTTATTTTCACTCCTTGGGACTTATCAAAAAGAGATAAAACAAAGTATTTATTAAGATCATTGATCATCCATTTGTATGGCATCAACTTTGCATCCTTAGTTTGGTACATCATTTTTTTGGTTTATGATAAGTTGTGAGTCGCCAAAAATATGTAGTTCCACAAACTTCCACTCAATAGCCATCTTAATGTCATTAATTAAAGCTTCATAGTTAGTAATATTATTTGTATAAGAAAAAAATAACTTGTACGCTTTGGATATTATGTAGACCTGAGGAGTAACAAAGAGAACTCCAACACCTAAACCGTATTGTGTATAGGAGCCATCAATGAAGAGTTTCCAAACATGCTTTATAAGGTACATAATTGAAAAGTCAGGAAACTTGATTTGTACAGGTGTTCCATCTTGGAGTGGGAAATTAGTCAACTATTTTACAATAGTCTATTCTTTAATAGCCTTAAAATTAATGTATTCAATATCAAATTTAGAAAGAATCATCATATATTTAGCCAATCTTCTGGTTAAGGTTGCTTTGTTGAGTAAGTACTTTAGAGTATCAATTTTTTCTATTACCTGTAAAGTATGCACGAGCATGTAATGAGACATTTTTAGAGGTGTACATAACTACCAGGAAAGCCCTTTCATTATTACTATAGTTTATCTCATAAGATACCAATGTTCTACTAATTTAATATAATGCACACTCCTTTTTAGTATCAGCTTGTTGAACCAATAATGTCCCTAGTGAGGTAACCATAGTTAATATATACATAATGAGTGGATTTCCCTAGATAGATGAAATGTGCATCAATGGATTAATAAAGATACTCTTTAATCTTATTTAGGCTATTATCACACTTTTCATTCTAGATGCTTGTATCTCCCTTGTGGGGTGTCTTTCTAAAGGGTTCAACTCTATGAACTAGCTGAGAAATGAAATGTTGAATAGATTGTAGTATTCTTTGTAAGCCCATTGTTTAACTAATATTTTGTGGCGGTGGCATCTCTACTATGGCCTTAACATTTTTTGGATCAACTTCGTTTCCTTTAGCTAAGACTATGTAGCCAAGCAATTTTCCTGATGTAAACATAAACGTTTATTTTTTTGGATTTAGTGTAAACACTTAAAATTGTCCTAAACACTATATTAATTGATTTAATATCTCCCTTGACACTATAATTAATTATTTAACAATTAATTATATTTTTTATGTTCATCTACTTATTTAATTAAATAGGTCCATTTCCCTAATGTATTTAAATTTAATTTAAATGCATCCCCTCTAATGTGTTAAATTTATTTAATGCATAGTGCTCCATAAATTCCCTTTTAAATAAATCTCAATTTATTTAATTCCCTCCACTTTATTAAATTATTTAATCCTATGATTAAGTTAAATCCTATTTAATTTAATCATAATCTCATCCTAAAATCTAGTATACACCTATCACTCTCATCCTTCTAAGCCTACCCATTAATTAATCCCACTTAACTAATCATAAACACCTTTCTAAACACATCTTAGTCCCTAAGTATTTTCTCACACATGTGTGAGCAAATCAAGATCCAATAAAGCTTCCATTTTACTATTTTATTCAAAATGTATTACTCTCTTACACACTTTCCTCCTTTCCTTTCTCCAAGGTTTCTCAAACATGTGAGCAAACCTTGAGCCATCCCTTTCACCAAAAAGGCTTATGTTGACCTTTGTATGGCTTGTCCCTTTAGCCCATGTGTCTCCTTGTGACACCTATGTGTATTCCACATAGATGCCACCTCCCCAAGGCCTCTCTCAAGCCTATAAATAGAACCCTTGTCTCAAGCATTTTTCAATCTCCCTTGTTTGCATTGTTATCATGCTAGTATAGTGTTAGAGCTTTCTTAGTAGATTTCATGCATTGTTACTGACTCTTTGGTAGGTGTTAGATTTCATTTTTTTGCATTGATAACTTAGTTTATTTTCTTGCATCCATCTTCATATCCTTTGAATGCTTTCAAGCATGGTTGCTTCCATAGCCATTGCTTCAAGTGTTCTCCATTCCTCTTACCATAGTTTCATATTCATTATTTCATATTCATTTCCATTGGGAATCAATCAATAGTTATGTTTGGGAGAGCACATTCACATCCTCCAATCTAGAGCACACTAATAGGGCCTCTTATGGGCACCCTTGTTGAGTTGCTTTGAGATTGCATGAGGACTGTAACATTTCAATTGCATAGTTTTGAAACTCAAGTAGAATTAGTAGTTTTCTAATCTTATTTGAATCTTTGATATGCACATGCTACTGATGTTTGTTTGTTTACGCATGCTCCCAACGGATTAGATTTTCACATATACATTTTGGCATGCCCGGTGGGAACACTATTAATTTATTTAATATTTAATTTGACATTATAATTATTTATTTATTTATTTATTATATTTTTCATATTTTTCTACTTATTTAATTAAATAGGCTTATTTTCCTAATGTATTTAAATTTAATTTAAATACATCCCCTCTAATGTATTAAATTTGTTTAATGCATATTGCTCCATAAAATCTTCTTTAAAATAAATATCAATTTATTTAAATCCCTCCACTTTATTAAATTCTTAAATCTTGTGATTAAGTTAAATTTTATTTAATTTAATCATAATCCCATCATAAAATCCTAGTCTGCACCCATCACTCACATCCTTTTAACCCTACCCATTAATTAATCTCACTTAATTAATCCTAAACACTTGTCTAACCACCTTTTAGCCCCTAAGTGTTTGCTCACACATGTGTGAGCAACTCAAGATCCAATAAAGCTTCCATTTTATTATTTTATTCAAAAATTCTAACACTCTTACACACTTGCCCCCCTTTCCTTTCTCCAAGGTTTCTCACACATGTATGAGCAAACCTTGAGCCATCACTTTCACTAAAAAGGCTTATGTTGACCTTTGCATGGCTTGTCCCCTTAATCCATGTGTCTCCCTTGAGGCACCTATGTGGATGCCACACAAATGCACCTTCCCAAGGCCTCTCAAATCTATAAATAGAGCCCTTGTCTCAAGCATTTCACATCTCCCTCATTTGCATTGTTATCATGCCAGTTTAATTTTAGCGCTTTCTTAGAGATTTGCATATTACTAACCCTTTGGTAGATGTTAGATTTCTTGCATTTATGCTTGCATTTTTATGATAGTATTACACTCTTAGTTTTATTTATTGCATCCATTTCCATTATCTATTGAGTGCTCTAAAAAATGGTTGCTTCCATAGCCATCTCTTGAAGTATTCTTCATCATTTAGCTTAGTTGCATATTTATCATTGCATTTTCATCTATCAATTTTGGGATTCAAATAATTGTGTTTGAGAGAGCACATTAACATCCCTCCAACTTGAGCACACCAACAAGGACTCCAATGGGTGCCCTTATTGAGTTGCTTTAAGGTTACATGAGGACTTTTCTTTTCAGTTGTATTAAGTTATAAAACTCCAAGTATAGATAGTTGTATTTCAATATTATTTGAATCTTAGATATACATGTATAACTAAATTTTCTTGTTTATACATGCTCTCGATAGGTTTGGTTTAATTGCATGCATTTTGAACGCCCGATGAGACCTACATCCCTCTAAACATTCATATTTTAAGCTAAAAATCATCATTTTTTTGAAAAAGTCACAAATTTTGATCCTTGTTCACGCATAGTTTTGTCAATGTAGACAAACTGTTGTCTATGTTTTTTAGCATCTCTAACATGTAAAGTGTCATCTCCGCTGTTGAACTAGCATATTTTCTTGTATGCTATCATATTTGTCATTGAACTGACATCTCTACTTGTAAACTATCATCTCTACCTTTGAATTGGTGTCTCTATTTGTAAACTATTGTCTCTACCCTTGAACTGGCATCTCTACGTACAGACTGTCATCTGTGATTTCTCAGTGACCCACTATTTTGGCATTTGCAATTTTTTGGTGACTTCTAGTTTTATCGTCTGCAATTTTTTAGTAGTTGCAAGTTCTGTCGTCTATGTATTTTGGCATCTCCGCTCTGCTACTATCATCTACGATCAACTAGAGTAAGTATCAAGTATTCACTATTTCCTCTTTTTTCGTCTCTGAAGTTTTATTATCTACGCTTGCATTCTATCGTCTGCATTTTTTTTTTCATTTTTTTTTTTTAAATTGACTTTTAGTGGTTTCGTAAGATATGGGTTATTCTAAGTTTATTTACGTATATAAAAAAATTCAAAAAAGTTTTTTAAAAAAAAATTCCATAGTTAAGTTTTCATTTTTAGAGATTTTGTTGAAGCTAATCAAGTTGTTTACTACAACATTGTAGATGGGAGCCTTCTCGAAACACCTAACCATGTTTTCTTGCAGGTTTTCTTAATATTTTATTGCTCTTGGGAATGAACTTGAATGCTTAATCATTTGTCTTTGAATGAATGTTGCAATTAAATTCAAAAATCAAACACACTCTTGAATGATTAAACTTAAAACAAACAAAATCTAACTCTTGAATGTATAATCAATTAAAAAAAATCTTTCATTTGGATGAATGTTGTTAAAACACAATCTTGAATGCCTTAAGGAAAGTTACAGACATTTTTTTGGAATGAATGCTTAGAAGTCAAATATACTTTTGAATGCATAAAGGTCAAAGAAAAATGTTATGATACACATTTCAATTTGGGTTTAAATTGAATCTCATCAAATCTTGAATGCTTAAAGTTTAAAAAATATTGCAATGAACATTTGAATTTGGTGCTTAAAATGAACACTCACTCAATCTTGAATGCATAAAGGAATTAACTCTTTCCTTATCAAATTTCTTATGTGGACAACACTTGATTTACTCATGTTAACAAATCTTCAATTTTATTATGCTGACAACTTTTTTAAGTTGGAAAGAACATTTTATGCTTAATCATGAGTGTCTTAAAAAATAGATTACAAAACCTAAAGCTTCAATTGGAAAAGAACATTTTCAATTGAATCTCATCAAATCTTGAATGCTTAAGGTTCAAAAAATAATGCAATGAACATTTGGATTTGGTGCTTAAAAGAAACACTCACTCAATATTGAATTCTTAAAGTTTAAATTGAATCTCATCAAATCTTGAATGCTTAAGGTTCAAAAAATATTGCAATGAACATTTGGATTTGGCGCTTAAAATGAACACTCACTCAATCTTGAATGCATAAAGGAATTAACTCTTTCCTTATCAAATTTCTTATGTAGATGACACTTGATTTACTTATGTTGACAAATCCTCAATTTTATTATGTTGACAACATTTTTAAGTTGGAAAGAGCATTGTATGCTTAATCATGAGTGTCTTAAAAAATAGATTACAAAACCTAAAGCTTCAATTGGCAAAGAACAAGTGTCTTTTAATCCCAAGACCACTTACTTATTCACTCCTCTTGCACCTTCAGGTGATCTTGAGTGCAGAAGAAATAAGTGGCCTTGTTTTACACTTTTTTAGGAGGCTTGCTTAGGGATTTCATCACCCCTTGAGACAACCTCAACTCTAGCATTCTAGTGAAGTATAAATATTAAGACACCTCTCTTGGAAGTAAAATCTTGTCACTCTTGGTTAAGCCACAAAGAAATTTATACTTTTGAGAAGTGAAGGACGAGATTTGGGTTATAGTCTCCTCCCAATTGTGTGGCATTATTTTCTTTCATCTATAGATTTGGGCCTCACGTACCTTGCATATATTGAGGACACCCCTAGCTGAGTTTGTATATCCTAGTCAAAATCTTATATGATTTTTGGTTTGTTTGACGTGCTAATTGTTTAAAAGCCTCCTCATTTGAATGGGACACACCGTCTAAACTTTTCTTGTATACATTTCATTGTATTCTTTTGCATGTTATGTTTCAAAAAATCCAAAAATAGCATAAAATTTCAAAATTCAAAAAAATTTTAAAAAATATCAAAAACAACAAGGTCTTGTTTTAATTCCTCTTAGTCAAGTTGTCCACATCAATTCCACATCACTTCTTTTATCCATAAAATTCATCACCATCATGCATCTCTTGTCTTAATCATTCAAATCATTCCTCAAAATCTTAATCAATATCAACCCTCCTAATCATTTCCTCATTTTCTTGATCATTCAATCAAATCCATAATCTTCATCCTAGTCATGGTTCATAATCCACATCGAGACCCAATTTCCTTATCCAATCTCATAATTCATCCTTAATCCAATCTTTCAAATCATCATCATTCTAATCCAATCCCTTGTCAAATTCATTCTTTCCTAATAAATTCCTAAGGCAATCCATTTATGCCTTCAATCCAAAATCAAACAATATTTCTTCATTTATTCAAATATTATTCTAATTCAATTTGCATAAAATCCTCTACTTTGGACTTAGGAGCACCATCATAATCCTTGGAACTTAATCCTAGTTATCTTGGATGACCCAAATCTTGTCAAGGTTATCTCAAACCTTCATCCAATATCAAATCAAATCAAATCAATATCAAGTCAAATCCAATCCAAATCAAGTCAAACACTAAGTCCAAAATCTCTCCTAGTCCCAAGTTCATATTTCATCCATCATCAAATCTTTCATCACCCCTCATCCAAGTTCCATGGACAAAAATTGGCTTAATCAAATGGTTGAAGATCTTCAAAGGCAATATGGAGTTATACCTCCCATTCAACCTACATATCAAATCAATCCTCAAAACTTCATATCCAATTCTAATCCATCTCATGTTCATTATTCTTCTACCTTTGACAAGGGAAATCCACCTCATTATCCTTCAACCACATACGATTTCGTTCATAGCACACACAATTCCACAAACTGAAATGTCATTGCCAAAGAAATTGAGGAACTCAAGAATTCTATCTTGAGCCTAGCAAATCAAAAGCAAAAATATACCTTCCAAGACATATGTCCTCTCCCCCATGTTTCAAAGACCATAATCCTTATGTCCCATCCAACCCAAATCCTCCATGGAATTCCCCATACTTTGAGCTTAATGTCCAAAACCATCATCCCAATCCCCTACCCATACCTCCACATTCACACAATCCTAATCCTCCAAAATCAACATCATTCCCACCTTGTAATAGTTTTATCTCACTAGAAACCTTTTCTACGTATAAAATCAAAAATAAAGTGACCCAATCACCCAAAATCATACACCCAATTCCATCTCAAGACCTTCCTCCAAAGCATGCCATTATGGATTCCTTTTCTCTCCTAGATCTGAGCATTTCTCCATCCCATTATTCCCTTATCCCTCAAGATCCATTTATCCCTCCTAGTCCATCCCATGATCCCCTTCCTAATCAAGATCAAGACATTCTATGTACTATGCACATTAGTGATTTCGTTTCATCTCAAGAGTTAGCATCCATAGATCCTCCACTTGATAAAGATGCTCCTTCCGCTCCATCCACTAATACTTCTCCATGTCAAGATCAAATCACTTTATCTCATGGTTCCATTCCCTCCACTCCATTATATGATTTTATTTCATCTCATGATCCAATTATTCCACCACATAATCCTCTTATATGTCAAGATCAAAGTACCCCTTCATGTGCATTTCATGATCCCAATCCATCTTGTGATCCTATTATCCCCCACGATTCCTCTCATGATACTAATCCTCCACAAGACCTTGCCACACCTATCCAATCCACTCATGAACCACCTATACATGGACTCACATCTTGTATTAAAATTTATAAGTATCCCATTGAAGAAATACGGTCTCAAGATGTTGGTACACCTTCAACTCTTTACAAATCTAAAGTTCCTCTATCCAAACCTAAATGTTCCCATCATCCATATTCCAAGTCCATTTTGGGACCTTATTTCCATATTCTCATTCCTTCCTCATTCCCATCCATTTTGAGTTTTTATGTCCAAAATCCAAACCCTTCATCCCTTCCATCCATTTTGGGTCCTTACATACATCCATCCACAATATCTAATTATTCCATTTCATCCCCTCATGCTTCTAATAAATATCAACAAAGGCACACATCCTTGAATTCATTCTCATGTTTATCATCCATAATTCCATCCATAAGCTCTCCATCCCATTTTTCCTCATGTTGTCATACCATGGCCAATGGAAACAAATAGGATGCCAAAGATAAAGTGAATTAAATCAAAAATCTACAAAAATCCAAGGATCAACATGTCCCCTCTAAAAGACATGTTCGAGAAAAGAAAAATATGATCCAAAAGAATGAAAAAATCAGAAGGCCACAAAAGCTGAAAATAAAAAATGCAAAAATTGTGTAGATTCCAAAGATACTTAATGAAGTAATGAATCAAAAAGTAAAATTCAAAATGGCATCCAATTTTTCTAATCCAAAGGCTTCATTCATCCATAAATCGTCAAAACTTCCATTTTCTAAATATATTTTGGGTCCTTATATACCCAAATCCATCATCTCTTTCATCCGTTTTGGGTCCCTATATCCGAAAATTCAAACTTTCTCCTACATATCCTCTAAAATTTCCTCCTTTCCATCAACCTTCAAGGTGTGTGTCAATGACGATCTTTCCACCTCCTTCATCTACTCACTCACAAGTCTTCCAACCTAGCATCCATCAACCATGTCTTCCTCCAAATCATTCCACCCCCTTAGACCAAACCTTTTCATAAGTCTTTATGCTCTATACCCTAATCCATTTCATCCTTTTTTTCACCACCATACCAACATCTATGAGAAAATAGTCAAAATTCCTTGAAAAGAAGAAAGATAAATAGCAAGGGATACCATCCATGTATATCCAGTGTCTTCCAATTCCACTTATCCATCCATTTACTTATCCTCTTCCACTTGCACTCTACACTAGGGGCAAGCTCCATCCATGCCACATTGCCTTGCATATCTTCTATATTTCCATATATCATCAATCATCCTTTTCCTTCAATCCATTCATGCTCACTTGCCATATCCCCTTCTCATTATCCACACATTATCCTACATATTTCCATCCACTTTTACATCTTTGATCTTCACATCCTATCCAGATATTTCATCCCATAGTCCTTGTCATGTTCATTTCGACCATCCTCCATCCATAATCCTACATAATCCCATCCTTCTTTCATATGTCCTTGATCTTGATTATTCGATGTATTTATTTGTTTCATAATCATACCATCCCTCTTATGACCTATATCCCTTATTCATTCCACTTTTAGGCCTATGCCCATGATCAATACTAGAGGCACACTAGCAACATGTTCATACATGATTTGGAAAATACACATGCCTTCCCTTCCTTCATACAATAGCCTTCACACCATCTTTCCATGTTCATGCATCCTTTCCTACCATATTTCCTATCATTAGTATGGGGCATTTTTTAACTCCTTTGAAACATGGTCCTTGGCTCCCCATTGTCCTATACCAGACCCTTTGGTCCCTCGTATTGTTCCACCATTCAGACATCCCCACCTTTCCTGGTCATTTACCATTCTAAGATCTCCCTTGTTAATGGTCCCAATCTAGTCATTTTCATCAATTCAATCACTTTATTTATCCCCTACTCTAATCAAATTCCCTTCTTAAAATTATTTCATACAAATCAATTTTCATCCTATCTAACTATAATTTTCTTCTAACCGAAGCTTATCACAATCATTCTATTAATTCAATCATGTTCTTCCTTATCATCATCTAATCTCATAACACTGAGCTTCAACTCATCAACTGAGCTTATCAAAATAGTGATTGCAAATAAAACTTGCACAAATTCACACAGAGACTAAATGATTTGAGAACCTTGTTCCTTCCATACAATTTTTAGTGAACAATCACAAACATTTCAATACAATTAATCAAACAATCAATTTTTGCCTTACAAGATGCATCCTTCCTACACAGGCTTAACAAAGTCACCATCCAAACAAAGTTCATGGCAAGAACTATGGACTGAATGACTACTTGGTCATAAGGTCTTTTGTTGATTTTATCTTTTTGGGTCAGTGATGGCCTCCCCAAGTGTGCCTCGATCTTCAATATCTTGGTATCATTTGAATGGCTTAACCTGATTACACAAGTCCTTTTTGTGACATGATTTGTTTTCATGATTCTTTAGCACATCTATGTCAATTTCAAGTTAAGGTTATGCATTGCTCACTAGGGGCAACAAGTTAGCACACTTTTCACCAAGATCCCTAAGAAGAATTTGGGTGTGCCTAGACCTCTCTAGTGCATATATGTCATTTGTTCCATCATGACTATGAAAACTACATCTATTGTCCTAAAGTCTCTATTTTTTTAGAGTCTAGTCCACGTAAAGGAACCTTGTCATCTATGCTACTATAGCATTTGATGCATAACTCCTCTTGCAATATCAAACTAGGGTGTGATCTCCCATATGAACATAATTGAATCTCATAAATTCAAGTAATTAGGATGCATTTAGATTCATCATCTAGTTAAATCATTATCCAATTCACCTTGCTTCATTCTGATCTTGTCGGCAAATCATGCAAGGCTTTCTTTTAACCCTCTTTCTTTCCTTGTTCATTCCCATGTCTATTTTCAAGAAAATGGGGCAAAATATATTCTTGTATCACCACATTTCCTCAAGGGGGCACCCTCCTCCCTTGTCATCACTACGACACGACTCTTTCCACTCCTCTCCTCACTAGGGCAACCTTTATTTTCCTTTCTTTGATGCAATGTTGTCTTGACACTACATCAAAGGGGAGCAAAATGTAGACACTTAAAATTGCCCTAAACACTATGTTAATTGATTTAATATCTCCCTTGACACTATAATTAAGTAATTATTAATTAATTATATTTATCATGTTCATCTACTTATTTAATTATATTTATTTAATTAAATAGGTTTGTTACCCTAATGTATTTAAATTTAATTTAAATGCATCCCCTCTTATGAGTTAAATTTATTTAATGCACAGTGCTCCATAAATCCCCTTTTAAATAAATCCCAATTTATTTAATTCCCTCGACTTTATTAAATTCTTGAATGCTATGATTAAGTTAAATCCTATTTAATGTAATCATAATCTCATCCTAAAACCTAGTATACACCCATCACTCCCATCCTTCTAAGCCTACCCATTCATTAATCTCACTTAACTAATCATAAACACCTTTCTAAACACATCTTAGTCCCTAATTATTTGCTCACACATGTGTGCATAACTCAAGATCCAATAAAGCTTCCATTTTATTATTTTATCCAAAAAGTCTTCCACTCTTACACACTTGTCCCCCTTTCCTTTCTCCAAGATTTCTCACACATGTGTGAGCAAACCTTGAGCCATCCCTTTCACCAAAAAGGCTTATGTTGACCTTTGCATGGCTTGTCCACTTAGCCCACGTGTCTCCCTTGTGGCACCTATGTGGATGTCACATACATGCCACCTCCCCAAGGCCTCTCTCAAGCCTATAAATAGAGCCCTTGTCTCAAGCATTCTTCAATATCCCTTGTTTGCATTGTTATCATGCTAGTATAGTGTTAGAGCTTTCTTAGTAGATTTCATGCATTGTTACTAACTCTTTGGTAGGTGTTAGATTTCATTTCTTGCATTTATAACTTAGTTTATTTTCTTGCATCCACCTTCATATCCTTTGAATGCTTTCAAGCATGGTTGCTTTAATAGCCATTATTTGAAGTGTTCTCTATTTCTTTTAGCATAGTTTCATATTCATTTACATTTGGATTCAATCAATAGTTGTGTTCGAGAGAGCACATTCACATCCCACAATCTAGAGCATACCAACAAGGCCTTTTATGGGCACCCTTATTGAGCTACTTTGAGCTTGCATGAGGAATCTAACATTTCAATTGCATAGTTCTAAAACTCAAGTAGAATTAGTAATTTTCCAATCTTAATTGAATCTTTGATATGCACATGCTACTAATGTTTTCTTGTTTATGCATGCTCCCAAAAAGTTAGGTTTTCATGTATACTTTTAGGTACAAATTGAATTACTTTATGCAACCATAATTAAAGCAAGATCAATCATATGTGTTATCATATTTATTGATTTGGCTAATGTACCATCAAAATAATCCTTCATAGTTTAATGCATTATATCATGGAAGATTCTTGTCATAGCTCTCTAATATGTGGCATCGACACTTTTTAGATCAAATGATATCACATTCTAGTTGAAACTAGCCCAAGCACAGGTGAACATTGTTTTCTATTGATCCATAGGGGAAATCTTGATTTGATTGCATCTAGAGACTCTCTCCATCAAGGAGTACATCTAATATCCTACAATCATGTCCAGTATCATGTCAATGTTAGGAAGTGGAAAACCATTGTTAGGAAAAGTTGTGTTCAAATCCCTGAAATCTATAGAAACTTTGATGGATTTGTCTAGTTTAGAGACTGGAACTATGTTTGACATCCATTTTGCATAGTTGATGTCTCTGATAAATCCCATTTATAGGAGTTTTTCAAGTTCAGTATTTTCTAGTAGAGCTATGTGAGGATCCATTTTTCTTAGTTTTTGTTTAAAAATCTTGACACCTGATGCTATAGAAAGGTGATTCATGGTGAGATATGTGTCCAGACCTGACATATTTGAATAATTCTAGGTGAATTTGGTTTTGTTCTTTATGAAGAAATTAGCGAGTTATCTCTTTTCTTCTTTTAATTGAATTTGAGCCAAGAACATTGTATGGGGAACTTCCTCTAATATGATATTGACTACTTATGTGGGTTCAATCACATCCAATACTCATTCTTGGAAATGACTAGGTAAGATATCAAGTACCTGATCTTTAGGCACCTTAAAGAGGTTTTCAACTTTGGATACACCTTTTATTATTTTTACTTTTGGTTTCGGAATTGCCACTAGGTGGTTTTTTTTCCATCAGAATACTTCTTTCTTCTTTTTTTTTACTTTGTAGCTAAGATACTTGATATCTACTTCTAACATATTAATAATCAATCCAATGGTGGAAGAGGCTACACGTTCAATAATGTAAAGGTAACAAGACAAAGTGTAGTCATTTTTAAAAGTGGGGAGATTGACTAGTTGGTATTTTTGTGACCAATCAATAAGTTATAGATGCATGAGGGATATAAGAGTAGAGGGTTCAAGTGATCTAATAGTGTTTCAATTATATTTCACAACAGGTAAATCAAGGTCCATAATTTCCTCTAATAAAGGAGTGTCTATCTTGATAGGATCATAGCATGGTCAATCAAGTTCACAAAAGCAACATGTAGTCCAAATCATTTGAAATTACACTTGACTCATTATCTAACTCGAGATAATCAGTGTAGCAATGTACAATATCAAAACCCACTTTATTAGTAGCATTTGAAGCTAAATCTAATTCATAAATTGTTGAATCAGATTTTGTTCCTTCAATTCCATCTAGAGAATAGTAAATAACCATGTTGATATGCTCCATGTGTAGATCATCACTTTGTAAGTGAGGGCGTGGTCAAGATGAGGATACCTCACTTGATCTATTAGATTATCCACTAAGGCTTTAGTTGTTGTCATAGTTTCAAGGCACTTAATGGTGGTTTCTTATTCATCCCCTCTCTAGAGAAGGGATGTCAATGGAATGAAGACAGCTTGCTCCAAAGAGCTATTTGTTTGGAAGTAGTTGTGTAGTTCCCCTTGGTGGAGTAGTCTTTCTTGGGACATACTCTTAATTTTTACCTTTTTTTTGATATCCTCATGGAATATTAGACATGTGTCAGTTGTGGTTTGAAATCTAGTTATAGTAAAGCCAATGCCACATCTATTATTTGCTTTTTTGGCCTTTAATCACTTAATGGCTCCACACTGACATATTTATGATCATTGATGGGTCCTTATCCAAAATAACTTATCTTTTGAAGGAAATAAAATCATTTTCCATATTTTTCTAAGGTGATCTCAATGTGTTTATCCTATTTTTCTTTTTCTTATCCTTTGTATATCTAAGCGCAATTGTATTTTTCTTCACTATCTTTAGTAAGAGGAACATAGACTGTATGAATGAACCATCATGGATGGTCATTACTGATGAAATTGGTTGTATTGTCTTAGAAAGATTTTTGTAGGACATAAGTAATAAGGGGAGGGACATCTCAAATTTTAGTCAGTACTCACCCACACATATGCTCAATAACTTAAGTTTACACTCACACTTAGCTAGTATAGCCTTGGAATTTTTAGATTATTTGTTGTTTGAGACCAAGGTGTCTATTTTTTTTCAAGAGCGTTGAAATCATATGTAGTCTCACCCAGAGTGGTAACCTCAACTCCATTTTAAGGAAACTTAATGCACCAATGATAAGTTGATAGGAATTCCTTATATCTCATGGATCCATGCTTTTCCTAGCAAGATGTTAAATGCTAGAGGCAAGTCAAGAAATTGATAGATCACATCTTTTTTGACGAGTCCTAATCTAAATGGTTGAACTACGAGACCTTTTGAAGATCTCTTCTCTTTATCATATATCTTGATTGTGACTTTTTGTCTTGGATCAATGACATGTTAAAAAAAAAACAAGTTTTTGGATCAAGCTATATGTACATATGTTTAAACTTGCACCTCCATGTATCATAAGGTGCTTAACACAATGCTCGTGGATTTATGGGAAGATTGTGTGGATGGTCAATAGATTTGTAATTCTTCTCATCAGATATGTAGTGAGGTAAATTTCTATGATTCACTATAGTATTAAATCACTTAACGTCAATATCTTTGGGCACATTAGCAATGAGAAGCGACTATTCCAAGATTTCTTGATGTGCAAGAGATATCTTTAGCAACTCAAAATTTGATATTTGGGTTGATTTTTGTTAAAATTGGTCTACAAGGTTCTAATTAGCTAATGAGGATGTAGAAATTTTCTTAAAGAATGAAGCTCCAACATTTTAGGTAGTTATTGATGCAGTGCAAGGCAGGAGAATCCCCAGAGGAGATGTCCCAGCCCCCAGAAAATAACCACACAACAAAAATACAACACAAGATACAAGATATGATACCAAACACAACTGTTTATTCATAAAATAACTGATTACATGCAATGTGTCAGATTATAAGGTCTTCATGGTTATGGCCAAATACAAAAGCAATTATAATAATAGTTCTACAAGATCCCTCAAGATCCAACACCAAACCCTTGATAGTCTAGATCCACACTCTGGTAGAAACCTCCAAGAGAGATCTAAACTTGCACTCACAAGCCCACCAAGAAAGCTCCTTGTTTCCCAAGCCTCAACTACTAGCCCTTCTCAAAGTTTGCTCCTCTGCTTCATCCTCTTCTCCAAGCTAGATGATTCTGACTTAAGACTCCACAAGACCCCTTACTTATACCCAACTAAGCCACAAGTAAGCATAGCAAGTTCTAAATTAAATTAACCCTTACATTAAGTATATGTTTACCCACAAGTTGGCTCACAAAAAAAATTAAATATACACAACCAAAGTAAATGCCAAGGTTGGCTCACACTAGAAACCAAACATAGATAACTTAGCCAAAAAAGGACCAAGACATGACCAAGCATCAGAAGAACTACTTCCAAATATCAACAAATCCTCCAAGCATAACTAAGTCCACAAAAGAATTGTTGAGCACCAATATGTGTTGAGTCCTCCATCAACTAAGCCCCCTTATTGACCAAACTACTCAATCAACACTACAACCAAGCATAACCATGCAATATAAACCAAGCTCCTAGTGTATGCCACATACCTTCACCAACTGAGTACCACCAAGACATGAACAAGTAATGCTACTCCAACTGAGCACATCAGTTAACACTACAACCAGAAACTACTCAATAATAATCAAGCCACACCTCTTCCTTTGACCAAGTCCTCAAACTCCAAGGTCAAAACACTCCAACATGCAAGATTGCTAACATCCTTAGGATGCTCCTACATTAGACATCCCATGTGTGAAAAGATGTTCTTAGTAGCTAGAAGAACATCTTTTAGGACTGGCCACATTAATCCCAAACTGGTTCTTCATGTACATATTCTCCAAGTCTTCAACTTTCACACTCTTTCCCTTGTTCCATTTTTCCTTCTTCACATCCATCCTCAGTGTTCTACAGGTTCGCCTTCCATGCTGATCTCTAACCCTCTCAAAATCCTTTAGCTCAACTTAGGTGCCAATACTCTGGTTCCTCCTACCAAGCTCTTCATTCTATAAAGGAATCATGGAATTCTTCCTACCACCTTTATCAATAGTAATCACATTCTTCACACAATCATGGACATCCATGCAATCACACTGCCAAGGTCTACCAACCAATATGTGACAACTACTCATGTCCACAGTATCACACAACACTTGATCCTTATACTACCAAATCTATAAATCAATAAGACATTTCTTCCTCACTTCTAAAGCATGTTCATCTTACAACCAACCAATCTTATAAGGACAAGGATGTATTACTCTTCTTAAACCAAGTTTCTAAACCATCTCCTTAGTAACAAGGTTGTCAGTACTACCACTATTCACAATCACATTGCAAACTTTACCACTAGACTTATAATGAGTCATGAGCAAATTCCTTCTTGGACAAGATTCTAGTGTCCTCTAACCAACTAGTACTCATTGAGCCAATAAATTCTCTCCTTTCTTAGGTTCACTGACATGGATTTCAAACTCGTTCACAATAACAACTCTTCTGTCACCAGCCTTAGGACATTCATAAGCTTTATGTCCTTCTTCATGAAATCTAAAATAAGTAGCCTTAAACTCACCTCTACATGTCTTTCTCTTCTAATCAGTAGGCTTTGGTTCATCTTATACACTTAGTTTAGCCTTTGCCGAGTAGTCTTACTTCTCCTTCCCTTGGGAATTACCTTGATTCTTCCTCTTCAACTTGTCTTCTACCTTTAAGGCATACTAATAAGCATTCTTAACTGAAGCAATATTCAACATACCAACCTCATCCTCAATATTGAATCTCAAGCCATTAATATATCTAACAACATTTTCTTTAGACAACTCTCTATGCCCAAACCAAATAGTCAACTTGTAAAACTCCTCCATGCAATATTTCACAGTCATATCTTTCTTGCTTC
Organism: Cupressus sempervirens; assembly: GCA_028749045.1. NCBI lineage: Eukaryota > Viridiplantae > Streptophyta > Pinopsida > Cupressales > Cupressaceae > Cupressus > Cupressus sempervirens. The sequence goes on from CM053792.1 coordinate 379,525,797, forward strand.
AAATTCTACAACTTCTTAAACAACTCAAGTTCATAATCAGTAGGTATAAAATTAGCCTCTAGTTTTGTCACCATCAATTTCCATCTAGTGATCTTCATTTCACCTTCCTCTTCTCTATCTTGTTGTAATTCCTTCCACCAAAAAGCAACACGTCCCTTCAGCTTAGTCTGTGCCAACCTCACTTTGAGCAGATTTCCAATATCCTCTAGCTCAAAGTAGTCTTCCAATTTGTCAATCCAATCAATTAGGTCTTTAGGATTCAAAGTACCTCAGAATTTAGAAACCTTCATCTTCTACTTCAGCTCTAATTGAGATCCAAATCTAGCAAATTGATTTTTCCTATCTCTTATAAGTCTCTCCACATGATCATTTATGTCCTCACTGTTGAGCTGTCACTTTACACGAGGCTAAATGGTAGGAATTCTTGGGAACTCCTGTATTGAAAAGTTGATTTTGTGAATTGACTCCAAGGTTCTAGGTGATCTTGTGACCTATTGGAACCCACTTAGTTGAAGATAAATGTGAATATTCATGAGGAGGCCTTTGTTGGTTCATTTTGATTTTGGATGGAATGTAGAATCTACGCACTATTTCAAAAATAACACTAAAAGAGAATAATATTTTTGTATTTTTATTGTTTTTATGAATGCAATCTAACCGTGCAACTAATATGAAATCCTATTCTAAGAAGGGGGTTAATAAAGCAAATAACATGAAATTCAAAGAAAATAATGCGAAATTGAAATCCTAATGGACATAAGCTACAAAAAATAACACGTCTACGAGTTAAGCTTTCGAAGAGATCGGTAGGTAACCAATAAAAATAGGAGTAGTGTTTCCTAGATTCCACTGATGTAATCGTCGATGGTAAATTTCAATGACTAAATGATGTTTCACTCTTCATCAAATCGCAAGGCCATGAAAAGTGCGCTCATGCGAGACAAAGAGTTATGCAGGCATAATTTGGCGATTTCTTCTCGAGCTTGTTACATCAATGAAATTCATAAATTTGTAGCAAACACCAAAACTAAAAGATCACACAACTAGAAACAACGCAATAAACCTTTGGCTCAATCACAACTCCAAATGCAAGCACCAAAAGCATAATTTTATTGCATAATAACGGTAGCCCTGATTACATATTACAATAGGGTATTTATAAGAAATTGTCTCCTCAATTTTTTTGAGAGAGAGAGATATCTTCATGCAATAAAATGCTTTTTAAACATTAAAACAAACTAATTATATACAAACTAACTATCAAACTAGTGCTTAGTAGGACTCCATCCATATTTTATTCATTAATTGGATGCATAAGCCTTTTACATGTTTAAAAAAAAGAAATTAGAAGAGAAAAAGCATGAGAAAGCTCTAAGTCGAAGTGGAAGTGTCTGAAAGTGCCAAAATAAGAAGTTGATCCTTCACAAGGCATTTGTAGGAGTTAAACTGCCATCAGAATGCATTTATGATGCATGGAAAATGTTATTTTTGGAACAAGCAATCAACTGTCAGTGCACCTCTGAATTGCAGAGCTACGTACCTATGCACCTGTGGATCTGCACCCCTATGGAGCTGCGGACCTTGACAGGGTCAAAATCTCAAAATTTTACAGAGTGTCAAAACTGAAATTCTAGCATTTGGGTTTTGTTCTTCTTCATCCTAAAGCTATGTTTAAAAATTTGCCCTTGAATTTCTCTATCATCTCAGTAATTTTAGCCACATCTAGTAGATCTAAAGCCTCGTATTTTTCTTTCACCTTCTATCTGTAATTGTCTACCTCAATTTAGGTGTCAGCGAAATCCCCGAGTTTGGTATCCAATTCTAACAGGGCTTCTTCTATCCTAAAGGCTTGCCAGATATCTTCGTCATTGGGTGCCTCCTCCAAAGTCTTCTTAAAATTCTCTACTACTACCTCAACTGACAATAACTTCTCCCATTCCTTATCCTCAAAAATATCCAAGCATGCATCACTATAGAGTTTCTTCGCTTCTAAAATTCATTCTCAGGCTTGGTCCTTGAGCCGATGAATCTTGTCATGCAATGTTCCCATTACTTTATTGTTACCCTCTATCTTTTATATCCAGTCATTAATCATATCAAGCTCTTCTCTTGTATATACATCAATCAAAATTTGGTACATTTTCCCCTTTATGGCTTGTAGATTTTGTAGATCCTTACTCTAGGCCTGTACTTCATCCATAATACTAAAATCTTGCTTCAAAATTGCTATGATCTTATTCACAGTCTCCTGCGTAGCATGTAGTAACTTCAAATTTCCCATAATTATCAAAGTAGCTTTCTCCTCAAGGCTTTCCCACCACTCCTGATAGGCCTTCAAAAATGGGTCGAGTTGTACACCTCCCCCTTCTCAGAGTATGGTATTCAAAGTTTGCTTAGGGTGCATAGGATCGAGTAGACCAATTAATTTGGCTAGATGTCCTTTTAGGATCTCAACCTACCTTCAAAGTGTTTGGAGTTTAGCTTCGTCCTATCTCATGTTCTTGAGGGCCTCTTTGACCCCATAGTCATCATTAGTCGGGTTGAATCCCATGTAGGCCTCCCCAACATAGTATCCTTCAATTCGTAATCCTCAAGACCAAGGCTTTTTGCATCTATGTCTTTAGGAGGGACAACCACTTGTGCAAACAATTCTTGGCTTCGTGTGCTAGTGACAAATGCCAATGGTGTTGCCTCGTGTGATGGAGACTTAGGTTTATTCAAAATCTCTACAATGTCATAAATGTCCTCCTCTCAAGCACGGAATTGAGGCTTAGCACTCCTCATTATTTCCTTCTAGATCCATCTAGGGATATGTTCTAATGAGGACCTGGCTCTTGATGATGAAGGGGTATGTTCTACAACTTCCTTCCCTTTGTCACTCTTGCTTGAAGTCATCTCCTGTTGTAAGGGCTCCCCTTCTATAACCTCAATCTCTATGGATCCTGTAGCTTGTACCTCAATGTCTTGGGAAGGTGGTTGAGAATATTCCACCATTTATCCCTCCTTTGACACTTCATAGGCTGCCATTTGTTCTAGTCTCTCCTCCTATGATAGTTCCTTCTAAACTTGCTTTGATTTTGAACTCTGAGGTGGAGGAGTAATCAAGCCCTTATCTATCACCGTAATTTGTGGTGGAGATGAGGGAGTAAGATTAGGACCCTGTGTATCTGGCGACATCTACATCTAGTCTTCCTGTTGAGGTTCACTTGTAGGGGTGTCCCTGATCTTATTCCCAATCAACTATGTACCCACGAGCATAAAATCAAAATTTGACATTGTAAAAATGTCATCACCCTCATCACTCTACTCCTCCACCCACTGTTGTACTTCATCTTCTGAAGAAGAGAGTTCTAAGGGTTCTACTTGGGTGGATGGTGAGGTACCCATGGCACTCTTTCTCCTTTGTAGCTTAGTGGCTCTTGCTAGCCAAGTTCTTCCCTATAGGGGCACTTGTTCTTCTTCTTCTTCTGATTCTTCTTCCTCCTCCTCTTCATCCCCTTCCAGAATGGTTTTGGGAATATATGGGGAAGGCACCAATCTTCTGTTGATCCTTTGCCTCTTTTTCATCTGAATCTTAATCCTCTTCTTTTTTTACTTGGAGGTAGAAAGAGAAGCTGGATCTTCTTGTGCAGGAGGAATGGAGACTTGTGAAATCTCTCCCTCTTCTAGTTGGCTGGTCACAATAAGAGGCAATTGAGGTTCATCCTGGACTTGAGTAGCTCCAGTATCTTTAGACCCTTGTGCACTCTCTTCTTGCTACTAGGAAGGCACCTGTTCTATTTGAATCCTCTAGGGGGAGCTCCTCTTCCTTTTGTTCTTTCCCTTCCTTTTTGGAGGGTGATAGTATCCAATTAGGTGATCAAGTTGGTATATTGTCTTAGGTCCGATAAGAGACTAGGCCGCAAAGGTAGGAATTGTTACTTTCTTCCCTCTACCTCTTTCTGGGCGAGCATGCATGTGGAAGATTACTGTGTCAGGAATTGGATCAAGTGGAAAAGGTTTCTTGATCCAATCCTTCGTCATTATGATGACATGCCTCGCCCAATGATTAATATCATTAGCCTCCTCCCTGTCAACCTCAGCATTCATAATAGGCCTTTCTCCTATTTTGTCTAAGTTGAACAGGGGGTCCAGTAACTCCTTCAAATTTTGTTACCTTATCTCCTCTAGGATGTTCAACTAGACAACCTTTTCTGCTAGATACAAAGTCATCCTACAATAATCCCTTATGAAGACATCATAGTCATTTGTTACATTCATCCAATGATCTTCAATAGCATCCTCATGGTGAAACTCCTTTCCTAAAAGACCAACCACTCTCCCAATATTATCAAAGTATGGCCTGGGAGAGTTGTATTCTTTGAGAGGATAATTCTCCCATTCCCACTTGAAGGACAAAATATCTTATTTCCATTTCATCTGGTATGGTCCAATAACCAAAGGCCATGCCCAGCAAGGTCTCCATTGTCTCTTTATATTCTCATATGCTGACTCAATTTGCTAGGAAATCTCCAATAGCACCAGTTTGTCACTAGGATATCTAGGGAGCTTCTTAGGATTGATGGAGGCACCAGCTACTTGCAGATATGTGAAAGTTTTGAACTGGATAAAGTAGGCTTTGAGAACTATAATCTATGCTTTGGCTTCATCAGGATAGCCTCTTTCCATAATCTCCCTCAATGAATCAAATTATTACAAAAATGAATGCATCATTCATGACTCTATATTCCTTACTATGTGTTGAGAGCTTCTTCTTTACTGGCTGAGGGTAGACTATATATGGTCAGGCATTGGGATCCTGCATACTGCCTCTCTTGTACAAACTAGGATAGTTTGTTGCCCTAGTTGCAAGTAGGTATACCATGTAAGAATTCATATAGAACTTCTTCTTGTCTTTTACTATCCTTAATTGCTCACACAAGTTTTCACTTAGTGTGGTGGCCAAGTCTAGTGGTATCTTCATTGCTCTGATGGTCTCAATGAAGTTGACCATGAAAGTGTTGAGGTGGCCCACTGCAAGTAAACCCATGACTCTACTCAAAAGGATGATGAAATATCCAATGTCCTCCTTCATATATCCTTGAGTCATATCCACTTTGCCTATTATCTTTCCCCTAGGAGGCTTCTCAATGAGGTATAACAATTATATAATATATGTTGCCTCCTGCTGGTGCTCCCTGTACCATCTCTCTACTACTTCATATGAGAGTCTAATGAACTAATCGGCCCTTAGGAGATGGAAGACCCTCTCAATGTTATCAAGTCGGAGGTCCAACACAACTTATGTTGTGAAACTCTTGACCACTCTCTCTTCAGCAACAAAATGTTGTGCCAATTTTAAGATTAGTTATGCTAACTGCACTGATACGGGATGCGAAGCTGCGCTCACCAACCTAGAACGAATTAGTGAGGAGATTAGTGTTGATCTCTCTGTTGGTTTGTTGTAGATTTTGAGGAATTCTCCTAAATCTGTGTGCCCCAAATCAGTATCTCTGATTTTTGCATGATCATCATGGAATCTTGATTTTGACGGTATGCCTTGAAATTTGAAAATGACAGGTTTGGGTGCCATTTCGGATGTGGATGCTATTTCAATCTTTGATTTGCATGACACAAGAAAAAAGTGTTTATTAGCTCAATAATAAAAACTAATTGCAAAAGAAAACATTAAATTCACATATAATTGAGTGTTGATAAAAATAAATTTAAAAAATGCATCCTTTTTATTTTAATTTAAAAAATTATTATTTTTATTAAAAAAAATTGGCCTTTGGGTTTATTTTTTAAAAAAATTAAATAAATAAAAATAAAAAAGGGTGAATCTAGATGCATGGGCACGTGAAGCACCAAGCGTGGGTGGAGGCATTGGAGGCGTGCGGGCACACAAAGCACCGAGTGTAGGTGGAGAGCGTCATGGAGGCAGGCAGGTAGAAGGTGGATCATGGAGCCTAATTTTGTGCGCACATGGTGCATGGCACTGGGTTTAGGAAGGTGCGTGAAACTGTTGAAGGGTGTGTGAATCTCGATTTGAAGGGTGCGTGGCTCACAATTTGAAGGGTGTGTGGTTCATAGTTGAAGGGCGCACGACTTGCTGCTTGCCAAAGAGCATGCAATGCCAACACGTTCAGCGTAGCGTGTGACACTAATAGGCATGAAACACCCATGCATTGCACACAATATAACACAGGGTTGTGAAATTTACCTTAAGCACTACTCCTTATGAAAAATGCAGACATGAAAATGGAAAATGAGTTGTGAAAAGTTTGGGGGACATGGGGGGTTTATAACCCTGCAGGTGCACGGTGTGCACCTCGCGGGCCACGCGCAAATTTTATTTTATTTTATTTTAATTTTTTTAAAGGTTTTTTTGACTTTTTCAATTTTTTTATGATTTTTGACTCTTAACACTTTTTCCCAAATATCAAACTATGAGTTTGAGAGTCGAAAAAAGTAGGGGGTCCCCATTCCTAGTGAGGAATGGGGTGTGTGTTGTAGGACGACAACACTCACCACTTGGTCCAACAACCTCAAAGTCTTCAGCAAATTCCTCTTAACAATCCTTAGTACTCGCGTGTCGAGGTACACCACCTATAGGACTTATGATCTCAGTGATCATATCACTCTTCATCAATGCCATCTCAGATCTGAATTCTGCTTTAATCTTCTCTAAGATCCTTTCTTCCACAACATCACATAGATTTTCAATCACCATAGGATCCAATTGTCTTGGAGGCATCTTCCAAGATTTTTGCAAACCCAAAGTAGAAAATCGACAAGATCAACCAATTTCAACCTTTGATTAGATAATCTTCACCCCAGGTCTTGGTGCAAATTGCCTTAGCTTCAACGATCTATCTACACGCTCAAGAAAATCTTGGCTTTAATACCATCTGACATAGTACAAGGTAGGAGAATCCCCAAAGAAGATGTCCTAGCCCCCAAAAAATAAACACAGTAGAAACACAATACAAGATATAAGATCTAATACCAAACATAACTCTTTATGCATAAAATAATTAATTAAATGCAATGTGTCAGGTTGTAAGGCATTCCCAGTTATGGCCAACTACAAAAGAAATTACATAATAGTTCTACAAGATCCCTCAAGATCCAACACCAAACCCTAGCTATTCCAAATCCACACTTTGGTAGAAACCTCCAAGGGAGATCTAAACTTGTGCTCGCAAGCCCACTAAGCAACCTCCTTGTTTCCCAAGCCTCAACTACTAGCCCTTCCCAAAGTTTGCTCCTCTATTTCATCCTCTTCTCCAAGCTAGATGATTTTGATTTAAGACTCCCCTAGACCCCTTACTTATACCCAACTAAGCCATAAGTTGCCCTAACAAGTTACAAATTAAATTATCCCTTACATTAAATACATGTTGAGCTATAAGTTAGCTCACAAAAAAAATTAAATATACACAACAAAAGTAAATTCCAAGGTTGGCTTACACTATAAACCAAACATAGATAACTTAGCCAAAATAAGACCAAGACATGACTGAGCATCATAAGAATTACTTCCAAATATCAAAAAATCTACCAAGCATAACTAGTATGTGTCGAGTCTTCCATCAATTGATCCCCCTTATTGACCAAACTATTTGGTCAACACTGCAACCAAGAATAACCAAGCCATGTAGTATAAAATAAGCTCCCAATGTACACCGTGTACCTTCACCAATTGAATAGCACTAGGACATGACCAAGAAATGCCACTCCAACCGAGCACATTGATTAACACTACAACTAGAAACTACTCAGTAATGATTAAGCCACACCTCTTCCTTTAGCCAAGTCTTGAAACTCTAAGGTCAAAACACTCCAATGTGTAGGATATATAACTTCCTTAGGATGATCCTACATCAGTTATTGATTTTGAGAAACTTTCTCCCTTGATAGCGACCTTAGCTTGGCTCTGGGTCACAATATTTTAGTGCCTAGTTGTTGATCTATGATATTGAAAATGTATGGAAAATAGATTCACACTCTTAAGAAAAACCTTCTTTTGAGGTGGATTGGATTATCTCTAAGTGGAGGGATCTCTTATTCTCTTAATTGTGATCATGTTAACATAATCATAGGAAGGTTTCAACATATTATGATGTTATTTGTGTTGGTGTAGGTGTAGTTGATTTTAGTGTTATTTCCCTTTGAATTTGACTCTTCTCCTTTATTGTACTTTGGCAATGGCTCTTGGTAAGCTTTGTGATCTATTGTCCTACCTTTTATCACTAAAAAATGCAGGTAATTGTATGAAACTTCTTCAATAGAGTTTCACATTTCTTTGAGATAATTCATTGTTTGATTGGATAAGATTGATCAATTGATCATTCCCAATTCATATAGTGAATCCTTTTACTAAAGGTTATCATCAAGTCTTTTTTTGATATTCTAGTTTGTTAGCCTATACTTGATTTTTGAAGCCTTCAAAGTTTTTTTTTGTGTGCTTTTGAGTGTTATTTTTAAGATTGCTTGAATATTTTGGTTTCCTTCAATCTCTTGCATCCTAATGAACATATTGATTCTTTCTACATTGCATATGGTGTTCATGTTGTTGGATACAAGGACATATATGTAAGGTTGTTCATGGAAAATCTCCAAGGCATGGTTGTTGATTGGTTTTACCATTTACCACCATGTACTATCACAAATTGGGCTACCTTCATAGCTAAGTTTGAAGATAGATTCAAGTCTCTTGAAGATTCGAGCCTCTTAAAGATTCTCATGCATTGTCGACCCAACTTCCTTAGCTAAAGAAGCCATATCACATGCCTATGCATGAATTTTTTGCTCATTTCAATGAATTGACACAAAGAGTTCCAATTGCTTCTCAACCTACAAGTACAAATTTGAGGTGTTTCTTTGTTAGTTCTCAAAAAATTTAAGTTAGTTTTCTATTGAGGAGAGCATTCCCAACTACTCTTGTAGTTACACAAACATTGATGATTGAAATTTAATATTATCTTATTCTTGTTGGGAAAATAAGAATTGAAGCAAGTGAGTTTGAAGAAAGTCATCATTCTTCCAATTCATTTTATTCTAGCACAAGGACGGATCATGGAGTGCAGAGGCTAGCAAATGAGTTACTTACCCTAAAAAATAAAATAGCTCAAGGAATGTTCTTCGCTCCTCATTAAGATGTATGAAGGAGGTCTCCTCCAACTATTCCTCATAGTTATATTGTTGGAAATCGAGAAAAGTAACTTTCACCAACAAAGAAGCTTGCAATTGAGGAACCATTAGAAGAGACAACAGTAAAACATCCTATATTCAAAGCTACTGATCTTGATATTGTCTTCCAGAAAAAGAAAGAAAGCATAGTTGTCAACTCTTTTATCTAGTGTGTGTAGTCTTAGAAGGCCATTGATAAAAATTTGAGCAAGGAATTTTTTTCTTCCAAGGTTCAAAATAATCATGTCATTAAAAGGGGCATGCAAGAAAGTTTTGATCAAGTTGAAAATGATGTATTTGTGTCTCAAGGTCATGAACTTGGACACACTATGCATAAATGTCCTACCCCAAAGCTTGAGAAAGAAATTCTAATAAATAATAAAGACTTTATGAAGTGAGAAGTTTGTGAATAGTATGTTGAGGCAGGTAGTACAGGCATGCCATCATTGAAATCATGTGAGAAAAATCTTCTTGACCATCTTGAGGTGTTGTTGATTGATGAACTAGCAAAACAAGTTGTGGTTGGCAAGAAGAGTATAGAATTTGTTCTATCAAGGGGATGTCCAATCTGACATCTTGCTTGGTTGGAGGCTAACAAAAATCTAGACATGCCACATGTACCTGAATATGAAAATACTATTGAAGAAGAAGCAAAAGAACCATGTTCAATTCTATAGGAGTAGTCTTAATTTATGGACCTATCTTGGAGAAACAATACACATGATTCATCTAAAAAAGGTGAATTCTTCCATCTCTTCCAATAGGTGTTACATCAAACATTGGCATCATTTCTCAAGTTGTTTGTGTTCCATCTATATGAAGCTACCTATCAACATGTAAGGTACCATAATCTACTAAAAAAAGGTAGCTATTCTTTTGATCTGATAGCTAGTATAATCTAAAAGTTGCATTATTGATAGTTTAATTAGGAAGTTTTTTTTTTTTTTAATAAGTGTGCTTGCACATTTTTCTTTCATTTTAAGTAGATTTGTTTTGCTTTAGTCGCTTTAGATTAGTTTTTTTTATCACTTGACCCTATAACCTAATGGAGTGGATGAAGGCACTTAGAGAACTAGATTATATGCCACTCTTTGTTTTCAAGAACAAATAAATCACATCCCTAGACAAAGGCAATTGTTGTCATGCATTTTGTCACTACAAAATGTAGGTAATAATACAAAGCTTTTTCAATAGAGTTTTGTGTTTCTATGAGATGATTCAGTATTTGATTGGCTAAGCTTGATCAATCAATCATTCCTGATTCATATAATGAATCCTTTTACTAAAGGGTATTGTCAAGACATTTTCATTTTTTTTAGTATGTTAGCCTATACTTGCTTTTTGAAGCCTTTAAGGATTTTTTTTGCATTTTCAAGATTTTTTTAAATATTTTTTTTATCTTTTGATTTCCTTCAATCTCCTAATTTTGGTTTTCTCATTAATTCGATATATATTTAAGCTTAATAAGACTTGTTAGTCAAAAGATATAACCATTTAAGTGCCCAAAAAGTGGACTCTCCAAGCTCAACTACATATTTTAAAAAGTAATGTTATATTCTAATGTTCAATTGCACTTTTAAAAAAATATAACTTAAGTTCACTCTATGTTGTGTTTTTAAGTAACTTTATGACTTCAATTTATCACTCAACTCATTATACTATTATTTATGTTATATTTTGATGTTGAGTTGCCTTTAAATTTTTCACTTAAGTGACTTTATCACTATATAGTCTACTTTGATGTTGAGATTTATTTTATGTTTTATTTAAAAACTTTTAAGTGAAATGTTACTTTTAAATCATATTTACACATAATATGTAAACTATGTAGAGCAAATATCATATTTGACCCCTTTAAGTGATATTTGTTCAATAATATATTTGACATGTGCTAAATAGACCACTTAAGTGATGCAACTCAATTACATGTCTTTTCTTCTAACATTTTACATGCAAATACATCTAGAGAGTGAGATTGTTCTCTTGCATGCAAATGCCCTCCAAGAGTGTGATTTGCCTTAGATTATCAAATGCAAAGTCATGCAAAAGCATATTTTCAAAACATGCAATCACCCTCCAAGAGTGTTATTCGCTCTTTGAGTGAATATTTTTATCTTGGGAAAAACAAAAGCACATTTTTAAGCATGTAATGGCCCTTGGAGAGTGTGATTTACCTTGAATACATGTTTTCCAGACAAAATCATTGCATGTAAAGACCCTCCATGAGTGTGATTTACACTACAAATCAAAATACTTGACTTTTTTCATGTATCTGCTTCATGCATTTGTATATGTGAAAAATATAATTTGTTGGGAGCATGCGTAAATGAGAAAATGTTAGTAGCATGTGCATATATAAATATTGGAATCAACATAACTACTAACTACTGGAATCAATGATTTGGTGTTGTTGGATGTTGATCTTCAAGGAGGCTTCTACACCTGGTCTAATAGAAGAATAGGCAAAGATTGCATCCAAGTGTGGTTGGACAGGGCTCTCATATCTTTAGATTGGATGAATTCCAACTATTGCAATTTATCTTTATTAGCTCAAAGTGGTTTGAATCACTCTCCTATTTCTCTCACTTAGGATCCCATTGCTATTAAATTTAACTTCCCCTTTAGATTCAAAATAATGTGGACTTCCCACCCAGATATCTCGCTTCATATCTCAAAGTGGTGGAACATTCACATAGAGGGCACTACCATGTTCAAGGTGGCCAAGAAGTTTAAAAACATCAAGCTCAATACCAAGAAGTGGAATAAGTCAGATTTTGGTAACATATTCCAATCCAAAGCTAAGATCTCAGAGGACGTTAGCATTATTTAGGGTGTTATTTAGAAGGAGGGTTATAATGAAGAGAGGCTAGAGGAGGAAAAAATCATTCTTACTGAGTCTCACAATATTATTGGTCAAGAGGAGGCTTTCTAGAGATAGAGACCAAGAGTCATCTAGTTAAAAGAGGGGGACTAGAACATTAGATTCTTCCATATCTCTAATCTAAAAAATAGAGTACATAAAAAAATCAATAGAATCAAGAAAGGGGATCTTTTTTTGGAGGAAGAAAAAGATATTGCAGTAGAGGCCATCTCTTTCTTCTCCAGTCTTCTGACTAGAGACCTCAATCTAGAGGATGGTGACCAACAGGATATTATCTCTAACATCCCAGTTTTGATCCAGCCAGAACATAACTGCATGATTGAGGCTATTCCTTCCCCTCTGGAAATTGAGTAGGTTGTTTTCTCCCTTGCTATGAACAAGTCTCTAGGCCCAGATGGTTTCCCTACTTTCTTCTTCCAAATGTTCTAGGAAGTGGTATGTCCATCAAGATGTTATCAAAGCTATTCAAGAGTTTTTTTGAGCTAAAAGTATACTCAAGGAGGTTAATGATACTTTTTTTAGTGCTTAGCCTAAAATGCCAGGGACAAATTCTATGGATTTTTTCAAACCTACCAACTTTTGCAACTCTTTCTATAAGATTATTTCTAAAGTCCTAGCTAATAAGATTATCAAGATCCTCCCTTTGATTATTGCTCCTCAACAGTTTGGTTTTGCGTCAAGTAGACAAATCTTGGATTCTATTATGATTTTTCATGAAGTCATCTACTCTTTGGAAGAAGGCAAGAGAGAAGGCTTTCTCCTAAAGCTAGACCTGTCCAAGGATTATGATCGGGTGGACTAGTCTTTTCTCTTCAAGGCCCTTGGAGCCTTTGGGGTTTGATTCTAAGGTTTGCAAGCTTATCAACCAGCTAATTTCTACTTCCTCTTAGCTTGTTTTGATCAATGGTTCTCCTTCTACATTCTCCAAACCCTCAAGGGGGTTAAGGCAAGGTGACTCCCTATCACCCATTCTCTTCATCATTTTGGTTGAATGTTTGGAAAGGATGATTTATGCCAACATAATTTCTGGGGCTTTGAAAGGTATTAGACCTTCTTCTATCCCCCTGGTCTTCTCTCACCAATAATTTGTAAAAGACACTATTAAGGGGGTGGGGAAGCCTTGGTTGGGGAAGCCAGGTTGGTCAAAAAGATTTTAAGCTCTTACACTAGGGGATCGGGGTAGCTTATCAATTGAAACAAGAGCTCTATATTCTTCATCAATTCTCTAGATGTGAGACAGTCGAAGATAGTTGATATTTTGGGATGTGGCATAAGTAGCCTTCCCTCCACCTATCGGGGTCTTCCTTTGGGCATCAAACCTCCTGATTCTTTCTGGACCATTCTTATTGATTGGTTTAATAAGAAATTGGCTAGCTGGAAGGCTATAACCCTTAGCCAAGCTAGAAAAATTTAGTTGGTAAAATCCACTCTTTAGAATCTTCCTACCTATGTGCTAAGTCTATTTGGGATTCCCTCCAAATATGCTGACATAATGGAGAAGATCCAGAGGAATTTTCTATGGTTTGGTTTCGAGGAACACAAGAGATTTCCTCTCATTGCTTCGGGACAATGTGTGCCTCTCCAAACACTTTGGGGACTTGAATATTAGAAAACTAAGACCTTTCAATAAAGTTCTTCAAGCCAAATAGATCTAGAGAATCTTTTCAAGAAAGGAGGATTGGCATGATATTATGGAAGATAAATACCTTTGGAGACCTTCCATAAGACAACAATTCAATGATGACACCAATCCCAAGGGCTCAAGCATCTCAAATGGTATGCTCAAAGCTAGAGAAACTGCCAAATACAAGGCAAAATGGAGAGTAGGAAATGGTAAAGAGATTCTTTTCTTGTAGGACAACTAGTTGTTCTAGGGCCTCTTCTCAATTTTATTGCTTTTGACAGATGGGCTAATACTTGCATACAAAGGTTTGGTAGAAAAGTCAATGACTATAGATTAGGCAAAGATTAGAGAGACCTTTCTTTAATCTTTGAGGATCTAAAACCATTGATGACTATCCTTCACTTTGTGATTTTGAATGATGATTAGGACTAGTTAGTGTGGGAGAACACTTCTTCAAGCATCTACTCAGTGGATTCCAAACCTATATGGGCAAAGGCCTGGTACCCTAGCCTTATTCCTAAAATCAACATCTTCTTTTGGCTTTTCCTCGAGAATAGGGTTCTAACTATTTATAATCTCAGCAAAAGGGGTCTATACATTCCTAATAGATATGTTCTATGCAAAAAATAGGCTGAGACTGTAAACCACTTGTTTTTTCATTTCTCTTTCATGAGAGAGGTATGGTTTAATTTTAGCCATGTTTTTGGTTTGGATTGGTGTGCCCTTGATTTGATCATTGAATTATTTAGGCAATGGGATGATTCTTGGAAGGGTTATGGTCTTCAAGCCATCAGTTAATGGGCTCTGCCTCACTTTGGTTGGGGAATGTGGAAAGAACACAATGATCAAATTTTCAGGTAAGCTAGCCTCCCTAACACACAAAAAAGAAGAGAGGAATGCCAATGGACTTTTCCCCTAGTGGGATGGCACAAAAATAATTTTGATGGCGTGGCTAAAGGTAATCTAGGAAAAGCTGGCAGTGGTGGGGTGATTCAAAATTGCTATAGTTATGGCATAGGGGCGGTACCTTTCCTCTAAGGCACCAAACTAATCACTTTGCTGAGGCGTGTGTTGCCCTTTAAACTACCAAGTTGGCTAAAGATATTGGTGCTAAATGCCTTTAGCTTGAGGGGGACTTGAATAACATCATAAAATGCCTAAGAGGTGATAATCCTCTGTCCTGGTCTATCAAGAATTTGGTAGAAGAAACCAAACAAATCTTGCCCACTTTTAAGAGGGTCTACGTGTCGCATGAATATAGAGAGGCAAATTTGGTTGCCGACTAGATGGCTAACAAGGTAGTCAAAAGGGACATGTCATACAGGGGGATTAATGGCGATGAGTTTTTAATGGTAGCTAAAAGCATGATTAAGATTGAGAGAATCTAGGAGAGTGTAGTGAACCCGATTTGGGGGTCCATTGTTTATTTCTGACTTAATCTCTTATTTGTATTCTTTGCATTATATTTTCTCTGATATCTTCTTGTTACTGACCAGTAATCTTCTCTTCAATATTCAATGGTCATCTAGTTTGTATATCATCACTTCTGAACAAGTATGAACGTCTCCACCTTCTCCTTAACATCCACTGCAATTATGTTGTGATCCTGTCCAATGAATTTGGTGACTATATTATTGGTTTTGAAGGCCTGCAAATGCTTTAACTTTAATGCTTTTCCTTTGTACTACACGTTATGATTAAGGGTGTTGTGATTGACTAAATCATATGAATATCAAAGAATTAAATGTATAACTTGTTATCATTGAAACCATTTGATCATGTAATTGATTGTGTGTAGTCTCTTGTCATCTTTTTCCATTTGATCTAAACTGTTTATATAGAGCACAAAGAGATCATGTTGAATATCTTGATGTGCTTGCTAATGTATATTGTTACTATCATAGTTCTCTTTACTAATATTTTTATTATTCTCTAATTCCTCTCATGTAGTGAAATTGGTCTACCATAATTCCTCTTGTCATGTTTCTTCCTTATTATATCCTAATATCCTTCCGTGGTTAAAAGACATGACCCTTAGGTATTAATTAGTTTATTTGTTATGTTATTATATATATATATATATATATATATAATCTCATATATTTCTATTATTATTATTATTATGTGATATTTACTTTTATATTTATATATCAGTATTGAAGTATCATCTTATTAATATATAATATTATATCAATTAATATATTTATACTTAGTAACCAATTCATTATAATTAGTTACTAATAGTATCTATATTAAAACATGATAATAGTTAGATATATTATCATCTTATTGATTTATAATGTAATTATAACATATTATATATTATATTAGTAATAATATTAGTAATATCATTATTCTTAATACTATTACATAGTATATTTTCTTTATATATTATTTATAATAATATTTAATTCTTAATTATATTATAATATTATCTTTGAATATGTCCATTTCATAATATAACCCATATAGGTATATTATAAAATTATTATTGGTATTTGATATCATTTATAATCAAAGTATTTATTTGTTATTTGAATATTCATATATCCTTTTAATTTGGGCTCATGACAAGTAATTAGTTACTAATAGTATCTATATTCAAACGTAATAATAGTTAGATATATTATCATCTTGTTGATTTATAATGTAATTATAAAATATTATATATTATATTAATAACAATATTAGTAATATCATTATTCTTAATACTATTATGTAGTATATTTTCTTTATAATAATATTTAATTCTCAATTATATTATAATATTATCTTTGAATATGTCCATTTCATAATATAACCCATATAGGTATATTATAAAATTATTATTGGTATTTGATATCATTTATAATCAAAGTATTAATTTGTTATTTGAATATTCATATATCCTTTTAATTTGGGCTCATGACAGGGAGGAAGAGAAATATTAAGAGTAATTATGAAAGGTAATGATGTTAGGTTCACATTAATATAATTGAAAGCAAAGCACAAGCTGAACACAAGTAATCTTAATTGGGAGGCTTTTTGACCTGCTTTATGGGTGAGTGGTAATCTTAATTACTATTGCATTCCCAAGAACAAAGGTAAGTTTTGTTTCGGTGAGTTTCAAAGATTTGCTCTTCACTCTTGGAGTTTGTAGAGAATTTTTTGTACTCTCAGCAACAATATAATGGGTGAAAGGCATTGCAAAGAGCCTGAGGATGAAGTAGCAAAATGGAATAGGCAGTCAAAGGTTTGGGAGAAGTTGAGGGAAGGTGGCATTTCAAATTTCATTGAGAAATTGCATGGTTGAAACCCTAAGGTTATTGAACTTATGGTCACGTCTTGGAAAGATGGGAAAGTTAAGATTGACAGTGTTGATTTCTGAGTTAATGAAGGCATTATTGTGGAGGTCACTAAATCCCCTTCTGAGGGCATTAAATTCTTTAGGGATAAGAAAGTTTCCATCGATGCTATTAAAGACTTTGCTAAGAATGCTAAGGAGATGAGGATTTGGTAAAGATGGGAGCATACTATGAACCAACTTCAATTAGAAAACTCTAGAGGTTCATCCCGAGGGTAATTATTTCTTACATTACAATGGATACTAGGTATGATAGAATCCGTACCCATCACTTTGTCATCCTTAACTACTTCAGGTATGGCACGAAAATCTCCATCCCCTACTATCTCTTCTTCTTTGTTAACAATAATATCATGGGTTATAAGAAGAAATTGTATATTAACCTGACTTTCCATAAGGTCTTGATTTATGAGCACTTTAAGGCTCAAACCCGTGGTAGATCTATTGTCCATAAAGTGGAGTCCTCAGACGATATAGAAAGCTCATATCTCTCATCTGATATTGATTATAGTGTGGGCTTCATTTGGATGATGAAGAGGAGGTAACCAAGATAATTAAGGAATTGGGAAAAAATAAGAAGAAAAAGGATGGGAAAGGTTCGATGGGTAAAAGCATCAATTCTAAGGTTAATTCTACTGAGGATTATAATGAAGAGGATGAGGGGATGGATATAAAGGAGGAGATTAATGTAAAAGAGGGAACTAGCAAGGTCTCAATTCATAGGAAGGTGGAAAGCCTGGTCAAGAGGAGAAGGGGAATTGATATTGAAGTTGATCAGGATTCTGGCAAGGGTCAAGAGACCCCTCTCAATGCCCAGGAGGATAGAAATGAGGATTATGGCACAGAGAAAACTACCTTTTCTTTTGCTCCAAGGGTAGGAAAATGGTCTGGAGGAACTTTGAAAGGAACTTTGAAACTTAGACTTCAAAAATGGGCATTGTTAGAGATACTATCCAGCCCAAGGTCTTAGAGGGAAATGATGGTAGAATCCATTTGTAGGAACTTATTGATCTAATGATGGTGGTTCTCAGCAACAATGCCAAGGAGGTGGGTTTGAATCTCCTTAACATTGCCCACAATAGAATGGTTGATAACTTTTGATCAATCAAATGGATTTTCCATGAAATAAAAGAGATAAAGAACATGTTGCAAGGTCTGGAAATGAAGGAAGGGGATGATGGGTCTGACAAAATTAGCATTCTAGAAACTAGGGTTATTGAGATGGATAAGAGATTGGACAAGATGGAGAACTCTCTCTATAGCTCTACTAACCATAGCCTTAATATAATCAAAGGCTTAAATGATAATATCAAACAAATGTAACTTGTGTAGGAGGTTAGCACAGGTGGGAAAGTTGACATAGACAATGAGGAAAATAGGGTTTCTAAAGAGGATGTCAACCCCCTAGAAGAGAGCCGCAATAAAGTGAGATCAAACAAGAGGAAGAGGGACAAGGAGGACACTCTAGATGACAATTAGTTGATGATTGAAGTAACAGAGACTATGGTAAAGTTGGAGCTCAAGACCGCAGAGTTGGTCAAAGAAATGCTGCCCTGATTTGTTCTCCTAGATTTTATATTTTTCCCCTAGTTTTTTGGTTTGTTGGGCTTGCCTGATCCTTTAGAGGCTTTTTTTTATTAGGATTGGCTCTAGTGGCCTTCTATGGCCTTTAGCTTTTTACTATTCTACTTTATGCTCTAGACTTTAATTCGATTTTATTTTGTTAACTATGAGGTTCTAGGCACCCATTAAAACCTATTTTACTTAATAAAAAACTACTTGAGTTTTACCACTAATGCAACCAATGAAAGGAGTCCCATGCAACCTTAGAGAACCTCAATAAGGGAACCCAAATTAGACCTTGTTAGTGTGCTCAATATTGAAGGATGTGGATGTGCTCTCCCCAAACACAACTATGATAAATCCCAAGATCATGAAAATGTGAATGAATCTATTCTATATGAGTGAGGAATGCTTCGAGAGGAAGCTATGGAGGAAGCCATTCTTAAAAGAATTCTAGGAAATGGAGATGGATGCAAGAAATAAATCTAAGAGTGCAACTCTACCATGACTATGAAAACCAATGTAAGAAGTAAACAACTATCAAAGGGTTAGTACTAAAGTCTCTAAAATCACTAGAAAGCTAAGCACAAACTAGCATGATAACAATGCATATGAAAGAGACGAAAAATGCTTGAGATAAAGGCTCTATTTATAGGCTTGAGGGAGACCTTGAGGAGGTGGCATCTATGTGGAATCCACATAGTTGCCACAAGGGAGAAAGATAGGCTAAAGGACAAGCCATGCAAAAGTTAAAAAAAGCCTTTATGAATTGAGTGGCTCAAGATTTTCTCTTACACGTGTGAGCAACCTTGGGGAAAGGAGTAGGGGACAAGGATGTAAGAGTACTTTTGGAGAATTTAATGAAAGAGGTGCTCCTAGGGATTGAGTTGCTCACACGTGTAATCAACCACTTAGGGGATAAAAGGTGTTTAAGAGGGAGCTTAGGATTAATAAAGTGGGTTTAGCAAGTGGGTAGGCTTAGAAGGATGAGAGTGATAGGTGGTAGGCTAGGTTTTAGGTAGGATTAGGATTAAATCAAATAGGATTTAATTTAATCATATTCAAATTATATTTATTTAAAAAGCAAGATTTATGAAGCACTTTGTATTAAATAAATTTGATACATTAGGGGGAAGTATTTGAATTGAATTCAAATAAATTAGGGAAGTAAGCCTATTTAATTAAATAAATAATTAAATAAGTAGAGAAACATGACATGTATAATTAATTAATATATAATCAATTATAGTGTCAAGGGAAATATTAAATAAATTAATATAGTGTTTGGGATGATTTTAAGCGTCCACAATATTTATGCTTGGATAGTGTGATTTGCACTAAAGAGAAAATACGTGCCATTTTAAAACATGCAAATGCGCTCCAAGAGTGTTATTTTCCTCTTGCATTAAAAAACATGTCATGTAAATGCATTTGAAGGATTTATTTCCTTTTTACATGTTAAGGTGTTCATGAATTTACAACCCAAGAGTGTGATTCACACTACAAACCCCATATACATGCATTTCCCATGCAAATATGCTCATGTCTTTCACTCTTAAGACCACGATTTTCATTGAACAAGGAGAAATTTACATGCAAAGACCCCTTCAGTCCACAATTTTCATCTTGAAGGCAAAAAATGGCCATGTGTTAAGGTCTCTAAGTCCATTTTTGCATTAATAGTTGGAGATAAAGGGAGTGCAACAATATTTTGCTCTTACATGCACATGTGATTGCCCTTGGAGACCATGATTTGCCTTAAACTTGAATTTTTCAAAGATCTTTGGTTTCCACATGCAAACACACTTAGAGAACCTAATTTTGGAGAAGACAAGTTCATTTTAACTTCTCTTTCTTCTAGATCTAGCTCATTGCTCTCCAAGTATGTGCTAGGATTCAACTTTGCTTGCATCCATCTATTCAAATGCAACCCTAGTTTTTAATTTAAGTTTTTAAATAAGTTTGAAATATTCATGTTGTTGTAGATGCAAAAGCTCTTCAATTTCAAAAATGAAATTGCATGTAAAGACAGGTTTTGGAGTTTGCCAAAGTTTAAGTCAAAGCAAGAGGTACATTTTTGTTTTGCTTTTAGTTTTTGTTCTTGTTTTGTTGCTTGTTTTTTGTTTGTATTTGAAGAAAAGTTGGAGATCTTCCCTCAAGAATTCAAGAGCATTTCCATGCTTCCATCTTCCATGTTAAATCTATTGCCCAAACTCTTCCATACTCCATATCCTCATCTATGTAATCACATTCTCCAAACTTGATTACATATTTCACGCCATGTAAAATGACAAGTTTTTACCACATGTAAATGCATCTCTAGAACCCGATTTGGTGAAAACTCACATTTTGAAACACCTAAACTCTCATTTTACATGTATCCAAATGCATCCAACTTGGATTCTTTTCCATCCAAAATGAAATCCAAAAATCCTCATTTTCCCTACACGTATTCCATCATTCCAAACCCACTTTTGGCCATTTCTACCTAAAATACAAGTTGTTTCTTTCATTCACAACCTTCAAAATTGTTCAATAAGTATCTAATCCATACTTCAAACACATATTGTAATTTTCATGTTATGATGAATTCTTCGAGTCAAGAAGTGTGATTTGAATCAAAATAAGCGGTAATTCATTTGGTCTCCACTTTCCCAGTGGCTTGTCTAGAACCTAAGTTCATGTGGAAATGTGCCAAAGAAACTTTGATAGTAAAAGAAAGAGAGAGAGAGAGAGAGAGAGAGAGAGAGAGAGAGAGAGAGAGAGATCAATTGAAGATGTTCATGGAAAAAAAATTTAGAGTTTATATCCAGACATCATTGAGAAGGTTTTTAAAGTGTCAAAAACTCTAGAATGAGTGAATCTGACAAAGAAAAAATCACACTATGGAATGAGGTAAAGCTTGGTTACATCAAGTTTTCAAATGAATATTGGAAAATCATTGAAGAGAATACAGTGGTGCAAAGTACAAGGACCTCCAATCCAATGAACTTCCATAATTGTTAAAAATATTTTCCTAACAAACTACAAGGTTGATTCAATAGTTTCAATATTATCTCTATGTTTCTTTGTAGTTGCAGAAGATGAATTACATGTAATTCAATTACATGTCCTTCATGACATGTAATTCATTACATGTCCTTCGTGACATGTAATACATTTGCATGTCCTTCGTGATATGTAATTTGATTGCATGTCCTTCATGACATGTAATCCAATCATTCTTCTTACCTAGTTTGACTAGGTCAAGGTGGTTGAGTTCCTTCTACCATTTTCTCCTTCTTTCTCTCACTTCTTTCTCCTATATAAGAAGTACCCCCCTCATTATAAAAAATTATCTTTTGTTGTACATAAGAAAGCTCTGCTAAACTTGTGCAAGCATAACTTTAATTGTTTAGTACCAATTTGGTAGAAAAGTGAATACAAATAAATAATTGGAACTAAAACTTTGATATAGCTTAAATTACAAGCTTTGATAGTTCTTATTGTATGTTAAATAATAGAGTGTAGTGAGTTAAGAAGAAATTGGAACCAAATCTTTATCTAGGAGTGATTGTGGTAATACATAGACTAGAAACTTTGACTCTAGCTTGTGTTATCATCTCAAATTCATGAAAATAGTTAGAATTTCCCTACTTATTGAAGCCTTTGTGCCCTAATGGTAGAGGTTTTTCTTATAGAATAGACTAAAAAAAGACTTAGATCCAAGTTGATATGCCTTTAATCAACATTTGAGTTTGTTGAGATAATGGGTGTTGCACACATTGCATAATATTGTTATATTTTATTATCATGTAATGTTCCACCTAGATGGACGTGCAACATGTAAAGATTCCCATAGAATATTCTTGATAAGTTGTATTGTAACATTGTGATAATATTTCATGTAATTATTTAATATTGGGGAAAAGAATTAAATGCCCAATATTAAATGTGGGGTTAGTGGGTTAGGTAGCACATGGTTTATGTAATACCACTTGGTGGTTTTGTGGGACTTGCTACTATATAAGCAGCCACAAGGGTAGTTGTTGTAGAGAGAGTAAGAGTGACAAAGAGAAGACAAAAGGCAAGAGTCGAGCGGGACAAGGCTTGACAGGTTAGCCAAGGGAGCATTTGTGAAGGTTGAAAGCATGGCATGGGATGTGTGGATTCATGCTTATTCACATAGTTTGCTCGGTTGTGGCTATGGCCATGAAGGCTTCCATGGTTGTATGGCAATGGTATTTTTTGTTGAATAATACATGGTGATGGATGCTTTTGGAGGTTGGGTTTTTCCCTCAATGAGGGTTTCCCAAGGTATATCTTGTGTCACATTTTGTGGGTATGTTGTCTATTCTCTTGCATGTGGATTTTAATTCTGTGTTTATTTCAGATCTATTATCGGTTATGTGAAAACAGTTATATTCTTTGTTGCCAAGTTTCCTTACAAGTGGTATCAGAGCTATGGTTTTATTATTGTAACCCTAGATTGAATCCATGAGAATGCATGAGAGGATAAAAGAAAGGGCAAGATATATGAATGATTTATTGCAGATCTGAGGGTTTTGGATTTCCTGTTATGATGGGATGTTAAAAGATTTGGGCATGTGAAATTGTTGGAGAAAAGGATTTTTTCGGATGTTTCATTTAAATGAGGGTTTTGAGGGGTAGCTTGCATAAATGACCTCCTGGGTAAAAACAGACCTCACCATTGGATTCGGGTCGACATTTCCATAAATTTTGATATATAATATGCCCTAGTTTGGCCATGTTCAGAGGAAATGAAAGAGTTTTTTGGTTTCAACCCATGATGGCCGTCAAATTTAATCCCTTCAGAATTTTCGTCACTGAAAAAATAAAAAATAAAAAATTGTACTGAAAATGGTAAAAAGATTGTCTTAGTAAAACGGCCATAACTTTCTCTCAGAATATCAGATTTCAGAGTTCTTATAGGTGTTGGAAAGCTAATTCAGAGCACTACAACATGGTGTAGGTTTGGCTCTATAATTTCAAATTTTTTTTAGGTTTTAAGAGCCCTAAAGTTAGATGTTGTTTATTTTTAGCATGAATTGGGGCATAACTTGGGCATACAGAGTCGGATTTTGGACTTCGAGTAGTCAACGAAAAGCTCTTGGAGAGCTCTACAAATTGGTTCAAATTCGGTGCAGGTTTGACATGATTTATTTGTTGATATATTGATCTGAACAGTTTATTGATATATTTTGACTATGGTAACATTGTGAGTTTATGGCATTGGAGATTTAAGATTTGATGTCATTGTATACTCAGTTCATATTGGTCTCATGATGATATGGTTATCAGTTTTTGGTTTGGATATGTATGATGACTTGTTGGGTCTACAAGTTGTGCAGTGTTGTAAGTGGTCTATACTTACAGGTTGCATTTATAGCTTGGTTATGTGTTGTCTTTGCCCATTGATATTTCATTATTGATGCATGTTCAGATTGGTGGCTTGGATTTGGGTTGTCTATGCCTTAAGTCACATGATTTACTATTTTCTTCATGTAGAAGGGATGAGATGTTGTTACCAAGGACAATCATGGTGGAGGATTGTGGTTGACTATTTTATACTGACAGGTTAGACATATTGAGAGCTAGATGCTCGATTCATGGATGTGATCATGGTGTCATGGATTTTGACATGACATGATTGGATATATAGGTACATCCTTGATGTTCATTAGCTTGGATTTTTGATTCAGTTATGGTGGTGTATCTTCTTGTTTGAGGATCATGGTTATTTGATTTCTTTTGAGGAGCTCATGATGTGCATTTTTGAGCTCTTTGATGGTTTGATGCCTTGGTTGATTCTCATGGTTAGAGGATGGTTTTTCATCATGATGTCATGGATAGCTTAGATACACAGTTTAGTGGGAGCTTGTGATAGTGATGGGGTGACAGTGCAAGATTAGTTCCTGGTTTAGTTTGGATCTTCATATAGGAGATGGATTTTATGATGCCATAGGTGACTTGGTACCACAGTTGAGTGGGAGTTGTTGGCATTGATATATTTATTGAGTATTTGCAGATGTTGGAGGTTTGTCTTAGATCCTATTGCTACATAAGCATCTTTGACATTTGCATGGTGCACTTGTTATCTTCATCGTGTGTGAAGATGGTTAGATCTTGAGGACTCATGGAGTTCTTGGTTATCTTCACGGTGTGTGGAGATGGTTCTTCCTGGTATGTGGAGATGGTTTTTCTTCATGGTGTGTGGAGATGGTTGCATCTTGAGGACTTACAGGGTTCTTGGAAAAGGTGTGGTCTATATTTTTTATTTGGCATGTTATCCTTGGTATGAGGATGGTTTCATTATTATGTCATGGTATACTCTTGATACGCGTTTAGAGTTGTGACATGTTATGGTGTGTTCATGTGGAGCATGTTATCTCTTTAGTTGAGATTGTAAGATCATGTTGTCATGTTTATGTTCCTAAGGCCATGGTTGGAACTTTTGACATTGATCTTGGTTTAGTTTCTTGGTATTGAGTACACTGATCATAAGCTAGATACTTCATGATATTGCTATGTTGCATTTGGAGTTGGCATGGATTGATTGGTTACAGGTGCTCATGGATACTTAGAGACGGTGGTGATGTTGTTTTCTCTTGGATTAGAGAAGTATTTGTTGGGATGATTGATGGTTTTAGCAGGAAGTCTGAGGGGCAGTCACCTGATATGGACTTGAGAGGAGATTATTCTTAGATGAGTCTTGGTTGGAGACTTGGGTATCTTGATGAGCATTCTCATTCCCCACTCTTGGTCTACTCGGCGGTTTGCTACTTGAGAGGTATAGTCCATTGTTTCTCTCAGTTGCATTATATTTATGCTTGTCTTTCATGGATATGGATCTTGAGCTATGGTACATGAGTTAGTTCTGGAGGGTTCATTTGAGAGATGGTTTAGCATTGGTTATCTCCATGTGCATATGTTGTTATGCTGGTTGAGTTTGGGAGATAGTTTTATATTGGGCATATTCCTTGGATTAGGAATGGTTATTTCTTGGTTTAGGAATGGTTTATTGAGTTTGATCTTCTTGTGAGAGGCTTACATCCATGATTAGTTATATGGTATGGTTTGGGTGTTGTTGAGGCTTCTTGTTGGGGTTTTATGGAGGAGATCATACTTGCACAGTTTACATCTAGAGGTGTGTGTAGAAGGACATGATAGAGGTTATGATTTGCATGGTTTCTCTGGTCTTGGTTATCTTCCTAGATGTTTAGTTTTTCTTACATTGGATTTGAGATTGGTTGGAGATTGTGATCACTGATTTGTGCTCATGCATGTCATGTGAAAGATGACATGGTTATTCCTTTATCTCTTTCCTCTGTTGGTTGTGGTGAACTTGGGAGAGCATTGGAGACTTGTTATGAGAGTTGTTCTTGTAGGATATCAATTTATGTATTGTGGATGTCCTTGATACTACATGGATTCACTTCTTTGAGATGTGTTGAGTGGATTGGTTATAGATTTGACATTATCTTTTGTAGTGGGAGCTTCTTGGTATATATGTGGCAGGTATTGCTCTTGAGGCTTGTGATTGCAGGTTATAGATTGGATATGTCAGTGATATGAGATTCACTTGTTATACCTTTGAGGTATGGATAGTTGGATGGGTTTGGCACTTTTTTGTGGGGTGCTATTTCAGCTATGGATATTTTTGACAACTACGGATACATGTGATTACCTTTGGATCAGGTTATTTGTGCTTGGAATTTTCAGTTGGTACAGGATTTTATGATCTTCTAATGTGACAGGTTGGGTGGCTTTCTCTTTGGATGGCTTCTATGTATGTCCAGTGGGAGTGGCATAATAGGAGGTGAGATCATTCATGTTCGAGATGCTAGATACTTTGATTTTGTTGCGAGTACCAGGATGGAGCACTTGGTGTATTTTTTGATCCATGATGGTGGATGTGCTGGGAGGGATTGTTCCCTTGTTCATTTATGTGACTACGGATTGACCCTATGCAATGTATACAACAAGTGGGAGATTGTTGAGATAATGGGTGTTACACACATTGCATAATATTGTTATATTTTATTATCATGTAATGTTCCACCTAGATGGATGTGCAACATGTAAAGATTCCCATAGAATATTCTTGATAAGTTGTATTGTAACATTGTGATAATATTTCATGTAATTATTTAATATTGGGGAAAAGAATTAAATGCCCAATATTAAATGTGGGGTTAGTGGGTTAGGTAGCACATGGTTTATGTAATACCACTTGGTGGTTTGTGGGACTTGTTACTATATAAGCAGCCACAAGGGTAGTTGTTGTAGAGAGAGTAAGAGTGACAAGGAGAAGACAAAAGGCAAGAGTCGAGCGGGACAAGGCTTGACAGGTTAGCCAAGGGAGCATTTGTGAAGGTTGAAAGCATGGCATGGGATAGCAAAGCAAAGAACAAAACTTTGAAGCAAATAAAATGAAAGTAAAAATCCTAATGGACATAAGCTACAGGAAACAACACATCTGCAAGTTAAGCTTTCAAAGAAATCGGTGGGTAACCAATGAAAATAGGAGCAACACTTCCTCGATTCCACTGATGCAATCGTCAATGGGAAACTTTAATAATCGTATCATATTTCACTCTTCGTAAAATCACAAGGCCACAAAAAGTGCGCTCATCCAAGACAAGGAGTTATGCAGACACAATTCAATGATTTCTTCTTGAACTAGATACGTCACCAGAATTCTTTAAAATTGTAGCAAACACCAAATTTAAAAGAGATCGCAGAACTAGAAACAAAGCAATAAACTTTTGGCTCAATCACAATTCTATGAACATACATTCACAAAAATATGACACACTTAGACAAGAATCACTACACTCCAAATGTGAGCACTAAAAGCATTATATTATTGCAAAATAACTGCAGCCTCAATTACATATTACAATGGAGTATTTATAAGAAATTGTCTCCTCAATTTGTGTTGAGAGTGAGAGATACCTTCATGCAATAATATGCTTTTAATTTAATAAAACAAACTAATTATATACAAACTAAGAATCTAACTGGTGCTTAGTAGGACTCCATCCATTTTATATTCATTAATTGGATGCATGAGCCTTTACATGTCATAGAACAAAGAATTTATGAGAGAAAAAGAATAAGAAAGCTTTCAGTCAAAGTAGAAGTGTTTGGAAGCATCAAAAATAGAAGTTGATCCTTCACTAGGTGTCTGTCAGAGTTAAACTGTTGTCAGAATACGTTTCCAATGCATGGAAAGCTCTATTTTTGGAACTAACAATTAATTGTTGGTGCACCTCTGGAAAAGCGTACTAGCTCACCTACACACATGTGTACTAGCACACCTGCTCACCTCAAAAGGTCCCAAATCACAAAATTTTACTAAGTGTCAAAACTAAAATTTTGGCTTCTAGGTTTTATTGCCCTTCATACCAGAGCTATGTCTAGATGTTTACCTTTGAATTTGTCAATAATCTTAATAATATTAGTCGTATTCGGTATATCTAAAGCATCATATTTATCTTTAACCTTTTGTCTGTAGTTGTCTACTTCAATATAGGTATTAGCAAAATCCTTGTGTTTTGTAGCCAACTCTAGCAAGGCTTCCTCTGTTATGAATGCCTACCAAATGTCATCATCACTAGAAGTTTCTTCAAAAATCTTCCAGAACTTCTCTACCACTACCTCTATGGGCATTAATTTCTTCCGCTCTTCATCCTCAAAAATGTCTAGACACGCATCACTATAATGCTTCTCTGCCTCCAAAATTTTCTCTCGGGCTTGGTCCTTGAGTCAATGGATCTCTGTGTGTAATGTTTCCATTACTTTATTACTATATACTATTTTCTCAATTCAATCATCAATTAAATCTAATTGTTCCACTGTGTATACATCTACCAAAATCTTGTACCTCTTCCCTTTAATAGCCTATAATACTTGTAAATCCTCACTCCAAGCACGTACTTCATCCATAATACTGAAATCTTGCTTCAAAATTCCTACCATCTTGTCTACATTTTCTTGGGTAGCATGTAATAGCTTAAGATTTCCTTAGATGATTAAGATGCCCTTTTCCTCAAAACTTTCTTGCCACTGTTGACAAGCGTTCAAAAATAGATTCAATTGCACTCCTCCCCCATCTCTTCTCTCTAATGCAATGTTAAGAGTCTCCTCAGGGTGTTTTGGATCTAAGGGACCAACAACTTTGGCTAGATATCCTTTTAGGATTTCATTTTACCTATGAAGTGTTCTAAGTTCTGCCCCTTCTTGCTCCAAGGTTCTGAAAACCTCTTTTATCCCCATCATGACCATCAACCTGGAAGTATCCAATGTGGCCTTCCCAAGCATAACCTCTCTGATCTAATAATCTTGTGGGCCTAAATCTTCTACATCTACATCAAGAGGAGGGATAGCCACTTGTGCAAATAAATCTTGATTCTGGTAATTGTTGATATAAGTCAATGGTCCTGCTGCTCTTGAAGGGGATTTGGGTTTGGTCAGAAATTCCATCAATTCAAACATGTCCTCTTCACTGGCAGTGAACTGTGACTTTTTACTTCTTATCATTTCCTTTTGCAACCACCTTGGGACTCGTTCCACCTAGGGCCTGCCTCTCAAGGATGAAGGAGTTTGTTCTGCCACTGCTTTCCCCTTATCACTCCTCTCTAGGGTTCTTTCTCTTTGTGAAGGCTCTCCTTCTGTGGTTTTTGTCTCAATGGAGCCTATAGTTTGTACCTCAGTGTCTTGGGAGGTTTGTTGAGGGTATTTAACCATACGTCTCTCTTCAAACACTTCATCGATTATTGTTTGTTGCGGCCCTTCCTCCTGTGAAGGCTCCTTTTGAACATGCTCTTCTTTAGTACTCAAAGGTAAGGGAGTAGTCGAGCCTTTGTCCACCACTGTGACTTGTAAAGAGGATGGTGGAGCAAGATCAAGACCCTATGATTCTGGTGGCATCTATGTCCAGTCCTCCTGTTGAGGCTCATTCATTGGGGCATCCTTGATCTTGTCCCTAATCAACTCCATTCCCATGGGCATGAAGTCAAAATCTAACATTTTGAATACATCATCACCCCCTACTTCCTACACATCAACCCATTCTTGTACTTCATCCTTCGAAGCAGTTATTCCCAAAGGTTCTTCCAAGGCTGATAGCGGTGTCACAGTGGAACTTCTCCTCCTTTCCTACTTTATGGCTCTTGCTAGCCATGTTCTTCTTTGCAATGGCACATCCTCCTCCTCATCTTCCTCTTCTTCTACTCCCTATTCTGGAATGGGTTCCGAGACAGATGGGAAATGAACCATCCTTCTGATCGCCCTTTGCCTTTTCTTAATGGGAGTCTTGATCTTTCTTCATTTCTTTGAGGTCGAAGGGGATGCTTTTTTTGCCTATGAAGGAGGAGAGACTCCCTGGATTTCACCCAGTGTCTTTACTTGGCTGGGTGCAGTTGGCAGCAATTGAGGGTCTATTTGGACTTGGGAAGCTCTAGTATCTTCCGATCCTTGCACGTTTTCTTCTTGCTACTGTGGAGGTGTTGGGATTTCACCCTCCTCCGATTCAACTCTTTGAGGAGAACTCCTTTTTCTTTTTCCCTTTCATTTCTTCTTTAGAGGGTGATAGTATCCAACCGATCAATCAAGTTGGTATACTAGTTCCAGCCGTATTGGTGACTGGGCTGCAAAGGTAGGAATAGTGACCTTCTTCCCTCTACCTTTAGTTGGGTAGGCTTGTGCATGAAAGACCACTGTCTTAGGTATTAAATCAAGTTTAAATGGTTTCCTGATCCAATCCTGTGTCATTTTGATGATGTGCCTTACCCAATGATTAATATCATCATTTTCTTCCCTATCAACTTTTGCATTTATTATAGGCCTTTCTCTAATTTTATCTGCACTAAAAAGAGGGTCAAGCAACTCCCTTGAGTCTTGTTACAGTATTTACAATGGAATCTAAACCTTCAGAGCCTTTTTTCCCAAATACAAAGTCATCCTACAATAATCCCTGATATGGACATTGTAGTCATTTGTTGCATTCATCTAGTGGTCTTTGATGGCTTCTTCATGCTAAAATTCCTTGCCTACCAAACTTTGGACTCTCCCAATGTTGTCAAAGCATAGCCTCGGGGAATTGTATTCTTCTGGGGGATATTGATCCCATTCTCATTCAAAGGAAGAAATATCCTGCTTCCTCTTTACTTGATAAGGCCTTATGATCTAAGGCCATGTCCAATACGGTCTACATTGTTTCCTCACTCTATCATATGCTGACTCGATTTGTCGAGCAATCTCCAACAAAACAAGTATGTCACTAGGATATCTTGGGAGCTTCTCCGAGTTGATAGTGGCACCAGCTACCCTAAGATATGTAAATGTTTTTAATTGAATATAATAAGCCCCAAGTGTTGTTATTTGCACCACTACATCATCAAATAATCTTTTTACATAATCTCGCTCTATGAATCAGATGATAGCATAAATGAATGCATCATTCATGATTCTATATTCCTTGCTTTGCTCCAAGAGCTTCTTCCCTACCAATTGGGGGTAGACAATATATGGCCAAGCATTTGGATCCTGCATGTTGCCTCTTTTATACATACCAAGATAGTCTGTCGCCCTTGTAGCTAATAGATAGACCAAATATGAAGTCATATAGAACTTCCTTTTATCCCTTACTACTCCCAATTTCTCACATAGAGTTTCACTTAACATAGTGGCCCAGTCAAGTGGTAGCTTTGCCATCTTAATAGCCTCGATGAAATGTATCATGAAGACATTTAGGTGTTTGGCTGCAGGCAGACCCATCACTCTACTCAAAAGTATGATTGAGTATCCAATATCTTTTTTCATGTATCCCCTTGTCATACCCACCTTACGAGTTACCTTACCCAAAGGAGTCTTCTCTATCAGATAAGAGGATCGAATGATCTCAAAAGCCTCTTTCAAGTGCTCGTTGTACCACCTTTCTGGCTGGTTCATAGGTCAACCTAATAAAATGATCCGCCCTTAGGAGATGGAATACTCTCTCGATGTTGTTAGGTCGGAGGTCAAGGACAATCTCTCCTGTAACACTCTTCACCACCCTTTCCTTCGGAGCAAAGTGTTGTGCAAGTGTCATTATGAGCTTTGAGGATTGCACTAACATCGGGTGTGAAGTTGTGCTTACTAGTCCTGATTAGATTAATGCGAAAACTATAGCTGACATCTTAGTGGGTCTATTACAAATCCTTAGGAACTCCCCCAAATCTATATCCTTAATCTCAGAGTAGTCATCTTGGAATCTTGATTTTGATGGCACGCCTTGGAATTTGAACACAATGGGTTTTGGTGCCATTTTCTTGCCTGATGAAGATGCCATTATATCTGCACAAAAAAGGAAGAACATCCATTAGTTTGGAATGAATTAAGTAAATCCTAAAGCTAATATGGAGAAAGTCCAAAAAAATTATATGCTCTAAAAATTAAAAATAAACTGTTTAGCCCCCTTAAAATCACCTCTTTCAAATCAAAACCCCTTTAAAAAAAAAATGGTGCACACTAGCGCACCAAATTAGGTGCGCTAGTGTGCACCATATTTTGGATTTTGGATTTGTTTTAGGTTGGTGCGCACCTGCGCACTATGTTAGGTGCGCAGATGTGCACCAAACTTTAGATGTTTTCTTTTAGTTTTTATATTTTTGCAGATGTGGGGGTGCAGAGTAGCACACCAAATCAGGTGCAAAGTTTAAGGGTTTTTTTGTGCTCGTCATGTGTTGAGGGTGCAGAGCAACACACCAAATAGGGTGGATTATTGCGCACCCTCACAGGGTTTTGTTTGTTTTAAGTTTTAATGTTTGCATTTGATAGATTCAGTGTGCACTAGTGCACCATGTTAGGTGCGTTAGTGCGCACCATGCAATGTGGTGTGTTTGCATTGGGTGACTAGGGAGGATATTACACCTCAGTTGGTGCAAAGCCACAGAAACGAAGAGGTGCGCAGTAGCAGATGTAGAGTGCAAGGTGTTGTGGAGAGAAGCAAGTGCAGAATGAGGGAAGGGAGGGGGGTGGTGGTTTATATAGCCTCACCCTTGGGGTGCTACGTTGTGAGCAGCTACACAGATGTGCATCTATGCATCAAAACTTTCTTTTACCCTCCACTTGGAGCATTGGCATACCTTATAAGGTGTGTTGGTGTGCACTTTTTTGTTTTTTTTGTAAGATTGACTTGTTTCTACTCCAACTTGATCTTTGATAACTGATTTTCCTAGTTAGGACCTGGGATGTGAACTAAGGGGTTAAGTAAGACCTTAAAATGACTTTGAGACCCTGGACTAGGGCCTCGAATAAAAGACCCAAAAAAGTAAGGGGGTCCCCATTTCTAACTAAAATGAGGCGTGTGTTGTGTAACCACGACACTTTTTACATTGTAGAATCTAATCAGGATACCATGAAAAGATCTTCTAATGCTAAAGGAAGGTGACAAATAGTTTGCTAGTATGTTGTTTGGTGTTGCAGAGGTCCAACATTGTTAGAGTGTGTTGAATGTTATAAGAGTACTATTGGTCAAATCTTTGTACCAACAATTTAAAATATTGGATGGGCAAGGTAAGTTGAGTGAACCACTCCATAGCCTAACCATTGAGACTTGAGGAAAGAGTCTCATCAAGCATGTTTGTTTGTGCATGAAATCCATACTAAGGGCACATAAATCTCTTGCATGATACTAAGGGTCCCTATCCTTGTCATACTTATCATATTTAGGCATTTCAACTTTTGAAGGAAATGGACGCATATTAAGATTTCTATAAAAAAGGAAACGACATATAGCCTCAAGTGAGTCTTCATTTTGGGTTGTTTGTTTTCCCTTTTTAGTTGCATTAATTGTTTACATATGTCTTCTAATTATTTTCTCAATATAGATAAGGAAGAGAGATCCTCTTTTTGAATCAGCCCATGTACATCAAAATTAGGCAGGAACTTAACTCTGATAGATGCGACATACATTAAACATTTCTCCTTTTCTTGGTTGAAAGTAATGTTCATTAGTTTTTCTTGTTGAAATCAATTTTTTTAATGTATAAATAGGTTCTTCATCACTATAAGAGGAAGAACCAACAAGTTGAGACATTTTTTGTTTAAGGCTCGTTCTTGTTCCTATCTTCTTTGATGTAGTTGATGTTGTCTCATCTTTGTGAAAAGGTCATTTATGGTGTTGTAAGTGTTAGGGTCTATTGATATACCAAAAGGCACAATTGAGTTTGAATTGGAGAGAGACTTAGTTAGGGATTCACTCTCCAAGATACATGGATACCAATAGAAAGATTCACTGTAGTTTTATATTTGTCTTCTTGGTTCTTATGACATATATTGTATTGGCATGAAAGTCTTCAATTACCAAAGGCTTACACACATTTAGCATTATGTGACTTCACTATCTGGAAGGTAAGTTACATATTTGTATTTGAAAAGAAAAATCAATATGACTCGCTATAAGATGTCAAAGTTGAGGCTTGAATGCTTGATATTAACACTTATGAACAAGCAAGAGGTTGATATATATTTGATGAAAAGAGATAAAAAGACAAGTGGTGCACGTCACTAAGAAAGACGAGCAATCAGTAGACAAAAATTTCTTTACAACAAAGGGAGACTTCACATCTTCTACAACAAACTAGAAGACAAATTGATATAAGAGTTAAGGTTGTTGTAATCAAGACTGAAAGATGTTGTTATAAGTTTTGGGACTTATTGACAATAGTTGACTGAGAGTTATGTCATGCAATACAACTTTGTGTTGGGTGTGGTAGAGTTTAATTAGTGTGATGATACTTAGAACAAAATGTGATGAAGTTATGTTAGACGATGAAATGTTAATACTAGGCATGATTAAACAACATATTAGGTGCAATAAAATGTTGGGTATGGGTGTGATACAACAAAGGAACTTATTGCATAGTACAATAAGATACCTCAAATGAGTGTGATGAGATGCAAATTACTTGTTGTATTGTATGATGAGATGCTTAAGTACGGTACATTTCATAAAATTCATCTAAAAGACCAAGTTTATTTGCTATTTAAAATGTTTTAGATCAGTGTTATATAGTTGTTAACAAGATTTGCAGAAATTAGAGGTAGTTTTGAAAACATACACCAAGAAAAATAGTTCATTCATTTCATTCTAGGATCATGCTTGCAAGTTTGGATATGTTTGTTGTACTCATTTTGTTTTGACTCTTAAACTATAGGCTAAAATACTCAAAGTAGATAGTAGTGAAAAAAAAAAAAAAAAAAAAAAATCCTACCAAGAACAAGGCAACTTGGCAAGATGAGTGTGACAAGGGTATATGAAAAAAGAAAATAAACATGCATGTTTTATCCTTAGGGAATGACTTGGTAGTTAAAATCCTTTCCCACACTAAGTATCTCATGAGAACTGACAAGTTTGGGGTTTCTTAGTGATGTCTTATGCTCAATCACATAGATCCACTGAAACCCCATTGATATTTGCATTCTATGGAGTACACACGGTGAGTGTAAAGTCTTCAAGTAATTCAAAAAACTTGTTGGATCGATCCCCACACAAATATTATGACATATTCAGAGGTGAAACAAGTGGTATACTATCTATCAAGATGTTTAGTAAGGATTTTCATTCAATGTGAACCCTCACGTAATCTCATAAATAAGATCAAAACCTCTCAACCCTACTCACATTTGAAAGCATGTAATCTCATAATGCAAGATTGGGGCATCTTTGTCCCACACATCAACCATCATTTTCATGGATCGATCATGTTAATGATAACATGAATAAAGCTTGCATGTCTTTTGAGACTTTAATTGCAAGGAAGAATATTGATTACAGTAAGGTGGAAAAGCTAGCATCTACTTGTTCTCGTGTGGGTCATTCCTGAGAGAATTTTTCCTTGGTCGACAGACCCGCTAAGGATTATAAAGCATAGAAGCAGGATAGACAAAAAAATTCTCTAGCTTTCTAATTCCCATGAGAAAGAGAAGAGCACACTCTCTTATCAAGTCGCTTCACCTCAAACACAAAATATTCTCATTAATCCAACTTCCTAGCAATACACTTGATCTGATCACCTTATAGGTTTTTGATTCTCTTGCTTGGAGAGAAAAGCCTAATCCCTCAAATCGCATATGCAAGATAATCACCTAAAACACCTAATTAATATAGGTTCCTAAAAAAGCTTAATGAAGACAAAAAATTTAGTTTAAAATATCAAGTCAACTTGTAAAACCACATTTATTAGTTTGATGTTTGTACCAAGGAAACCTTTAATTAGTAGTTCCAAAGAAAAGTCTGTGGTGAAGTTGTCTTGCAAGTGAGACATTAGATAAAAAACCAATCAAGAACTCTACACAAAATTGAGTTAGCTATTAGAAAGATAATATAGATGCCCAAGAATCACAATACAAATGAAAACTTTGAAAATATTGCATCTACAAGGTCAAATTCATGCATTATTTTTGGTGCAATAAAACATAGACACATATACCCTTCACCATATTATTTCATGACATATTGCAAAGAATGATATGATGAAATACTCTAGTGCAATACAAGTCTACAGTATAGTGCGATAAAATTTAACAAAGGGCACAATGAAGTAAAAAACATCAATATGAAGGAAGTTTATTGCATGCAATAGAATTTTATATATCACACATATGGTAAACATTGATTTAATAATTTGAAAGGTGAATCAAGAAACTTGTTGTGAGCGCCGTAGTGAGTACCGAAAATATGTTATGAAATGTGGTTATTAGTTTTTATCACCTAGACTTCTAAAGATTATTATGTTTAAGAGTAAATAGATTCTAGCAAGCTAATGATAAAACCATCAAAGCAAATCTATAGCTTCCTATCTAAAGCATGCAAGGTCTATGTAGTAATGCTCTTAGATTTGTAACAAAGAGACCTTACAATTACACTCTAGAACAAAAGGTTCAAGAGAAGATATGCAACAAGGATGCAAACTCTCCAGATCTTATTACAATATTAATACAAGGCTTGATTAAATTATAAAGATTAATATAAAGATGCATGCAAGAACAAAATCTAACAAAGGTTAGATAATAAACTATGAAAGTAAATGCTTAAGTTATAAATGTAAATTGACAAAATAATGATACACAAATTTGAAATCTTTTGAGCTAAAATAGAGGCTTCATTTTATAGATTCACAGAAGTTGAATGAGTGGTTGTGATGCAAAGTTGAGCAATGATGGAGATGTTTCCTTGTTTGATCCATATGCTTTGATTTTTAGAAACTTCCAAAATGACATGCACTTTCACTACAATTATTTCTTTCAATTTAATTATAGAAAATCATAAACTTTTAAAACAATGTGCACTTTCACTTTAGTTATTTCCTTTTATTTGATTTTAGAAAATTAGAAACTTCAAAAATGATGTACACTTTCACTTTAAATATTAGTCCTTGCCTTATATACAAGGCAAGCTACCTTGTTAGAGGGGAGGGACCCGATAGTTGTAGGGGGTTATAGCCATTTATCAAACAAGGTTCTACCCCCTATTCCTACTATTTATAAAGGATAAGGGCCCCAACACCCTACTATTCTAAGGGTAGGGAACTTATGTTTCTAGTTGCTCATATTAGTTAATTTGTTGAATGCTAAAATTCAAGAACTATAAGATTTGGGGTGTTTAGATTTAAGAAATAGTTTCTTTGCAAGAATTCTATTTTTCTTATTAGTCAATGATATTTTTGCTAGGTTTTAGGGAGTTAAAAAAATTGAAAAAATTGAAAAAAAATTAGAACAAAAGGATAAACACGTATTAAATGTATGATTGTTTTTTAATTCAAATATATTCTGGAAAGTTTCAATGAGTTTGACTATGGCACTCAAAAATAGTTGTTGAATTCTTGGCTAAGTAAAATTAGCAGGGAAACATGGCATTGCACAAGGTGGCGAGTGTAAGGCACACATAGGTAGTGGAAATTTTATTGCAACAAGAGATTGAGCTAGCAAGATTCACCAATAAAGTGATTGAAACAATGAAATTTAAAGCCTTCTTGTTAGGTCATTTGGGCACCATGAAAATGTTTAAAAATTTGTTAGGTGAGATGTTACTTGAGATGTACAAAAGAAAATGCGATGGTCAAATGCCTCTACACTTTTCCATCTTCAACAAACATATAGGTAACTATGAAAATCTCATATGCAAAAGGAATATTTCATTGAATTTAGTCAGGTAAAATCTCAAATTTGCAAGCAATCTTTTGTTGAATTCAACAAATGATCAAGCAATTTTGAAAATCTCAAATTCAAAAGCAATTGTATGTGAAATCCAACACATGATTTGATAACTTTGTTATCTCATTATCTATTGAATCCAACTAAGAACAAGGTATCTATGAACATCTCAAATATGAATGCAATCTTCAGTTGAATTGAACAAACATTCAACAACTGTAAGAATCTTCAATTTCAATATATTCGTCTATTGAATTCAACAAACAATTAGACAATTATGAAATGTCAAATTTCAAATCAATCTTCTATCAAATTTAATAAACACTTAGGTAATGGAATTTTTTTAAATTTGAAAACAATTGTTTGTTGAATTTAACAAACAAGCAGTTAACTCTCAATTCTGATATCAATCATGGAAAAAATAGTTGAAAGAAGATAAAAACAAGTTTTAATTACAAAATAATATTAGTGAGTCATAATTGTGTTCATTATTATTACAAATTTTCTATAACAAGCTAAATTGTGACATTGTTGTACTTTTTATTTCATTAACCTGGCAAAAATTTGCCCCCTCATTTCAATAATTGTATGCTCATAGTTTTAAAAGATCATCCACCTTCTCCATTTCTATTTTAATTTTCATATAATTTTGAAAACCTTTTGATCTTTGAAACTAAGTTAATTTTTTTTTTTTAGGAATGTTTTGAAATGTTTAAATAGTTAGTAAAATTGTATCTAGCAACTTTTATAATCTTTTGTAATTATTATTGAAACCTATCTTTTTAGTTAGAAGGAACTTTGAAATATTTAAAAATTCAACATACGAGACAAGACTCCTGCTCATTAGAGTTCTTGTTCTTTTAATTTGATCTGGAAAATGATTTTTTCTAGGTATATAAGAAGGATTTTTTTATTTAAATTAAAAGGTGAGTTTTCTTTTTCTTTAATGAGCTAGAAAATGTTGTAGACCTAAGAGGTCCAAACTTAGGATAACAAAAGATTTTTAGATTAAATGATGAAATAATTATAAAAAGTGGATTTTATGCATTAAAAAGTCTAAAATAAGATCAAAATTGCTTATCTAAGAGTCGAAGAACATAATTTGCCAGAGCAAAATTAGATTATCACACTTCTGCCAATTATGTACATCTTCTTCTTTCTCTATTCCCTCCTCCCCACTCTTTTATATTTCATTTAGCTATTTCTCCCCTCTCCATCTCTTCTCTATCTCCCTCCCCACTATTTTTGCCTTTACCTATATCCATCTATTTACCCGTGTCTTGTGCTCTCAATCTATTTCTAGCTTCTTCTCTCCCCTTTCCACTTGTTGGTAGAAACTTGACCAAACATGGGTGACATGTTGTGGTGTGGGGATCTTATAGTTCAAAATATAAAGTTTTTGGATAAAATGGTTGCATTGCATATTCAAAAGTATTCTATATTTTAGAATTATAATTTATTTTAAACAAACAATATTTATACCACTAAGATCTTATTTTAGAGTCTCTCCATAAAACAATTTCACCTTTATTAGTTCCTGCCATGGACAGAAATACTTATGCATTCATGTTAGTGCTAATATGACATTAACTTGACCGATCAAATCAAAGAACTTAAAAGTTTACACGCAACTTACAATGTGTATATCTATTTTTCATTTTTCCTTATTTTATAAATGACATTTTGTGCTCATTCTATTGGTCCATACTATTTTTGGTAGGAAGAAAAATCAATTTTTCTTAACAAAAATTCACATATTTTTTCCAACAACAATGATGTCATGCATTAATGATAGCTTTATCTTTTTCACAATTGTGACAAATTGATTAGAGTTTCCAAAAAGTAATTATTTTATCTTCCACCTCACTACCTAATACATAACAACAATAATAACTAAATAATTTTTCTTACCAAAGATTGTAAATATATCAATCTAGCTAGTTTTAACATCTTGTGAGTTTAAGTTTACTTAAAAACTAATTATCATATCATTTTAAAATACATTTATTTAAATTTTTCTTCACAATAATTTAAAATTATTTTTATTCTAATTTTAAAATTAATTTTTTATTCTAAATTATTATTAAATTAATAAATAACAAAAATATATTTCTAAGAATATGATTATTTGATAAATTTTTACTAAAAATATTTATAAATTTTGTTACAAAAAAAATTTAAATTTAGTTTTTAATGTTTTATATTTTCTATTTTAAATATATTTATTAGTTTTACATTGTCCCTTACTTTTTTCAATCGTAAAATGCTAACTTTTTTCACACTATGCTTAACTAGCTATTTTTTCCAATCTTGTTTTAATTCTTTTTTACATTTTAACTCTTTTGTTGGTTTTGATCAAGTAGTCAACAATTTATTTTTTAAAATTTAATATTTAAATTTATATTGGAAAAGGCAGAAATGAATACTTTATTGATTTAACTTAATTTTATAATTGTTATTTAAATATTTCTTAAAATAACATAATTTAAAAAAAAAAATTATCTTCCAACTATCTCTATTTAGTGTCCTTATAATAACATGTCATTCTCTCTTTTAAATCTCTTCATATCCTTTGTATCCTTCATTTCCATTTATAAATCTCTATTATCATTATTTCTCTTTTCAATCTGTCTTCATATATATATATATATATATATATATATATATATATATATATATATATATATATATATATATATATATATATATATATATATATATATATATATATATATATATATATATATATATATATATCTCCATTTTCCTTCTTTTCATTAGAACGAATATATCTCTTTTAACTCTCTTTTAATATATTTTACTCCATTTTCCTCAACGAATATATCTCTTTTAACTTTCTTTTCATATATTTGACCTCTCTTCATATATTTAACTTTCTAATTTCCTTCTTTCCTAACTATTGACAGGAAATGTCTCTTGTTGTTTTACACAACTATTACTAAATAGTAAATTTTATGTGACTCATTTCACTTCATCTTAATTGTAGATCAATTTTTTTGAATTTATTATATGATTATTACGCTGAGAGGCGTTCTATACAGCCATAGCACGACAGTTACAATGTCAATAAAAAAAAAAATGCCAGCTGTGGGCTGCGGAGTAAGGCAGCAAGACCGCCTGTCAGCGGAAGTTACTGCCGCCCCGGACATGCATGTCAGAGGTGGCAGTAACTGCCGTTGACAGGCAGTCTTGCAGCCACATAAAACAATGCCACATGGGGTGGCGGAGGTGATGGCCTGTCACCCCATTTTATTTTATTTTATTTTATTTTATTTTCAACGAAACAGATAACGTGGCGGGTTAATGTATTTTTTTTTTAATTTTAATTTTTTGAAAAAAATAGATAACGACATGTAGACACACTTTTTTTTAAAATTTCGTTGTGTAATATTGTCTTATTGGCATTTTTTAGTAATTAATTTGAATTTTGTAGAGGAGTGGAGGAGTGGAGATGTGGAATTTGAAGAGTTCCTTTAGTGAAAATTGAATAGTTTTTTCTTGGGAGATGAAGAGTTTTTTCTCTGATTATAAAACACTCATATCCTCTCATTTTTGCTCTTCATTCGTAGAAGAACATATTTGCAGAAGACAGGGTTTGAGTAAAGCTTTCATTGCTCTTGAGAGGTAGAGCAAACTTTTTTGGGAAGAAGAAAGGGAGATACATCATTTAGAAAAACATTTTACATTTGAAGATCAACAAGGAGATCCAAAAAGCAAAGTAAGCTTTTTGTTAAATTTTTTTTCCCTATTAAGTTTTATTTTGCATTTTGATTATTATCTCCATTTAGAATAGTAGTTACACTATTTACATTTAGATGTAATTTGTTATATGACATTTCTTAATTTTTACATTGTTCTATACAAAATTACATTTGCATGTTTCATGCATTATTGTTTTTCATATTTTTCAATGTATTTTTTAGATTAATCTTGTATTTATTTTTCATAATATTTCATATGGATGGCAATGCCGCCATATCAATATATTTTATTTTTAAAAAAAGTGATTATAAATTTAATGATTACTATTTTCATTTGCAAAAGTAGTTTGATTTATAATAGTTTTTTTATTAAGATTAGTATATTAATATTCTGAATTAGATTACTATTTTGCTTAAAATAGTTTTGTACTTTACATTTAGATTATAATTAATCATAACATATTAATATTTGAAAAGTGAATGGCAATGTCGCCATTTTATAAATATTTTATTAAAATGCCAGTTTATTTATTTTTAAATATAAAAACTTAATTTTATAATTTTAATTTTGTTACTTGAAAATTAGAGTAGCCATATATTTTATTTTAATTTATGCTTATTTTTTTCATGCAATTTTTAAATAATAAATATTAACTTTTAGGCATCAATCTTTAAAGAATGGAAGGCAATGCCGCCATTTTTTAAATATTATAATAGTAAGCAATTTATTATAATGTTAACTATATCTCAACATATTTCTAATGTTTTCATTAAGAGTAGTATATTGATTTAGAGTATCATTCTAAATTAGATTACTATTTCAATTATAACAGTTTTGTAATTTACATTTAGATTAAAATTAATCTTTACATATTAACATTTGAAAAGTGGATGGCAATGCCGCCATTTTCCAAATATTTTATTAAAATACCAATTTATTTATTTTTAAATAAGAAAAACGAGACTTATACTTTTAATTTTGTTGCATAACCATATATTTATTTTAATTTATGTTTCTTTTTTATATGCAATTTTAAAAGAACAAATATTAAATTTTCCATCATTTTTTCAGGCATGGAAGCCTCTAATACACAATCAAGCATTGTCGACACTAGCCCAACTTCTTCTGTACAGTCAAATGATTTTTTTGAGACAGAGTTTCAGAAGTGTGCACGCATAATTAAACAGTGTTGTACAACTATGGTAGAAGCACTTTAGAATGCAACTTTATCTATTGATCATGTACAAGAGATAGAGATAATGGAGATGGAAGATGTTGCCAAATATGTACGCAACACATCTACAAAAGTAGATGCGTTTCCATCCATGATGAAAGAGGTCTATGATGATCATATTACAAACAAAGGTCGTAATACAATTTTAATATCTGAAGAATATGTGATGTACTTACATCATTATGGAGAGTTATACACATGGTCCATATGATGATTTCACATTTTTCAAATCTTCACTTATTACTTTATCCAGATAATTGTACTAGGAGATATTATTCTCCTTCCATCTATGTATCGAAATAATAAATAAACGATTTAACTTTTTATCTCAAATTCTTCTCAACTATACTTCCAAATATTTGAAATGCTTTTTGTTGACCTTTGTTTTTGTATTATTAAAGATTTTACATGAGATATATCATTAATATGTTGATCATTAAATTATGTATAAAATTGATGTGTTATTTCTAACTATTAATCCACTCTAAAGCATAATATTCATTTTATACTCATTTTAAGTGTAATCATTACCTCAATAATGTTTAGTACTCCTTCATTGTACACTATTCATGCTAAGCATAATTAACATTAATTAATTGTATATTTATAAATGTAACTAATAAAGTTATAAAACTACATAAGGAACATTTTAATCCTTATATTGTTCTATTATGCTAATAGGCATGTGTAAGGAGAACGAGCTACCCTCCTAAATGTAATTATAAACACAACAATAACTGTAACTTTGACCGTGGTCCTACTTCTCCCCTAACTCTAATCCTAACCATAATTCTAATGCTTTGTCTACCCCTAACTCAAACTATAACCCTAACTCAGAT
Organism: Cupressus sempervirens; assembly: GCA_028749045.1. NCBI lineage: Eukaryota > Viridiplantae > Streptophyta > Pinopsida > Cupressales > Cupressaceae > Cupressus > Cupressus sempervirens. The sequence goes on from CM053792.1 coordinate 379,569,381, forward strand.
TCTAACCATAAACCTAATCCTAACCCTAACCCCTACCCTAACCTTTTATGTACCCTTATCTCTAACCCTAATTGTAATGCTAAACTTAACCTTGACCCTATCTCTAACCCTAACCCTAACCCTAACCCCAATCCTAACCCTAACCTTAACCCTAACTCTAATCCTAACACTAACACTAACCCTACCCCTACCCCTAACTCTAACTCTAAATATAACTCTACCATAATTATAATATAACCCTAACCCTAACCCTAACTTTAATGCTGACTGAAACCCTAACCCTAACCCTAACCTTAATTCTAAACTTAACCTTGACTCAAACTCGTATCTTAACCTCAACCCTGACGTAACTCTATACATATCCCTAACTCAATATGTAAAACTAACACTAACCATAACCCTAAATCTAATCCTTTCTCTACCCCTTTCTCTAACTCCAACCATAATCATAACCATAACCGAAACCCTACCATACCCCAAACTCTAACCGCGAATCTAACTCTACCATGATTGTACTTTAATATTAGCCCTAGCCCTAACCCTAAATCTATCCTTAAAGTTGACTCAAAACTCTAACGTTAACCCTAACTTTAACATTAACCCTAATCATAATATTTAATCTTTTTGAAACTCTAACCCTAACCCTAACCCTGACTGTAACCCTCCCCCTACCTCTAATTGTAGCCCTAAATCTAACTCTACCATAATTGGACTTTAATTCTAACCCTAGCAATTATTTTAACCCTAATCATAATATTAAATGTCTTTGTAACTCCAACCCTAACCCTAACCCTAACTATAAGCCTACCTCTACCTCTAATTGTGGTCCTAAATCTAACTCTACCATAATTGGACTTTAACTCTACCCCTAAAAAATATTTTAACCCTAAAGCTAACTCTAACCCTAACCCTTTCTATACACCTATCTCCAACCTTGACCCTAACTCTAATTCCAACCCTAACACTAACACTGACCCTAATCCTTAACCCAATCATACCCCTAACTCTAATTCTAACTATAAATCTAACTCTACCATAATTAGACTCTAATCCTAACCGTATCCCTTTGTTTAATCTTCACTAAAACCCTAACTCTAACCTTAACCCTGACTCAAAACTCTAACTCTAACCTTAACCCTAACTCAAAACTCTAGCTTTAACCTTAACGCTTACTTTAATCTTGACAAAAATCCTAACCCTAACTCTAACCTTAACCCTAATTCAAAACTCTAATTCTAAACCTAACCCTAACTCTAACCCTAACAATAGTCATAATCCTAAAATAACCCTAACCACAACTCTAACTCTATTTGTAACTCTAATCTTGACCCTAACTCTGGCTCTAATTGTAACCCTAACCCTAATTCTAATTAAAATCCTAACCCTAACCCTAATTTAAATATTAATGCTAACCCTAACCTTTACTTTAGTCTTCATTAAAACCTTAACCCTAACTCTAACCTTAACCCTGATTCAAAACTCTAATTCTAAACCTAACCCTAACTCTAACCCTAAAAATAGTCATAATCCTAAAATAGCCCTTGCCCTAGCCCTAACCATAACTCTAACTCTAATTGTAACTCTAATCCTGACCCTAACTCTAGCTCTAATTATAAACCTAACCCTAATTTAAATCTTAATGCTAACCCTAACCCTATTTCTAACCCTAACCATAACCATAACTCTACTCTTAAATATAACAATTTATCTAATAATATCCTTAAAATAAGATTGAATCAAAGTGATGCAAATAAACAATATATATAGAATTAAAAAAAAAAATGTTGAAGAATGATTTTATACTAAGTTTATATGACTACAATTTTATAGTAAGTTTATACAACTAAATTTAAAAAGAAAAAAATAAATCAATACTAACCAGATCAAAAAAAGAAAAATTAAAAAATAATTTATCTGTTGCGCTGCGACTGCTACTAGCTTATATATACCTATATATATATATTACGCCGAGAGTAATCGTTCTTGAGGCGCCTATTTTTTTTCATAAATCTCAATTATAAAATAACTTTAAGATTAAATAAAAATAAGCGCCTCGAGAACGATTACTCTCGGCCTAATATATATATATATATATATATATATATATATATATATATATATATATATATATATATATATAAAAGCTAGTTTTTATATCAACTCTCTTTCTCTTATTCCAATGATAGATCACAGAATCGAAAACCCAAAAAATTGATGGAAACATAATGACAATCGAATTCACGGCTATAAAATAGATAGTTTTATATGAGTTGTGAAAAATAACTCTCCATGCTCTACACTATAAATACATACATGCCACTCTTTGCCAAGTGCTGTGCTGATACTCTGTTCCGAAGAGCCTTCGCTGACATTCAGACATTAAAGCCAACCAAGCTCTGTCGTAAACATTGTAAGATTCTCTGGTATTGGGACCAGCCACGCAGTGAAAAATGGACTTTAGGCCTACAGATCATACTCCAACCCAAGATCAAATGTCTCCCGCAGCAAATCCGGAGGAATCAACAGTAGAAGCAGAAGCAAAATCGTCCCCAATACCGAAGCCAGAAAAAGAAGACGAGCATATATCATCATCCGAATCGAAAAAATCTAATTCAGAACCCCCGACATTTCAATCCCCTCCCACGAAACGTTCTGAGGACACCTGCAATCTCCCATATCAATCACATTCACTCTGTGCCTGTGGAGGCACGCATAGCGGCCCAAACAAGATCACGTTGGGATTCTCCCCACCCGCAAATTATAGGCCCATTAGAGCGCCCGCCCTCTTGACACCCCCCAATACGCAGGCTGTTATATCTGCCCCAGTTCCGCAAGCCGTAAAAGTTCCACCCTTATCATCTCCCTATGCCTTTAAAGTCCCGGTTAAAAGAATCTCAAGTCCTGCAGACATAGAACACTTCAATACTTCTGATTCTGGGAAAACCTTCCTAGGGTTTGTAGTTTTGCTCAGTGAAGCGATACGTGGGCACAAAATCTCAGATTACTGCTCGGAATCCCAGGCCGTGAAGACCATCGTCGGAATACTGGATGAAATGTCGGGTTGGGTCGACGAAATACCGCCCGTTCAGCAGCCTGTTCGGTATGGGAACCCTGCATATAGGGCATGGCATGACAAACTGGAACGAGAAGGGTTTTCTTTCATGGTTAGGGTTTTGGGTCAAGATCTCCGCGAGGCATCTGTTGAAATTTTTCCTTATTTTGCCGACAGCTTTGGAAATTCATTGCGAATTGATTACGGCACAGGCCATGAAACGAATTTTGCCGCCTGGCTGTTTTGTCTGGCTAGGTTGGGAATTTTGAAAGAAAACGATTATCAAGCTGTCGTTGCTAGGGTATTTGTGAAGTATTTGGATCTTATGAGGAAGTTGCAGACGACTTATCTTTTGGAGCCTGCAGGATCCCATGGGGTTTGGGGGCTGGATGATTATCATTTTTTGCCCTTTATTTTTGGGTCGTCTCAGCTGGTGGATCATAAGTATATGAAACCCAAGTCCATACACAATGAGGATATTTTGGAGAGTTATTCGAAAGAGTATCTTTATCTTTCGTGTGTGGCTTTTGTGAAAAAGATGAAGAAGGGTCCCTTGGCTGAACATTCGCCCATGATTGATGATATTAGCGGGGTGCCGAATTGGGGCAAAGTGAATAGTGGGATGCTGAAGATGTACAAGGCCGAGGTGCTGGAGAAGCTGCCTATCATGCAGCACTTCTTGTTTGGATCAATTATTAAATGGTAAGTTCACAATCTAGTGCAACTCAATCATTGTTTTTTCAGGATTCACAGTAACAAAGCCTTTATAAGGTCCATGATATGTGTCAAAGAGGTATTCTGGGATAGAACTCCTTATCACATGTCGCGATCCGTCGTTGTGATCGGTATAAATAGCTTAGGACAAAACCCCTAGAAATTTACTCGTTCTTATTCTACCACTTTATATTTTGTAATCGTTAGTTGATTTTTTGGGATTAACAGTTAATAATATGAGAAGAAATAGCTCCCTTAAAGATGCTGTGGCCTCATTGCTCAAGTCGTTTGACTCCAATATATGTTACAGTAATTCTTAAAAGGCATTTTGGCTTTACTCTGGCTCGACTTTTGGTCTTTGAATAAATCAATCCGGAAGAAGACAGGAGCATGAAGATGCATATTGTTTAGAGCGTTCCGATGCAATTATGTGCACATGTACAATTCTTATCTACTACGATTATATATTATTTTGTAACTACCAGTCTATAAACCTTTACACGTGGTGGGGAAAAACTTGAGCGAAGATTAAATTCAACATCATAATTATTATATCAAAAACTGCGTCTCCAGACATTTTCCCACTTTGAGTTTGCACTCATCGCCTTCCATGAGACCATGCCTGGATTATGCATTTTGTCAAATAATTTCTAGTCTTCTTCTTGTTCCCTCATCTTGAATAAATGACGATTAGGGTGGTTACAACTTATAACCTCATCAAAAAATTACTTATTCAACAATTATATTTGATCATATCTCCACGCTATGCACAATAGGAGCGTGTTACTGACATTATGATGACACAGCAAGGTAGGACTTTACATCCAGTTTATGACATGACAACATGTAACTGTAATTTGTATGGTTACTCATCCAATCAAATGATACGAGTTTCTAGTAGCAAATTGTAGACCTTCAGCAAAGCCAACCAAATAATAGTTGTTATGAGTTTATCATTAGAATAATGGATAGATTGTTTAGTAACTCTGCATACTGAGTTGGCATATTGGAACGATGTTCATGAAGATTCGACAATGGGTGAGATTTGGGTCTACATTCAGGACAGGCATAGTTAGACCTATCAAAAAGCTAGTTCAAAAACAAGTGGGGGTTGGGGGAAAGATGAAGAGGTAATTTTTAAAAAAAGCAAAGGTTAATTTTCAAAATTTTCTGTGTCAAAAAGTAAAAGTTTAAAGGTTAACATTTGTGGAAACTTTGACCTTTTATTTGTGAAGAAATAGTAAATTCAATATTTATATTTTGAAAAACCTTTCTTTGAAAATTTACAGTATCCATGTCTAGTTTCTTATATGCAATTTGCCATATCATTCAGGTGCATATTTTTCGCTTTTTTGAATGTTATATTGATTTTGAGAAACTCTTTGTTTTAAGATTTACTAAATCTGTCTAAAGGAGGTAAGAATTGGGGAGTGCATCCTTGTTTTTTTGATTAGTATATAGGGAGTCCTAGTGAGCCCCAACTCTTTGATCATACTGAGGATACATATATCTAAACACACAAAGCAATTGCAAAATCAGACAAAAGGCCAGAACCAAGCTTATGCAGTAGGGGCTACTCATCCAACCAAAAGAGAATAGGTCCTCCTAAATGTTTAACCCAAACCATATTGTTCATTGAGCCACCACCATCCATGTTACCCAATCTAGGAGCATCAAGCCAACCTTTCCCTGTGTTAGGATCAACCACGGACAGAAAAAACAATTACATGCAATATAACCAATATCAGAAAATAATAAATTGCATAGAAGAGAACACAAAACAGAAAGATTTAACGTGGCTCACCCAATCCTTGTGCTACGTCCACCAACAAGAAGTCCAATATTATTATTATCCAGTGATTACAATCCACAATCCCTTACAGCTCAATACCGCCGCAAGAAGCTACAATCTCATCATACATTATGAAATCCCTAACCCTAAGCCATTTTATACAAGTTTTTGCTATTTACAAAATTAGGGTTAGAATAAGTTGTCCAATAGAAAAATAGCAGCTGACATCTTTTACAATAATAGAGTCATTTTTGGCTTCGGGGGCGCTGCCCTCGAAAATTTCCACAGCGGCATTGCCCCTTGACCCCACCTTGTACTGCGACAGGGAGCGCACCTGGGGTGCTGCCCTAGGACCCTGCAAGGGGCGTTGCCCCTTGAACCCATCTTGATCACTGTAGAAATAATCTGAGGGGAAATTGCGCCGAATAAACCTCCAAGTTTGATTAGGCTCCACATCACAACACCCTACAATTACCACAGATTTTGGCAATGCAAGTGCAAGCCTATCACTGTGTTAGGTCCCCACTTTGCAACACTAATCAGAGCAATAAAACAATCGAAGCTTCACATGATTGCAGCAATTAATGCAAATAACATAAGCAGAGCAGTGAATTAGTAAATAACAATCCAAGGGAATATTTTATATGTTAATCTCAAATGCTAGCCAACGTCATTTGCCTAGGGCTGACCCTCCTTGTCTTATTTATCACCCGTTATAGAGAAACTAAAATAAATTATTACTAGGGCTGTCCTCCTAGATATAGGTGTCTTGCTGAAGAATGTAAATAAAAAGGAAAATATATAATTAAACATTTGTTCATATTGCTGGCTGACCTTGTTGTGACCCTTGATAATGAGTTTAAAAGCAAATTAAGTATTGTATGTGTGAGCTGACCTGAGTTGATAAGCTATGTTGTTTGGTCAAGTGTTACCTCTTGTAAGGTATAAATAGAGGTATGCTGAGACCTATTTGGGCATCAACTCATTGCAATATGATTCTAATTGTAAAAGCAGACCATGAAGATAAACAGCAGCAGATATAAAGATATGTTGAATCACAGATTTGAAAGGAGAAGAATATCAATTCGTTCAGAGCAGGAAAAGAGCAGGAGATACAACTGAAAAATGTGTTAAGGGGTTTGCACACAAATTAATAAGAAGCCATGGTTCATAAATTTCCTAAGGCAGCGAGTAACATTGTTAATGGCAGTGACAGAGTAAAGAGACGTAATTATGTCTCTAATAAAGCAGTTTAGAAGATAGCAATTACTAAAGTAAGGGCGCTTCTCTTGGAAAGCTCGTAATCCTTTGTGAAGTACCACATCTTTTCATAGGAAGATATAAAAGCATCAGACACATCAAACTAGGTGAGAACAAGGATAAACATCAGCTGTTGCAAGCATCAAGGAAATCGATATGAGGGCTAATTTGCTGGTTTAGGTAAGGGCACACATATGCGAATCATACTTGGGGTTCAGGTACATGCATGCGTGTGTGTACACAATTTTTTTAAACAAAAATATACAGAATTGTAAAACTAAATCATTTGATAGTATGGATCATTGCTCAATACCAAATGCCAAAGATAGTTATTAAATGTCAATTGATAGTTCATAATTTCAATATTTAAGTCATATGCCATAGTATTACGATTCAAACGAAAATCATTAGAGAATAGTAATTGTCTTCTATCTCCATTTTAGCTCATCAATCATCAAAAGGATTTTCAAAAGAATTCTCATCTGCTGCATTTGCCATTTTTAGCTGCTGCAAGTTCAAGATCATTTTAACCCAAAGCAATATCACTTCTACTAGATGCACCATATGTAGGTATGTCATCATCATCACTCGTAGTGACCTTAGCAAGATCTTCAATGGTTGCATCTAAGTTAGCTTTGTTGCCCCATGGTTGTATTGGAGATTCTTAGGCGATAGAAGATGCAAATTGAAATGAATGAAAACCAAGTCTTTTGCTCTTTTTGCAGCTAATTAGTTATGGCTCATTGAATGGATAAATGGATATGTACTCCAATTCCATTGAGAGGTAGAAGATCTTACAACCTTTTGGAATTCGAGAGAAAATCAACAAAATATAAAAAATATAAATGCAAAATAAATTATAGAATGATAAGTGCTAAATTTTGTGATACAAATGAAAAAATAAATCTTTCTCTTGAGAGGATCTTGATTGGAAGAGGTTAGAGATACATATAATCTTAACAATGGAAGTAATGCCATTTAGTAGCATCCGTTTAAGATTGGTCTTTTACCACATAACTAGTATCATTTCTTCATGAAAAATACAAGCCAAATTCTCTCCTAACACTTTACTTCTAGATCTTGGAAGTGTCTTCTAAATGCTTGCTTGTACCCGATAGTAACTTCAGAATCTCTAATGGTGGTAATCTCCCTGACAAAGAAAAGACCTCATTGTTACAGTATGTTGGAGATTGTGCATTGGAAGGAGGTGCAATGGTGTGATCATCTTTTGTTAATAATGAAGATCGATTGATTCATTCTTTTGAAAAAGCTTGCTTCAAGTTTATTCTCTCATTTTGTATTACCACTTTTATTGTCTCTAGCATTGTGTTTATGCCATCATAGATAGGCAGCGTCTATGCAGCCGACTGAATTCCCCTGAATAAATCATTTTTAACAATTTAATAATTAGTTTTAAAATTATTTGAAAAGGATTTGTTATTTTTTATTTATTAAACATATTACAATAAAGGTAAATCCGTTGGCTAGTTAGCCACATGATGTATTTGTATCAACAAATCGAAGCATAGTCATAATAGGCACAATGAAATCCAATACATATTCCACATGAGCCCAACAGTTGTCATCCAAGATCAATGACAACCTTTTGCTGCCCCTCTAAATTTGACTACCAAAAACCCCATTGATTTTCTAATAACTGATGCTCGTCACACATTCAAAAGTTGTTATCCCATTGGTTTGCTAATAACTGCGTGACTCAATGCCTCTTACACCTTCAAAAGTTGTTACATAACAATTGTGTGAGATGCAAATTAGGTCTTTGTAGCCTAGGATCATGTTCATAAGTTAATAACACATTAAAAATATTTAAATAACATATAAAAAATATCATTAATTTATAAACATGTTGAATATGACATAAAATAAAATAAAATAAAATAAAATAAAATAAAATAAAATAAATAGATTAAATTTACCTTCAACAATTCCAATCTTGAAAAAGTTATGAAAATTACTTGACGTTTGGTGGTTTGTCATAAACATCTAGATCTCTTCACCTTTTTGATATATTTCTTTCACCCACCCTATTTGAGTGCGAATTGCTTGCATCACCAAGTTGAAGGTGGTGCACGATGCAAGTTGTCAAAAAACTGTGCTCATATCTTTGCTCAACCGAAACACTGACAACCCTACAAATTTTCGCAGTAACGACTTGAGCCCTATTCTCATAACCCACCATGTCTATGAACTTTATGAGAATTGTGGAAATGAACTTTGCATCTTTGGCTTGCCCTTGACATTCAATTGCCTTAAAAAACAATGCTCCTTTGGGGGACACCGAAAATATGTATCAATGGACAATTTTCAAAATCTTCCATCCATTTGAAACAATAGAAACTCTTTATATAATCCAAGAATTTCTAATTGCTTTTAGTGAGTTTTTTATAGAACTCTTCTCTTTTGGCAATAAGGTGGTACACGCTTTTTCATATCCAAGACTCGTGAATCAAGAAGTTGCACTTTTGATTGTCGGTATGTTTCCTTGCTATGGTGATCACACCAAGTTGAAAGGAAGACTATTGGCATGGATGCAATATGCAATATTTTGTTAATCAATAGCTCTTGGTTTTATTTTAATTGCCTTGTCAAATGGAACTCTTTTGTGGGTGGGAATTTCTACTTCAGCTTTGGTAGAGGGTATTTGAAAGAAGCGATGTTGGGAGTGATGGAAATATGGCAAACACAATTTGTGTGGGGGGGGGGGGGGCTGATTAGCCATCTTAAAAAATCCTCAACTAAAACAAAACGTTAACTTCAGATTTGATAAATAAATAATCCACAACAAATCAAGAACACGTAACACCAAATTTTTTTCGCTGAACCCATTTAGGGGGAAAAACACAGTGGGGATGAACCCACAAGATATACTCTGTTAAAAGTATGTATGCCCTATTAGGAGTAGTACAATGGGAATGCACATGCATTCAGGAACACTGCTTAGAGCTCACTGCTCAAAAGGAAAACAAGGCTTATTGCTTAGGGAAGGCTCACTGCCTTAAATTTTTTTTGGATTGCATCCACATATCATGAACTGTACAATAACATCTTCAATATGCCTGGATTAGTCCCATACAATTCCAACTTTATTTTCTACTTTGCCTCTATTCGCACATCTCATGAACATGATCCACACACTCTAATACAAAATAAATACATTAATTTATACAATTCATTAACCTTGGAAATATTAACAAGGTCAGCTCAACTCTCATCACCTAATTACAAAAAAATAACCATACACAATGCAATATTTACTGTGAACCAAATATGACATAACACAAACCAAAATCATACATCTTAAACATGAAACACCTCCAAGAATTATGCCTCGATCATCCACAACACGCTGCAACCACCAAGTTGGCCAAGAACATGAACTCACCATTTGAATTCATCAATTGTGAGCACCACGACCAATGTGAACCAACGACAAATAGGAACATGATCTAAAAACATCCACAAGCGTCATGAAATACCACTGAAACATGCACATCAGTTCAAATCATTGGAATCATTAGCATCATCATAATGGACCTCGAGAACACCAACAATAATTGTCAATCAAGAAAAATTGCTTGCGGATCTCCAAATCATAAACCAATTGAGCTGAGAACACACATCAATGTCCCAAACATAGATCAACAATAAGATATTGCAATGCAAAGCAATAGTGTTCCAAATGCTGTCATAGTGTCACCTTTGAACAATTGAAAATATCAGTCTTAATAAAGAAACCATAGCTCACTCGATTCTTCATGTGGACTGCTGCAAGTTGAACTGGATCAACTACACACAATGCTCTATCAAACATGCATGTTTGTAGATTCTGGTCTTCAATATACCTGCTACACCGGACAATGAACTCACTGAACATTACAGCAACACTATCCCAACCAGAGAAATATATTTACACCTATGACAACACTTCTCTTGAATATGTGACAATACATCTCTGAGGCACGAATTTGCATCTTATTCCAATAATATTTCCCTTTGGCATCGATGGCAAAATATGATGTGAAAAACAATTAATGTCAAAGAAATCAAATTAACAATATCCTCTTGTTGAAACTTTCTCCCTTTAGTTTTTCACATGATTCTCCCCCTGTTGACATCAATGGCAAAGGCACATATTTGTAACATCATTTGAACTAAATATTTTCAAAAAGTGAACATCTAACCTACAAAAGACTGACTACTCACCCTGAGTAGTAGCCACCAATACACCAATCTGAGTCATAAGATATATCTAAGAATTTCTTTAGACTGAAGCATACTGATGCATCTTAGTTCTGATCAAGAGGGGGATATCACCCCTAGCTTCCCTTTGAGATGCTCAAAAGTATCTTTGGGCAAAGTCTTTGTGAAATTATATTCAATCTGTTTCTTAGTAGGAACATATTCCAATATGACTGCCTTCTCAAAAAGTGAAACTGATTGATATATGTTTAGTCTTTGAATCGAGCACTAGATTCTTAGAAATGTTAATAGTACTTGAATTGTCAAGGTAGATAGCAATAGGTGCATCATACTCATTTTTGACATCCTTCAACATCTGCTTCATCTATACCACTTGTGTACAAATGATTGTAGCAATAACATATTCTGCTTCTACAATAGACTGTAAAGTACAATTCTGCTTTTTTCTAAACCATGAAATCAATCTCTTTCCTAAGAAAAATGCACCACCACTAGTACTATTCTTGCGATCTACACAATGCACTCAAAGTAAAATCACCATCTTTAGGATATTGTAGGCCATAATCAGCTAATTTTCGGGACAATGACAAGGGGAGGATGAGGCAAGGAGGAGTGTTGTATAATATACATATAGAATTTGAAATGCTTGTTATTATGAAATTATGTTTCTATAGAACATACCAAATTAAAATACTTGAACATAGCAAAATTGCAACATGAACTAGAACCATTGAACATTGAACATAGTAACATATTACATACCCAATAGTAACATTCGAAAATCAAAAGTCAAATAGAAATCCAAGTCCTCATTCCAGCGTCAACATGGTTGCGGAATAGCAGAGGTAGGGGTATTTGGGTTCGTGAGTACCCGATGCGGGGACGTGGACGGGTACTCCAAGGTTTGGGAGGGGGTGCGAGTCCCTGTGTGACACTGAATTATATTTCAAAATCCTCCTAGCAATAATAACATGAGATTCCTTAGGATCTGCTTGAAATCTAGAAACAATACAAACTGCATTGATGATATCGGGTCTGGTTTGAGCGAAATATAGTAATCCACCAATCATAGACATGTATCTACTTTGATTTTAGGTGAGTCTTCATCTTTTATCAACTTGCATCCAATCACCATAAGAGTACCAATTGGCTTTGAATCTTCCTTACCAAATTTCTTCAACAACTCTATAACATACTTGAATTGTGATATAAAAATTCCATTCTGATTTTGTGATTTGCAGACTAAGAAATATTTTCTTCTCTCTAATCATAGGCATCTCAAATTCATTTTGCATTTCAGTAGCAAACTCTTTACTAAACTTGTGTAATGTCCCCATTGGTAGCCAGCATCAGAATTTCAGGGATTAGCCTAATATTGGATCTTCGTAGGCTAATGAGGATGGTTAGAGGATCTTCTGAGGATTGATTCATCTCCAACATTCATCGATTTATGGATTTGGCCTTCGCTTGATGTCATTTGGACTCCATTTGCCATACTATGTATAGTAAGTCAAGGGTAATAGAGATGAACTCTTTCTATTTTTAGAAAGTGTATTTGGTCACATGGGGAATTATGAGGAGGGATTCCTATTTTAGACGGCATGGCAGTCAAACAAGTATTTCAAGAGACTAAGTCACAAGGTTTGAATTCGAATTCGAGTTCGGCAACTATAAAATTCGAATGAAGTTCGGGAAAGAGTAAAAATTTGGGGAAAAATTCAAATTAAATTCGCCTTATACAATTTTAATTATTTTCTAGATGTATGTAATATATCTTATCAATTATCAAAATAGTAAAAAGAAGCTTGATGAGACATTTATTAAGTACAAAACATAAGAAACATGTGAAATCACAATAGCAAAGATTTTTTTTGTTGTGAAGGTACAATCAAAAGTCAAAACTTCATAGCTTCAAGAAAGCTCGAAGTCATCAAGAGCACTTGGCTCAGATGGTGTAGAATCATCATCAGTATCACTACCCAATTCTTCCTCAAAAGTCAGGCTCATCTGCATCTGGTACTGCTATGTCGTCCAAAGTCTGTTGTTGTGAAGATGACTCATTTGTTGATTTGTTCAAGCAATTTTAAATTGCTGTGAACATAGACAAGATCTCCCAACTTTCCAGACAACAACTTGTTCCTCTTTTTGGAATGGATGTGGTCAAAACAACTCCAATTTCTCTCACAAGCTGATGATCTTGCTCCTTGACTCAAAATTCGAATGGCAAATCGCTGAAGTTTAGGAGTTTTTGCCCCATAGCTCATCCACCATCTATAACTAGGTACCTCATCTCGTATCATATCATATTTGGCTGCTGCTATTCCAAACATCCCTTTCGCTTTTCTGTATTTCCGACATTGTTCTCTAATTAGAGATGCAATTGTTGGATCTGGTTTAGATCTACTAATGGCTTCATAAAACCCTGCCATAATTTCAGCATCACCTTGTCTATCAATGTGAAACAGTTTAAGCTCCAAGTAGCAAGCTGCTGCATATAAAGGAGTGTGCATCATTTTCCATCTTGAATCAACAGTCTCCCATATCTCTATATACTCTGCTTCCACATTATTTAGTGCTCTTTGAATAGCTTCCTTGCAATGGTCCATGCTTTCATAAAGCATTCCAAGGCAAGGAGTGTCACCATCAACCATGCGGAGCACGTCAACAATTGGACCGCATATATTTAAAACCTTTGCCTCACTTTCCCAAAAGCTACTATTTAAAACAATTTGCTCTATCATCTTCCCCTTACCACTTTTTGAGAGAGTTGAATTTTCCCACTCATTGGAACAAATTACAGATCTTAAAGCCACTTTCTCTTCAACCACTCTTCTCAAAGTGATATAAAATGAAGCAAATCTTGTATCACAAGGCCTCAACAACTCTCTAGATGCATGTTGCCTATAAAGGCTCAATGTGAGACGATGATTTCGTATGAAATTTGCAACTTCTCTTCCTCTATAAATTTCTTCATGTATCCAAGGGAATTTTGCCAAATCGTGAAGCAACAAATCCAAACAATGAGTTGCGCATGGACTCCAATAAATTTCTGGGTACTTATCTATAATCAGCTTGCCAGCTCCCACACAATTTGCTGCACTATTAGTAACCACTTAAACCACATTTGCAACCCGTACTTCAAGAATTGCTTCCTCTAATATTTGAAATATATATTCAGAAGTTTTTTTATGATTCATAGTGTCAATAACTTTCAAGAATACAACACCTTCAGGACAAGCCACTAAAACATTAATCAATGGTCTTTGACAGATATCCGACCATCCATCACTCAATATAATGCACCTTGTTGCCTTCCAAGAGGCTTTGACCACAACTAATTTATTAGTCACTCTATCTTTTGACCTCTCTAAGAGAGTTGTTCTCAAAGTTTCAGAGGAAGGAGGTATGTACCCTTTGCCAAACTCTCCAGCCTTTTGAAATACAACACGATAAAGTGGATTTCTAGCTACATTGAAAGGAATTGCACTAGTATAGAATAAATCAGCTAGTAAATCATCAACTACTTGTTTCTCACATGGTTTCCATAAGCTATTCAGAGTTCTGCTTGAGGTAGACATGAAGATGACGGTATAGTTGATGTGAACCTAGAGACGTCTTCAATTCTTTGTTTCTTTTGTGCCTTCTTCATCTTTTGTGCAATAGAAGAGGAATGCTCTTTCTCTAAAATCGCTCTAAGCTCTTGGGTCACACTTGGACATGCAGTAACACCTCCACCTTTACCTGTCGTAATACCAAGCAAGTGATTCATGACCCTTGTTAAACTTCCAGTAATAACTTTTGGACACAAGTTACACTGAGCTTTATTAGGACTAGTTTGAGTCACATGTTTCCATGCCTCCAAAGTTGATTTGTGGGGAGCCATATTACAATCTATAGAATTAAAAACAAAATAACATATTATTATTTCAAACTTTAAAACAAAATAATTCAATAAATAATTTTAAAATGTTAATTTAAAATTAAACATGTTAAAGTTCAACTTTTTACACTAATAATTGTATTATTTGAAAATTGAAATATACATTTATTAAATATAATATAATATATCTATTTATTTATTAAATTATAATAAAAATTATAAACTTACAAAGCAAAATAAAGTAAACATATTAATATATATCTAATCGACTCTAAACTCTAATATTTTAAAAGTTTTCCAAACTATGTTAATTAAAAATTAATATATCACTATTTTAAGTCAAATTTAAAAAATAAATCAAATATTGAATTAACTATTACAATTCTGATTACAAAGAATTAAAAAAATTAAATTGATTACAAAAGCTATATAAAATGAAATAATTTTTTTATACAAATTATATTGGTTAAAAACTATATACAAATAATATGCCCACAAATTATATACAAATTATATTGGTTAAAAACTATATACAAATTATATTGGTTAAAAACCATATTTTCTAATGGATCTTCCATATCTTTCATGTCTACTCATTACCTACTTGCTATTATAAATAAAAATGTAAAAACAACCTCAAACATATAAATTTACACATGCATATTAGATTACTATTAGAAATTATTTGAATTGATTAAATATTCAAATATTATAAGAAAATAAATTAAACTAAGATAATATGCATGTATCCATATTGATATTATTACAACAAAGTTACAACTACACAAATAAAAATTCAAATTATTACTAAGTCACGACACAACTATACAAATCGAAACAAGTAACAACTATAGAAATCGCAAGAAATAAATTTATCACAGACAGGCGTTGGGCGGGCACAGGCAGGCACGACAGAGCTGAGAGAACAAATGGGCATTTTTGCGTTGACCCAGGCGGGCACAGGCGGGCACGAGAAAGCCGAGAGAACAGAGCCGAGAGAGGATTTAAGAAAAATGCCACCTCAACTCAGGACGAACTTATGCTGATTTGCACATTTGCGTTGGATTTTATAGACATTTCTGCTCGATAAAACCCTAGAAACTCTGTCGGCAATTTCTAAATTTATTTGACTCATAAAAGGAACTGCGTTTTTTGGTAGCCGAATGTACAACGAATTTGAATGAATTTTTTTGGCAAGTTTCAGATTCGGCAATATTCGAATATCAAGCTTGATATTCGCCGAACCTTGTGACATAGTCAAGAGATATTAAAGTTCGAGTAACTTAAGTGACTAGAAGACGAAATTGGCTTTTAATCCCACATTGCCTAGTTGGTTGTGTCTTCCCTCATATCGAGGTTATAAAATCGTCGAGCTACATTGGGATTGAGACCATGAATATATGATATTATTTAAATACAAGGTTGCTTTGAGGACGAAACCTCTTAAAGGCAAGTGTGAGAGTTGGACGTAGGCCCAGCCTCTCATTGGTAACTTTTCATTTTCAGGGTATAACTGTATGGTGGACTTAATTACTGATTGAATTAGCCTCCAAGAAGTAAGTACAGTAATCGGTGCTAGAAGTTTTAAATTCTGATTATAAGGAGATTAGTAAATGTTAGGATAGACCTAGCTGAAGTAAGTCTACTCGCAAGGTCTCAGTCAAGGGATGACTACTAAACGAGTGTGATTGGAGTATTAAGTGCGAGCGGTAACAACAGGTGTCTTTTCCAGCCTCGCGGCAAGAGGCAACCACAGGTAACATTGCGTGGAGGATAGACAAGGAGGCTCGACTATTGTGGATGCTCCGCTTAAACACAACAAACCAGGCATCGCGTGGCAGAATCAGGCAATCACAGGCCTAGTAGGGATTGTGAAGAACTGCAGAGAAACATTGTGAGGCCACAGTCAGTGTGCAACTGTCAGCAACTACTTCATTAGACAAACCTCTCATTGCAATCAGTATTCCACTTGTACGTGCATTCTCAGCAGCGGTAGTCTATATAGAAAATGAGACCATCTCTGCTCCAGCATAGTGGTAGCATCAATCCATTACAGGTGCCGGGTATTAGCACGGTAACATAGATTATTACCGGCCACTACAAGTGCACCATTATCAAACCATTAATTTGTTATGCAAAGTGTTGAGACTATAATACCTAGAGTTTATTGGTTATCATCGTGTATGTGTTATTTAATAAGCATAGTATGACAAACAAATTAATGATGTTATTTGTTAGCGTAACCACTCCTTGAACATCTAGTGTATTCTTATTTTGTAAGCATTATTATATATGCTGTTAAAGGATAGTATAAATTTGAGACTGTTATTTTTGATACTTTCACATTATTTGCAAATTCCGTTTGCCATATTTCTGCATTTTCTAGAGTTGGATTTACTGGCAATAGTATCAAAGTTCCAGACCTGGGTTACATGCCAACTGTTTGACAAAATACCCCTAGTGGAGATTTAACTAATTTTGATTATTTTAAGCCCAGATCATTATAGTGGTATCAGAGCTGGTCTTCTTGCCAGCCTGTGGATTTATAATAGAGGCAAAATTTTATAAGGATTTATCAGAAACAGTTTAAGTTAAGAGATGGAGATTGTGGAGTGAATTTGTAAGGAGTATTTATGCATGCAGATGTCTGTTTGTGAATGCAGTAGTGCAAAACCGTAGTTTTGGGAGATAGTCGTATTGTGATTTTTGCTATCATTATAGAGGTAATAAAAGCCAAGAGCCAATAGTGCTATGAAATGGAGCATTGTTCAGTAGCAGGTATAGGAAAGAGGAAGTGAAACAAGTACAAGACACTCAAATGGCTCATAATGAGAATGAACAAGGATGGGAAGTGAGGGAAACTTTGAGGGCTATTAGAGATGGGTAGAACAATATAGCCACTGCACTTCAGCAGCTTATAGGTGCTATGCAACAGTTAGCTCCACCTCACAAGGCAGCCCCGAGTCATCACAGTGCAGTTAGCTCCGCTTGACAGGGTAGCCCCAAGTCATCACAATGGAGGTGGTAGTGTGGCAGGATCACCTTGAGCTGCTAGGACCCTCACATGGTACATTGACAGGCCTTTGATGCCCGTGTTTACTGCAGAGGAAGAGGTAGCACCACCCACGGCACCAAACTTACTACCAGATAACGTTATGGCAATGTATGATGAATGGGATTTATTCCCTGATCCGGTTAAGCAGAATTTGTCCTTTGTTCAATACTTAAATCAAAAAATGGAGAGCTTGTCAGATCCAAAGATAGTTGAGAGGACAACGAGGTATACGGTTTCTACCTTTAGAAGGCCGACATCGAGATTGCAGGGAAGGATACTTGAGTTTTCTCCGATAGGTATCTATGATGTAGATGCACCTGTATTTAGTACAACACCTGCTAGTCCTATCTGCCGTGTTGATGATGGACCCAGTTCACAGAGATCAGTAGATGTGTCAGTACCCTTGGTGGATAGTGGCACTAAACTTCAGCAAGTTGAGGCCCCTAGAGTTGTTGCGGCTAGTGTAGATAGAGTTGATGCAGTTGTTACTACTGATACTTCAGGCTCTCTTGAGGAGGGAATTATTATTTTAGATTTGTATAGGAGTTGTCATAGTGTTGCTCCATTGTAGGAGGCAGTTGCTTCCTCAGGTGGGACCGATGCATGTATGGAGTCTCCCATTTATGATGTCGGGGATTTGGCTGTTACAGTGGAGTTAGTAGATGTGGGTTCATGCTCTAGTGTTATTGATTCACAGCCTAGCATAGAGTCATGTGTGTAGAGTCAGGTGACGACAGTTGAGACTCTATTAGGTGATGGGGATGTAGACAATGTGGACATCTCTGGCAATTTGTTGGATGATGCTATGATTTGCACTGGGTATGATACCCGTTGTCAGATATTGGGTGATGACTCTTATGAGATTTTGGATGAGTCTTAGGATTAATCTCTACAGGATCTTACTATTGAGGTGGAAGCTGAGACATGTGGGGAGATTGAGATTGCAAGGGCTTCTATTTCTTTAGAAGCAGAGTTGTGCAAGGATGGTAGGACATGTATGAGTGATCTTGTGGTGGACAGTTCAGATTCAGTTTCCTATCATAGTGCTATTAGTGAGACACAAAGCTTGCATACGAGTCAGGGGTTACAAAGGCATCATGTGACTTATCAGCTAAAGGTGAGTGATAGTGACATTTATTCATCTCTTGATCATTATGATGCTATTTGCTAGCTACATATGGTTGGGGTGCCCCAGTGTCAGAGGAGCATGGTGATAGTAGTCTTTCCCTAGCAGAGGTTCATGCACTTCAAGAGGTTGTTAGGATCTTGAAGCATAGTTACTCTTGGTTAGTTGATGACAGAGATTACCTTTTGGAGTGGGGTAGCACTTGCTATGAGGCGTTGTTAGGGAAAGAGGAGGAGGTGGTTGAGCTCACTCGAGAGCTTGAGGTTACGACGGACTCTCTTCAGTATACTCAGTTGGCTCTTCAAAGGAGTCATAGTCACAGTTGGGTGAGGTTACTGTGGAGTTAGAACGGGTACAGTCAACACCAGCCCCAGACCTTGTTTAGTTACATATTATGGTTGTGGTGAGTTTGCTTCTACAGTTGAGGATGAGGGACATGATGATGTGGTGAACACATTTGTCCAGGATATGAGTGTAGTATGTACAGAGGAGGCGAGAGCATCAGTGGAGACAGATTCTCATGGTGATTTATTTCTTTCTACTGGAAGTGAATATATTTCTTTTTTTCATATAGCTGGTAGCGTTGGACAGTTGGCATTGTCACATTTTCAGAGAGATCATCTGTGGGTTGCGGGGGAGCAAATTGATGCTTCCACATATAATTTCTATTGTACAAAGTCATTCATGGAGTATTCGCGTGAGAGCTCGGATTTGCGGGAGGTTTCATACAATATACCTGAGGGTGCTCTAATTTCGGGCTCTCGTGCTATTCGACAATTTGTGAGGAAAATTGTAGAGACCTTGGCTACAATGCTTCCCAATAGAGATTTTGTGATTGGGCTTGTTGGGAGGGTTGACCAGGCTCTTGCCCGACCGATAGTTCAGATTCAGAGATTAGAGCCATCTTCTGATTTCCAATTTGATGACGATGAGCCCTTGATAGAGATTAAGAGTTTTTATTGGCATTACACTGTGAGGAGTGCTCATCACTTTTCTTTTGACCCACAGGTGGAGGACTTGGTTTTCAGTGTTATGGATATTGACAAAAGGTTTGGTATTCATTACACCCGCAGAGGGTGTACTTCTCCACTAATGGAGGGAGATTTTGAGATATATGGTATTGTGAAACAGCTGTTGCGGCCTATATTTTAAGGTTGCCTATTATTCTATTATTGTTGGAGATAGATGCAAGCATACTACGATTATTATTGTAGCATTTGGATGTGCTAGTGAATGAGATGAATCAAAATTACAAACGGATGACCCAGTTGATTTCAAAGCTGAGATTTGAGCAGAGAATGATATCACTTTTTCTAGGAGTGGAAGGTGATGATATAGTTGCGACTTCAGATTTGCAGGACATTTCTTATGAGAGACTGCATGAGCTGGGCACAATTGAGGTGGAATGTGATGAGGATTTATGTTAGTTAAGTCAGATGATGTAGTTGTTGGCATGAGTTCCCCAGATCATGTATTTGATGGCGATGCAACGATAGTGGGAGTAGGAGCATGCGAGGATACTTTCATATCAATAGTTACTTCTGTGTTGGTTTAGCCATCCAATGAGGACTTTAGCAGTGTGCAAGCGGTTGTATATGTGTGCTTTGATGGTAGTACACTTGTTATTGTTGATGAGGTGAGCAATGTAATGATAGAGTCATGTTATACTATCGATCAACAAAAGTTGATGTTCACTTCATGAATAGTCCTACGTTTGACACGGATGCAACATTGTCTTATGACAATTCGTTGTTTGAGGTTGATGCTGATCACTCACTTGAGTGGAGTTGGGCTCAGTTTTCACCATCTGTAAAGATTCAGTTTTGTGTTGCAGCAGTTAGTAACGTTCTTGTGTCCACAGATGTTGACGTGGCTACACCTATGATTGATACAATTGGCATGAGTGCATGTGGTTCTCCTGTAGCTACGTCTCTTCTAAGGATTGTTGATTTGAAATCCAGTCCAGTTTATATTATATGGTTTTAATCCCATATTGCCTAGTTGTTTGTGTCTTCCCTCATATTGAGGTTATAAAAGCATGGAGCTACATTGGGATTAAGACCACGAATATATGATATTATTCAAATACAAGGTTGCTTAGTTGTGATTGGTTGCTTTGAGGACGAAACCCCTTAAAGGCAAGTGTGAGAGTTGAATGTAGCTCCTAGCCTCCCATTGGTAACTTTTCATTTTCAGGGTATAGCTGTATGGCGGACTCAATTACTAATTGAATTAGCCTCCAAGAAGTAAGTATAGTAACCAGTGACAAAAGTTTTAAATTTTGATTATAAGGAGATCAGTAAATGTGAGGACAAACCCAGCTGAAGTAAGTCTACTCGCAAGGTCTCAATCAAGGGATGACTACTAAATGAGTGTGATTTGAGTATTAAGTGCAGACGGTAACAACAAGTGTCTTTTCCAGCCTCACGGAAAAGGTCTTCTTCAATTTTGAGTTTGCAATTGTTTCTTAAGTTCAAGGAAGCTTTGAGGCCGTGGGGTTTTCAATAACTTTATGATAGTTTATTATTATTAAAGTTGGCTTGAGTTTTAGTGAGATTATCAAGTTTTATGACCATGCATTATATTTTGGGCTTCATATTTTCTCATTGTTTTGGGTTTATTTGTAGTAGAAATACCTTGTTTGTGTGTCTCTATTGTTCGCTATCATGTTAAGTTGCGTAAAGTATTAGGTTGATTTGACAATCAAGTCTATAAATTGAGTGCATGGTTTGAAAGGTTTATTGCTTAATCTTTGTGGGTATTTCAGTTTGTTTGGAAAATTATTTGTATAAGGGTTTGGAATGAGAAAGATTACAAAGACTAAAAATCCATAACAAATAAAGATAAGATTCAAAACAACTTTGAGATAAACAAGGAGAAAGAACATAAATATTGCTTACTGTTAATTTTAGAGGTTTGTTGCAAATGTATTTGCACTGCCTATAATTTTATGTACTTTCCAAAGGCAACAATCTCTTGCATTTATTGGAAACTTACAATTGAAACAATTGTTGTTTTGTCATTGATGTCAAATCTATTGATGAGACATATTGCTACCTAGTCTAAATGTCATATATATTTGATTGATGAAGAGGATTTGAGAAGTTGCTCATAACAATAGCACCTAGATGAAAGGTTGAGTTATGAAAAAGAAGTTACAATGGACATTTGATTAGATAGACTTTGATAAAGAAAAGTGATTGTTTATGTCAAGAAAGATAAGCTAAGCCGAGTAGAAGTATAAAATATAATTAGTGCCAAGTAATGATAGTGTCAACCAAGCTACAATTAGTGCCAAGCAAATCTAGTGTTGACTGAGCATTAGCATTGACTGAGCAAGACAGTTGATGCTGAGCCAGAAAGCTTTACAATGAATGAGTATTTTTGTGATGACCGAGTGCCATACTTTAGAGATTGTCGAGTGACAGTATATGAATGAATTCAAGGAAATCATGAGATCAAGCCAAGTCAGTTGATTTCTTTGGAGATGTAAACTGCGTTGAAGATAAGATTGATGAGTTGGATCATTGAATTCAAGGTAAGGATTAGGTATTCCACTTGTATGTGCATTCTCAGCAGTGGTAGTCTATACAAGAAATCAGAACATCTCCACTCCAGCATAGTGGTAGCATCAATCCATTACAAGTGCCGGGTATTAGCACGGGAACATAGATTATTACCGGCCACTACAGGTGCACCATTATCAAACCATTAATTTGTTATGCAAAGTGTTGAGACTATAATATTTGAACTGTATTGGTTATCATCATGTATATGTTATTTAATAAGCATAGTATGACAAACAGATTAATGATGTTATTTGTTAGCGTAACCACTCCTTGAACATCTAGTGCATTCTTATTTTGTAAGCATTATTATATCTGCTGTTGAACGATAGTATAAATTCGGGACTGTTATTTCCAATACTTTCACATTATTTGCAAATTCCTTTTGCCATATTTCTGCATTTTCTAGAGTTGGATTTACTGGCAGCAGTATCAAAGTTTCAGACCTGTTTTACATGCCAACTATTTGACAAAATACCCCAAGTGGAGATTTAACTAATTTTGATCATTTTAAGCCCAGATCATTACAACTTGTCATTTACCCAAAATTATATCATCAATAAATACTTCAACAATCAATATGTTATTATGATCAACTTTGAAGTATAAGTTGCTATCATTAGTACCTTTGTTGAATCCAAGCTTGAGCAGATACTTATCTAATCTTACATGCCATTCTGCAGGGGCTTGCTTGAGTTCGTGTTAAGTTTTTTTTCAATCAGTAAGCCAAGTTGCTCTGATTAGTTAAATGTAAAATCATTCAGTTGCTCTATGTACACTTCTTCTAGTCCACCATTAAAAAACAGACTTGACATCCATCAGATACACTTTGAAATCTTTGTAAGTAGCATAAGCAAGAAGTAATCTCACAATATCAATTCTAGCCATAGGGGCAAAAGTCTTCTCAAAATTAATGCCTTCCATTTGTGGATAACTTTTACAAACAAGTCTTGCTTTATTTCTAACCACTTCACCTTCCTCGTTCAATTTGTTTTTGAAAACTCATTTAGTACATATCACATTATTGGCCTTAGGTTTGGGAACAAGAATGCATGTATTGTTCTTTTCAATTTGATTTGATTCTTCTTCCATTTGTGTATAGCCATTGTTGATCTATGCATGCTTCATTTACATCCTTAGGTTCAATCTTTGAAATCAAGCAATACTCAACTCTATCATCATTATTTGTATTGGCTTCTTCATCTTGATTTCCTTGAATAATTTAAACTTGATTCCAAGTTTGCATTCCTTTGTTTGTACTATCATTGTGATTATTTGAATCATGTCTACAAGATCTAGATTGTCTTTGATTGCTTTCATCAACCTTGACATTTGCATTCTCTATTATGATAATAGATCGCTTTTATTATTAGTTAATGGTTTTCTATTTGTAAATATTAAGTTGTTTCTAATACTTAGTTAGGTTGTAGATAATTTTTTGTTTTCTATTAGCTAGAATACAAAGTTTCTGTTTTTTATGATACTTTCCTAAGGAAACATTGTTTCATTCTTTTGTATATATTGACCTCTTGATCTCTGTTAATAACAAACAAATTATCAATTACTTCGTAATATGGTATCATACCCAATTCCTCGATTTTTTTGGAAAATATTATAATTACTTGTTCGAAATTATTGGAGCAATATTATTCGAAATTATTTTCTGTGATATCTGCTTCGAGCTAGGTTTTTTCTTTGTACCTTAGGCCATTTTTCTACAATTACTGTCTGTAATTTTTTGGAAAAATTGTGCCTTTTTTTTTGGTCTTTTTTCTTTGTTCGGGTCTGTTGGGCAGCATTTTTTTGGGTGCTATGACCTCTACAAATTGTGACCGTACTTGTGGTTTACTACCTTTGCAAAATGTGACATTTTTTTTTTTGCTCAAATCATCATCTTTTGAGCCTGTATAATTTGCGAGCCATTTTTTCCTTTTTTGAGGTTTTTTGTAGCTTCCAATTGCGCCATTGCTAGAGGTGTCTAGGGTTTTCCAATCTTCTGCTGTTCACTCATGCCTCAAATCCGACTCAGAAAACATGATTTTCTGCATCTCTGCCATTTATTTTGGGGTTTTCTGCAGCTAAGGCTGTTTTTGGTTGAAACCCTAATTTTTAGTATCGGGTAAATTTTTTTATTTTATAGATTATTGGGAGGTATTTTGAAAACTCAACTGGGTTGTTCGTTTTTTCTGGGTGCCTTGATTTTTGTGCTCAATTTTCGAGCCAACAAATCTAGAATTCGACAACATATTATTTTTGGATTTTTCAAGCTCTCTTATGGGCGCTTCATTTTTTCTAAATCTTCCATTTTTTGCCTCGAAGTATGTGCATTCACAAATTTTTATTGAAAAACGTGCTATATTGCATCTTTGACTAATATTTTGCTTGAGCAATCAGGCTCATAGCCCAAGACGAACAATGCAGAGTACACTGAGTAGGCAAAATTTGCCTTTTACACCTTCATGGCTAAACGACTCACAAATCATGTGAAGTCGTCTTCCTAGTATATTGATTCAGGTGCCTCCTGTCATTTCACCCACCGTAGAGATTGGTTCACTGACTACTAGCCTTATTTAGAGTGTGTTATTTTTGGTTTTTGAGAAGAGTACACTGTTGTCGGCAAAGGCAACATTCATATTCATTTTGCTCGGAGGAATCTCATTTTCCTTGATGTGTGCTATGTTCAAGGGATGAAACTAAATCTACTCTTAGTCAGTCAGTTGCTGCGATACTCTCCATAGTTGGATGTCACCTTTAGTTCACAGGAGTGCACTAACACTGATAGGGCATTTCAGTCTATTGTTGCAGTGGGTCTTGAGGATCATGGTCTTTTCCAACTTACTGATTGTGGTGGTTCTTGGGACTTAGCTATGGTTGCTCAACGGTCTTCTGTTAGCACACTTTGGCATTAGAGGTATGGGCACTTAAATGTGCATTATCTCTCTCAGCTTGCTCAGGAAGAGCTTGTCCTTAGATTGCCAGAGATTTAGATTCAGCAGTTTGGAGTTTATGATGCATGCCAGGTTGGGAAGCAGCATTTGCACACCGTTCATCAGTGGCGATTCATGGCGAGCTTCTTAGGGACTTTAGCTTGTTTATGCCGATATCTGCGGCCCTATGACCAGTTCTATTCTTTTCTCTAGGTACTTTTTGTTGTTTGTTAATGATTTCAGTAGAAAAATGTGGGTATATTTTCTTTAAAAGAAATTAGTGCATTTACTGTATTTCAAAAGTTTAAACCTTTAGTTGAAAAAGAGTCTAGGAAATCTATTATTACTCTTAGGTTAGACAATGTGGGGGAATTTTGTTCTAATGAATTCTCTAGCTTCTTGGATACTCATGGCATCAAATGCCAGTTAATCACACCCCACACACCACAGTAGAACAACGTAGTTGAATGTCAGAACAAAATAATCACTGAGATGGATCGATCCATGCGCGAACACAGGCATGTTTCAAAGAAGTTTTGTGTAGAAGCAGTTAACAGTGCAGTTTATCTTTGAACCGGTCACCCACAGTGGCGGTCAAAGGTAAGACTCCGAAAGAGGCTTGGTATGGTCGCAAGCTAAGAATCAGTTACTTGAAGGTTTTTGGCTCTCTTGATTTTGTTTGGACCTTTGATGCGTCATGCACCAAGTTGGATGCCAAGAGTCAGAAACTTATGCTTGCTGGATACAGTAGTCTTATTCATGCCAATTTCTCCTGTTCTTGATCCAGCATACCAGCCTAAGAAGGCTCATGATTTGAGAGTTGGGCTTCCATTAGGTCCACTTGATGGGAGAGTTCTAGTAGCTCTTGTAGCTCTAGCTATATCGGTGATCCCTGTATAGACACCTTCAACTTCTTTTGTAGGATCACCCAAATCTGTAGATGCTTCACCTAAGTTTGATCCATATTCTTTTGATGAAGAACTTGATCATGGATCATCTCTCGATACTAATGTTGGTCATTCTCCTTTCCAGCCTAAGTGGTGGGCTAAGACACTTGCTGATCTTTGTCATGATGAGCTCATTGATGGGAGAACTGCGTGGAAAAAGAGTAAATTGACAGAGTCTATTAGGTCAACATTCACAGTGTGTTTGAACCTCAAATAGATTTCGAGGCTAAAGGAATTCTAGAGTGGGAACATGCCATGACATCTGAACACCAGAGCCTGTTGAAGAATAACACTTGGGTCCTTTCTATCTTCAACCAAGAAAGAAACCTATTGGCTGCAAGCGAGTTTACAAAAATCAAATACAAATCTGATGGTACTTTGGATAAGTACAAAGCTCGTTTAGTCACAAAGGGCTTTTCTCAGCGTCAGGGCATTGGTTATGAGAAGACCTTTGCTCCTATTCCAAAGATGAACACAATCAAATTAGTTCTAGCCATGGTAACACAGTTTGGTTGGAAGGTCCATCAGATGGACGTCAAGAGTGCTTTCCCGAATGGTGATCTCCACGAAGAGGTCTACATGACGCAAAATCCTAGTTTCAAGGTTGCTGATAAAGAACATCAGGTTCTTAGATTAGTGAAAGCTTCTATGGCTTGAAGTAGGCCCCTTGGGCATGGTACATGAAAATTGATAAGTACCTTAGTGATCAAGGCTTCTAAAGGAGTTCTTCAGACTCAAATTTGTATATCAAGACTATTGACAATGACATCATCCCTCTAGTTATTTATGTGGAAGATTTGATCATCACTAGTAGTTCAACATCTTTGATTTAGGGAATCAAACATAATTTATGCCAGTGTTTTGATATGATTGACCTTGGGCTCATGCATTATTGCTTAGGTGTTGAGGTTTGGCAACAATCTTTTAGTATATTCATCTCTTAGTCCAAATATGCCAAGGCTCTAATAGAAAAACTTTGTATGTAGGATTGTAGGTGTTGAGGTTTGGCAACAATCTTTTGGTGTATTCATTTCTCAGTCCAAATATGCCAAGGCTTTGATAGACAAACTCCGTGTGTAGGATTGCAAGCTTGCATCTACACCCATGGAGAAAGGTCTCAAGTTATTAGCCAAGTCTGATTCTCCTTCCGTTGATGATAATACATACATGCAACTAGTAGACAACATCATCTACCTCTGTGCTACTAGGATTGATATCAGCTTTGTAGTTAGCTGCATCTCACGCTTTATGACGGCTCCCAAGCTTGATCATTGGATGGCAGCAAAGCGTATGCTTTGTTATGTGAAGGGCACTATAGATTATGGACTTCTTTACTCTTGGAGTTCTAATCCTAGACTTAGTGGGTTCATAGATTCAGATTGGGTAGGCTCTGTTGACGATAAAATGTCAACTTTTGTATATGTGTTCAGCTTGGGATCCGGTGTTATCACAAGAACTAGTAAGAAGCAACAGGCTATTTCTCTCTCCTCCACAAAGGCTGAATACAGAGAGATAGTTAAGGCAGGTTGTGAAGCTGTTTGGCTTCATCAAATGCTTGAGGATATGCAGATGTCACCAATAGGACCAACCACTTTGTTTGTTGATAATGGAGGCGTTATCAAATTAGCACCAAGCATGTGGATGTTCACTGTCACTACATACGACAGCTGATTGAAGACAGGACAATAGACTTGCACAATATGTTCCTACAACGGATTAGACTGCAAACATTCTCACCAAGCCTCTTTGTCTTGATAAGTTTGTCAAATTTAGAGGACAACTTTGTGTTGTGGGTAGATTAACCATTAAGGGAGGGTATTATGATAATAGATAGCTTCTATGATTAGTTAATAACTATCTATTTTGTAATTTATTGTAAATGTTAGAATGTTTCTAATATTTAGTTAGAATGTAGATAGCTATTTGTTTTCTATCAGCTAGAATATAAAGTTTCTATTCTTTACGATCGTTTCTTAAGGAAACATCATTTCATTCTTTTGTATATATATACTTCTTGGTTTCTATTAATAACAAGCAATATTTACCAATTACTTCGTAATACTCTCAACTATCTTTTTCAATATGTGATTGTAACATCTATATGGCTTGCTCTTTGTACAACAACCGAGAAATAATTAATCATCACATCTAGCATCAAAATTTCTTATATCTTCATCTCTTTTGATATAACATTTGCTTCCAATTTTTTTGAAATATTAAAGAGTAAGAACATGACCATACCGCAATTCATAAGGAGTCTAACTAGTGTTTCCATTGATTTTGCACTTGATTAAGTGTGTAAATTGTAGTGCTCACAACTTCGCTCTTATAAACATGTGGAACATTTCCCTAAATCATCACTGCCCTTGCAGTGTCTAGAATAGTTTTGTTCTTCCTTTCTACTACACCATTTTGTTGTGGGCTCCACAAAGGAGACAACTATCTCTTTATTCCATGCTCTTTACAAAATGCATTGAACTAACCAAATGTGAATTCACCACCTCTATAAGATTTCAGACATTTTTGATTCAAATTTGTCTCTATCTCAACCATAGCTTTAAAGATTTTGAATTTTTCAAAAGCTTCCGATTTCTCCCTTAAGAAAGTAGCCCACATCATTCTTGTGTAATCATCAATCAGTAACATGAAATATTTGTCTCCTTGAAAACTTCTAACTATAGATGGACCACATAAATCAATGCGCACAAGATCTAACAATCCATTTGAAGAATAAGTCTTACTTTTGAAAGTAGATCTAGTTTGTTTACCCATTCGACTTTCCTTGAACATAGCATTAGCAAGTTTCATTCACTTAGGAATATCTCTCATAGCTTGAATATAACTTATCTCCCCAATATTAGCAAAATTCACTGGATGCTTCTCCTTGTGCTTGAACAGAGAAATATGTTGATACCAATGACAACACATCTCTCAAATATGTGACAGTTTATCTCCAAGGCACATATTTGCATCTAATGCTGGCAGGGAGGCCATTACTATGCCGGTGGGTAAATTCATTGTCTTTTTCTTTGTTGAAGGATGAGCTATTTGTTTTCCTCTTGCAGCTATTCTATCAACATCTTCTTGTTCTCTAATGAATGCTTCTATTTGTTTGATAGACAAACCCTTCCCAGTTGGGCCTTTCCATATTCGAATCCCTTTCCTAGAAGGTTCCATAAAGTGAAGTTTCATTGGATAATACAAGCTACTAAATTGTGTATTACACAAATTATACTTGCAAATATATCCCCCATCTCTCGCAAGTTGTTCAATCCTTCTAGCATTTCTCCATAAAGGAGATCCTTTATCAATTAGAATCTTTGGTTTCCTCTACACCATTTGGACTTCGACTATTTTTTTCAAAAGAGTTAGAAAAAAAAGTTGAGAAAACTTATCAAATTCTTAAAATAAATTTGGTAAAAGACTAAAAAATAGTTTTGAATGCCTACCTTAGATGTTTAAGTCCCTTTTGTGGAAGCTATCTGGCACTCCTTAAAACAGTCCCTTTTGGAAAAAGCCCGACACCCTTCGAAATGTCAAAATGGAGGCAACATGAATTGAGAGCAAACAGAGAACAAAATGAATTGGTTTTAGGTTTGAATGGCCTCATAAAAGACCATTTCAGGGTTTTGTCAAAGAAACAAAAAAAGAAGTCTACTAATTATGTTTTAAATTGTTTTTTGTTGGACTCTTCATGGGTTCCTTGTGGGTTTGTACCAAATGTGCTCCCTATTTGCACCCAAATGCACTGATGCATACACACTTAGACATGACCATACTTGAACTCAGTTTGTGGGTCCAAGGTGCGGACCCTGTAATGCAGTCTAAAGGAATGATTTGATCAAATTTTAGATGTATATAATTGAGACACTGTATTCATAAGTCATTATTCCCTGATTAAATCAAGCAGACAATCAATGGACAAGACCAAGCAAACAATCAATCTACAACTATCATCAAATATACATCAATCATCATCTTATTGGGATCAAGAAAACATATAATTTGAGGTGACTGTAAGGTTCTTGTCTTACCACATAGTGAGGAGGAACATACCCTCAAGGTTGAAGCTCTTTTGGATCTTGTCACACAAATTATCACAGGGTTGGACATATAGGAGCCTTGGAGTCTGTAAAAGGGTTCTAGGAAGTGATTGTCATCTGGTTTAGCTTGAAGAGAAGTCAAGGTTTGGGTTATCATATCAGGGGATATAAACCAAAGTGTCTAATTATGCATGTTTTCATTGTTTTGGGGCCCATTGTCTAGGTGCACCTAATCCAGTCTA
The DNA here is from genome assembly GCA_028749045.1 of Cupressus sempervirens. NCBI lineage: Eukaryota > Viridiplantae > Streptophyta > Pinopsida > Cupressales > Cupressaceae > Cupressus > Cupressus sempervirens. Next base: position 379,600,206 of record CM053792.1, read on the forward strand.
TTTTCTCCTCATCAAGCTGCCCCTCAAAAACACAGAGAAAGATTGGTGGTCTGCAATGTCTCCAACTGTTGTAAACATTCATTACTGCTTGGAGGGAAATTATCACACTGACAAATCTGTTTGCTAACAAATACATATAATAAATACAAATCCAAGTACAAGAAAAGCTTAAGCAAACGTTCGATAAGTATAAACGTAGCATTTCTACAATCAGACAATTCATTCTTCAACAACTAACTTTCAATTTGAGACAGACTGCTTGATATAGGGTGGCATAGTAACATGACTCTGTGGATTTTTCGATTGGGAGTTGATAAGCCTGGAAAGTTCATGGAATATATATAGCAAGTACATATCGAATTGCAAGAAATACTTATGGAATCCTTTGAGAGTATAAATGGGGACAGGAGCAACATCACATCAAGCACAAGTTTAAGGCAAGAATAGGCTCCAAAGAGCAGCAGGAAAGATGAAATCATTGAGGTATGGTGTTGTGTAGTTCTTGAACAGGTTGGTGACACTGCATTTTTCCTTGCTCTGCCACCACACATAAATGTTTATTCAACAGTGAAAGTAGAGAATTTGAGATAGATTGAGGCTGCAATGATTGATGAAGAAGAGCAATTGTTGCTGCCATTCATCAAAGTTCTTAGTCCATTCCCTTTGAAAGAGCTTGAAAAAGATGTGGTCCTGCAGAAGATGGAAAGGCAGACTTGCAGGGGATCACATGAAGTGCACTTCAGTTTGGTTGAAAGAGCAGCTCCCTACCAAGGCAAAAAGGTAACCTAAAGAGGAGGTTGGAAAGAAAATTCTACATCTTACGGATTGAGATTTCGGGAATGAAAAGCCTTCTGATGTGGAGTTATGATCCAAAAATGGTATCTTGATTATAATTGGAAGGTCATTCTTTTGCCTTTTCAATCAAGGAAGAGTTGTCAGGGAGTTCCTTCATGAGAGCGAGTTGGTTTTGGAGCATTAAGGAGTTGTATGTAACGATGATGAAGACTGAGGATGCTCTATAAAATCTTGGGGAAGAAGACAGGGTTGGTCACAGGTTTGAGAACTATGTGTTTTTCCAATTTTGGTGGGTTCACAACTTATGTAGGCTATGAACATTTATTCACCTTGACAATTTCGTAAACTGCTGTGATAAGTAACAGTTTATTGGTTTTGTTTGTTTATTTCCATTAATAAGCATGAGAATGTATGTCTCGACCCTTGGAAGTTGTATAGGAGTCAACATATACCCATTTGGATTAACTGCATCTTGTTTGGCCTCATGGCTATCTTAAAGCAAGTAGTTTTTGCACGCGAGGCACTATTAGCTTATGGCTTTGCAACAGAGTAGCTGAATGAAGGTTGTGCAAGCCTTTGTAATGTTTTGAAGAGCTTTATAGGTTATATTCAGACTGCACTTCATTTTATTTAACTCTACTAAACTGTCACACCTTGTAGACGAGGAGTGATTTGCCTCTCAACTGGAGCAATTTGCGATTTGTTTGGGTGTAACTATATGTGTGTAGAGGACTCTCCGGTCTAACAATTGTTCATTATAAGGGTATTTGATTAGAGTCACTTGGTAGAAATTTGTAATTGGTGAGCTGATTAGGAGTATCTTAATCTTTTTATGTACAAGATTCCATAAGATTGATGAAAAGTTGGATTCTTATCTCCTTAGAAAAATAAACTGTGTTAAATTATCAATAACTCCAGTAGCATGCATTTCTCACATGATGAATGGGTGGAGTGGCTTATAACCTCAAGATCAAGTTGGTCAGTTGGACCTTACATCTAAATGTTCCATAGCTCTAGTAAAACACAAATATTGGAACCTACTGTTTACTATGAATATAATTTCAAGATCAAGATAGTTAAGTGGACCTTACATCAGCTATAATGGGTTGGACCTTATATCTAATTTTTCTTTTGTAAATCTAAGTTACTGATTCAGGTGCGGATGTGGGTTCGAGAATTGGGTGTGCTGCTGCGTGGAATGTTTTTGGGAGGTTTTGGATGCGTTTGGGTGTATTTGTACACACACACACACACACATACAAAGAAATGCAAGAAATAGATCATTTGATGGTATAGTACATAAATTAGAAATATTAATTGATGCCAATATTAATTACTTAAAGGTTAAATATTTAATATTAATTAAATCATTTGATAGTATTTACTATTAATTAAAGGTAAAATATAAAGATTAATTTAATAGTTCTTTATTAATATAGAATATTAATTGAGAGTAATATTAATTAATTGATTTAATTAATATACATATAAATAATAATTTAGTATTTATTGAATATTTGGAAAATGTTGTATAGAATTAAATTTTGATTAAAGATGCTTTGTAATATCATTGTTTTTGATGGGTAATGGGCCGAAGCCAAGATTAATTGTTATTATTTGTTGAGATTAATTATTATTATTTGTTAAGCTTGAGTAGACTTGGACTTAAGACCTCCTAGATGAGAAGCTCACAACTTACTGTTGTGTTATAGGCAGTTGCCTAAACTTTGTAGACCCATATTAATTAATATATATTTAAATAAAACAATAATGACTAAAATAAAAAATAAAGTATTGAGATGACCAAGTCTGTGGGTCGCATTTGCTAAACAAAGAGAATTGACTTTCCTTGCAACTAATAAGAGACAAATTGCATTTAACTGAGTCCATATTATTAATTTGCTCAAATATTACTAATATGATGCAAGCCAGCACATTTAACAGATGTGCATATAATATCCGTTTTGAGCATATTAAACCTTGACAACAATATTAATATGATTTGCAAATATTATAATTATTAAAATGATGTAAACGGATGCATTTAACTGAATTGTGTACATCCTCTGCGTATCAACATCCGCCTTCACTTTCACCTGCAACTAAATCCTCCTCCTGCCTTTCATTGAGCGGACAGGCAACTTAGTTCTAAATATATATATTTTCCTGAATTTGAGAGGGATAGTTTACTGGTTGATGTGATTTCCTTTACTGAATTTGTACTCTCTTGTAGTATTGTCATATTGTGACCTGTGATGCTCCTGCCATGAGATCACTGCTTAAAGTGTTTGACTAGATTTGTTGATGATTTTCATGCTATGTTCCTCACCTACAGAAAATGGTTCATTGCTATACTGTTGGATTGGCTTTCTGCCAAAGTGATGCAGTCTTAGTTATCTTGATCCCACATTTGAAGCCAGACCATTCACTAGTCCTCAGATTAATTATTGATAGTATTGACTTATATCCTTTGTGATAGCTTGATTGTGTGCATCCGAATCTATGCTCAATGATTACCATGTGCCACAATATTTCCTCATTGTGTTTGCAGCTATCACCTCTCAACAAATGCTCCTTTAAAACTGGTCATTATGAACTGTAACCACACCCAACAACTTATAGTGAGTGTTTACTCTTTATTAATTGGTCTTTCAATGATTTTACTTAAGGCAAGATTGCTCCTCACTGGCCTACTGCACCATATATTCGCCTTAGTATGTTGGCTGGTGTGAGGTGAGCACAGTCAAATTGATATTTTACTTGCGACACCAAACCACCTTCTCCAACTGTCTCTATGGTCTGTGTCAGCAAGTTTGGAGTTAATGCCTCAAAAACCTGAAGCACACAAATGCCATGTGTTTCTGAAAATCTTTCCAGCGTCTGTGTAAGGACAATAGCGAATATCCGTGCTTGTCTTGAGCAATAAGTAGGGATGGGCATGTGTATGTTTGAGCTGATAATAACTGGCATGGTGACCTAGGTCTTCCAGTGCGGTGGAGTCATTAATGGGGATATCGATCTTTCTTTCCACCAAGCAAGGCCGTTCATTTCCAAACTCCTCCTACACCTAGGTAACACAGTGCATCTAGTTTAGAGATTTAATGAGCCTTTCTGCCTGCACTTGCAGAAAACTCATATTATCTTTCCATGTAGTTCCGTTGTAGATGCCTTTTAATCGAAATACTCGATGATGTTTCTTTGTCACTGCATACTTACAATGGGATTTCTTGAGTTCTTAATGTACACAGTGAATGCTGAGAGATATGAACTTATTTTTACATTGGACTTTTGTTGCTCTTGCTGTTGGCTCCTCAGATCCAGAATAGACATTCCACTAGTGCAACAAAGATTCCATTCTATCAGAGCTCCAAATTCATTCCTTGACTGAGCTAGATCTCTACACTCTGAGCTAATAAACTTTTGTCCGTTGAGCTTTCACCGAAGCACACAACCAAAACTATCTTCAAAGATATTATGCTCACAGAAGGCAGAGACCGAGGCTTCCGAACCCACACATTCTGTACATACGCACAGTTTGACAGTTTCCACCTTGATAGTTTCATAGTGGAAGACTTCAACATCACAGTGACATTATTGTCAGTGTGGCAACTAATTAGCATGTCATTTTCATTTCAAACTTCTTGATCGCACTTGTTGACAACCACCAACTGCAACAAATGCAAGAACAACGTAGAGTTCAAAGAAAGGCACTGCTGATGAATGCATAGACACAATGGAGAAGCCCATGAGCTTAGATTAGTTTTTGTGTTGACCAAGCTGCAATGCCAAACACCAGTAATATGCCGCCTAAAATTGGACAAGGATTTTAATTTGGGCTCCAATCTATGAGCATCGGTTTGCAAGAAATTGCGAGGACACTATTTCTGATTAGAAGTTTATAAATAATAAATGTAGCAAGGTACGTAGTGGGCAGAGTAATGGTTATAGATGTAATCATTATATCAGTGTTTAACCGCAATTAATAAGAAAGGTTACAGTCCACAACAAGCTTAGGTAGACAAGAAACAGAGCAAGTTACATCTGGGGATTTTGGCATGTTATTGTTGATTGCAGAAAATGCAGTACTATAAGCATTAGTTTGCATGGATTTTTTCTAAAGAAAACATATTAATCTGTAAAGCAACGGTGCATAAGATTGGGCACACATGCAAGTTAAACAAAAGATAATGGATCCATCCCTGTTCATTATTTTCCTTCACTATTTGGTTCATTTGCAGGCACACAACTACGTTTCTTTTCAACATAAGTTACCCCAGATGGATTCCTTTCACTCAATAAGAGTTCACAACAGCTGACCCAGGATCCCAACTTCGCTACTCTCCAACTGTCAACAAAACATAAACCGAGACCCATTGACCCCAGTAAGACAGATCCAAAATCATAGAAACTGAGGAAAGGAAGAAAAGGGTTAATCAAGAAAGTGGAGACAAGAAAATGGTTATATTAATCTAAATCGTTTAATCATATCTTGGAATACAACTATTATGTTTAGCTTTTAATGTTTTGTGGAGTATCTAGATAAAATAATCTGGAGTGTTTTCCCTTTACTAACACTGTGTTGTGGGTAGTAGTAAGGTGGGTTCTGTTGTTTTTGTATCCATTTCTCCTCTTTTCATTAACTGTGTTTGTGTTGTTAAAACCAAATCCATTGTTTGATGTGTGCTTGCTCTGTATTTAGGTAAACAATGTAAATCTGGTAGTTATTATAGGTTTTTATTTATGTTTATTTTTGTAATGTTTACTTAAAACACACATTTGTTTCATTTGCTTTGTGTGAAGCGCCTCATTAAACATTTTACAAATCGTAAAAAGCAAGAATATATTGTTCAGACTAGGTAAGATGCCATTGTTCCATGGAGTTCTGTCATTCCAGCAAATATTACACCCTTCCATATGAGGGCTTCATTGAAAAATGAATAGGAAAGTCTTAGCTTTCAGCCATGACCAAACAGCTCAAAAGAAGAATGGAGCTCTGAGCTGATGTAACAGTGGGACTGTTGGGGTTGGCAACATAGTTTGAAAGAAATTGGGAGTGTACAACTGGCGGAGCAATTTATTATCCCATTACAAGACAGATTTTCTAGGATGCAGAGGCGAAAGAAGAAGCACAGATGATCTTTAGGGTCAAAGTAAGAGCTTGACAATAAAAAATGACCAACCTGCTTATTTTCTATCCTCCTAACTCAAAACAAAAATGTTTGGCCATTTCACAGAAGAGAATTGCCCATTACTCAATCTATGTCACCACTAGACAACAGAATTAACAGATAATAAAAACTATGGTGATTTATGAAAAGTGAAAGCTTCAAAGCTTTGATTTGGTTATAGTTACTTTACAAATTTTAACTGCAGATAACATCCTGAACATGGCACTCTGGCCTACTGTAATTGTCAAAGCACTCAAACTTATTGTCAGTAACGGCCCTGTGCTGCAAAACTGCATCCTGCACATGGCTGCTAGCAGAAAAACTTTGGCGGTCTGCAATTGAACTCAGCAGCCTCATGTCTCTTGTATATAAGATCTTCTATGCAGAGATCCAACAATGAAGATATGCAGAGCCCATGCTTGAGTGAGGATACTATTGCTCTTCCAACAAATATCAGAACATTCTTCCTTCACATCAACCAGCGTATTACACTCTTGATCCTATTCATCCTGGGTTACTGGATTCCTGTTTGGTGTATCAATGCTTGTTGCGCTTTTGATCTTTCTGTTGCTGCCCTTAGTGACCTGTGGCTTAGTGATTTTTTTATCTTCGCTATTTCAATATTATTTTTGTTAAATATAATCTGGGCATTGGCTGCACTTGAAATCAGAGAAAAGGGAACAAATTAAAGTTTTTGTAGGGACTGATATTCTGTCTGTGATTGCATTTTTATCTGCATAATTTTTCCCTTCATTTGATAATTTGTATTGTAATGATGAGATGTAAGTTGGTTCTTTTTTGCCAGGGACTGAGCATGTAAATTACAAGATCAAAGCAATTCTGACATAGAAGATTCTTAAATTTTGCAGACTGAAGCTCCCCTGGAGGGGAGCTCTGCTGTTCCTTTATGAATGAAGAGAAATGTGGGAACAATTTTTCTTGCTTGGTGTCTTTCATCTGCTATAAATTTTCTCAAATGGGTCACTAAATGTTTGTAGTGTCATGAGTGTTACAATTTTTAATATGGAAAGTAAATGTATTGGGATACATGCCACACTTAGCAGGTTGGAACAAGCGTTGGAAAGCTCCTGTGTATGTAAATATCTGCCTTTTGGAACTTTTTTGCAGCTAAGCAGATATGGACCAAGCTGCAGTTTGATGGTTAGCTAAAAAGGTTCACACCAAATCCTTGTATATGAATTTTTGTTAGATTCTTTTGCACCACTTTTAACTATAAAGGACCAAACCAGTTTACCTGTTTGTGAAACTTCACTTTAAGATGAGGTTCGTGGCTTTGAGACACATTGTTTGATAACCTGATGTATTTGGCAGCTCTTTTCCTTCTGTTTGTAAATAGCTTATGGGTAGCATGAGTCCCGTGGCTGCCTAGCCCACTGCTATGCTATATTATTTATAATAAATAAATTTCCTGTAAATCTTGAGTTGAAGTACTTAATTTTTATGACATAATTGAAGTACTCGTTTATTCTTTTGGCATATTTAGATTATGTAATAGTTTGATGTAAAAGTTTCACACATTTTTTGTTTTTGTTTTTGTTACATTTTCTCAAGATATTGTAATGGGTCTCATCTGATTCTGAAGATATTAATCGAAGTTCAGAAAGCCCTTTCCCCCTTTATTCAAGTTAATAGGTGGCATAAATCAATCTGAGGAAACCAAGCAAATAATTGTTAATGGGCAACATAAATCTCAACCCAAGAGTACACTTAGTTGTAGTAAGGCATAAGTAGAAGGCAATGATTGGATTTTTGTTTGGCTCATTAGTCATTTTGATCACTATTGTGTCTCAAAGTTACTCTTAGATCATGTCCTTGGACAAGTTGGCCGTAGTGACAATTGCGACTTCAACAAATTGTTTGAGAACCTGATGGATAATATATGTTAGTGTCTTAATTTGTTAGATGTAGGCTAGGGGCATTGTGCAAATAAGATCAATGATTAGGTGAGGAGTTTGATTTGGCACAAGTAGGGTAATCTTCAATGCCTTTTTCCATGATCACAGATTGCTCGAGCGTTTCTAGTTGTGGGGAATATTTTTGATGTATGAATTTGGTACATGTGAACAAGGAGTCTCTTGCAAATAAGATTGATGATTAGGTGAAAGAGTTTGATTTAGTCAAGGGCCATGTTTGATTCTTTCTCCATGTGAAATATTGCTCTAGCATTTGTAAGCAATGGGGTAGAATTTGTGGGAGCTTCTAGTTGCTCTTAATTCTTTTGAACTCAGCATGTAATCTTGTGCTGATGGAAGCAATAATTATCACAAATGTGAGTTCATTGATATCTCAAATATGTGGAAGGTCGAGAAAGATATGGATCAAAAGCTTGGTTTATTGATGAGCTTTGTGTCAAGTTAGGTGAAATGGCAACAGACATGCATGCAAGTGCATTGAAAGAATTAAGTAACAAAAAAGGGTTTTATAAGCAACTCATTCTACTAATATATTGAGTGCAAAACGTGAGAGTGAAAAAGTAGCATTTTTAGTCTAGGAATGGATCTAGGATTTACAAGGAAACATTGCTTTATGATTTTAAGGAAACTTAGGGAGTCTCGAATCAAACTAGGACTTCAGTCTTTTTTACCTTTAGGCTTGTACTCGGTCTAGGCCAATTGAGTCCTAGGTTGATTTGTTGAGTTGACAAAGTTCGATTGACTCATAGGGCTGTGGGTAGGACTTTGTTGTCTATGTCAAAGCTAAAAGCAAAAAAAAAAAAAAAAACAAACATTTTTTAAATGATTTTTTTGGCCTTTTTTTAGTAGCCTTCACTAAGACCAAAAAAGGTCAATTCTTTCATTCACAAACATAAAGAAGAGAGAAAAAAGACTTGAGAAAAGAATTTTAGGGTTCTAGAAAATGGATCACCATATGCAACATTCCATTACTTGACATTGTCTCTGTGCAGGAGACTTCAAGTCCACTTTGCTTATCAAAAATAATGGGTGGTCTTGAGGATTATACAAATAGTATGGTGGTCTTGTGTTAATTTATTTTCAAATCAGACCTGGTTGACATTGAACTTATGTGTCCTTTTTGTTCTCTTGGTCCAACCATAGGAAGTACGTGGACCTCATTTAGGTGAGACATGATGGATTGCCCTTCTCTTCAAATTGGGGTACAAATTTTAATTCCTTCCTCATTGCTCTTCACCAAACTATGTTTGATCAATAGCCTATTCTTTTGGGATTAAAAAAATATGTTGCTAAAAGACATTCCTTTTGCTATGGAATCATGTAGGTTACTCTGATTTCCATTCTTGTGTTAAAGCAGGGTGGGACTCATGCAGTGACATGAATTGTTATGTTCTGGGTGATTCAAAAACTAAATATTATTAAGAATTGTGAAGGGATGGAACAAGCTTACATTTGAGAATATCTTTGAGTACAAAAAAGAAATTAGTGCGAGGTTGGCTTCTATACAAGAATAGATGGCTAGGGGTGACCTATCCATATAGGGATGACCTATACAAGAAGAGGCTCTGAGGATTGATTTAGGGAGAAAATTCTCTTGGTGCAAAGATGCGAAGTGCAATGTTTTAAGGACGAGAATGAAAATTTGGCCTTCTTTCACTGCTCAACTTTTACTTATAGAAAAGAGATGCCATCTTCAGTCTTATGGAGAATGCATAGTTGGGTATCTTGGCCTCTAATTTCTTTTGCAAAGCCTTTAGGGATGATTGTTGTGATATTTATTGATGGTGTTTTAGAAGCACAAAGGTTGGACCACCTCTCGAGAGCTATTTCTCAGATTGATAATGAAAAGAAATGCCATCCTTAGTCTTATAATGCACATGATGGAGTCCTTACTAAGAATGCACAACAGTCTTAGAAATGCACATGATGGAGTCCTTATGGAGAATGCACAACAAGATTTCTTGGTCTCTAATTTCTTTTGCAAAGCCTTTAGGGCTGATTGTTGTGCTACTGATGATGTTTTAGAAGCATAAAAGCTACTCCCTCTCGAGAACTATTTCTTAGATTGACAATGAGCTTCTTATGGTCTCTATAACAACTGTGGAAGTGCAAAGTGACACCTTCTCTATGGATGCCTTAAAGGCCTTGGGTTTGGATGGTTTGTTTCATTTTTTTCAAGATTTCTAGGATATAATGGGGCTTGATGTAATTGTGGTGCAAGTGGCTTATTTAGAAAGGCCAAACTTCTTAAAGAATTAAATTGTTCTTTTATTGTCTTGATTTCTAAAATTAAGGAAGCACTCCTCTCCATGACATCAAGCCAATAAACCTATATAATATAATCTATAAAATCTTTTCCAAAGTCATGGTCAATATCTAATCAAGCCATTGCTTGACAATCTTACTAACTACAACCAGGATGGGTTTTCTCCCCAGGTGACAAATCCTTGATGCAACTGTTACTACCCATGAAGTCTTCCATTCTATGGAGAAGTGGAGGCTTTTGATGATGGATCTTGAATGTGACATATCCAAAGCTTATGGCAGAGTCAAATGGGATCTCCTTTTCAAAGTGTTTAAAAGATTTAGTTTTCATAAGAAGGTGATTACTCTAACCATTGTTTGTTATTCTGCCCTACTTAATGGTATTTCCAAGGTTATTTATCAGCACTGCTAGAGGTATCAAGAAGGGAGACCCTTTGTCCCCTTACCTATTTATTATGTCAGCAAAGGTTTTGGGAAGAAGCCTTGTATGCATGAAAAGTGAGAACAAACATCTTCCCATGTGCTTTGCTTCTACTCTGTCCCATGTGGTCTTATAACAATTTGTAGATGATACAATCCTTTTTGGTATAGTGTCAATGCACTAAACTAGATGTTGGAAAGACCTCAACCAATATGCCTTGATTTCAGGGCAGAGTATCAATCATGTTGAAAGAAGTCTCTTCTTTTAATGCTCAATACTTCGTACAGAACAAAGTTAGGAATATTCTAAGATGCGAGTATGTCGAGTATTCTAAGTTGGGACACAAAATTGCCTTCTCGATTTGAGTACCTTTCCAAGATTTTGAGCCTTATGGAGTGCTTTTAATGCAAGTGTACTTGGCTATCCTTTTGAGGCCTAAGAAGTGTTTAATGTTTCTGACACCTTGCATTCAGTATATTCATGCATCTTGTATAGATAAATTGCCATTCTGAGTCATTCTGTGAAGTTCCGTTTTGAGCAATGTTTAAAACTGCATTTTTGCTTTAGTGTCAAAAGTGATAGTAGCCTAGTTTGCAATTGAATATTTTGCATCCGGTAATGTTTCATGACTCACCACTTTGGGAATGTTTAGTATGCATATTAGAGAACCTATGTTTTAGATTTCAATTTGTTTCAACATGTTTTGACTAGGTTTTGAATCCCTCAAAATTAGTTGTTTATTGTTGTCATGCTGATGTAAATTGTTCAGAATTCTAGGAGGCATTGTTTGACCATTTATAACTTTGACATAGTTGAATGGAATAAGAAAATTCCTTTTGCATTGCATTCTAGAGGTCAGAAACTTATTTTGTTTCAGATTTGAGCTTATGACAAATCCATTGGATCAGTTTTCGAATGCAATTCCGTATGCAATTTCCAAAGTTTTACTAGTGTCATAAGGTGCAGCTTGACCAGGACCCCTGTTCGGGATGTCATATCTCTGAATCCGTGAATGCCTAAACCAAATGGATTGTATCACTGTGTTCTACTCTAAAAATTCTTTAAGTGTGCTAGTTTGCAAATATTGACGAATCTGTTTGCACACTTTCCCAGGTCTATTCCGTTTGCAAAGATTTTTTTTTTTGCCACTATTCCCAGTTCTGCAAATCTAAGTAGCCCACTTTGATTGTTCACCAAATTTTCTTAGTTATTCGTCATGAGCCCAAATCATAGATTTATACTCTCCTCGTGATAGTGAACCAATGCCTTGGTTTTCGTGCCCACAAGTGTCAGTTTGACCTATTTTCGAAGCCAATACCAAATGTGATTTATAATTTTTTGACATGTTCGCTTGCAGGTAGTTCTGAGAAGGCAACTTTGACGACCAATATCTTTTGATCCAGATGTTGTCATGAGACAAAATCTGACAAGGTAATAGAATGCGGAACAAAGAATCAGTATGTCTGATTTTAGAGCTTAGTTAGGTGTTTTGGTCAGCTTTTGAAGCCAGTCAAAGGACCCCTTTGCACGTTCAGCAAGTTGCAGAAGGAGGTGAAATGAGTTTTAAAGTTGTATCCAATGGTCGAATTTGATTATAATCAGTGCCATATGTTCAGTAGGCCAGTTTGAGATGTCAATTGTTTCAAAATGATTTTTTTTTAGCTGAACCCACTTTGGGGCCAGACTGAGTTCATCAGATTGTTGAAGATTTGGATTTGGGAAATAGAAGATGTTCGAGTGATACTAAGATATTTTAATTGCCACATTATTCTAGTACGAACGTCAAGCTTTGTAGAACATACAAATCCCTCTAATCTGGCGATATTTAGAGGGAGTAAAAGAAATGTTGTTGAAGATTCATTCTTAGTTTTATGAATGTTAACCTTCTTCTTAAGTGTAGATGACTCCGACCAAGGTGTACAAGCAGATTGATAATGTTTTAAATAATTTGAATGAGGAATTTTAATATCTCAGTCCAAAATAACAAATGAGAATGTCTTTTTAGGAGGCAACAATGTGGTTATGTTGTGAAATAAGAGTGTGAACTCCTTTATTTAGAAGACATAAAATCAAGCACCATCCTCAGAGTTGAAACATAAACCCTTTGTTTTCTGCATATGGGGATTATGCACGCACGAAGCTGGCATTTAAACCACCCAATATGCTTTCCATGACCACATGTCCATATCGTCCTGGGACTTATCTCAACCTCCATTGACTTTGTGAGTGTGAAGGGGAGCTTGCCTTCAATTTCTTTTGTGAAATTTGAGGTATGCACTTCTTAGAAGCCAGCCATCTATCAACCCTGCTCATCCTTTGTTCCAGCTTACACATTAAGCACAAAATGTGAAGGAGCTGCTCTGGGTGTGGAGATGATAACCATAATGTTAGTGTTGTGTAAGTGATTTGCTTACTAGTCTTGGCAGACCATTTTAGAAACGACGTTGTAAAGCAACAAATGATTGAAGAGGATACCATGGCTCACCATTTCAAAGGACGTAATTTCATGGAATACATTTCAACTAACATCAAATGCAAAACACTAGTTGAAGCAGTCAACGCAAAGGGAGACAAGACATTCATGTTTTTCACTATGCAATCGAATCATTCTTGATTTTGCCTATGACAATTGGCGACACTATGTGGCAATGTTTTACATTCAACAAACTTAGCTTCGAGCCCTCCATCGAACATATTGCAGCCATCAACACACATAATATGTGTGGAAGGAGTTCCCAGCTTGGAATGCCATGTTTCACGAAAGCCATCTTCGGCGCTACAGAAGGACGACATAAGGAGGAATCGACAACACCTTTCAAAGCTGGTAAATAACGCTGATGCCACTGCTAAAGAGTTGGAAGGATGGAGAGTTGAATGTGTGGCCCTTTCCTTTTGCACTCACGCTGCATTGTATGAATATGTAGTCCCACACAACTCTTTTAAACTCAACATTTGCTGTTGCATGAACAATGACAAAGGAAATAGAAATAGGCATTGAAGATGTTAATCCCACATCGACGGGGTAGAAGATCATTTAGTTATTTTTATACTTGAACACACTTTACTTAAAATGTTGAAAAGGCTCACGCCTTTTGAGACACAAGGGAAACTCGCGCGGGGCCACTCATCTGGTTGGAGGATGTAAGGAAATTTTGAACAAACTTGCCAATGTGCATAGCTGATGTGGAATTCTGGACCAACTAGGAGGTGACAAGTGGCAGTATGTGGATGAGTCATAAAGTGACATATGGCAAGAGGCTTCTGGACCTGGCACACTTCCCAAGGTGGTGACATGGCAAGCAGTGACATGTGGCGCAATGTTGCTATGACACTAGTGACGTGGTGGTCACTGACGAGGATAAAGACATAGTGACAAGCCGCCATGTGGCATGGATGATGAGGTGGAAATGATGTGGCGACAGATGACAAGGTGGTGATGTAGATGTAGGTGCCACGTGTATGTCGCTAGTGACGTGGCGAGGTGTTGAGGTGTCATGCGATGTAGTGACACATGGTGCCTGGGTGGAAGACCTTACCAGAGGATGCTAATGAGGTGGTACAGATCAATAGCAACATGACACGTGGCAGTAAATGTTGAGGTGGCAATTATAGGACAGATTGCACCAGATTACACCACATGACATAAAATCAATGATTGTCGCTATGTCGTGAAGAGGAGGATGCAAGGAGGTTAACATGGCGACATGGCGACACAATCAGAGGCCACCACGTGGTAGCGGGTCAAATAGATGTGTCAGATTAAGGACCAATCCGATGGTGCCACGTGGTGCCCGAGTGGCAAAGGTACTAACATAACGGGTGACAAGGTAGGAGATAGATGAATTAGACTGTGACACGTGTCACAGCATGGTCAAACCCAGTTTGGGCCGGATGAGAATTTCGAGAGAAAATTCAAAAGTGCAAAATTAAAAATTTTATTATTTTCTCCTTTTGAAAACACATGCAAGTTTTTAAATCAAAAGTGTTATAACAAGAAATCCATAAATATTTGCAATCAAATGCAGTTCAGAAAGCCATGCCAGGAGCTTGATTTTCAAATTGAAATTCTGGGCGTTTCTGGTAAGCGCATATATGACTATCATATACAGTTGGAACCGGGAGAAAGTAAATTTTCCATATTTGTGGTTTATTTTTGCAGAGGAGGACTTTGTTTCAAGTTATTCAAGGTTTTTTACCAAGTGCCTTTTTTTCAACCTCATTTAGGTATAACAGTTCATATTTGATTTTTAGCAAGATGGTGAATTGGGTGAACACCAGAGGCAGTAGGGATATAGTTAGGGACAAATTTTCTCACCTCCAAGTTAGTTTAATGAAGGTTTATCAACATTTCAGATGCATATGTGATGATTTTGTCAAAGATAGGGTTTCTCATTAGTTAGAGGAGATATTTTGATTTTGTTGACACATTGATGAGATTTCTTTTTGATTTCAGCTATAGAGAGAAGATAGATGTTTTGCAACAATAGGGAATGGAGCTTAAAGTGGACACATGTCACTTCCAAATTAGATCCGATTTCTTCTTCTTTCCTATATCTTACTCTTTCTCTCTCATTGAAAGAGGTTCCAGTTTTGGACATCTTTACTACTGTGATACCACAAGGATGGTTCCAGTTAGGTTGAAATCTCTATCATGATTGTAATTCCACCATTCAACATTTTCTCTCATGTAGTGAACAACAAGCTAACATAGATAGTTCTGGTCTATTTAGTGGTCTTATGAGTTATTTACATGCATCTTGAATGTATGGTTTTAAAGAAATGAATACAATGAGCAAGAAAGTTTTTAGTTTTATTCTGATTCTCGTCTCCTATCTTTGTAATTTATAATGTTTTGTGGTTTAGGGACAAAGAAGTTAGACCCGTTTGCATCCCCTTAAGGTTGTATGTCTCATATGTTTTGCTGTTGGAACAAAGTGCCAAGTAAATGCTTGATGTATTTGACAAGGTTGCTGGTTATTTGAGAAGGATATTTCATGAGAATGAGGTCATTATGAACAGTAATGTCTAATTCACAAAATGATAGGATAGATTTGATATCTTAATGTACATATATGTCACTGGTATCATAGATGTATGTGTGTGATTTATGGAACTGCCCAATAGATAAGGCATCGATTAGCTGCAGGATAAATTTGTTCTTAATATTACATATTTGGGGATTGCTGAAATCAAAATTATAATCATCAATTTCCCTTTTTGTTTAGGAGCTGAAAGGATGCCCTCACTCAACTTGTGGATCTCATAGGATTTGCAATTTGCTACTGCATATCTTTGTCATTGCATGAGTATAGGAGAAATAATGGTTTTATCTACTTTGTTTAGATTTAGTGTATGCTTTTGAACAACTGGTACCATATTAATGAATTTGAGGTACACCCGCCTAGGTTTTGTGGAGCTTGAAGTAGAAGGGTCTAGCCTTATATTTGGTCTAGTGTCTGAAAGGGTATGTTGAAGATGGGAAGTAGCTTCCCCTAGATGTATTTTGTTCTCATCGGGATAATTTGAAGCGTAACGTTTTAAAACACCAACAAGATGTTTGGATGGAAAATAAAATCCTGAGTAGCACGAGTAAGTTGCCACTCCTCAAAAAATCCTTGCAATGGATCCTTGTCTACTTTTGGTGACTTAAAAATATATAGCAATTGGGTTGACAAACAAGACATAATCTAGGCCTTTGGTTTGGAATGGAAGAGAAGAGGCAATTAACTTTGGTTAAATGAGATTTTGTTTGCTGACCTAAATCTGTGTTGTTGAAATATCTCGAACT